>JASUUL010000143.1:21787142-23045357 GCA_030449875.1 Aegle marmelos
TTAAACTCATTACTTCCACTCAAATTTAACAATTATTGTTAGTTGTCAGTATAATAGTTGTCGTGCCACAATTGCAGCTGGCATGCCAGTCATTACTTTTTTGTGATTTGTTATCATTGTTGTAACTTTGCCCTCAATTTCTTTAACCATAGGCACTTTGAGATCTTTTATTTCGTCATCAATTTGGTTTAGATTAACCAAACACCACTGGTTGCTTTGCGCAGTAGTCAATGGAAGGGATTGAAGGAGTTGCTACTGTTAAACTTAGGTATTTCAACTTTTCTTTATTTAAATTAAAGTTCCAATTTTTAGTTAAAAATGGGCGTGTATTAAGTTAAGGATTGCAATGGGATTCTAGGTGTCTATGTGTTTATTAGTTTCTTGATGATTGTTTATTTGGAAAAAAAAATATAACAACTATACTTAGAAATTATGAGGAAAAATAGTGTCTGTATATTACAATAATTAGTACAAGGATCGCTTTTAAAGAAAGCAATTATAACAGAAAAGGAAACTAATTAAGAGTTAATATTTGATAGTTATCATCTATATTTACATAGGAAACATATCCTAGAATATCTCTAGGATTAAAGCTAAAATCAAAGTCTAATTTCTAACACTCTCTCTCAAGCTGGTTTGAAGATATCTTTCATAGCCAGCCTGCTAGTCAACTTATGAAATTGCTTTTTGTGTAATCCTTTTGTTAATACATCAGCTAACCATTCATTTGTTGGAAGATATGTCAAACATATTTTACCAGTATTGAGTTTCTCCTTGATGAAGTGTTTATTCACTTCTATATGTTTTGTTCGATCATGAAGAATTAGATTATAAGCTATAAAAATAGCAACTTTATTGTCACAATAGACTTTTATAGGAGTTGAGAAAGCAAATTTCAATTATTTAAGAATTCTTTTTATCCACATAACCTCATAGACTCCATTGGCAACAACTCTGAATTCTACTTTCGCACCACTTCTAGCTACCACATTCTGTTTTTTACTCTGCCATGTAACTAGGTTCCTACCAATAAAAGAATAGTAGCTAAATGTTGATCTTCTGTCAGTGACATTTCCTGCCCAGTTTGCATATGTGTCGACTTCAACTTCAAGATGTCTGTGTTTTTTAAACAATAGGCCTCTCTCTAAAGTTCATTTTAGATATCTTAAGATCCTATAGACTGCTTCGAAATGCTTTGCCTCTAGTGAGTGCATAAACTGACTTACCATGTGATTGTGAAGGCGATATTAGGTCGCATATGAGACAAGTAGATCAACTTCTCTATGAGTTTTTGATAATGTTCCCTATCCTTTACTTCTTCAACCTTAGTAGGTTGTAACTTCAAGTTAAGATCAATTGGGGTCTTTACCATCTTACATCAAGCAAACCTATTTCTCCAAAGAGATAAAAAACAAATGTCCTCTTATTCATAAATAAACCTTCCTTGGATTTGGCAAATTCTATTATAAGGAAATACTTAAGGAGTCTCGAATCCTTAATTTAAAACTCTTTTTTAAGTCTCTTCTTGAGGGTTGCTAATTCTATTTCATCATTACCAGTTAAAATCATGTCATTAACATAAACAATCAAAATTATAACTTTACCATCTTTTGAATGTTTATAAAATATTGTATGATCTGCTTGACTCTACAAGAAACCATAACTGATAATTGTCTTTCTAAAGCATTCAAACCATGCTCTTGGTGACTGTCTGAGATCATATAATGACTGTTTTAATCTGCAGACTTTATCACTACTAAGTCTCTTCTCAAATCCTGGTGGTATGCTCTTGAACACCTCTTCTTCAAGATCACCATTGAGGAATGCATTTTTAATGTCAAGTTAGTATAAAGGCCAATTAAAATTCATTGTAAGAGATAATAAAATTCTAATAGAATTTATTTTAGTAACAGGAGCAAAAATCTCTTGATAGTCAATCCCATAAGTATGAGTTTAGCTACCAATCTCGCTTTGTACCTCTCAACACTTCTATCAACATTACATTTTATTATAAACACCCACTTACACCTAACTATTTTCTTACCTCTAGATGGCTCCACTATCTCTCAAGTACCACTTCTTCTCAAGGCATTCATCTTCTTCATGACTGTTAATTTCCAATTCGGGTCATCTAGTGCTTCCTGTACATTTCTTGGAACAAATAAGTATGAAATCTTAGATGTGAAAGCTTTATGGTTTTTTGATAAGAAAGGTAATTTGTAATAGGATGTTTGGTGTAGTTTTGAACACCTTTCCTAATAACTATAGGGACATCAAGATAAAAAATAATTGGTGAATCATTGAAAACAATAAAAAGAATCAAAGTTGGAGTTAGGATTTGATTATTTGAAATTTCAGTGCCGAAACTCGATTTTTCAAATTGGGCTCATGTAGGATTGATATTCAAGTCTTTATCTCTCAGATGAAATTTTTTCCTAGTATAAACCTAAAGCTTAGAATTTATATCATATTAATCAGTTTGTAGTATCTCTCTCCTTGAATGAGAATCTCTTGTACTAGGCACTAAAGAACCTGTTTTTCTCAACTGATCATTATTAGAAAAGTGTGGTTCTTGAATAAGACAAATAACTTTTGGAAGTGGGATAGAAATATCCTAAAAATTATCTTTTACTCCATTTGTCTCTCCTAAATAGTGTTTTTAGTGAAATAAGGAGTTTTTTTTCCGAAAACGATACATCCACACTCACATGGAATTTTTTTATTTGAGGGTCAAAACACTTATACCTCTTGTTAGCCTAAAAGGCTATAAATATTATAATTTTGATGATAATAAATATATGCATTAAAGTGTTTCTATTTTATATTTCACAAGTTCACTAGTTTTGAAGGATAATGAATCAAGTGAAATTAAATTCAAGACACTCAACGAACAACGGCGAAATCAAGAATAGAATTTCGAGCTCAACAGAAAATTTATCGCGACGATTTCTCGTAAAGTCGGTATGATTTAATTTACACTTGGATTAGCATTTGTGAAGCTCAATTTTATGTTAATAAAATAATTATTTTTCAAACTAAATTAATTTTATGTTTATGAGATAAAATATTTTGTGGATTTGAGTAATTTGGGTTAAAATGAAAAAGTTTTAAATTTCAGAGTTGGACTTATTTGCTAAGTTTTAAAACTTTTGGGCTATATTGTAACTTATAAAAGATTGATGGTTTAAGTGAAAAATTTTGAGAACTTTAAAGATTATAGTAATTTAGTTAAAACTCAAAAAAGACTTATTTGAAAAAATTTTCTTTAGTTTGGGTCATACTATAATTTTAAATAGTTTTATGAATTAAATAGTATTTAAAATTTTTAGAATTGAATATTTTTGTAAAGTTTTATGATGTTTTAAGTCATAATATAATTTGATAAAGTTTGGAGATAAAACTATAATTTTATGAACAATATTACTGTAGTAAAATTTAAATTTAACGGTAACTTCACTATTACGAGTGGAGAGCTGGTTAAATTAAGTAACTAGTCGTTTAAGCACTGGAATTTGTCAATAACGGCTAGTTTTCGAGTTTTAACTATAAAAATTCAACTCCAACTTAATTTTAAACTCTCTAGTAAGTAAAAACAAGTTGATAAAATATATATTAAGCTTCTATATTGCAAATCATCATAGATTAAATCATTTTTATGCTATTATTTGTGAATCCACTCTTATAGAGAGTTTCTTGTTGCAATTTTCATTTCATATCATATTGAGAGTATTCAAGTGAGGGAAACATTTGGGGTAAAGGGATCAGGGTAATAATTTCTTAATTGTAAAGGTCCATTGATACTTTAGAAGTCAATTGTAAACATTTGAAGCCTTAGAAGGCTTGGATAGTGAAATTCTCAAGCTCGGTTAGCCTTTAGGCGTGGACGTAGGAGGGGATTGTCGAACCACGTAAAAATCACTGTGTTTGCATTCTCTTGCCTTACTCATTTATTTTACAAGTATTGTCTAATTTATTATATTTGATTTAATTGTTATAAGACTTATTATTTTTGTTTGCATTAAGGCGTTAGATTGAACCGTTTAAAATTTTATTTAGAATAACTTTTAAAAACCCAATTCACCCCCTCTTAGGTTACACATTTGCATTTCACCTCTTTTTGTCCATGGGTCAAGTTTTGAACGAAATTGATTTGGAACATGAACATAGATAGTATGTCCAAAAACTTTAATATGTAAATCAAAAAACAACCTTGCTTCAGGAAATTTTTTTTTTAAGATAATCAAGAGGTGTTTTGTTCTTTAATACCTTGGTAGGCATCCTATTTATTAAATAAGATGCTGTTAAAAATGCTTCATTATATAAATACTTAGGAATATGCATGGAAAACATTATGACATGTGCTACTTCAAGTAAATTGTTATTTTTCTATTCTGCAATGCCATTTTGTTGAAGGGTACCCTGACATGTAGATCGACGAAAAATGCCTTTATCATTCAAAAATTCACCCAATTACTCATTGAAATATTTTATTCTATTGTCAGAATGTAAAATACCAATTCTAGTTTGAAATTGATTTTCAATCATAGTGTAAAAATTTTCAAATAAATATTTTACATCAAATTTTTTATGCATGAGATAAATCCAACATAAACATGTATGGTCATCATTAAAAGTAATAAATCATTTTTTACTAGAAACAGTAGGGACCTTAGAAGGCTTTTAAACACCATTATGAATCAAATAAAAAGGTTTGGAGGCTTAGTACTATTTTGGCAAATAAGTAAAACGAAGAAGTTTTGCAAAAGTGCAATATTGGTAATAAAAAAAAAAGAGTAATCAATCCCTTTAGATAGTTCTGGAAATAAGCATTTCAAATAAAGAAAGCTAGAATGTCCTAGTTTATAGTGCCATAGCATTGTTTTTTCTCGAACAAAAATTGAACTAATACTAATAAAGCTCTGAGCTTTTTTATTACTAATAGGTACTTCATCAAAGTACTAAAGACCTTCAATCATCCTAGCACATCCAATCATCATCCCTGAGTTTTGGTCCTAGAATTCATAATGTGATTCAAAGAAGGTAATACGACAATTAGAATCTCTAGATAATTTATTAATAAACAAAAGATTGTAGGCTAATTTAGGGACAAGAAGAACATAATTGAGATCAATTTTCTCTATCAATTTGATAAGTCCTTTTCCTGCAATATGTGAAAAACTACCATCGGTAATTCTAATTTTTTTATTTTTAGAACAAGGAGAATATGTATTAAATAAATGAAAAAAACTAGTCATATGATCAAAGGCTCTAGAATCTATAATCCATAGAGAAGAGTTTAATCAAGAAAGGGCTATTGGATTTCTACTGTTTATGCCAAAGAAACACTAGGAATACTAGATAAGAAATTGGATTTTATTAGCTTTAAGAGTTTATCAATATGCTCTTTGTTGAAGTGGCTTGAGTTGGCTTCATTGGCAGAAGGAATCCTATGATTCTTCTCTCTTTACTTGTTGCTTTTCTAGTTTTCAAGTTAGCCATAAAGTTTCCAACATTTTTTACATGTATAGTGAGGCTTGTGGCAATGATATAACCAAGCCTGTGACTTATCATTAGACCTGGCTGATAAGTTACAGTCTTGTAGGTTGCTGCATCAGTAATTAAGGCAGAATTCTTAATTAATTCACTGGTACTCTTTTTCCTAAGCATTACACTTATTTGATTTTCCTCTTTTCTAATTTTAACAAAAACTTCGCCAATGGGTGGTAGAGGAGATCTGCCAATAATCTTTCATAAAAATATAAATAGTACTGTTTACATGTACGGTATTGTTAAGATATAAGGTATTGTTCATGGTATTATTCATGACACTGTTCATATATATTGTATAATCACATGACATTGATCGATGATGTAGCATTGACTAATGACATGACAGTATTTGATTGGAGGAATGATATGAGATTGACTAATTATGTGGCATTAACTGATAAGGCGTTACAACTTATTGGATTAAAATGTTTATGTACTGTTAACCACTGACATGGTAGTATTTTAGTAGATTAGAAAAACATGCATATACACATGATAATAGCCTTAATGATATGTTTAAACCAATCAGAACTTGCCACATAGCGCAATCTTGTGCCCCTAAATTATTTTAATTTGATGGTCACAATTTACTCATTGTATCTATAAAAAGAGGGCTCTCCCTTAATTTGATAACCCTGATTTCATTTTTTAGCTCTATTTTCTGTAATTTCTTCTCTATCTTATATTTTCTATGTATTTTAATAAAATTCTTATTTCATCCCTACTTCAAATATAAGTAGCTAATTTTCTTTCAAGCTTAAACCGAATGTAAAATCTCAACATGTTCCATGGGCTTAATTAATAAATTTATTTTTTCTTCTCTTCTAATTTGTGTGGATGTTTTGAATTTTCATCGACAGATAGTAATAACATAGTTATTACTGTTTGGAGTGATAAGTTCTTAACACCATATTAATTAGAGTATGATTCATGAGGAGTGGATTTCCTTCTCATTATTTAATTAGTACAGTTAAGGAATATTGAACCATGATGCATGTTGATGCGGATCCAGATACTCAAGTGCTTTATTATAATAGTTGTCATTTTTAATTATTCTCGCCATTCTAATTCAAAATTTTACCATAATTTCAACTACCTACTAGAAATTAATTCGAACATAATTAAAATCTATCTCTTCGTGAAATCGACACTCGTCACCATTAATTTATTCTACAATAGATTTTTTCATTTGTCAGTTTAATAAAATTTACACAATATTTTCCATGGTTTTCTTATGTTGATTGTAGTCGTCAGTGGATTTCTGTTCATATGTATTGAAGAGGTCAAGATCTTGCCACAACCTTTTCAATAAATTGAAATATTTAATGACAGAATCACCTCCTTGATGAATCTCTCCCAACTTTAAAATTAACTCAAAAACCTAAGATTAGTTACCCAGGTCAGAGTACATCTAACTAACATTATCCCACAATTATTTAACATAGGATAACACATATAATTGGAGTTTATATCCTTCTCCATGAAGTTGACCAGCCGTGTCATAACCATGAAATTTTCAACATCCCAAGTGGCGTACAACAGATCATCATTAGTAAGAACCTTCTTGTCACTAGCGATGTAACCAATTTTTCATTGTCCACAGATATACATCTAGACGAATTGCGACCATCGGAGGAATAAGTGAATGGTGGTGGTTTGAACAGAATGAGAGTTGGAGTGGTTTCACAGGGTCTTCGATGTTTTTACTAGAATGGGAGCGGCAGGGGTAGAAGCAGTTTCAGACGTAACTTTTGACATGGTTATAATGGGTATTTTTGGGGCTACTATGTTTTAGGGTTACAGGCACGATTTTTTTTGCTCTGATACGAACTTAGAAATTATGAGGAAAAATAGTATCTGTATATTACAACAATTAGTTCAAGGATCCTTTTTAAATAAAGCAGTTATAACAAAAAAGGAAATTAATTAAAAGTTAATATTTGACAGCCATCATCTATATTTAGATAGGAAACAAATCCTAGAATATCTCTAGGATTAAAGCTAAAATCAAGGCCTAATTTCTACCACCTATTATGTTACATCAAGTTGAGTTAGAATTATGTGGTGGAAGCACATGATTACTTGTTCAATTTGTGTTTGGAGTAGTAATTGCCAATATATAGATTAAGTATTGGGTTTACAAATTTATTCCATTTTAAAGTTTTTATTTTGTGTGAGGTGATTTTTTATGGTATGCATTTGGTATCTTTAGCCTTGCATAACCCGAATCAAACCAAACCAAAATAAATTTGACTTGATTTAGTTTAGGTTTACTATTCCAACTCAATTGGGTTGAATCCTTGAAACAAAATGGGTTGTAACTCAAACCAAAACCTAAAAAACTTGAACCGAGGACTGATTTGCCTACCTCTAGCCAAAGCAATTCCGCCACGACATGATCTACATCTGTCGTGAGATAACAACTCAACTACAACACAATCTACCTTTCTTGTGCAATACAAGCTCCACCATGATGCTATCTACCTTCACCATATGATATCACCATGTGACATTGACATTATCCCACTGTATGATAGCACTAGTGATCTGGTTTGATTTTGTCCTTTTATGTGTCTATGATGCCAAGCTTTTCATCCTATATTCCAATAATTTTGCTATTTATTTTATCAATTTTTTTTTAAAAAAAACTACTTGATCGAGCACTTATCCATCGAGAAGAATTAATATCTATACGTTTGTTTATTTCTAGATTCATCTATAATGCTTAGCATTTTTGCCGATAATCCCTAATTTCCCTGTGTGAAACATAAAATCATCAAAACTCTTGATCTTCTTTTCTCATTTAAGGCCTCTCTACTAGATTTTAAAATCTATAATTCTTTAAAAATCATTTTTCTCAACTAAGCCCCCTTAACTTGCTAAGTAATTGCATCCCTAGGTGGCTTAAGTTTGACAGAAGAAATTGGTAAGTCTTGATTTCTCAAATATGGCCTGAATGTGATAGAGGTAATTTAAAGGTTTTTCTTTTACCTTTGTTAATTTTTGTTATTAATATTGAGGATGAGGCGAAGTTGCATAGATAAAATGGTGTGATTTTGAACAAATCGAAGAGTATTGTCTGTGATTAGTTCATTATTTTGGTTAATCTAGACAATGTGCTTTTTTTTGTTTTTAAATTATCAATTCTCTGTTTAAATGTTTCAAGGCCATGAAATTAACTTTCTTGTTGAATTATTGTGCAGCTTGTTACTTTAAATAATTATTGAATTTGTTTTGCCTATTTAACCAAAATATGTTTATGAGACATTGTTTAGACTAATGCATAAACGTAGAAAATTTCATGCAATTTCTCAACTATGATTTGACAGAATGGCTTTGCAGCTTTTGCTAGTTGAAGGATGCAAGCCTTCAAGAAATGAACTCAAGTTGTTAATGGTAGTTTAGTTAGGGTATACGAAATTTAAAATTTTATTAATGATATAAACAACTAGCATAGAGTGAGTAAGTATTAATTCCACAACGATTATACTAGTGGTATTTATTATCAACACTAAAAATAATAATAATAATAATAATAATAATAATAATAATAATAATAATACCAATAGTAATATAATAACAAAATATAATAAAATATAAATTAATCTAACTAAAAAAAAGCCAACTATAAGTAAAAGGGGGCTTTTATGAATTTTTAACTAAATAGCTAAAAATAAAGAAAGTAAAACTATCAGAACAATAATTTAATAAAAACTCTAATTAAAAGAGAAATAAATAATAATGATGAGAACTTTTGGTTAAAGTATCATTTGCCACCACCAAACATACATATCATATATCAATTCTATCATCAATTTGTATTGAAACTATAACCATAAGCAACAATATGTTTTGTTAATCCCTATTTTTACTTAATGTGTTGTTATGTAAAACAACTTTTCACCTAATCTCTAACCATTAAATATTTTAATACAAACTTTTAAATTAAAGATAATATAAGCATTAGGCAGAGAAAGATATTAGGTTGATTTGGGCAACAAACACATAAGCTCGAATTATTTAACCTAGGTTATGTTCTCCAATTGAAATCCTTGATTCTAATTTACCACTAATGATTAAAATATCAAGATAATTATGGATAAAAAATTTTAATTTAACAATAGAATTTATTCAAGGCATATCTAGTTAGCCACTCAAATAAGAAAAGAAAAAAATCATAGACATTAATTATAGAAAAACATAAACAATTTCAATTAAATTGAATGATAGAAATTAAAAATTAATTATATGAGGTGTTTGGAGTATCGAATTCACCCCCAACCAAATAAAAAATCCAGCCTAATATAATTTAATTGAGAATAAAAGAGTTAGATAAAACCAGTCATGGAGATTAATCCAAAAGGCTAACTGTGTTTCTGGGTTTGTTATATGTGTCCGCTCTGGTGGCTGCCTGTTGAGCTGTGTTCGTTTTTTTTTTTTTTTTTTTGGGCCCAAGCCGAAGCTTGGCTTTTATAACGCTTAACCCGTGACCTTAGTAATTAAGGTTTGGACTTTCTCATGCGTAATTAAGGTCTTTTCCTTTTCCATTCTCATGCGTTAGTTTTAGTGATTGGGCCGTGATTTCCTAAAGTCGAAAGGCTTTATTTTCCTTCGTCTCACGTGCTGGCTACTTTTATTTCCCCTTTTGATTTCCTTTGTCCATTTTTGTCCCATGTGCAAGATTAATTTTGCTAGGCCCGTTCAAGCTCTAACCGAGAAGTATTCTTTATTGCTTTAGTTCTTTCCAATTCTTGATCTCTTATGCACTTTTGTTTCCTAATCTTCAATTCTTCTTTTATTTTGATTCTTTCATGCATATTTTTTCTTGAATACTTTGATTTAATTCCTCTTTAACGCATAACGTACCTAAAGAACAAAATATAAAAATTAACATAATAAAATAAAATTTACTAAATTAAAAATGAACTTAACTAATTAGAATATTTAAGATCAAAACAAGTAAAAGATAAAGAAATTAATTAGTAAAATATAAAGAAGATATGCGTTTATTAATTAGTACAACTACCTGACTTCCTAACTCAAGTAAATGTCACTTTGTGATAAGACAAAAGTCAAGCTACACAATAAGGGCTAGGTCAATTATTTGAGAATATGTATATATATAACTCCACTACATGTAGCTAATGCTTTTATTTTCTATCGAGATTTATTTTATTTGTTACTCAATGTAAAATCATATAAATAAGGAATGGTCTCAAAAGTTATTTTTTTCTAGCTTTATAAATAATATGTTTAAAATTATTTTAACATTTTTTTATCCATTATGAAAACTGCTTATTTATGTTGTGATATTATTTAAAGGTTGTTTGAATGAATGATTTGATTTGATCTTTATTTCATAGGCTATGGATTTGGAAAATACTGAAAAAAAATTTATGATGCCAAAAAAAATTATGGGTAGAATCTTTGATCTGTATGAAGAATTATGGCATTTTTAAAAACATTTGTACTAAAAAAGAATGTTAAATTTTTAAAATTTAATAATTCTATATTTAGTATTTTTCTGCTAATAAATATTATTTTCTAAATTATCTAAATATATAATTTAAATTAATTACTAAAGTGATTAATACAATAAAATGCAGCACTAAATATAGTATAGCTAAATATTAATATAGTACAATATAGAACCGAATGTTCTGCAGAATTATTATAATATATTACAATGCAATACAACGTAATGTAATACGCCCGTATTAAAATAATGTAATATAATATAATATAATACAATATGCTATATGCACCCTAAGTAGATATGAATGATACTTATAAAGCTATAATATATTTTAAATATATCATGTATTTAATGTACGAGAAAACTATTACTTTTTGGTAGCGCCACATGTAACATTTGTTTCTTAATTTCTTCCTAAAGTTTATAGATAAGATTAACAAATAGTTTTGGGCTGTTTGGTACTATTTTACAACTATTATATTCATTTTCGTTTTCGTAATACACATATAATACATGTTCGGTGACTTGCACTTAAAAAGTGGATTACAAAACAAATAATTCATATTCATTATTATAACTAATAAATTGAAAACATGTTAAACATGTTCTCTAAATATTACAAAATTAGACCCAAAAATAAATTAAAAAATAAAACCCCATAACCTCGTGACCTCTCTCCTCACGCTTATCTCTTCATCAACACTCTCTCTTCCCCTCACCTTTCTCGATCCAGTTACAACAAATTTGCACTCTCTTTCTCTTTATTTTGATCCAATAACATTTTCTCTCCTTATTTCTCCCTATCTACACACTCTCTCTCTTTATCTTCATCTAATAGCATTTTCTGTCCTTATTTCTCCCTATATGCTCTCTCTCAATGTGCCAACTATTGTACTTCATCTTTGTCGTTGTTGGTACTTAATCTCAGCCGTTGCTCTGTCTTCGTTGTAGCTGCTGTTGCTCCATTTCTGCCTAGTAGCAGTTGTACCGTTTTTGCCCAGTTGCTGCTGTATCGTTTTTGCCCAACCATTACTACTCTATTTCTAGCTAGTCACTGTCGTACCATTTCTAGCCAACCATTGTTGCTTTGTTTCTTTCCAGTAGCTACTTGTCATGGGCCGTGTGTTTATCCTTGAACCGGAGCCTAATTCCACACGCACGAGTGCACTCAGCAAAAGTCCGCCTCGTTGTGGTGAGTGCTTAGAAACGGGATGCGTTTAGTAATAGAGGCGGAGTGCGCTTAGAAATCGGGTGCACTTAGCGCTCAAGGTGAGATACACTTAGCAATGGTTGCGCTTAAAAATGGGCTGCCAAGCCCAAGTGATTAGTCGTGGTGCGCTTAATGCTTTGCAAGCCCAGCCTGCATTCTAAAATTTTCCTTAATTATAAATGGACTAGAAAATTGCAGCACCTTGCACTTAAGCCCAAGAGATATTTGTGCAAATTGCATAGGAGGTTCTAGAATTAGTCATATAAGCGTATAAATACCCTATTACCCTTGATATTTTTGCTCACTACACCAACACATTCTAACACACACAACACACACACAAGCTCTCAAAACCTTGTAAAATAGCTCTCTTGTAATTATTTTCTTAGTGTGCAATACAAGTTATTTTTTGGCCAATATTGTTCTTGCTTCTCTTGCATTTCCAGCAAGCATTTTAGCTTGGTTTAGCTTGAAAAGTGATCTAAGCTTACTTAGCGGCTTAAGTACTAGAAGTTGCCAAGTGCCGCATGGGGTTGTTGTGCAAAAACTCTCATCCCGTAATAAGTGGTATTAGAGCTAAAGTTTGCCCACACGTGAACTAGCTCTTGAGCAATGGCCAATTCACCTAGCATACAAGAGGGCGTAGTCGGTGTGGAGATTTTGGAGCAAGCTCGTTGTAGCGAAGAGGGACCCACGCAAGCTAAGTCCCGCGGCAAGTCCAAGGCCAACTCCGTAGATGCCTTGGAGCCTCGCGTTGCCACGCTCAAAACCTTAATGTCCGTTGTTTAGGACACTTTTGATAATTTGGAGGTTAGGGTCGATGGCCTCGAGGGCGAGTATGGTGAGTTCATGGTAGCCACCAAGGCCCTTATGCAAGCCCAAGCCTACTCCCTTCGAGAGAAATTTTGAGCACTCTATGACGAGTTGTTGAATTTGTGCAGCTTTGTGTAAAGTGAGCTGCGAGCAATCCGTACAGAGGTTGATGAGGTCCGCTTGGATTGGGCTTGCCACAAGACTCACCCCTAGTTTGGCTTCCGCAAGCACGAATGATGCCCGCCGTATTGATGTGCCAAAGCCCTACACCTTTGATGGTGCAAGTAATGAAACTGTAATGGATAATTTTTTATTCAGGCTAGAACAATACTTCGACGCCACGGGTGTTCTTGATGAGGCATCGAAGGTAGGCACTGTACCTACGTTTCTTTGAGGCACTGCACAATTATGGTGGCGGCAGAAGCATGGTGAGATGGGCAAGGGCATTTGAGCCATCAACACATGGGCTGAGTTCCAACGAAAACTTCGCAAGCACTTTGCCCCTAGCAATGCCTAGAAAGAAGCTTGTGTGAGACTCCATTGGCTTAAGATAACGGGTAGTGTCCGTGATTATATCAAAGACTTTACTACCCTAATGCTCGAGATAACAGACATGTCCGACAAGAACTCTCTCTTCTACTTCCAAGATGGCCTCAAGGATTAAGCCAAGCCAGAACTTGAAAAGCGTGGCATGCAAACTCTCGATGAAGCCATTGCCACTACGGAATTACTTTCAAATTACTCTACCAAGCCTAAAGACAAAAAGTTCGACCATAGCAAAGGTGTAGAACAGGGCCGGAAGGACAAGGGCCAAAATCGAAAGGAGTGGGGTAGAAAAAGCCTCTGACCGATAAGAGTGGATAAGAAAAATCAGAGAAATAGTAACCACTCAAGCATAAAAGTCCATGCTTTATATGTAACGGTCCTCATTAGGTACGTGCTGTCTAGAGAAAAAGTCACTTAATGCCCTCTCTACTCAACTTAAGGGCCACTTCGCATCGTCAATGGAAAAACCCTAACACAGCATGGTTACTCTCCAATGCCTTGATGCACTTAACCGCCAACTACTTACGGTCGCTAAGCAAGGGCTCATGTATATGAACGTAAATATCAACGGTTACGCCGTCTGTACCTTGCTCGATACCGGAGCAATGCACAACTTTATTTTTGAAGATGAGGCCAAGCGCCTAGGGCTTAAGGTGACGAAGAAAGGAGGCAGTATCAAGGCGGTGAATTCCCTCACAAGGCCCATCACGGGTACAATACTCAGTGTGCAGACAACACTCGGAGCATGGAGCTAGAAGCGTGATTTTTCCATCATTCCTATGGACGACTTCAAAATGGTCCTTGGCATGGAATTCTTCGATAGAGTCCAAGCCTTTCTGCTATAGGCCACCAACTCTCTAAGTATCATCGACGGGAGCATGACGTGTATGGTTATAGGCGAGAACTTTAAGATCACGGATAAGACGCTCTTCGCTATGCAATTCAAGAAAGCTTTTTGAAAGCACCCAAGCTTCTCGGTCTCTGTCCGGGAGCTAAACAATGGGGAAGATCACGGAACCTCACTGAGCCAAATCCCTCCGCTCATCCAAAAAGCCCTTGACGAGTTTCGGGATGTGATGCCTCTGGAACTTCAAAGAAGCTCCCAATAGAAGGTCGATCATGAAATTGAGCTAGAGTAAGGCACAAAGCCACTGGCCTTGGTGCCTTACCGCATGGCACCGCTCGAGCTCGAGGAGTTGCGGAGACAACTCAAGGACTTATTAGACGCAGGCTATGTCCGACCCTCAAAGGCTCCATTTGACGCACCGGTTCTTTTCCAAAAGAAGAAAGACAGAACTCTCCATATATGCCTCAATTACCGGGCATTAAACAAGATCACCATTAAGAACAAATATTCGATTCCCTTAATCATGGATTAGCTTGGCCAACTTGGCAAAGCGCGGTATTTTACCAAGCTTGACCTATGGTCTGGGTATTATCAAGTGCACATCGCCAAGGGAGATGAGCCAAAGACAACATGCATGACCAGGTATGGATCTTTTGAATTCCTAGTTATACCGTTTAAACTTACTAATGCACCGACCACATTTTGCACCCTTATGAACAAAGTTCTCTAATCGCTCCTTGACCGCTTCACGTGGTATACTTAGATGACATTATAGTGTATAGCATTGCACTCGAGGAGTATGTGCAGCACTTACGGAAAGTCCTCCAAGTACTACGCGACAAGTCCTCCAAGTACTACGCGACAAGTCCTCCAAGTACTACGCGACAAGTCCTCCAAGTACTACGCGACAAGTCCTCCAAGTACTACGCGACAATGAGCTCTATCTCAAAATAGAGAAATGCTCATTTGCTCAAACTAATGATGGAGAATTCAAACATGAGGGCCATTCTCGATTGAGAGCCTCCGACTAAGGTACCCGAACTCTGATCTTTCCTTAAATTGTTGAATTACTACTACTGCTTCATCAACGGATACCCGAAGAAGGCAGCTCCCTTAACAGACTTGCTAAAAAAGAACTGAACATGGCATTAGTCCACAGAGTGCCAATACGCCTTCGAGGAATTTAATTAAGTAGTTTTAGAAGAACCAATCCTCATTCTTTCGGATCACTCCAAACTATTTAAGGTATAAACAGATGCCTTCGACTTTGCCATAGGTGGAGTACTTATGCAAGACAGCCACCCGATCACGTTCGAAAGCTGAAAACTTAGTGATACGAAATGCAGCAACACGGTGCAAGAAAAGGAGATGACAACTATCATTCATTGCCTATGTGTGTGGCGACATTACTTGCTTGGTTCTCACTTCGTGATTCTAACTGACAATGTAGCCATAAACTACTTTTAAACACAAAAGAAGTTGAGCCTCAAGTAAGCAAGGTGGCAGGACTTCCTCGCAGCATTTGACTACCTACTCGAGTACAAACTCGGTAAAGCCAACATCGTTGCGGACGCACTAAGTCATAAAATAAAGTTGGCAACATTTAGCATGAGCCAACTAAGTTTCGATCTTGCTGAACAGATTAAGAAAGGTCTCCAGCAAGACCCACTAGCCAAAGACTTGCTGAAAAAGGTACTTGAAGGAAAGATAAGGTGATTTTGGCAAGAGGAAGGCATTCTCTGCTCCAAAAAAGGCTGGCACTTTGTATTTAAGTTGTGAATTCTGCAAAAAAAGTGATTATCGAGTGTCACGACTAAAAATGGGCTACTCATATCAGTGTCGAGTACACAACCACACTCGTTCAAGCCTCGTACTTTTGGCCACATATAAGAGACGACATCGAGGCATATGTGCGAACGGGCCTCGCGTGCCAACAAGACAAAAGGGACCATCGACCTCAGGTCAGACTGCTAGAACTTTTGCCAATAACATCAAGGCCATGGGAGAGTGTCACCATGGACTTTATCTCGGCCTTACCACATCTGAAGGGTGTGAAAGTATAATGGTTGTGGTCGACCGCTACAGTAAATATGCAACTTTCCTCGCCACACCAAGAGATTGCAAAGCAGTCTCGGTTGCCCGCTTATTCATCAAGCACATTGTGAAGCTTTAGGGGATTCCAAAGAGCATTATGGCGATTGAGACTTATAGTTCACCGATCGCTTTTGGACAAAACTCTTTAAGCTATTGAGAACCGATCTCAAGTTCTCAACAAGCTTTCATCCACAAACGGATGGGCAAATGGAGTGCATTAACAGCATATTCAAGATGTATCTAAGGTATTACATAAGCGCTCACCAGCGAGATTGGGCCAAGTTACTAGATGTTACCTAATTCTCATACAATCTTCAACGGAGCGAGGCTACGTTCAAGAGTCTGTTTGAGATCATCGTAAGATTTCAACCTATGGCGCTCAACGCCATAGCCTTTATATATGGAGGAAAAAGACCAGCGGCTCACAAGTTTGCCCGCGAATGGCACGAGAAAGTGGATATCACGCTGATATACCTTAATAAAGCCGCACAAAGGATGAAAAAATAGGTTGATTCCAAGATACGCCACGTTGAGTACAAGGAAAGCGACCGAGTAATGGTGAAACTCCATCAATAATTCAAGATATTGCAGAGAGTGCATAAGGGTTTAGTATGGCAATATGAGTGGCCTTTCGAGATAGTGCGACGTGTTGACAATGTCTTATACCAACTCCAACTTCCACCAAGACTTAAGATCTATCTGGTCTTCCACGTAAGCTTGCTCGAGCCTTACCACGGAGACACGAAAGACCTGAACTGAGACAAGCCAAAATGTTCCTCAACTGCCATCGTCACAACATACGACAAGGATGTGGAATACATCCTTACTGATCGGGTCATTCGAAGATGAGGCATTCTGACCTATAACGAATATTTGGTGAAGTGGAGAAACCTCCCCAAGAACGAAGCAACATGGGAATGTGAAGATGACCTATGGTAATTCGCGGAACATGTTCAAAACTATAAGTACGAGAACACAGTGAAGATGCCGTGAGCACAGGTGAGGGATGATTGTCATGGGCCTCGCATTTATCCCCGAACGGAAGCCTAATTCCGAACACAAGGGTGCACTCAGCAAAAGTCTATCTCGATGTGGTGTGTAATTAGAAGCGGAATACGCTTAGTAATAAAGGCTAAGTGCACTTAGAAGTCGGGTGTACTTAGCACTTAAGGCAAGATACACTTAGCAATGGTTACGCTTAAAAATGGGCCGCCAAGCCCAAATGATTAGCCGTGGTGCGCTTAGCGCTCCGCAAGCCCATGCCGTATTCTAGAGTTTTCCTTAATTGTAAATGGACTAGAAAATTCTAGTTCTTTGTACTTAAACCCAAGAGATATTTGTGCAAGTTGCATAGGAGGTTCTAAAATTAGCTATCCAAGCATAAAAATACCCATCACCCTTGCCATCTTTGCTCACCATACTAACACATTTCTGCACACACACACAAAAGCTCTCAAAGACCTATAAAATAGCTCTCTTGTAATTATTTTTTTAGTGTGCAATACAAGTTATTTTTTGGCCAATATTGTTCTTGCTTCTCTTGCATTTCCAGCAAGCATTTTATCTTGGTTTAGCTTGAAAAGTGATCTAAGCTTACTTAGCGGCTTAAGTACTAGAAGTTGCCAAGTGCCGCATGGGGTTGTTGCACAAAAACTCTCATCCCGTAATATGCTGCTCGTCTCTGTGTAACTTCTACTGCTTTATCTCAACAACTTTGATTGTTGCTGCTGTCTCGGCTCTGTCTCTTACTGGTATTTATTTTATTTGAGTAAATTATTTGAATGATTTGGTTAATTATTTTTAATAACATGTAAGTATGATAATGGTTTCATTACAAATGCTATTTTGTTGATGATGTACAATTTGAGTTTTTTGCCTGTCATTGCAGAAATAATTTTTTTGGAGAGAAATGAAATTTAGGTAATTTATAGAGTAATATACTAAGTTTCCTATTTTGGGAAGTACTTAATTTTGGTTGGTTACTAATCTACTATATGTTAAGAACGATTATGACAATGATGGCTTTGAAAAATAGTTTGCTTTTAATAAAATATGATGTTATACTCTCATGAAGTAACTTAATAGTATAAACTGGAAACCTAGGGTATTGCAAAAAAGAGAGGTGGCTTAATTTATTAAGGCTAGTGGATTGGCATAGAGATAGTTGCTGAATTAAAAAAGAAAATGTCATTTTAATTTTGGATATCAAAGTCAATGACATATCGTATGAAAAATAATGAAATGCAACTTGGAATTTATGGAATAAGGAGAAATAGAACTCTATTAAGGCAAGATTTAGCTTCCCTAAAGTTATTTCAGCCTAAAACTTGTTGGAGAATTAACAGCATTCCTCTAAGAAAAGGCCATCTAGATTCTAATTTTAAGATGAAATATCAAATCACTTATGGTGATCTCTATTTGAAGTGATGGAAAAATGGTGGGATGCTGCTTGGTTTTATTCATGATAGTCAATCTGATGGTTGTCTACTAATTATCTTGATTTTGGAAATAAGGTTTTTTTTCAGTATGCTTTGAGAATAAAAATTCCTAGCAAAGAGCTATTTTATTAGTTTATTGTGTAACTGGTATTAGAATTAGTATGAAAGAATGAGACTGAGTAATCGCTAGAAATTAAAATATTCAAGGTTGAGAATGAAGTACTTAATGACATTTTCCCAAGCTGTAGTTTTATTATGTTGACTGGAATGGATATTAAAAGGAATTATTAACAAGATATGATTGTAATTCTTAACTTTGTTGATGTTTTCAATTGAAATCTAGTCTATACTTTCTAATACAAATGACAATTCTTACTGTATCTATTAATATGACTTACTTTTGTTTGTTCAGAATATAGATAAAATTTATGGCATTTAGTTATTAAATTTGAACAGCTAGTCAATTGTCTGGTCCATGTTCAATTCAGCAGCTGCAGATTTGTTTTGTTGTTAATTATCTTCAGAAGTTGATTTTGATAGGTTATTTGGAGACTTTGATATGCAAGATCTGGTTATCAATAAAAAATTATATATTAGTTGGGCACTTATTGATATTGATTTATTTCTAGCAAGTGTAATTATACACATCATGCATAATATCTATCATATAATTTTTTATAATTATTTTGTTTAAATCATGTATTGTCACATATATCTTAATTATAGTGTAAAAACAATGATAATGTAAAACTTTTTTTTAATTATTGTTAGTTATAAAACTTTATCATCATGTAATTTTTTATAATAATTTTGTTTAAAATATTGTGATATATTTGTATATATGTAAGCTAAACAATTATTTTTTAACTATAAGTATGACATAAATGCTTAGTAAAAATTATTTTTGAACAATGTACTATCAAAAAAATATTCTCTGTTTTTATCATTTTCAACTATATCTATTCAACGCATATTATTGTTTTCATTTTTAAAATACAGATTATAGAAAATGATACTAGATACATATTTAAATTTGAAAGACAGCAACTGTAAAACACCATTTTCAATTTCATTTTTATTCTCAGAATATATAAATTCAAAACAATATCAAACAAGCTTTTAGATTGCAACTAATTTTTAGTATATATTAATATTTCAATTATAGAAGGAGACAAAGAACTCTTATACTCATTAATAACAAGAGCCCCTAATGCTAAATGTAGACTTAAACACCACTATGACTACTAGAACAATAAGAACATTCTTTGTGATTTTCTCCAATATTAGATACTTTGATCTATTCATCTTCCACTAAAGTAAAGTATAAAGTTTAACATTACTAGGATATTCAATTGTATCAAGCAAATATCTTTCTAGCTTAAATGCTACTTTATTATTCTTATTCTAAATAAAAACCTTTTTACCATATCCAAGGAAAGGCAAACAACTCGAAGAATATTATCAGCTTCACCACTAGCAATCTCCATCAAGCTAATCTCAGTTATAATAGGTGGAGAAAAAATCATACAACTATAACTGCTATTAGTAACACTCTTACCATATAACAAGGTATGGAAAACTAACCTTAGTTATAATAGGTGGACAAAAAATCATACAACTATAACAGCTATTAGTAACACTCTCACCATACAACAAGGTATAGAGAACAAGGTAATATATAAATTATAAAGCTTACTCAATAAGTCTTTTGTTGTTGTGGTCATTTTTTTAGTCTTTGAATTATTATTGCAAAAAATGATTATAAAAATATGTTAATTCCATTATAATTCATGAATTAAGAACCTAAACAATAATCAATATTTTGTTTTTTTTAGTGGGACTTTTAATATTTATAAAATTTGTTCTTTAGACTAGAAGCTATAGAAATCACTCAAAGATCTTTACCTATACTCATATAGTCAATGAATTCTTAATTAAGCTAATAATATCATAACAAATATTAGAACTTGCACCTAGAGACATAGAAATAATAGTATGACATTATAAAATATCTTTAAACAAATTTCACAGTTTGTTTTAACACTCTCTCAATCTTTAGGTCTAAACAGGCCCACCTTTATATTATTCTTTTATCACTTATAAAAGTATACATCATAAGGTTTATCCACTTTTGTTATCCTATCAAATGCGACTTGAAACTTCAATGAAGTTATCAACATTAAATAGGTGGAATTCCATCTAATAAGACAATCTAAAAATATAGTTCTATTTGGACCTTTCACTTATTCAGTGCATCATTTGAATGCCTATAACATTATGGTAAAGGATCTCATATACTTTATAACATTCCGAATAACAGCAATGCTAGAATGCAACTCGTTTAACCTTTAAATAACAATCAAATTCAAATTATATGCACAATAATGCATGTGCAAGTACATTCCTCTATCACAAGTGCATTATCATTCTTTTAAACAAGAAATTGTCTATTCTTATAACTAACAACAATATTATTTGGTGTTTCAATAGGAGAATTATTAGTTTTAGTGTGAATAAAGATTATAAAAGTAAAAATAATCAATAAAATGAATTTAATCACGATGTAGCTCAAGTTTTGAATAAAAGTCCATATATCAATTGTAAGAGACACTATTATTATTATGTAACCTCAATTTAGATTTTTTTTTTTTGAACTTGTGCTTGTTGTACATCTAGCAAGATTAAGGGTATAGATGCAAAATGGTTCTTTCAAGTCAAACACTCTTATTAGATCAATTAATTCTAAATACTAGATCATAATTATTTATTTTAAATTTATAAGTAATCACTAAAATTCAATCTAAATTTGATAATTACATTAAATGTTGTCTAAAGACGATTGCAAAAGAATATCGGTTCTTAAGTCCTTGTTTTTTATCCTTTAATTGTCATCAATCCAACAAAATGAATAAATAACAAAGAGGAAGTTCAGACATTTGCACATATTGGTGCTTCATGCCATCTTTAGCTATTTCTCTCAAGGTTGCTTGTAAATGTTTGAATCAACTAGGGGAAGCAAAAAAGATGAAGAATTCTGCTTTGTAATACTAAGAAAACAAATATATTTATGACTTCTATAGTTTAGAAAACATTGCTTGTTTTAGATTTCTTGTGATATATATGTTTAGCATGAAAAATTATTTGTACAAAAGAAAAAAAAATAAAGGTATCTTGAAATGTTTAGTAAGCTTGGCTTTTTTTTTTTTTACAATGCATGAGTGTCTTGTAATAAATAAAAATTTTATATTCAAGTTGAGAAGAACGGAACAATTTAATTCAATTCAAACCAAGTAATTATCTAAAATTAAGATACATCTTTTAACATGTTAGATGCTCGAGTTAACCAAACTAGAATGTCATACTCTATATTGTCTAAGTTGAAACTTGACACATTAAAAATATCATGAATATTTTTCTATCAAAATAATTCTCAACTAATTTTATTATTTTGAATCTTAATTTATAATCTTACTTATATTGGTCACACTATAAATCTAGGAGACAAGTTGGATTGTCAAAAGCATGATGAGTTATTTTTCTTAAGCTGAAGAGGTATCCTATTATTTGAGCTACAATAATATTGAATAATATATAAAAAGAATTTATAATAGAATTCAAACCTCTGCCTCATCTAGAAGTATTATTGGATTTGTTTTTCGAGCAATGATCGGAGTGGTTTTAATAACTTTTTCCATTCCAACTTTCTGCAAAATAATTAAAAGAAATGCAAAATGATTTAGCAAATCACTTGATATTTATCTATTAGTATTAGAAAATCAATAATCAAATCATAAACACAATTCTTACAATTTTTTCCTCAATCAAATATCTACTCATAAAAAAATGTTTATGACATTAACAGTTTTAGTATAGATAATTTTGGAGTTGTTGAAACTTTCTTTTTTACAATCTTCCTAAAGATTGTAAGGTAAGTTGGTGAGTTCACCATATGTTTGCCGTTGATTAGTTGAGAAATTTTTATTTATTTATTTTTTTACTTTTAGAATTACATTTTAATTTTTTAAAATATAATTTTCTCTTAATTATTTTTTTAACAGTAATTACCATTTTCTTAAGTTAACACTACTTCAAACCCATATTTTTCACATATTTGCTTTCTATAACTTCATATTCACACGTCATTGATTTTTAAACCTCTACCCACCACAAGAGTAAAAGTAAATTAGGTTGCTGTCAAGATAAGTTAAAAAAAAAACTAATTTAGGATGCATATTCAAGTGATATACATGATTATTAGAGGTGTTCATCAAACACGATCACTATAAATGCTCACTTTAAGTGATTATCATTTTGACACTACTGTAATTTTAATCAAGTTATTACCAGATTGAGACAAACATTATAGAATTTGATTATACTTTTGTTTGTTATTATTTCCCAATTTAATTTGATTTATGTTTTTTAGTAAAAAAATAAAATTCATTTTTCATCAATTTTTTCTACAAATTTTTATAAATTTTTTTATCATGAGTGTTTTTATAAAAATAGTCGCACTCCACATAAGTACTACAAATATTGGAGCTTTTGTCTTAGATGTGGATTTAAAGACTTTGCAAGAAAAAAAACTTCTTAAGATAAAGTAATTAATATAGAGCACCACATATATGCATTAGCAAGTTTTGGTAGGACTGAGAATATAGATTTTTTAAAAAAATGATTGCTGAGGAAATTTACCCTCATATTTACATTATAGGTTGTTCATTAACTTTGGAAAATGATTTTAAATAATTCACTCGGTATCTAGTAGAAATTTCTAAGTTGGACTTTTTAAATAAAAATAACTTTTTGATTATGTCTTTTTAGGAAAAAATTAAATTCATTTTTCATCAATTTTTTCTACAAATTTTTATCATGTGTGTTTTCATAAAAATATTGTCATTCCACATAATTACTACTAATATTGGAGCTTTTGTCTTAGATGTGAATTTGGAGACTTTGTGAGGAAAAGCTTCTTAAGATAAAGTAATTAATATAGAGGACCACATATATGCATTAGCGAATTTTGGTAGGACTGAGAATAAAGATTTTTTAAAAAAGGATTGTTGAGGAAGTTTAGCCTCATATTTACATTACAGGTTGTTCATTGACTTAGGAAAATGATTTTAAATAATTTACCCAGTACTTGAGAGAAATTTCTAAGTTGGACTTTTTGATTGACAGTGAATACATGACTAGTCGAAAGGTCTCAAGGTTAGAAGGAATTCTTGGTCAACAAATCAGTCTTCAGCCATACACTATCAAAAATAAATTCAATAAAAGTGATAGATAACCATTTCAATTTCCGTTAGAATGCTTAAAAGACATTAAATGTTCTATCTTAGTTATGCGTAACACCCTATTCAAGGCAAGAGGTACTTATCTTTAATTATTTTAATATTTTTTATTATTTTTTATAAAATAGGTAGATTAACATTTTTTATAATTTTTTTAATCATGTGTGTGTTACAACTATAAAAAGAAAATACATTAAACGTTTAACATTTAGTGTTAATATAACATACGAATTAAAAGAAATTGGGAATGCAATAAGAGGAGGATGGAGGTATGGAATTATTAGGATATATATCTTATTTTTCAATGCATATTTGCATATTATTTATGTGATTTTTTAAGATATTTTCTTACATTACAAGGTTCCTATTTAAGAAATACGTGATTTTTTAAGGATTTATGTTATTCAAATAGGAATATAAATTGTATAAGGAATGCTTCTCTTAAAAGAAATTAAATTTTTGCAAGTAAATTGATTCTAATGTGAGAGAAATAGGAAGTCTATTTGAAGATTGAGTATTGTCAAGATTTTGAATGTGAAGAAAAATATTAAAGTGATTATAAGAATTATTTATGCAGTAACTTTTTCTCTTGTTGTCCTTAGTGACTATGGTTTTTTTTTCATATAAGAATTTTCTACTTAATTTTCTACTTTGTTTGATTATTTTTATTCTCAATATAAATGTTTTTATATATCATTTACATTTTTACTTCCAAGATTTCAATGAGATTAAAAATTTATAATAAGAATTTAAATCCTGTTTCCTGAAAATTATAGGGCTCGTTTGGTAGCGTTTAACTAGTGTTTTCATTTTGATTTTTGGAGTATTGAAATAATATATGTTAAGTGGGTTGAGTCCAAAAAAAATTACAAAATAAGAAATTCAAATTCACTTTTGATAACTAGTAAAATAAAAACATGCTTAACATGTTCTCTACTTATTACGAAACCAAACTTAGAAATGAATTAAAAAACAAAAGCCAAAAAATCTTGAACAATTATCTATTCGGGTTTTATCCTACAAGAACACTCAACAATGCTCTCTCACTCCTTATCTCTCTCGATTTGTTTACAACGATGCTCTCTCTCTCTCTCTCTCTACTGATCTACACACAACAACAATCTCTTTATTATTTTTTCTCCTAATTTGCTCTCTCTTGGTGTGCCTATATCGGTTGCTGCACTTCATTTCTATTGTCATTGCTGTTTCATCTCAGTTGCCGTCGTTATTGCTTCATCTTCTTAGCTATTGGTGCACCATCTCCATCGCATCCACTAATGCTCCATTCAACTATCTCCACTACTATTGCTCTCTCAGCTCTATCTATGGTATTATGAGTTACTAATTTTTATTTTGCTTAACGCTTGAATACAAGTGAATTTAGCTATCCATTTCGTTTTAATTTGCCTATCTATTAAAGCTTGTTTTCTCTTTCTATTCTTGGCTAAACTTGATTCTGTTCATCTTAAATGAGATGTGAATGTTGCTGGAATTATAATCACATTCAAAATCTTACATTACTAAAAATTGATGGTCAAAGTGAAGATAATTTTCTTTCTTGTGCGTTATGATTATTAGTTTTCTAAGTACTGGAAAATAGTGAATGTTGAGAATCTTTCTATTTACCATGAAATTTTTTATATTATTCCTCTTCTCTCTAATATTTAATTATTATTTTTTATTTGCTAAATATGATTTTTTTGCTTGAGATTGATTGAGTTGTTGTTAGTATAAGAAAATTGTCCAATTAAATTGGATGTTGGACAACTATTACTGCAAATTATATTCGATTAGTAATAATTTTTTAATATGTGACTTAATTTCTTAATATAAATTAGGCTAGTGGACCTTTGACCTTGAAGGCTTGAATATATATGTCTTACTTCATTTTCTGTTTTGTTTAATTATTATTGGTTAAAGTTAGCGGCTTTGGTTGCTTTTGCAAAGATTCTAGAATTATTTACATAATTGTGATTGGTTTCTTTATTGGTAAATGACACTTTTGTTACCAATGCAAATGTTCAATTTGTTGTCCTTCACTCCAAGAATATAATTTTGAAATGATTTGCATTATTAACAAAGAATTTGTGTTATGGTAAGTGATAGGTTGTTAGAAGATTTTGATGTGCAAGATTTAGTTATCAATGAAAAAAAGAGATACTAGTAAGCCCTTATTAATATTGATTTATCTCGAGTAAGTTTTACAGAGGTAAATGCTACAAGAGATATAATTGCAACTTCTATGTGGCATGGTTACACATGTAATGCATAATGTCCATTATGTAATTTTTTATAATTATTTTGTTTAAATCATATGTTGTAAAATATATTTTAATTATAGTATAAAAATAATAACAAATTGTTATTTTTTTAATTAATGCTAATACTAAAACTATATCATCATGTCATTTTTATACTAATTTTGTTTAAATTATTATAGTGTATTTGTGTATGTATTAGCTAAACAATTATTTTTTAACTATAAATATGACTTAAATGCTTGATTAAAATTATTTTTGAAAAAGGTACTACCAGACACATTTTCTATTTGTAACATTTTCAACTGTGTCTACTAAATGTATACTATTATTTTCAGTTTTAAAATATAAAAGACAAACAATGATACTAAACAGGTACTTAAATTTAAAATACAATAACTGTAAAATATTATTTTTATTTTTATTTTTGTTCTCAAAAAATATAAATTCTGAAATAATATTGAACATGCTCTTAGTAAGTTTGGATGAAGAATCCTTATGTAGAGACCAATTTATCAATCCTATCCTATTTACTAATTTTATAATAGATAGTGATGCCTAATTTCAATAAAATAAAAATAAAATACAATTCAAATAAAAACATCATTAACACATTGGAAAGAAAAAAATAACTATAACATATTGTAATAATATTCTGAAATAATTTAAAATATTTAAAATATTCTGAATAAGTAAAAAGTCATGTGTGTTCTCGCCCGTGTGTGTGTGTGTGCGCGTATGTATATATATGCACCCTATTGCATTAAGATTTTGAAGATTTAATTTTTCTCAATGACCAAACTTTTTTAAAATTCATCTCTTTTGGAATGAACTCATTGGACCTCAAATTCTTGATGATATTGCTAAACTAATATATGCTCGATTCTTAAAATTAGGAGTATTTGTTAGTAAATTAAGCCTTAGGGGTACTTTGGCACTTTCAAATTTTTAATTCATTAGTAATAAATTTCTTTAACAATACAGGAATTGTAATATTATTCGGTTTGAATGATCCGACTCATTTATCTTACATGCTCAATTTTCCTTGTTATTTTCAGTAAATAGTTAAAAGGTCAAAAGAAATTTACTTGGTATGATAGTTCCAAGAATCTTCTTATAGTATAGGGTTGTACGCAATACAACTCTGTCAACGGTAAAAAAAATTACTTGAACAATTGTGTTTTACTGATTATTCATTTAATAATTTTTTAAAAATTATTTTTAATGCCAAAAAATAAAATAAAATAATTAAGAAAATTGATACATATTTAACACAAATAATATTTGATTGAGAAAAGTATTTTTATTTTAAATGAAAATTAAAAAGTTCAAATAATCATGTCCCAACACTTTTGGTTAAATATTAATATATTAGGTAAACATCTCAAGTTAATTTTACATATTCTTAATTTTCGTTAAACTTTCTCATTAATAAGTTCATTTATTTTCACTTTTCAATTCTCTAGTTTTGTGTTTAATATTCCTACTAAATTTGTTAAAAATTAATATTCTGGGCTAAATTCTAAGTAAATTGATTTCTCATTGGATAAGTTTTAAAATTTGATTATACTTTCTCCTTAGGTTTATATGTTTCAACTTTTATTCCACTGATTTTGTGTTTACTATTCCAATTAACTTTGTAAGATTCTATTTATTTATTTTAAATACCCAAATTAATTTTTTGTTAGATTAGTTCTTGATTTGATTAAACTTTTTTATTTATAAGTTTACATATTTTAACTTATTAATCTAATTGATTTATGTTTGACATTTTTATTAAATTTATTAAATGGCAATATTTTGGGTTGTATTTCAAGTAACTTTCATTAACTTATTTTATCAGTTCCTAAATTTCATTACTCTTTCTCTCTTATTGGGTCATGTGTTTTAACTAATTATTTCTTTATTTTTGTATTAAATAATCCTATTAACTTGGTAAGATTCTAATTATTTGAGTTGTGTACTAAATTTATTTTTTATAATTTTATTTTTATTAGATAAGTCCTTAATGTTGGTTATTTTTCTCCCTAATAGGTTCATATATTTCAACTATTATTCCATTGGCTTTGTGTTCAATATTCTAATTAACTTTGTGAGATTTCCATTATTTGGCTTAAATATCCAAATTACTTTTTTTGGTAAAATTAATTGCTAATTATGATTAAATTTTTTCATTTATAGATTCACATATTTCAACTTATTAATTCACTAAATTTGTGTTTGATATTCCTAATAAAGTCATTAAATGCCAATATTTTGGCTTAAATTCTAAGTAACTTCTACTTTCCATTGGATTATTCCTTTAATTTTATGTTGAATATTCCTATTAACTTAGTAAGATTTCAATTATTTAGGTTCAGGAACAAATATATTTTGTATTATTTTATTTTAGTTAAGTAGATTTGTAATTTTTATTATACTTTCTCGCAATTATATTTATATGTTTCAACTATTATTTCATCGGCATTAAGTTCAATATTCTAATTAATTTGATAAGATTCTAGTTATTTGTATTATATTTCAAAATTACTTTTTTGTTAGATTAGTCCTTAATTTTACTCAAACTTTTTTATTTTTTGGTTTGTATCTTTGAACTTATTAGTCATTAGTTTTGCGTTCAATATTCCTAAAAAATTTGTTTAGTACCAACATTTTCGTTCAAATTCTAAATAACACTCATTTTTCATTGAATGAATTTATAATTTTTGTTGTACTTTCTTTTTTATTGATTCACATGCTTCAACTAATTATTCCTCTAATTTTGTGTTAAATGTTCCTATTAATTTGGTATGATTACAATTATTTAGGTTAAATATCAAATTTTTTATAATTTTATTTTGGTTGAGTAGATCCTTCATTTAATTGTATTATCAAAATCTGTTATACAATGAATTATGTTTGACTCCTTATTATTTTCACAAATATCAACTTACCACATAATGTTGAAAAATTTTTATTGCAACCCTAAATCTTTTTCAATATTTTGTATCCATGTTTTTTTTTATCTATTTTCATTACTTCAAAAGATCTTTTGAACTTGATTGTATGTATACTTGAGCTTTTAAATTTCATACATATTTATTTTTTATTTTATCATTTTAATTAATAGTATTTAGTTACCAAATATTTTAACTTACAAAATTGAAGTTTATTAAATCTATTTATGTTGAAACAACTTCTTCTTTATTTTTTTTTATTAAAGAATGAGGAGAGCGGCTAGGGCTTGCAAAGAAATGTCACCATAAATCTATTTATATTTATAGTAGAAATAAAAAATACAAAAGTTTTGAATTAATAAAAAAGATAATAAAAGTTCAATGAATAAAAAAACTTTTACAAACAAATCTCTTGTGAACATTCAAAATTTAAAAATTTATTTTTTAATTTATTAAATAATATTTTCATTAAGGTGGTAGTTTTAACCATCAAGATGGAATTTTTTATGTGAAAATTTTACATGAAAAAGATATATATAAAATTTTTGTACTGGTATAAAATTAATTTTCTAAAACTATACTAATTAGATGAGATTCATTACTTTGTAAATATATTAATAATTAAACTATGGGTACAAGTTGATTTGGTTGTATATTATTTGAGTTAAAAACAAAATAGTTGAGATTTGAAACTATGGGAGTAAATTTAGTTGTTGTTAAACTAAACCAAATTTAAAAAATACTCAAATTCAATTTCTTGTGCCACTAGAATAAAATTATATATATTAAATTTAATGAGAAGTACGATGAAAACATATTTAATGCCTCATTAGATTATAAAAAGCTCAAGAATAAATTAGATTTATAAGATTATATTTTGCTATAAAAAGTTTCAAAAGTAAATTTAATCATACATATTGCTTAATATGAAAATAGATATATCATTCTTATATTTTTATATAATTATACTATTTTTATTTGTCATATAAATTAACTTAATTTCAAAAACATATGGATATAAATGAGATTGAACAAATTTTTTTAATAATTGCGCATCATTCGGTATACGAAATGCATAAACATATGATGAGTGCAGTATTACTCAAATAATATGATTTAATTTAGAAATTTAATTTTCATGCTTAAATTATATATCTGTTGGTGTATAATACAGTATAACATTGTTCAATATTTGTTGCATTCAAATTGTAATAATCCATTTTATGTACCATTATGAACTTGATTAATGTTTAATGAAAAACTATTACAGCAAAAAAGATTAAATAAAGTAATTAATTTCACATGAGTTTGTATGAATTAATTGCATAAGAGATTATTTGTGAGTTTTATTTAAAAATATCAATATTAGATGCTTTGTATTTTTCTAACATATGAATATTTTTCTAAAGGGTATACGTAAAATATATTAATATTAGTTACTAATTATAATGGCAACATTTGAGAGTAATTACAATGTTTGGAATGATAATTTTTCAATAACTGGATAAACATTACCCTCATGTTAGTAGGTAGGACTTAAGTCTCTATGTGTATTGTTAGATATTGGGCAAATATTTAGAAATAAATCAGTTTCATTATGTGTTTAGATATTTGGATTTTAATGCAATTAAAAGTTGATTAAATTGTTTTGATTATTTTTTAAGTAAAATATCATTAAATTTACAGCATAATATTAAAAATATTTTAATTAATATATAATTTATTTTCATTTATTATATTTAAATATTATTCTCATTTGTGCATACGTTACAATTTTTGAAGCAAAATATCATTAAATTTGTAATGTAATATTAGAAAAATAATGTAATTATTTTGATCTAAATATATTATTCTAATGAATTTTATTTAATTATATATTTTTATTAGTACCTAAGTTAAATATATTAACTAGATTTTTCATGAATAAAAAAAGGAGTATTTTTTGTGTTGGGGGTCTTTAATAGTTTACTAATTTTGAATTGATTATCCCGATATTTAGCTAAAATAGGGGGCTTTCTGATAATTATCTCATAACATTTGCCGCATTAACCAATTGAAGTACCGGTGACCCATGGTGTGGAGAATTAAAAAAGTAAATAAAAGCGGCTGTATTCATAAACGGACCCTAGTTCCAGATATAGCTCTTTGTCATCTCATGTTGGCTTTTGATATTTCTTCGTAGTTTTAGACAGAGATCTCCATTTACACGAGCTCGGTCTTCTTCAACTGCAGTAACCGAATCAAAACGACGACGATTCGTAGGTGCTTACCTCCAGAAGAAACTCTACCTGGTTCTCGGAACCGAAATCCCGTCTCTGTTTATTCACATTTCCGCAACTAAAAATTCATTCTCGTTTTTACCGACAAACTTCTTTCAAACTCTAATTAACGGTATTATCACTTCATTTCTCGGGTTTAATATTTGAATTTTTATCTAATTATCTGCGATTCCATTTCGTATTAGTCATAGATAATACAACATTTCTATTAGTGTTTGTTTATGAGAGGGCTGGTTGCTATATTGCAGTTGGAATTCGGGGTACTTTGTGATGAGTTGATCAGATCGCTTGCAGTTTTCTGACATTCTCTGAAGTGAAAGGCTTGAAATGGATATTTTTGATGGATTGCCGATTTCTCCTGAGAAAGCAGTAATTATCCTAGTTTACTTTTATTTTTCTTTTTGTGTTTGTATTGAAAATTATCTCATGATTGGTTGGAAGGAACTGAAGTTTTATATGATAGTTTCCTAATTGGTATTCGCGGGTATTAATGTGAAGCATGCAGGATTGGTGATGTTTAGTTGCTTGGGATGAATCCATTAGATACCTTCATGTCAGGAAGCTGTATTAAACATTGAGAAATGAACCATTTCGTTGGATTACTAGATTCTTGCATATTATGTCAAGTATTTAAGTCCTTCCATATGCCTAGACATTTTCAGAGCCAGATGGCTAGATGCCTTATGTTCTGTACATTCATGAAAATAGGATTGAGTAGTTTACTACCGCCTGGTGTATTCCGACCCTGGATGGCTGATGTGAAATGTTGTGGAGTTTTTACTGTAAACTATATTTGTTATAGAGAAATTTTCTTCTGTTTATTTGCTATATAAAAAATGATTGTATTTGAGGTTATTTTTGGTAAAAAGAGGACCGTAGAATCATTTCAGGGTGCTGTTTAAAATATTTAACTCAGCTGGTAACATTTAGAATTATAGCTATAGTCAATAAACAAGGGCTACATTTGTCCAAACTGGGTTGAAATTTTGAAAATTGATTTTTTTTTTCTCCTTTCAGTGGTCTTGTAATACAAGTTAGATGTTGATGCACTAGTTGGCACCTCCTTGTACCATTTCTGGAGTAAGCTTCTATAGTGCACGTGTATATTGTTCTCATTTTCTGCTATATCTTACAATGAGTGCAGTATTTAAGGGAGGAGCTTGCAAGAATTGAAGTGAGTTGGGTTGCTCCACGTTTTGATTCGTTGCCTCATGTTGTCCATATTTTGACATCAAAGGATCGCGAAGGTGAAGTTCAAATTTTGAAGGATCAAAATGACGTCATTGAGGAGGTGGTGGACGAAGTAGTTCATGCGTATCACACTGGCTTCAACAAAGCAATTCAAAATTATTCGCAGGTTTCTTCGTAGTGTTTTTTTCTCATCTTCCTTGATTTATATAATTTATATTTTTCATGTAGTAATTAGTTTCCTTCTTTCTTTCCTTTAATATTTTTTTTTAACTGCCTTCTGATCAGAGCATTTTGGTTTAGATATTAGTTACAGCGCTTCCTTTTATTGAGTTTGATGGGGCTATTTCTTTTTTGTTGAATATATTTGCTTGGTCCATACGTTTATAGTTGAGGGATTCTATTCTAAATTTTATTTCATTGTGTTAATTTACAAAGGCTTGTTCACATTTTACCATGAGATGAAGTGTGCAATTTGATAAATTGCTAACGGGTTACTGTTGTTTCATCTTTCTGTCTCTCTCTCTCTCTTGCAGTAAGAAGAGACTGTATTGGATTAAAAGAAGGGGATCTATGAAATGTAAACAGTCCATTGAATTTGAGAAAGCAAAATGAAGAAATATAGTGGGAATACATATCACATGGAGAATAACTCCAACAGTAATTCTATCAACCTCTTGAGATCAAATTGTTGTTCATCTCTCAAGATCCAGATCATAGAATCTTTTGTATACTGATTCAATACGTTAATTGGCATATTGAATTGCCTAAATCCTATTATTTTGCTGATATATGTGGCTGGTGATCGTGGTTTTTGTCATTTTGGCTCTTTGTTGTAAGTCATAATTGTTTTAGAAGGATAGCTCATCCTCAAATATGCAGCAATTAAGACATGGAGGATCTGAACTTACAAATTTCAATGTTCTGTCACTAAAATTCTTTTGAGAGTATCAACTTTAGTAAGCTAGAAGACTCTGCAACCTTTTCATGTTTTGTCCTATTATTTTGCTGTTATATACGGCTGGTGATCTTGGTTTTGGTCTTTTTGGCTCTTTGATGTAAGCCGTAATTGTTTTAGGAGGATAGCTCATACAAAAGTATGCAACAATTAAGACACGGAGGACCTGAACTTCTGCAACTTTCAACATTCTGTTGCTAAAATTCTTTTGAGATTACTAAATTTAATAAACCAGAAGACTCTGCATCCTTAGCATGGGAATTAAACATGGAGGACCTGAACCTCTGCAACTTTCAATATTCTGTCACTAAAGTTCTTTTGAGGTTACTAAGTTTAATAAACTAGAAGACTCTGCATCCTTGGCATGTTTCATTTATCTGCAGAATATATCTAGACATTACTAACTCAGTTGCATTTTTATTTTCATGGTTTCTTCTTCATTTGTTTTTTTGTTTCTAACTGCTTAGACTGTTATTAAATTCAAATTTTCTACTGTTAATGCCTATTTGGTTATTTTAATGGTTCTGAACAATTGATGAATTACTTTTAGATAAGGGATTGGATGGAGGAATAAGGTGTGACAGTTGATGTTAGTACCAAAACTAGGAATGACCAGTATAATTAGCTCAATTTCTCAAATTTTTTTCTTTGCTTGTGTGCTAAATTTCGTAAAGGAGCTTAAAATGCCTGTTTCCTCTCTTTTCTCTTTCTTAAGGAAATCTCGACTTGGTACTTTCATCCCAATTCGTTGTCTGTTCATTTCTTTTCCCTCAGATATTGCGGTTATTTAGTGAGTCTGCTGAAAGCATCAAGGAGTTGAAGGTTGATTTGGCTGAGGCAAAGAGGCGTCTTGGCACCCGCAATAAGCAGTTACATCAATTATGGTATCGGTCTGTTACATTACGGCACATAATCTCGCTCTTAGATCAAATTGAAGGCATAGCTAAGGTTTGTCTGTTGGTAAATCTAGAAACATATTCGATTGAGTAATAGCTGTGTGATTGGTCTGTGATGAGATTTCAGCACCTGACTTATACCTGTACTTGCACATCACAGACCTGGATGAGATTGCACTATTCTTATTGTTCTTCAGCCTGCTCTTTTTCTTTGACCTGGAAAATATACTGATCCTACAAGACATAATGCACATGTATTACAATTCCATGAAATTAAGTTGCTATCCATGTGTGATTGTGTTCGAAGAGAAGAATTATTGTCTTTTTTTGTTTTGAAATATGGCTTAGGTTCCTGCTCGTATCGAGAAGCTCATTGCAGGAAAGCAGTACTATGCTGCAGTTCAAGTGCATGCACAATCAGCATTAATGCTTGAGCGAGAGGGCCTTCAAACGGTTGGTTTCTAATCTCTCTCTACAAGACGAGCCTTTGTGGGTTTCCATTTATAAAAAATAAAAAAGAATGAAGGAGAAAGAACCTTTATGTTGTTTGTGTTTGAAAGGTTAAAGAAAAAAAAATGTTGATTGAAAAATATAAAAATTTACAAAAGGTGAACATGGTGTCTACTACTGCCAAAAACAGCCAGAGAGTATAGAAATAAGAGAGTAGTTTCTATCTTGGAGGGGCTAAAGCAGTATCAACATCTAAAACAAAGGCAAAAACCTTCCCAAAAGACAAAAGCTACCTAACCTAGAACTCCTTGCCAAACTTCCATGTTTTTTTACTGTTTCATTTAGTCAGAGACTTTGTTGGAAATTTGAACTCCAATTTCTATCTTTTCTTGAAACAATTGTAATTTATTTTATATCATAGTTCCGATAGAGGCATAGTTCTTCAGTTTTACCATTTTACCCTTTGACATTCCATTTTCATACATGCACAACTTTGGAAGTTTGAGCTGTTGATACACAACTCTGGTGAAGCCTCTCCTTACTCCTTTATCTTTCTAGATGTTGGTTCAGAGTGTTCACACAATTCTGGTGAAGCCTCTCCTTCTTTATCTTTCTAGATGTTGGTTCAGAGTGTTGGCATAGGAATCAAAATAGATGGTATAGCAGAATAGATTCATATATTTCTGAGAACTATCAGGTTTCTATCCATCTTGACCAATTTCCCCTCCCCACCCTCCTCTTGTTTGTGTATATAGATTGTTTTTCAATTATGCACGCATCATAATATCTTGATTATTTTGGTGCAGGTTGGTGCTCTTCAAGATGTCCGATCTGAGTTAACAAAATTGCGAGGAGTACTCTTTTATAAGGTTTTGGAGGATTTGCATGCTCATCTTTACAATAAGGGTGAATATAGGTATATATAATTTTTTTTTTTGGGAGGGGATCAAACTCGAATCTGTATTCTTTAACTTGGATACATATTTAACTGATTTCGACCCATCAATACTTTTGAGATAATTAGAAAGCTATTATTACTGATGCTCACTCTGGCTGTGTATTTTTACATCATGATTGAGATGGCATAGCCATATCATATTATCAATTTACCATCTCAATTATTTAGTTTGGAATAGATAATTCATGGAAAAACGTCTTTTTGAGACTTTAAGATAAAATTTGTATATTTACCTCCTATATTGTCTTGTGTATGGGGAAGGCGAGTGAGCATTTTCATAAAGTTATCCAGATTTCCTTATGTTATTGTTTAGTCCAAAAACACTGTAGCAGTTTTGAACAAAAACACAACCTATTATCTTTGAATATATTCATTTATTATATAACTTTTCCCTAAAGCAGAATTTTTCATGCAGCTCAGCTGTCTTGAGCACGCATGAGATGGAAGATGAAGTTCCAACTACCGTAGCTGTTGCATATACAACAAATAATTCACAGCCTCTGTCTAGAAGAACAAGGCTGAAAGGTGACAATCAGTTTAGCGTCCAAGGACTTGCAGATGGATCACATAGGTAAGTTTTTGCTGAAGGAGTGTGAGTTTTAGAAATTCTTTGTTCCTGCATTTTACTCCCTTTTTTTTTTTTGGTCCTATGTGCTTACTGCCTGTGTGTTCTTTAAATTTTCTGTGTTTCATGTCTTTTATAAATGATATCTAATCATAAACTATGAATGAATCTGGGTGCTAAAATCCACTGATCCAGTTTTCCTCTTAAGAGAAGTGGGGAAAAAAATGTAAAAGCCATAGCTCTTGTCATTTGCCTTTTTTCTAGCTAATAGATTGTCAGGAACCTGAAAACCGTTTTCAGAAATTTTCTTTTCCAGGATCTTTTGTTACACATGCTCTGAATTCTTGCATGACAAATATTTCCTAGATGAGTTTCAATATTTAGTAAAACTAATGTAGTAATAAAATCTAGCGCTGGTTGCTTGCATAGACATGCTAGAAGACTGATTACATCTTAGCTAATCGCTTAGCATTATCTAAAATTCATAAAAAATTTGGTGTTGTAGTTCAACATTTGATGGGCATGTTGAAGATGGTTCTTTGGAAGCACATGACGAAACTAGCTTTGATGGGCTTTCAATAGGATGGCTTGCAAATTCTACTCCGGATGAATTCGTTGTAAGTACAGTGTACTGAACTTCAAATCATAATTCTTGATGTTTCTTGTTTTCTGGGCTAAAGTTCTGTTTTGGTTGTATTTGAATCTAGGAAGCTATCAGAAAGAGTGATGCTCCACTTCACGTGAAGTATTTGCAGACCATGGTGGAGTGCCTTTGCATTCTTGGCAAAGTTGCAGCTGCTGGTGCTATTATATGGTTGGTTTTTGGACTGATATGCTTCCTTGTATCCATTTCTGGCATGAGTAACAAGCATTATCTTTCTAGATATGAGTTCAGATATAGTCTTAATATCTTGGGATTCAACACCATATAATGTCATGATTGATCATGACAATTTCTCCTGTTAGCTTTTGTTGATTGTTCTCTTCTAATCACTGCCAATTGATCCTCAGAGTGGGAGCCTCGACAGTTTATTCGAAATGCTCACTCCTTTGCCTTGTGGATATTCACATTTGTTGAATAGGAATAAATGCATCCCTCAGTTAATAACAAACCAATTTGTTGTGTGTAATATGACATATACATGTATTCATGCATATCCTTGCAAGAAAATAAAGAGAGATTGTAAATTCACATGGCAATGTTTACATGCACTGAATCCTAATTTATTTTGTTTCCACTCTTTCAATATTTTTGTGCCAAATGAATTTATGTGAGGGAGTTCTGTACGTGTAGTATTATTGATTATTCATTGATTTTGTTTTCTGAAAGCCAAAGATTGCGACCAACAATTCATGAGATCATGACATCAAAGATTAAAGCTCATGCACAGCTCATAAATTCTTCGAGATCTGGCATTGGTCAGGCTGCTCAAACCGGTACCACAGGTCTCCATTTTATGAAGGGACAGTTAAAGAGCTATCAGTTGCCAAAACAGAAGCGTCAAAATGGTATATCTCTAGCTGGGACTCTATCGGCAGTGAGCCCTGTCTCGGCATTGATGGCACCCATGGGAAAAGCACAAGCTGCTGCGAAAGAGCTGCTCGATTCAATTTTGGATTCTGTTGTCAGGATATTTGGTAAGAGAATGACTTCCTATATTATTTGCTATATTAGTATTTCAACTGTGAAGCTAAATTAGCATGGGAATTTTTCAGAGAACCATGTTGTTGTTGGAGAGCTTCTGGAGTCCCGGTCCAGCCGGCATGACATAAACACTCCCAAGTCAATGATAGCTGATGCAAGCTGGAACCCGGATTCTGAAGCATCAGTTACTGGTGGCTATAGTATTGGCTTTTCCTTGACAGTTTTACAGGTAGTCTTTCTGCTAGTTTGCTATGGTTGATTGTTTGCTTTGCACATTACTTTGAAATTCCAAAAGCTTTGTAACGTACAGTCGCGCATTTTGCCTGAAGTCTTCTTCTTCTTTCTGCTTCTCAATCTTATTTGTTGTTTTCTAAAAATTATGTGGAGAAGAGTGAATGCCAACAACTCATATGTGAGATTTTGAGAGCAACTCCTGAAGCTGCATCTGCAGATGCTGCCGTACAAACAGCTAGGCTTGCAAGTAAGGCCCCTTCCAAAGAGAAAAGGCAAGTAACTGTAGTCTTATATTCCATAAGAACATAAAAATATCCTCCGGTGATGAATTTTTTCCCTTGTTAGTTTTCTCTATTCCATAAGAGCATAAAAATATCCTCTGCTCATGATTTTTTTTTTGCCCCTCATTATGTTAACATCAAGCTCTTTTTTGTATTTGGTTATACTTGCTTGTTTTTTCCCTACATATTCTTGTTTTATTGGCTATGAACTAAAGAACTGGGTGAAAATTGGTCATGAGATGATCAAGAACAAGACTTCCAACAAAACAAATCTAACATGGCATATTAAGTTCTTGGTTTGGTGTTTCTGATTTTTTTTCTTTTACTTTTTTTTAATATTTCATATTTTGGGAGGATGTGGGGGGAGGGAAATTTGGGGATGGATTTGATGACTGGGGTGGCCATTTTTATGGTGTTAGAGGTGAAATTCAAATTGCCGATGTTGAATATAGTGTGTTTGTTCATTTGAAGTCAATCCATGGTTCCACATTTTTGTAATGAATTTTCTTGTAACAATTGTTGAAACTGTAAAATGTTATTGTATCAAGATTCTTTTATTGAAAAAACTTGGGGTCTTTCCAAATGCCTTTGCTTGTAGTTACATTTAGCTATACATCTGATATCACTTACTGAATGAAACTGCCATTTGTCTGATCTGAACATTTTTATCTTATATGCAATCATGAGTTATTGACAGTTATGCTTACAGGGATGGGTCAGAAGATGGTCTTACATTTGCTTTTCGCTTCACAGATTCTACAATATCAATACCTAATCAGGGTATGCTAACGATTGTAGTAATGTGATTCTTCTTTTTTCTGCATTTAATCATTGAAAGTTGTATGTTTTTAAGACATCTTTTCTTCATGGACAGTTCTTTATGTTCTATACTATTGATCGCTGTTATATAGACAGATGGTGGTTGGTTTATCATATTACTTCTTGGAATAACCATGTATAATACTTGATGCTATGCATGTGCTAGTGTCAATAGAAAATATGATAAGTTGTCTAAGCTATGATTGTTTGTGATGACTGGAGCCTTTGTGAATGGTTGTAATTGCTAATCTAATTGAGATTTTATAATTGGCAATTTGTAGTACTATTATGTCTAGATTGCATTTTTTATTTACTGCATGAACAAAACCCAGGAAAAGGTGTCAAACATTTGCACTTAAAATTGGAAATGCATCTCACTTATTTTATTGGGGACCCTGTAGATTGTAACTTTACCTTTTCACATAAACATTTATCTGAAAATATAGCAATTTTTAGGTGTGACTTAAACTTTTACCCTTTTTCTCTAGATGTCCAGACTGATCAGTGAGCATGCAAACTTGGTATTCACACTCAAGATTTAATATGCAATCTTGGGATAGCATGTTTTTGTTACCAGTGCACCATTTCCTCAATAAAACAAAACGGAGTGAACACAATACATGGTGGTGCTGCTTTCGCTAGCTAGCCAATGCCTATATTATATAAATAATTAAAACGTTTCCATCTTGAAAGGTTCCTTGCTCTCTTCTTTGTTTTTCTTTTTCTGTAAAATATTTTTTTAATTTATTTTTTCATAGGAAACACCGAAGCTTGTATTGAAAAGAAATACAAGCACAAAAAGTGAACATGTCCGCAAAAATGAACCCCTTAGGATCACAAAAAGATCTATAGAACAGAATACTAAAACATATTTATGTTTTCATTTGTTCTTTTCTGCATTCAGTGTAGGTGCTCTATCTTGTAATTGCTTTTTCATAATATTTTATTGCAGTTTTCCTTTATATTTTGTACCTTCTGGATTCTTTTTTACATACTGCATCATTCATTATACAGGAGCTGATCTAATTCGCCAAGGATGGAGTAGGAGGGGTCCTAATGTGTTACAAGAAGGTTATGGGACTGCAGCTGTCTTGCCTGAGCAAGGAATATATCTAGCAGCATCTATATACCGACCTGTTCTTCAGGTAAGGGATTGTTTTGGTTCATGCTTCCAAACATGATATATTGCCTATTAAAATATGGGTTCTCAGTTTCATCTTTCAATACAATGTGCTCTGCAGTTTACAGATAAGGTTGCTTCGATGCTGCCCCAAAAGTATTCCCAACTTGGGTAAGTCTGTAAACCCTTTTGCATTTCAAGTTCTAGAGGTAAAAGATTTTGGATAAAGGACATATGTGTATTTAAGACCAACTGTTAAGTCAAGACCTTCTCCTTTGTTCTTAAGACCTTCTCTTTTGCTCTTATACATCTGCATCATTTTTCATATCTGAACTTTATGTAGAAGAAACTGAATTGTTGCTTGGGCTGGAAATTGAGACAAAGCCTTTTAACCTATGTGATTTTATTGATTTTGCAACTGTGTACCTATCCAAGCAATAGGGATCAAAGGCAGTAAATATTGTGCGGATGAGTTCAAACTTTTTTCATATTCTCAGTACAGCTCTGTAGCATCGCTAGTGTTTTATTTTTTTATATGTTTCACAGAGGTAATTTGAAGATTTAATACTGCAGTAGCTATTACTTCTATTGGCTTCTCTGCTAACATAATAGTACTGTTTCTCTTCCTCCTTTCTTACCATTTGATGCCTTTTAAGGAGAGAGATTTTGACTGTATGTGTTTATGAATTTGTATCTTGGGGCTCCCTATTGTTTATTTGATATTTTCAGTAATAAATCTCCTGTTTGAAGCTGGTCATTTAATAGGTGTAGGATCTTTGTGGCATGTATATGCATGGACAATTGTGGTTCCTTGTTTTTTTGTTTTCTGTCAGATCATCTGGTATAAAATTCAGCTCTTGCTCATATTGTAAGATCAGTTTAATTTTTTTACATAGATGGTTGCATTAGGTTTTAGCTTTTTACCGAAAAATCTACCTGATTTGATTTTGGTGTCTTTTGTCTTCTTAAAACTGCAGTAATGATGGACTGTTAGCCTTTGTGGATAACTTTGTCAAGGACCATCTCTTGCCAACAATGTTTGTAGATTACCGAAAAGGCGTGCAGCAAGCTATATCAAGCAAGTTCCATAAACTAAATAATCTCATACTTCCATAGCAATACTTTGGGAGTCCTAATCTCTTGTTGTTAACTCATGGGCTGGACCTCTATTCATCATATAATCCAACTCATTGGTATTTATATTATGCATTCACAAGTATGGTTGTTTCATTACATCCTTTTTCTGATTAAGGGATTGAAGGATCTATTTGAATTTGAGGTGTTTTTCTCTTGCACTTGAGTTTCAGTGCCTAATATGGTTAAACTGGCACAATAACCATTTGAAAGTAGATTGTGCTCGCACCTACCCACCCATCTACCACCCCTCCCAACACCCCAAAAAAACAGCACACATGCACAATCTAAAGCCTTGGCTTCTCCTATCTGGATGCCTGGACTTTTCTAAAGATGTGGATGTTCACTATCCAATGGTTAAATTTAGTTAAGCCAAAGTCAATGAATTTTCTGACATGACACATTGAGTTTCAGTGTCTAGGTACTGTTAAACTAGCACAATGACTATACATAAGACAGGGAGCTCATTGTTCTGGAGATTAAAGTCATCCCATGTGGACGTGTCACTGTTCTACAATGATGTAGTCTTAATAAAATTGAGTGTACTATCTTAAACATTTTGATAACAGAAGCAATTTTATTAAGAAACCATGCAATTTATGTGATTAGTGGGCAGAGGGATAATCGAATCTGGCTTATCACTTCACAATCATAGCCAATTGGTTCTGTTATATTACTCATATTTAAAACTCTGACTTTCAGAGGCATTCTAACAGGTCCTGCTGCATTCCGGCCAAGGGCACATACTTCAGCTACTTATGTTCCATCAATTGAGAAGGGTCGACCTCTCCTACAGGGACTTTTGGCAATTGATTTCCTGGCAAAAGAGGCAAGCATAGTTTGTACTTGTTTGATAGACAAAAATCTTGTCTCAAAATGTGCAACTTAATTCATGGTTTCTTATCAAAACAGAACTTCACAGTATGGACTATGAGCTCAATGTTGAATTGTTCTATATCTAGGAGAACTGCTTGATTTTTGTATTGAAATTTTAATTTTAAGTAAGAAATATCAAATCCACGGATTAAGAAGCTATTACAGAGTAAAACTAGAGTGTTTTTAAAATTTCTTATTACCTTAGAAAACCCTTTTTGCCACGATTTATTATTTTTTCCTTTTTTGTTTGGCAATATCTGCCGCTAATATTTTACAAACCACTCTCATTTGATTATTTTTGTACTTTCTCTTCCAACTGATGATTTTTTTATATTCCACTCAACTGGTAGTTTTTGTATGCCCTCTCTCTCAGATGATGACTTTTGTATGCTTTCTCTCTCAACTGATGATTTTGAACATATTATATTTTACTGTATAAAATACATGTTCTAATCACACGGGATAGAAGTACATTGGTTTGTCAAAAAAGTTTTTGGTTACGAGAGTACTAAATTGTTGAAAAATGTTAAAAGTCAACTGTATGTAATTATAAATTGTTATCTGCCCTAGGTTCTGGGCTGGGCTCAAGCGATGCCTAAATTTGCTTCTGACCTTGTGAAGTATGTGCAAACTTTCCTGGAGCGAACATATGAAAGATGTCGGACTTCATACATGGAGGTTGAACCGTTTCTTTGTTTTATTACCTAATTTCGTAGAAGTTACAATATTCTTTTTAACTGTTTTATTTTCTATTTTCTACTTATGTTGTTTGTATGTTATTGATTCTGCATAGTCAACTTGTGATTTGTGTTTGTGTGATTCTTTATACATGTTTTAATTTTTCATTCCCATTAAGACACTGCTTACACTTGAGTAATGAAGTGTATGTGTTGGTGGGGCTGGAATCATTGATACTGATTCTTGAGGGTTCAAATATTTTAGCTCTAAAATCAACTAGTGGTTCTGATAATGTATTGATCTGGAGCTCTGGTGAAATAGGGCTTTTGGTGTAAGGTACCCTGGAGATCAGGATGTCTAAGATGTCTTATCAAATGATTTACAAGCTTTGTGGGGCGTTATTATAGGAAGAAATATTAAATGATAATAATGCACTGAGAGCAGCTTTACTAGTTCATGACATTTTATGAGAAATTATTTGGCTTGCCATGATACAAAAGCTTTGATGGTGACTATTGAATTCACCAGAAAATTGAGAAGTTAACTGTGGACAAGATAACAAGTTTGTTTGGTTGGATGGAGAAGGGAAGGATCCCCAAGGGGAAGAAAAGAGGGACTATAGGGACCTCAGTTTTTGTTTAATGGGAAAAAGCGGAGGGGAAAAAGGAAAGAGCAAGGAGTGCTTTCATCTCCAATCTTCTGGCATCAGTTCTCAGTAAAGTGGATAGATTGAAGGAAAAGTTAGGATTCACTAAAAGCAAAATTGCCATTAAAATTTTACCATTTATCTTCCTGCCTTTCCCATCCACCAAACACATGGAGTAATGGAGATATTCCCTCCCCTTATTTTTCTCTTCCTGCTGGTAATGCTTTTCCTGTTTTCTCCATCTCTCTTGTTAAAGAATGTATAAGATTTTCTGGTGAAAATAAAATTACAACAATAATGATAATGCTACATCAGGACTCTGTTGAATTGCAATTGCTTGATACTGGGAATGAATAATACAGATGTGCAACTGTTAACCCATATGGTGTATAGTAGCTGATTGAAATAAATAAAATTGTGGTGTCTCATTGATATTACTATAACTCTTATCAACTTTTTGTTTCCCTTTATTTGTCAATGTTGAATAGGATTTGTTGTGATATTCATCTGTTCACTAATTGCTTTGGTAACATCACAGGCAGTTCTTGAGAAGCAGAGTTATATGCTTATTGGTAGGCATGATATTGATAAATTGCTGCAGCTTGAGCCAGCTAGTGCATCTTTACCAAATGGTCGGTTGGACAGTGTGTATAGTGTTGACGATGCTGAAACTGCCAGTGTTGAATCAGAACTGAGCGAATTGTTCTTGAGTTTGCGGCCTCTCAGGCAGGTATGTGTATCTGGTGGCTGCTTCTTTAAGTTTTATATCGAAAGTTTCTTTTGATCTTAAATTATGTGCCTCCTATTTAGCCTTTTTCCCCTTTTCTCATCTGAGGTTGTTAGATCTTGACTTCTGAACAGAATTTCAAACACATATTCTTGCTGTTAAACTAGTTTCATCGCATTTTCTTCACTTGTCTTTTTTGCAGGAGAATCTAATTCGTGATGAAAACAAATTAATTTTGCTGGCATCCCTGAGTGATTCATTGGAGTATGTTGCTGACTCCATTGAGAGGCAAGTCTTGTTCGTGTGTTTTCTAAAGATAGACATACCCCCTTACTGTGTTTATCGATGCATGCAAATGAGTTAATTTGCTTTTACTTATTTGAGCAAGTAGCAGGCCTATGTCCTTCCGTGACGAATGTGTATTTATGCATAGCAGACATGCCATTCTACCTATTCCCTCATAGGAAATGCCTGCCCATTGTTAGATGTTCCCTTGTGTTTCTACTGTATTTATGCTTTAGTTTTTCCTGCAGCCATAGGTTAGTTGTTACTGTAGGAATTGCCACTATTCTGACCTTGCTTCTTGACCAAAGTAAGTTTAATGCAGATTGCTACTTCATTACAATTATTTTTCTTTTAAAATAATTATATTACCAAATTGCTTTTAATAGCTTTGGAGATTATTATTATTATTATTATTATTATCATCATCATCATCATCAGCATTTTAAATTTAATGAACAGGCTTGGACGAGCGACCCTAAGAGAATCAAATCTAGTAGAAGAGAGTAGGAAGCCTCATCATAATCGATCAAGCAGTTCAGCTTCAAGGGATTTAGCATCATTTGCAGATGAATATAGAAAATTAGCAATTGATTGCCTTAAGGTTCTACGTGTAGAGATGCAACTGGAAACAATCTTCCATTTGCAAGTATGTGAAACCACTGTGATGGGATAAATATTTCTCCTCAATTGAATAGAACTTAAGAAAATCCTGTTGTGGAAATCTGTTTTAACTCACTGAATATTATGATTTGAACAGGAAATGACAAGTAGGGAGTATTTGGAGGACCAAGATGCGGAAGAGCCTGATGACTTCATTATTTCTCTCACTTCACAGGTGAGTAACTACATGTGTGCTTAGCATGAATGATGGCCTCTGTAATAGTAATTCTTTCATTAATGATGTAACTATCCCTGCCAATAAATACCGTAGAGAACCTAATTCTGCAATGTTTGCCATTTTGTAAAACTGTATTTTAATTTGAAGAGTTATTGGTAGAGAATTAATCTGAGCATTGAGGTGTTGAATTATTTTCAATGGTACTGCTACAGTATATAATTCCTTGCATTGGAATATCATTAGAGCTTAAGCATTATGTTTGGCCCTTAGTCTTAAGCTTTTGGGTCAAGTGTTTAATACTATCATCTGCAATATTTGCTTAACACAGTCAGTCTTACATGTGGAGTGGTTGGAGGAGAAAAGGTTCCTTTTTTTGATTTGATCAGCACAATTTTTCATGGATTATTGTTTGCTTTTGGAAGCCTATCTTATATTTCTGTTTTCACTCCTTATGCATAGATAACACGTAGGGATGAAGAGATGGCACCTTTTATTGCAGAAGAGAAGCAAAATTACATATTTGGTGGCATCTGTGGCATTGCGGCAAATGCATCCATTAAGGTCTGCTTTGCTCTTTTATTTTTTTGGCCTCACAAAACTTGTATTAGATGATTTTTTTTTTTTTTTTCTGTTGGTGGGCCTCTGCCTCCCCTTCCAAATCTCTTATAGTTCAGCCTAGTATATGCTGACTCTTATTTTATTTACAATGTCACTTCTCATGGGAGATGCAATGTCTTTTTAGGCTTTGGCTGACATGAAAAATATCAACCTTTTCGGGGTTCAGCAAATATGCCGCAACTCAATTGCTTTGGAGCAGGTAAATTTGTTATTATTTGCTATCTTTTATATGCATAGAAACTGATTAAAAGGAACCCTACCCCCCCCCCCCCCTCCCCACAAAAAAAAAACTTTTATACCAATTTATCTAGCAGGATTTTATGAGCTGTCATATTCTTAATTTGGCATTTATTTAGATGTGAAAGTATCTAACTCGTTGATCGTTTAAGGTTACTTTTTATGACAGAATCCGTGTTTGTTTGAGTTTGATATGCTAATTGAATTTCTAATCTCTCAACTTCTCGACTATGGTCAGCTTGTGCTCTCTTTCCTGCTATTGATTATTGTTACTTTACTGATGGTTCTTTTGGTATTACAATTGTAAATAATCTTAAATATAACCTAGATTTATCTATAATGCTAACTCTAATTGGTTGTAATGGAAACTTGCTGAATATAGTTATGAGTATGGTGATCACTGTGGTATTACAACTTCCAATAACATTCATTTTGCAGGCTCTGGCAGCTATTCCCTCAATTGACAGTGGAACTGTACGACAGAGATTAGATCGTGTCCGAACCTATTATGAGCTGTTAAATATGCCATTTGAGGCAAGTCATTTTAAACTTAATAGTTTCGTTTCATTTTAAAGATAGGTGGTGCTATCTGATATCTTAACTCTCTTCCTGTTTCAGGCCCTGCTAGCATTCATTACAGAGCATGAGAACTTATTTACTACTACAGAGTTAGTTGCTGTGACCATTTGTGGTATTTGAATTGATATGAATTCATATTTATTTGGTAACGAGTAGCCTTCCTTTATGTAGGTATGCTAGTCTTCTAAAGGTCAATGTTCCGGGAAGGGAGATTCCATCTGATGCAGTAGATCGAGTATCTGAAATTTTATCCCTGTAGCTATTGCTTGGATCAATTTGTAATGTACGTAGGACATTGAGGGTGGTACATTTTGGAGGATGTGCTAGCATGTATAGATTTCATTACTGTATCATAAAGGAGCATGGATGCCACAGCTGGATGCAGAGCTTCTTTCATATTGAAGTTTGCCTAAGATTTAGCTGCAGTATGGTAAAGTTTTGACATATACCGTCAATACCAGGAGCAGGCAGTTTATTTTGATTTCATTCTTTTATTTCAGTCTCAGTTTTGTTGCTTGTTATGCAATTTGTGTTTTATTAGTGGTTTATGGGTTCAAGTTTTGGGTGAAAGTAGGTTGGTGCAAAGTGATATTATTTCCTTGTAAATTCTTAATATAGATTCTTGTAAGAATTTGAGTTCCTTTATAAATGTCTGGCCTTATAAGCTGCTACTGCTCCCATGTCTCGCCATCGAGATCATTATTATGATAATGAGAATGTTTATAGTTTTCCTCAGGACAACAGCCATTTGTTTCAATTTCTGGTTTCCATTTACACCTGGTCTAATCAGCTAGCATGCACACACATGAAAGATTTGCAAAATCTGGTGATTCTTTAAAAATAAATAAATAAAATTGTTAGTGTGTGTGTTCACCGTAGATGGTTTGTGTAATTCATGGTACAAAACCCAAGGTCGAAACTGGATGGTAACCGCTTCGTTTGAATATATTACAAAGACAACTTTTGGAAGGCATCAATCTGCACATTTATTTGCAATTAGGCATGCTTGTCAGCTTGTAATCTTGGGTTCAACTTCAATGTCTTCTTTGCTAAGTTGCGGATATCTTCCCTACTGGACTCGATTGATATCCGTACAAGCTCTTTTGCCCCACCGCGTGTTATGAAGTCACTCGCATTGTCCTCTGTAAGGAGGAGAAGATCATGTTGAGTTAAAGATTACAAAATCGATAACAGTGATGCAAATGATCAACACAAATAAGTGTAAGCTATGGGAGTTTGATTTCTATCTGGAGTTGCTCCTAGGAAAGTTTTATGATTGTTTTCCAGTTTTATTTAGAACAGACAACAATATATCTCATTATCATCTATTATCTTGAGTGAAAGTATTAAAATATTCTATATCTACACACTGGCAAGCAATGGTCAAGCACAAAGCAGTTTACCATTTTGTGCTAAATGACAAAGTGCAAGTTCAACATGGCGCCGGGTTGAATCCGAACTGGTTTTAGAGTTGGCAATCAACCATTCAAGAGCACTGCCTTCCATCAGATGTGAACGGCCCTTTCTTTGTCCTGCAGTGGCTAACATTCATAAGAATTATGATCAATGCAGACTGAAGATGGCTGACAAAGATCATATACAACTTATGAAAAGAAAGTAGGAACAGACCTTGAACAATTGCGCGGGATTCACATTTTGCAAAGTTAGCAAGTCCTCTAGCAACCTGTGCAACGACATCACTACTCCCCGGTCTAACCATTGCCAGAAGAGCTTTAATTGCTCCATCTTCTTCCAGCATCAGATGTAACTTCTCTGTTGCATAAAAAACCCAAGCATCAATACATGCATGATCCCATTGCTTAAGAAAATTTCTAGCATATACCATTTGTTGACTCTAATCAAATAACATTTCATTATAAGGATTCAGTATTAAGAGTATGTTTATATATCAGTTTATGGCATTTGGAGAACCTAATGAACCGTCCTGATGAAGAAATTCAACAGCAAAACTGCAAGATCATTTTCAACTTACCATTGCCACAGAGGTTAGCAAGTGCACCAGCTACCATTCTAAGACTTTGTGAATCATCAGTTGTGGATGCTGTTTTTGCTAGCAGCTGAGCTCCTCCTCTGCTCATGATTAAGCCCTGAGTCATCTCTGAGAAGTTTTTTTTTTTTTTTAATTAAGGAAAAAAAATATTAGAGTTCAGTTTCTTATCGGTCATGACCAAGCAATAGATTATTATCATTACTATAGAACCATGAATAAACAAGGAATTCACAATGCAATTTTACCCTAAATCTTAGGAACCTTAGGTTTGCAAGATTAGATTAATCTATGTTAGTTACACATGTAGGCCAATTTATTGCAAGAAAATCCATATTGCTGTGTCTGCTCGTAAAAGCAATAAAATAAAAGGGAAAATCTTGCAAGTGGAAATAAAATCATCAGTTATCAACATTGGGAAGCCATAATTTGTAATCCACTGATACAAAACAAACAAATGGATTACCATTCATTGCTAGATTGGCAATGGCACCAGAAGCCACTCGCAGAATAGTTGTATTTTGCGACGTTCGCAACAGCAACAGCAAAGCATCTAAACCACCTTCCTCCACTATTTTTTCTTGATTAATATCTGAATGGACAAACATTCTTTAGCTGGCATCAATTGTTCAACTTTAGAGTAGAGCTTAGAAGACAGAAACTGATGAACATTTTAATTCAAGAGAAAAGAGATGCTTCCACCAAGTTAACCCCCAAAAGAAAGGCTTGGCATATGTGAAATCAACACCAATTCATCACTAATACGTTTCATAGAAAGAAAGTAGAATACCTTCAGCAGCAAGATTGGCTACAACTTTCACGGCATGGATCTGGACGTCGGGGTCTTCAGATGTTAACAATTGCAGTATCTTTGGAAGCCCAACTGCATTTGCAAAGCCAAAGAACTTTGTGAATTAATATAGGTAAGTTTGTTTAATCAGAGCAAAACCGTTTGACTCTGTTTATAAACATTGTTCTAGTTTGTTTAATCAGGGTAAAAATTCGTAATTCAATCTGTTTATAAACATTGTTCTTGCCTTCATCACATATCTTTGCAATTGTTGCCCTCTGACCAGATAATTCCCTTGATGGGTTTGACTTGTGTAAACTCATTGGGGCCCCAAATCTTGAAGATGCTTTACTGATGTAATCCTTTTTATATGGTTTTTTGTCCTGTAAAATATCATTTTGTAAGATCATAAACGAGTAAGTAGAAAATGTACTAATAAATTACCTCAAAATCACCATCATGTTCAGGAGCAGCCTTCTTTAGTTTGACAAGTTCATATTCAATAGCCTTCCTCTGCTTCTCTTCAATTAAAAGTCTTTGCCTGGCAGCTTGAAGCTCTTCACTCATTGTTTCCTTCATAATTTCAGTTTTCAGGAAAAATATAAATTTTCAAGTCTATACTTGTCACATTATTATAGTCCACAAAATCATTTCAAAAATTGTGGAAAATATTCACCAATCCCATTTGGTTTTTAATGCCAATCATACCTTTTCTTCCAGAATATTTTTGTACTCTGATTTCAAGTTTTGAACTTCATAGACAGCAGATTCATGCAGCTGACTGGTTTCCTGTAGCTTCACCCGAAATTCATGAACCTCTTGCTGTCCCTGAATTTCCATAGACGACAGTATTAAGATCATTATTGTAAGGGATTTTTAAGGTAAAAATTAATTCAATAGAAGTCAGAAATTTATGATCTCCAAAAGCAAGTACAAACAGTATATCATATTTCAACTACTCAAATTTGATTTTGGGATAAAAAGTTAACCTGACTTGAGTTTTGGTAATCACTTAAAAGCTTCTTTATCATATCCAACTGTTCCACTGCACCTTCAAAACGAGCATGCTCATCCTCTAGTTTCTTATTTAGCTCTGCTATTTTCTTCTCATATAGCTGAGTAGTATCTGCAAGAGCTTTTTGGTATGTGGAATTTTCCATCTTGTATTGCTACAATAAACAACAAAATAAAGGGAGTTAGCTTTGTGCTCATCATGTTGATACAACTTGTGACAAAATAAAACTTGTGACAAAATAAATAGTTTCATAAATATCATGTAAAAGAAAGACTAAAAGAACATGCTGGGATGATAGAAGGCCCTAAAGAAGAAATTTCATTATTATACTTATAATTTCTGGGCTGACCATTCATCTCAAAGAAAATCACGAGTAATTACAAAAATAGAAATCTACAATGATGCCAATACGGAAACAGGAACTTTCTAATTCTCGATATTTGTCCATCTATATTTGCATGTCACAAACCATTTGCCCTCTTCCTACTAGAGGAAGCTAAAAATTTCAACTATCAAAGTTACCCTTGGTTTGAGTGCTACACAAGAGTTGGTTTGAGAAGTCAAGGCAAACAGCAGACACAATATAATGTTAAAATAAGAAAAGTCAAAGAAGGATACATGTTTTGGGATGCAAGGGAAGTGCATGAAGCAAGGAGATAGAGAAAAGGACATAAAAACCATTCCAGCATTGAATATATAACTCAAATACCTCAATTGACTTTTGATTATCACTAATCAGCTTCTTCAGTATATCAACTTGCTCCTCAGCGCTTTCAGACCGGGCATGCTCAATTTCTAGCTGCTTAATCAATTCAGTTATTTTCTTCTCATACATTTGGGTGGTATCAGCCAATACTTTCTGGTATGAAGAATTATCAAGTTGTTGTTGCTACTAACAGAGAACAACAAAACAAAAAAAAAAAAAAAGAATTGTAGTTTTAACTTTGCTCCATTAACAAACAAACTGATTCTAGGATTAAACAACAGTAACTTAAGAACAGCAATCAAACTTTTAACATGTCTTGCACACTAATTGTAACTACCACTAACCCAGTGTCTGATACAAAGCTCAAGTCAGCTTTTGTTTTTGGATTATAAAATTTAAGGAAATAGTGTAATATACGAACTTTTATTTTTATTATAGAGTGAATTATTTATTTTTCCATTCAGTGTAGATTTTATAAATTACGAACTCATTACATGTTATCGCGATTAAAAATTCGACGCATTATTAAATTAATCGCGTATGAATAATTTTAAATTTATCGCGATGTAAAATCGAGACAATTCGAACGCGATTTCAAGTCAGTTAATCGAATTTTGGGTTATTACAGATCCGACATGAGCTTAATCAGTATTAAGCTATTAAAAAAAATTCTTTAAATGGAGAGAGAGAGGAGCCAAGAGGGGGGGAGAGAAAGAGAGAGTTGACCGAATTTGACCCAATCCGGATCCGACCTGTGGCCGTGACCGAGGTGGATTTCACATTTCCGGCCACCGTTTCCAACGAGCTTGGTACTGTTTTGAAGCTCTTGAGACGCCGGTCATATCCCTACAGTCTCCATTGCCAAAAAATGACCAAAACGCCGCTGGTGAAGCTTGAAAATTTCAGCCAAAAACCTGTTTTTGCTGCCATCAATTCCACTGGAATTTGACAACGCCACTGACTGGGTTCCACTCCTCTTACCTCCAGCTTCAATTTCCAACTGTTACCGTCACTTGAAACAGTCGGATTGCAGGCGATCGACAAGTTGCAAACCCACGGCTTTGGGAGCTCGATCCGTTGCCGTCACTGCACGTGGGGAGTCATTGCCAACACCGTTGGACTCACCGTGGCTGGAACTACTAAACCTGAGCTTCCCGTCATTATTGACTTAAGTCCGGTCACTGTTGACCGATGAAGGTCAGTTCGGTAAATTTACAAAACTTGGGTTAATTCTATAGTTTCTAAAAGTTATGGGTAATTTGGTAATTACAGACTAGGGCAATTAGGTAATTTGAGATTTCGATGGTAAATCGATAATTTACGTTATCGAGAATAATTTGATAACTTTACACCCTAAGGGCAATTTCATAAATTCAAAATTCAGATTATTTTTATAATTTAAAAATAAGGATATTTCGGTAATTTAAGATTCTAAGGATAATTTGATAAATTATGATTTTGTTGGCAATTTAATAAATTTTGATATTGAGGACATTTTGGTAATTTTTGAAAATAAGGGTATTATGGGTAATTTTAGCTATTCGGGAACTATATTATGTGAGTTCAATCTTTATTGAATACAATTGGTAATATTTAATGTTATCGGTAATAATGATGGCATTTATTTAATTAGAAGAACTTGCGAACGAGAACCAACTCGCAGACGTTAATAACACTAGATTTGAGCATCGTCGCTATGAGTAGAATATATAAAATCTATTTTCTTTGTCGATTATTATGATTTTAAATATGGTAAAGCATATTTGCAAATGAATTTTAAATACTTGATTTAATGATTTTATGAAAATGAATTTTACCTGCATAATGGTATTTATTATCGAAAATGTGCACGATTAATGATTTTATTTTCGATTTTGAATATATGCATAGTAATAATATTTTAAAAGAATGGAAATGAATTTAAAGTTTGTTGAAAGTAAAAAGAAATGCAATTTCAGATGTGATTATATTTTTACGTACACGTGCACATATGGTTATTTGTAAAATTATTAAACAGTAACCTTCTCCATATACAATGATACTGATGAGATAATATGTGATGGTATGAGATATAGGTTTTTAGGGCACGCCTGAGTACACATAGAAGTTTTCGGCCGTGTCCTTGGACGCTTTGTCTTTTGAAAACCGGTTATGCATCAATAGCTATAATGAGTATGATCAGATGTGATGAAATATGATGAGATACAATGAGATATGATGAGATGTAATGAATTGTGATGAGATGTGATTAGATGTGATGAAATATGAGAAATTATTTCCCCATCTATCCGTATAGCTTCAGGGTATGATGATTCACTAACTACCCGTTCGTCGAAGTCCGGATATGATGATATATGAAATGTTATTTCCTTATCTATCAGTGTAACTCCAAGGTATAATGATTTCTTAATTGTCTGTCCGTTGAGGTTCAAATTATCCATGTAGCTCTGGGGTATGATGGTTTCTTGATTACTCGTCCGTCGAGATCCAAGTATGATGAAATTATTTTTCCTGAATACTTGTTTGGTGATAATTTTTCAGTATTCGGTATTGATATCGTGTGTTGTCAATTTTTCTTGACTTTACGCAGCATTATGTGATTTTATTATATCAGTTTTTGATTTGATTTAAATATGTTTATTTAAGTTATAATATCAGATTGTGTATTTACATGATACTATGATGTGATTCTTTCCTGATTATTTCATGTGATATTATATATATTTTTCAAAATTAATAATTTAATTTTAAATGTTAAATAATTTGTTAATATTTCTCGCATATGATTTGATGAAATCATGTTTAAAAATGACATGATTATTTTTAAGTAAAATTATTTTTAAAAACTATTATTTACTCACTAATTTTCATTGAGTTTCATACATACCCCGTTTTTATTATATTTTTTCTCCCCACAAGAGATTTGCAAATATAACAATCGACTTAACAACGACAGTTATATGTATTTTGGCCACATGATGATATTAGAAGTTATAGAATATTTTTGAGTTGAGATATTTAGAACTGTATAATTTTATAATTAAGGATAACTCACTGTGTTGAGTATTAAAATATTTCAAATAACATTTGGTATTTTTTGAGAAGTTGGTTGACGAAGTTTGTTGTATTTTGAAATATCTTTTGAGAGTGTTATTTTATTAATTGCAGGATTGAGTATGTTATAACTATAGGGGAAGCTCTGTCAAAATTGCGGTAGTATTCTTATTTTTATAGAACCATTATTAGTTTGGTTTCATAGATTAAAAAAATTCATCCTAGGGTTTGGGCCGAGTTGTGACAAATAGCTACTATGCATGATATATCCACTAGTATGATATTACTAAGTTAAGTTGATTAAGAGAATGTATCAAACAACATAGAGCATTGCTAAAAACGGAAAAGAGGATGAGTTGCTAGATAGTGGAGACCTTGTGAAAGAAGGGAAGTACCTTGCTATTTTTCAAACTTATCTCTAGCTGTGCAATCTTATCACGCTTCAGATTATTCTGATCTTTTTCATGGTTCAATTCGCCTAAGATTTTTTCCACCTCCAATTCGAGACGAGCATTTTCCTTCTCTAGAAACTGCAAGCAAGAACAACATGTTAGGAAGCAAAGGGATTCTATTAAAACAGGCATAGGAATACAAAGCAATAAATGAAATTACAACTTGGAACAACTATAGATGTTTTTTATGATAAATTTAGAAAAGTCATGGCTATGAAAGATGGTTTCTATCAATTCTAACAAAAGAATTTTTGAGAGAGAACTACCTCACACCTTGGTACTAGATTTCTTATTGATTCATCATACAAGATTTGAGATTCTCTGAACTGCTTTTCAAACTCAAATTTGTCATTTTCTCTCAACTTCTGTTGCATCTCAATTTTTGCAGTAAGAAGCTCCACTTGGGTGACTAAGTTGTCTTTTGCTTCATCATATGAGATTTGACACTCTCTCAGCAGTTTTTCTAACTTACACTTGTCATTTTCTCTTAACTTCTGTTTCCTTTCAATTTCTGCAGTAAGATGGTCCACTTGAGTCTCAAGCTTCCGACATAAACTTTCATAATCAACCTCTTCTTTAAGCTTTACCATGTTAACTACTTTCATTGCCTGCAAAAGCAAAAATATGCAGTTCCTATTTAAATCAAGTAACTACCATTTTTTAAATCCAAATTTAATTGCAAGGACTCAAACAACGAAATATGAATAGATCCCCTAGGAAAAAGAATTAATAGGAACTAGTTAAAGGATTAGTGTGAAAAAACCATCATTTCATCTGGGGTGACAACATATGATGACTAATTAATGTATGAAAACTTAATAAACTACCCAAGGTGAAAATCTTTAGGATCGAAAAAGCTGCTGGTGTCAAGAGCTTTGCTAGACCCTACTAGTAGAGAGTGAAGCTGAGAATTACATAAATCAACATCCAATTGTCCAGTTCTTTAACATCTTCCCTTGGATAACTACTTTCTCACAGAGGTCTTTCTACTAAATGCTGATCCAATTGAAGAATATTTTCCAAACCAGCTCACTGCAGGAAATAACATCATGTTCCTCCCACTGTTCAATTTAGTGCACTACAAGCTTTCCTCTTACAATAACACCTAGGCTGTCAAGAACATGGAACAGACATTTTATTGAGCCTGCTACATTTTTCATGGTCACTTCTATCATAAAGGTATAAAAAGTTATGCAACCAGTGATCACATCATTTCCCAGAAAAGAAACAAAATCATACACAAACATGTTTATTTGACAGGAACAAAAACAATAATAAAAATTATGTTGCCTGCTTCACTCAAATCCTTACATATAATCAAAGCATATTCAGTCCAAGGATAGACAGAATGGGGAAGATTCACAGAATTAGACCATGTTTATCATACGACTGAAAAATCCAGAACCAGACTTTGTATTTATGTAACTGGAAGACTAACGCATGACAACAACAATAATCGAGGGTGGAAAAAGAGGTTTGTTAATGATCAACTAGCTGAGATAGTGAAATCTCTTGGGATCATAACAGGAGCAACAACTTTAGTCCAGGTTTGGGTGAGGAGTGAGTTTTAGAATGTTAAACCCTCCACCCCCCCCCCCCCCCACAAATCATCGCCCTGCTCTCTCGTGCGAGACAATCATTAGATCTTGGGGGGAAAATAAGTGAATTAGAAGGGAGCTTTTATTATTTTTTTCAGTTAAACTGACTCACCCTTTGTCCAAACATTATTGTGCTTGTGGTTTCCGCATGATTACGTGCAGATGGCCCGATTGTTATTATGAGTGAAGTCCGCGCTGAGCCTATTTGATAATCATTAAATTTCCGTAAGAGGGTTTAAAGTGGGGACAGAAAGAAATAAAAATGTTTCAGACAACAATGTGACATACAGCTACATGCAAAATGTGGAACATTTAATCAGAATTATTGTTTACGAAAAGTCTAACTAAACAATGAAAAGAAAGGGCCAAAATATTACCAAACCATACATCAATGCACAAGTATAAACTCAATAAAAGTACTGCAAACTTTCACCTATATAACAATTTTACAAAAGCATTCCTATAAACTTAAGATAAACATCATAAACATTAACAGGCAATTCTGGTGTAATAAGTTTTAAATATTGAAAGGAATATGTACTTATTAAAAAATATCTTTGTGCTGTATTAACAAAATATTCAAGAAACAGAGCAAAAAGTAAGGACTTTCAAGATGACCTCCAAAAGAATCACGGAGCAATCTTGTCAACTTAGAATCCCTTGTAGGTATATGTGGACTGTTCTCAGCCAGAGCATTTATACATTTGCCGAGGGAACTAAGAGAAAGATTAATGAACTTAGCCTCTTCAAGCAAGGGCCCTTCACTGCCTGCAACATGTGAATAGTAATGAAAGTTCTTGAAGACAAAATGAATATAAGCAAACTTCCAATTTAGTTACCGAAAATTCTCAAGTATCAAGTAACTCTTCTTAACCAATTATTATGAAACAATTTTGGCTTAATATGACTTTGAGATATTGGACTTCCCAAAGAGAACTAGTGAAAATGAAAAACCATTTTAACAAAGGGATCTGTTTTTCCCCAGAACAGTGAATTGAAAAAGAAATAAAAGGAAAACACCAAATAAAGGGGACCTAAATAAAAGATGGAAATTTGCCAGTTTGAGATACCAGATTTATCTATTCTTTCAGAACCCGCAAGATCCACAATCAGCAACTTGCTTTTTCTAACTAGCAGTACATGATTGTCACCAGGGAACTCAGTTCTTGTGTCTTTCTCTTCAGAATTAATTTTATCGATGATTTCAGGAACAGATCTTCGAATATAAACCTGTGAAGCCAACCAAATTCAGATGACTAGAAAAATTTGATCTGTATTGCTCTTGAAAAAGAACATCTCGAAATACAGGCAACAGATGCTCACCACAAGAATCGCATGACTACGTGAAGACTCGGTATTAAGCTTCGTATTAGCTGCACGACGGTTTGCCTCACCAACTTGGAGTAGCTGTAAGAGATGATCAAGATCTCGAAGTTTAACTACTGTTGTACCAGGCAGTGACACTTCTCCGGTCTTGGGGTCCTCAATAATAGGGATATTAACCTTTTCTGGTGCAAGCAAATCTTGAATGGATTCCATGTACAACTGGAGGGAAAAAATATGAAGTAATACTGCAAGAGTCATTATCTGTTAGGAAAAAAAAGCTAACTAACCATTTCACACATCAGTAACAAGGAGACAACTGCATTCTAGTGGTTACATGGAATGATTAGAGTCTGGTTACAAGAATCAATGAAACAAATGCCTTATCAACAGATGACTACATGATATGAGCTCGAATTTGCAATGAAAAGAAACGATACTCTATCTGAGATGTTGCCACAGGGCTTGGTGCAATTTAGAACTTTCCTCTGGCAGTCTAGCCCCAAGACTCTGATTATAAAACATGTGGGAGAAACGGATCCCTACATTCTCAAGTCACTGGTTTCTTTTCTCTACCTCTTGTTCAAATTAATATAATATTTTTTTATGGTAACAGCTTGTCCAACAATCCTTCCTATGTGCTCTAAAGTATTTAACTTTTTCATATGCACCTAGATGTTCAAACATTTTTGGTTTACAAGAATATGACTCAAAAAGAATAAAGATACCTATCAAATTTAAAGCACCTCAAAAGTGTGGTTTGCTCAGACCAACACACAGCAATAACAAAGAGTTGACATAGCACTTCAATAATAAATATCAAAAAATATTTACATACATGCTAAGAAAAAAGCAATTTCTGGTGCAACATAAACTAAAGTGCCATACCTGCAAATAGGAGACTTCCACACTATCAGAGGTAATGGACATACTGGAAATTATGTCTTCTAAAGCTCTAACCATGATACCACGTTCGGACGCATCATCTTTACCCAGTCTTCCAAGTGTATACGTTTTGCCGGTACCAGTTTGACCATAGGCCATAACTGTCCCATTATATCCATTCAATACACTCTGCAAAAGTTAATGAAAATTGTCCATAACAATTAAGATATCCTCCACATCTGGTCAAGAGTAGTTTCTAGCATGAAAATAAGAATGTGAGTCAATGTTAGATTTAAATTGACTATTTCAAAACCGTAACTGCTTATAACTTTCCACTGGAACATAAACGAGATGAACATAAGCAGAAAAATGGAGCAAAAACACTTGAGGTTTTCAAACGAGTTTGGTGGTTTTTTGGGTTATCAAAAACAAAACAAATTTATATGTTTTTTATTGGTGCTGGAAAGCCTAATAGTTGGAACTCTGGTCTCTGTCTGTGAAGAAGATTTAAGCACAGACAACACCCTCTGAGAGATCCATGATTCATACTATTTTTTGAAGCGAATTACACTGGTTACTAACTTACCTCAACTACAGGTTTTGCTACTACTTCATAAACTCGCCTTTGAGAGGCAGTTTCTGTAAAAATTTCATCAAATCTGTAAGATTCAGAACTCCAGTTGTTTTTTCTCAACTTCAACCGCTTAAGCTACAAAAGACAAATACATCTGTCAACTTCAACTAATCCAAATCTATGCAGATGCAGCTCAGAAAAAATTTTAATAAATGCATAAATGATGAGAGAAATAGCCGATCATTTGATGAGTAAATACATTTCAGTTGGAACCGATCATTTCCTAGTTTCAAACAATATAGAATAATTTATTTTCTAGTATTTTAATAGACCCTAAAGAGCACCTCCGGTTGCAACTCAACACAATCAGCAAAATCAGTGTCCAAGAGGAGATCCTCGGCATTTCTTGGTCGAAGTCTCACAGCTACCCTCACCCTTCCAGGATCTGTTAAAATGGTCAAACTTCAAAATGTTATATAAAGAACAGTTAACCTAATACAACAACTACAAGCTTAATATTTGTTGAAGCAAACAACATATTATGCAGATACCATTTCCAATCCTCCATTAGCAAAAAATTCAGTCATGCTTGAGATCATACTATTTGAGAAAATAAAAATAAATTTGATTTCAGGACTTTGTTAACGGTACAAAGGGGGAAATGCATCCAATTTTTATCCAACCAAAATCATGTTCACCTCTCCTCATAAAATACACGAGAACAAGGAGACTTTTAGTTAAGCTTTAACAAGCTACTAGAACACTAAATGCATCACAAGAAGGAAAAAAAACAACCATAAAAACAGTATAGATGACCTCATAAATATAAACTCATCTAATTCAGCCAAAATTTAGTTATAAAGTCAGTGAGTGCATTGAGATCACAATAAACACAGCAATAATTCTGAGAATGATAAGGTAAAATCGCATTGCTGACTTTTATATGCCAACAGAATCAAAATTGCAGAGGTCAACCGTTACTAAAAAAAATTAAAGTTCTTTTCATCCAATGTGAGTAATTGGAGCTGGTTAGACCAATTTTCCAGCACCTATGGCTTACTTCACTTGGTTTTTTCTGAGCACAAAAAGTTCAAAGCAGCACGGTCATGCAGCAAAATACAAAAACTAATAGTCCAAACTTACATTCCGCCCATAATATCACCAGAAATTGCCCAGCATTCATCTTACCTTGTCAATCAACTGAAATTTGAATTCATCAAAAAATGCACCCACAAACTCAAATGGCCATTTCAATCCACAGAACCAGAAACTATAGTACACAAAATCATCCTTCAAAAAAAAAAAAATAAAAACAAGCATGTGCAGCTCGACAGCAACCAACACAACATCACTAAAAACAAAGAGTATCATACAAGTCAAAATTGAAAAGGGAAAAAGAAAAAAAAAATTGCAATAAGCCCAAATACGAGAAATCAAAACTGAACCTTCTTAAGCAACAAAAGTGAGCTGGCAACGAAAAGTTCAAGTAAATATCATTGGAATCCCTGAATTTCGAAAATTTTGAAAAACCTCCTAAAATTTCTCATATTCATCAAAAAAGTCCCTGCGCAGAACGGTCCACAGAGAGAGAGAGAGAGAGAGAGAGAGAGAAGGTGAGACCTTCGTCGTTATTGTTGAGGTTAATGCGATGGTTGGGAGTGACAGAGCGTCTGAAAGAAGAAGAAGACGAAGAGGTGGAAGAAGAAGACGAAGAGGGTCTCTCTCTAGAGGCACGAACTGAGTGATTATGAACTGGTCCATTGTTTAAGCTTCTTGACAAAGAATGCGAAGGAGGAATGTGATTATGTCTTTCTCTTGATGCTGTTGCCCTTTGACTGGAAGAACCCGAAGCCGCCATTCGAATTTGTGTTAATAATAACTTTCAAGCATTTATCATTTTTGAAGAGTGAGTGAAGAAGAAGAAGACCGAAGCGGTCGATGCAGGCCAGGCTTGGTATTTAAAGGAATATTAAAAAAAAAAGAATTAATTACCAAATGGAAGAGAAAGAGAGAGATTGAGGGCCGCACGTACGATGCGAGAGAGAGAAATGTTCCCGCGTTGTGTCGTCGTCGTCGTCGTCGTTAATGTTGTAACGCTAGGGACGGCTTTTTTGGTTAGTTGTTTGATATTTTCAAATCATATATTCCGTATGCTTCGAGCTTTATTTTCTTTTTTTTTTCTTCTTTTTCTTATTTTTTTCCCCAAAAATACTTTAAAAGAAATTTTAGGAAGCGTTTGCTGGTAAAAAAATAAAGAACACTAAATATGTTGTGTTTTATTGTCTCAAGACCGTGTTCGAAAAACAAATGGAAAGTACAAACCACTTATCGTTTCAATATATTGGAGTGCATCCTTCTAAGTATATGCATTAGAATCCTGACAAAAAATGAAAAATTCATTAATTTAATAAATATTAGTATATCAATAAATTAATAATTAATAATTTATGAATAATTTTTTTAAAATATGGTCACATTTATGTAGTATTTATTATATTTTATTTAAATATTGATAATAATAAAATTATTATAGAATTTTATTTTTTATATTAAAGATGACAGATGGAGCCTATCTCTTAATTATTACAAAATGAAGGTGCAAACTAATATCACATTACTAAAATAATTAGTAATGAAATTCAATTTTAAATCAATTTCAAGAAGCACCTAATAACATTGAGAACACATTTTACAAAATACATACATGACATATCATGTGGATTTTATTTTAAATAAGTAATTATTAATTTATATAATATGTGGAATCCAAAGAATTTTTTTAAAAAATTATTATCTCCTAAATATATTAAATTATTAATTTAATTTGTTGGTCCCAAGTCAAACCTATAAAAATTATTACTTAATTGAGATTATAAATCTCTTAAGTATTAATTTAATGAGATTTACTGCTTCCCTTTAAGATTAACTATACAAATTACATCATGACAAAGGTGATTTAGGAGGTTCTATTTTACTTCTACAGTAGACATGAGTAGGTTAAAAAAAAAAAACATGGTTGATAATTTGATAAGGATATAGATAAGTTATATGATAGTGATAGGTGTGAGTATTTAAGTAGTTTGTGAATATTTTCTTTTGGAGAGAGTAATAAGCTTGCAATTTTCAACTCGCCAACTAAGGAATAATAAATGAATAAATAAATTTTGAAAAAAATGACAGTGATTTCTTTAGTGGTTGTCATTCCTTTATCTAATTATGTGAATTGTATAAAGTTATATTAATGTATTATTTTATGAACCTCATGTTAAGTGAGCTTCCTTAGAGGGGGAGCCTAGGAATATGTAAAATATTCAAATTTATTAGGTTCAAATTAATCAACTTAGGTTTGCTAATTGATTTTGATATTAGATTTAATTCCATATGTTATACTTGTGATAATTGTTGATTCTGTTCTTGTATTTTAAACTACTTATCTATTTAGTCTCTTTATTTTTTTGAAAGTACCTAAAACAATATTGCAATTAATAATATTACATTTTTAACTTGACTCTTTGCCTTTGTTTATAATAATATCTTCTACAAACATTAATTAATCTATCTAAAAAAATTAAGTAACAAATTAATAATAATTACTTATTATTAATTTAATCCATAATATCACTGTAAAAAAACTAGTATTTTTTATACATGCGTAACATCTTATTAATAATTATTTTATAAAAAATATTTTACCAAGTTAATCTTAAAAATAAATAGTAATATAAAAGTTTGTGTAAATTTTTATATTACTCTATGGTTAATTTGGTTAATTATTATTTTTCTTTTTATTAATATTCCCAAGAATATTATTGCAAAGATATTATTTTAAAAGAAAAGATAATGTAAGCGTAGGAGTAAAACAATTTGATTGTTTTAAAATATTTTTTAAATATATGGACTAAATAGACACTTAACACAAAATATATAAACTAAAAGAGTATTTTTCTAATATAATTAAGAAAAATCCAATCAAAATTATATTTTTTAAATTTAGATCAATCATCTCATGTTATATAAAGATCAATCAAATCGTGTTTTTTTTTTAATGCAACGAAATTGATTACACAATCCAAAAATAATCCACAAAGATTTAATTGGATTCCCAAGCACTAAATTTGATTTTTGCTTTAAAATTTAATTGCCAAAACATAATAGCATTTGATCCAATATAAATTATTATTTTTATGAAATCTCCTAACCATTTTTTTTTAAATGCCTGTGATAATAAGTGTAATATTATTGTGACCTAAATCAAAATTAAAAAAAGGAAGAATATATAACCAAAAGTAAATAAAAATAGTAATTATATACATTGTTTGGATTATGATTCTCTCATGAATTGACTTGTTTTTAAGTAAAATTCACTCAAGTAATTCATAGTTAACAAATTAAAAATAAAAATAGTTAAATCTTAATCGTACAATCCACATTACTCTTGATTTTAATATAGCATAACTCACGTGTAATTTATACAAATCCCTTTTATAAGGTCTTGTTGCCTTAATTTCAAGTATTTAATTTGTGTTTATGAAAAAGCGTGATAGAGTTAGGCGTGAGTGTTGAGTATTTATCATTTTAGGGACCCATGATGGCAAATTTGCAAATGTTGTTAATGGCTGGGGTTCCACAAATGTGAACAAATGGGTTCAGAGAATGCCAATCGAACAGTTTGATTGCAAAAAATAAAATAAAATCAAGAAATTGGTGGGGCGCACGATGCGTTGTTGACAACGAGGATGCTCATGCATTGCCTTAACTTTGTTGCAAAATTTATGGCATTGATTGATGGGATCTTAAAGTAAGATAAGTAACTTGAGAAACACATAAATAGTAGGGTATATTTTGGATTTTGGAAGTATAATTTTGTAAACAAATATAAATATAAATAATAATAAAAAGAGAACAAACTCACCCCTCTCTTTTATGCCGTCGGATTCGAGGGAATTCTCTGAAATTTCTTTTTGTTTTCTTAAATTTTAATAAGATGTGTTTTTTCTTAAGTTTTGTCGATTTAATTTTCAATTTTTTAAACGTACGTCGTTAAGAAATTAAGTTTAGATTCATCGATCAATTTAAATTGGATTAACTTATAAAATGAAATTGAATTTATAAATGAATTGCTGAAAGTTTTCATTTGATTAATTCTGGTGACGTAATGGATATGTTTGCCTGTGTGGCGTCTGTCTTGAGAAAAAACACTGACAGGTCAAAATGAAAAACAATTGATTTGATCTTTCTGATTGACGGGTAATATGCTTCTTGTCGGAAGTGGGAAAATGTGTACTCTTTCATTTTTTTTTTCGTAAAATCACGAAGCATTATAAAAGTCTACAGAAAGTTTGACCATAATTGAGATAGGATATTAATCTTAGATTAATTTTTTTAATAAATCTTTCCTGAGGAATTGCTTTTTAAATTTGAATGAATAAATTTTGCTTTTAGTTTTTGTCATTATTCTCACTAATCCACTTGATAATGATCCCATGAATCCTTGTTCTTCCAACTGTCGCAACTGAAAGCTCATCCCACGTGGCGACAAATGACCCAAACGTGAGCTAATTTGGCTTTACATGTATGTGTATATGATATGTTTTCTATTTGTGTTATTACTATTTAATTATGATTTAGTAATTAATTATTCTAATGTTAAAACCTTGCGCATCTCAATTTAATGAGATCGATTGAGTACCATAGGTGACTTATAATCATTCATTTTGAATTAGAATTTAATTTCATCATTTATTTATGGTACCTTAAATATAATTTAATTGAATTCATTCAAGTACATTATTAAAATTGAGTAGTTAATTTTAAGATAAAAGAAAAAAAGAGACAATTATATTAGTCAATGAAACCATCATTAAAATCAACCATAATTAATTTGAATGATTTGGAGTTGGATTAATTGACCAATTAATTCATATAAGACAGAAGAAAATGTTCCCATAACGTGTTATTTAGTAGATAATTTATTTATTTATTTATATAGTTTTTGACGACTCCTTCAAGTATTCGAAAGTAATTAAATATCTTACTTTTAACAATAAAATTAAAGAAAATTATTTAATTGTACAACACAATTATTATGTGGGTCCAAAATAGAAAATGATATGACTTAAGAAGGTGACAGCAGAAGAATCTGGCAGTGCTTCCCTGTCCTCTTTTGTTGTATTCACTTGGCCGGCAATTAAAAAGCACTTCCGTATAAGATGCAAGCCGGTGTCAAAAGCAGTTTTTCAGATTTGACACTCAATAAATTCGACGAATCTAAAAGCACTTGACATTTTTAAGCCGGGGGGCCTGTAACTTTTGACCTACTCTTTGACCTGCTGCTTTCCAGCTTTTACATTGTAAAAATGTCCTTGTTATTTATTGCTTCTGAGGAAAATGCGCCCGCCATCTGTGGAGCTTATGGATTCTTGACATAATTTTTGACATTTCGTAAATATTATTGAGAGATATTGTCACGTGAGCACCGCCGCTTAAATGATCGTTACGATTATTGAAAATTGTTTGGTTCCGTTTGTGGTGAGATACTCAGAAGTGTCTTTCTTGGAAGCAACATTATTACGTTAAGAGGACTTGACATTGATTTTAGAATGGCACAAATCTTACTAGTTGGCTTTTGCAATATTTGGCATGACCTACACGAATAAGATGTTGTGTCACCAGAAGAATGATGGTAAGGAATTAGAAGATGAGACAATAAAAGCTCACGGTTGCGGCCCAAATGATGATGACATATGAACTGGCAAAATGCAAAATGCAAAATGCACAAAAAAAAAAAAGGTAAAAATTCACCATGTGAAAACACTTGGTACATTCTAGGCTCTTCTGTACAAAAGCCATGTGCTTTCCGGCCTACAAGCCGCTTGACCCCCGCTTCATTGTAGAAAGCTCAGCAGAGTAAGTTTATTTTGTGCATAATTTTATGTCCCAAATTTAGCATAGATGTTTTGGTCTTTTATTCGGTTTTTCTGATTTTCACGTTAAATTTCAAACGATGGTGGCAATGGCAATGGTACTAATCATCATACTTTGAGGTGAGCGATATCTCTCTGTGCCGAGAAAGTTTTGTGAATGGAAGGGCAGTTTTGTCATTTCAATCATCGGTACGCTTGAATTTCTGTGCGGAACGCGGGAGTAGGATTCTCGTGCGCGGGTTAGGAATATAAACTTGGGTCAAACGTGCGGGCCGATCCCCTAGTTAAAGCCCAAAAGTCAGCAATCGGCCCATAAGCCCAAATCATTTTCAGCGCTTTTTCTGAAATTATGCATACATTAATTCCCCGCTATCATTTTAATATACATTCTTAAAATTAAGGGAAAAAAAACTTTAAGTTAATGATAAATATAAGCCCAAGGAAAATAGTCTAAAATATTCTTGATGAAAGGCATAAAATTCTTATAATAAACTAAGATAATAACTATATTTATCCTAATAGTTAACTTAATCCAAATTATTCTCAAATAAAAAAATAATCTAAAATTCTTATTAAATTATAATTATAAAATGACTCAAATAACTTTAATAAAATAAAATAAATTTTAATAAAATATTAAATACTAACTCGAAATTTAGAATTTAGAATTTATTCTATCCATATGGTTCCTACATCAACACATGCGCCATTTATGTATCATATAGCATAATTTAACCACTTAATTTAATTGACTATCACTAATTTCAATTAAATCCTGTTGCTGTTAGATCAAATAATGGTGACAGTGACACACAAGCAATAAATTGAAATCTTTATTCATGGATCAACTGATCATTAACATTATTAATAATATTATTAATTTTGAACACGAGTTTGAAGCTAATCTCCGCATTGGAAGCTGGAGAAGGTTGCCATGGTCCTGGACACCTAGGCGGAACTGGTGGAGGGCAAGGAACTCCTACGGTAAATGAACAAACACATTCATCAAAGGGGACCCCTCCACCAGCCGGCCGACAAAACGCCACAATTTTCCCAATTGCCCGGGAGCAAGGCCCGCACAATTTTATGCATTCTTGCATATCACCAGGGCAGCCCCTGAAAGCTCATTGATTCATGTTGTTCATCCATGGAATGGCTAGAGATCCATTCAACTGCTCCCATTCACAATCACCAGCAAAATATACAAAACATCATGAGGCAATGTTTCATCTTAACGAACTTGCTCGATGCAGGGAGAGAATGCAGCACAAACTCCAGCTGTCATTTATCCGTGACTAACTCTTCCAACCCATTAACTTGAGATCAGATTGTTTGAGTTCCACATGCATTCCAATCCTGAGATTCAGAACACAATTAGCATAAGTTCAAAGCCTTTAGCCCAACAACTAGGATATAATATATACTACCATCCAGTAAAGAAATTCACTTTTCAAAAGTCCTTGTAGAAGCCATTGCAAATAAACAAAAGAATGTGGATGCATGCTAGCAGGTTTCTTGTACCTTTACATGATACTTTGAGATGAGACTAGCTAAGCGACATTTGGTTTATATTTGGGATGAGTTGGGACTAAAGTACTAAAAGTGCGAAAAAGAATAAAATAAAATGGGCAACGTAATTTCAGTGTATCCTCAGCTACCAAATTAGGGTACTCACAATGACAAACTAGGCCTGCAAAGATTCAGGAAATATGTAGAGATCATGGTGAACCCACAGAAGTAGGGTTGGGAATCTTGTAGTAATGTGGGTCTTAGGTAACACCTGCTTTTGTTAGTTCTACTTTATCAATATAGTATGGTGGGAATTTTAAAACCAAATTAAAAACATTAGTTAAAATTTAATTAAACCAGTAACAAAATTTTTAGTGGCCAAATATTTGCATGAATATCCCTACATGAAGTTTCAGGATTCACTAAAGTGTAAAACACTAGGACCAAAAGCCAAAAGTGCATCATGATTTAAATCATAGAAGAAATTGATAAGATTCATAGATGTTTTTAAAAAGGAATGAAGAGTAATACCCAAGATCTGATGGAAGTCTGAAACCACCGATCCTCAACCGTTTTAATGAATATAGCTGGAACAACAATAAACAAAAGCAGCTGACATAAACACCACTGTAAGATAAATCAGATGGAAAGTGCAGGGTAGCCACTAATATCATATCAGTGTAAGACCAATGTTGCCGCTAAGTATAAACAGTATCCAGCTTTTATAAAAATCTAAACCACATTAATAGAGCCAAAAAAAAAAAATTTGTAATCCAATGTCTCTGGAGATTTAACCAACAGTCATGTTTGAAATGTCCTAAGTGCTGCATCATTAGGCCTCCTACACTGACCTTAAGTCCAGCATTCTTTACAAGTTCTCGAACCTCATGGTTCCGGCCTTCATGAACCTGTATGAATCCGAGTTTAAGCACATACGAAAAGCTACTGGCACTTAATTTTACTTTAGCTAACAAAGGATATAAATTTAAGCTCTCAGTTACTGAAATCTCTTCTTTAATCCCCACTTAGGATACAAATATGGAAAAGTTAGGTCATCATAAAGGGGTTAAATGGACAACCCCAGATCAAGGCTCAAATACAAGATACTCAGTATTCAATTTATCAACTAGAAGAAATCTCAGAAATGATCAATAATTGAATGAAAGTTGCAAGCAAATGCCACAAAATGAATGAAACTCTGTAGCGTATAGAAACAGCTTACAGGCTTAGAAAGATACAACATACCACAATACGGATGCGAGGTCTTGATATATCAGGTTGTGGCGGCAATAACTCCACAACATCTGGGGCGCAATGAGTTCCTTCAATAACTGTTCCGTCACTGATGGCTATTAGGTGACGCTTATTTACTGCACCATCTATGGTTGCAATGTATCTATAGTTGACGAAATGTGAAGATTATTCCCATCAGAATAAACATATTCAGGACAGTCACTTAACCTCAAAAATGAAATTGTGAGTGAACAAAAGAGTTGAGGAAATAAGTTAACGAAATGATGGTACGGTAACAATTTTAGCCTTTTTTTTTTTTTCCTCTTCTCCTTTTCATACCTAGAAATCCCCCAATCTCTCTCAAGACTTCACCAAGTTCTGAATTTATACAAGGCTAAAACTTGGTATTCAAGAAACTTGCAAGATATAGTATCCTGACTAGGTAGCCCTGGGAGGTGTAACTATGATCTCTTTTATCGTAAACTGAAAAGTCTTAACTACTCAACCAAGCCCTTGGGAATATATGAAAATAACATCAAAATTTCACAGTGAGGAGCCAAAACATCTCAGCCCATTTGCATTCATATTTCACTTCAAGGAACATAAAACCAAACCTCTTGTGAGAAAATGATCCCACAAACAAAGGAATTGTACAGTACAAAATAACATAAAAGCAGACGCGTTAAAAAAATAGACCGATCCGTTGATTCGTTCCAACTCATTGATTAAATCAGGTAGAAATATCAGAAAAAAAGGAGCGCCATCTTTGCAAACAAGATATATATAGCCTTATTGTTTTGTAAGTTCCAGCTCCCAAGGATATACTACCAAAACCTATCCACTAAGTTTTGGAGATTTTATAAAGAATAAAAGTAAAAAAGACAATATACATGAATACATGTTTCCTTTGAACCAGAACATAGTAGCACATCTTTTCTAATAGAGAATAAAACATGTGAAAGCTTACTCTTTTTGCAACTTAGATGAAGGATGTGATACTGCCTGAGCAAAATCTCCTGGGGGGGGAAAAAGGGCATCTCTTCAGATTAAGATAAACTCATCCAATTTCAAATGATTTCACACACTAGATATGCAGCATTGATAGATTCTAGCATACCATCGTTGGTCACTATAATCAACCCAGTTGTGGCAACATCGAGGCGACCGACGGTAAACAATCGTGGTCTGGGTCGTCCTGGATTTCTTTTATCCTGTAAACACAAACAATATATGAATAAAAGTTAAAAAATATAACAGTGCAGTAAATTGTAAATTTATTCCTCTCAACAAAAGTTCGTTTTCTTTCCTCTATTTATCACAAAAGGACAGTAACTTAAAAGTAGAACATCAAAAGCTGTAAGTTGCACATACCCAACTCTTCAAATAATCATCAAGTAGACTAAGCACTGACCTAACCTCCTTTTCTCCAGCTGAGCAAATGTAACTGTCATTAGATGATTATATTAATTCCATACATAAATTCTAAACTAACAAGCTGAAAATTTAGAAATAAGAATGAGAAGACAAAAGTAAGCATTCTCAATCGTACTGACCCTTTAGGTTTGTTCAGTGCAAGATACACTTTTGGAGGCAATTTCTTAGGAAGACGTTTTCCATTAACGTAAACAATATCCCTTGCAGGATCAACTCTAGTCTGTACATCATCACAAGTAATAGTGCAGGCATAATTCTAGATGCAAACAAAAATAATCCCATCATATATTAATTTAGATGCAGAAAAGAGTAGTCCCATCGTATATTAAATTTTTAGTACAAAAAATGAGTCGAGAAATAACAAAATTCCATATAGTACACCAAAATAAAACAAAAGTAAGAGCTCACCTGAGGAGTATTGCATACAGAACCGTTAACAGTCACTCGACCTTGAAATATCAGCTCTTCACTACTCCGTCTTGATGCCACTGATATCATAGTTAACGAAGTAAAATTATTACCAGAAATCACTATTATTAGAAGGAGCGAGTTAGATTCATAGAACATCAATGTCCAATCAATGATTCACCAAAAAAAAGGGCTGAAATATCGATTTTTACTTATAAATTAAATATACTCATGCATATTACGTATTACATTCATGGGATCACACAATGCATTTGTCTATTTTGTCACAAAACTTTTTTTTTTTTTTTTTGGTTTTTGGCTTTTGAATTTTTAAAAAAAACTTATTTGGGGTAATTTGAAAGAGCTTTCGGCAATAATAAGCACTTTTAAATGAACCAAAATATTACCTCCCGCAGCAGCTAAAACTTTGCTGAGGCGTTCGGGGGTGTCTCTGAAATTGTCGTTATAAAACCTTCGAGCGGCTTTGGAAAGCTTAGGGGCGGCCTTGGGACCAGCAGCAGCAGCAGAATTGTCGTTTTTCTTCTTTTTGACTTTGAGGTTCTGGGTTTGGGCGTCCGCCAAGGCGTGGACGAGACGCGCGGGTGGGTGGGTCTGGAGCTTGAGGTTGCCATCTTCGCCGCGGACTATCCACGGAATGAACAGCTGTTGTTCAGACTCTTCGCCGAATTCGAAGTCGTCTTGCTGGATCGTCTTGCGTTTCGGAGGAGCAAATGAGATGTTGAATTGAAGAGACGAAGAAGAGCAAGTGATGCGACTGCGAGGGAAATTACGGCCGATGCAAAGACGGGGGTTTCTGATAAGTGAGGAAAAGAGTGTTGTTGTTATTGCTGCTGCTGTCGCCACCGAAGCCATTTCCCCTTTTTGGCTGCGCAGATTTCTTCTGACGAGGTAAAAGCAATTGAAGCAGTGTGGCTTGGATTATGTATTACGTGGGTCTTGATACGTGCGGATCGCAACTTGCACGTGCTCGTTATCCATTAAGGAATTGGGCAGCCATATGAGAGGATGTCCGTAAATTTAAATTTTATATAACTATTAATTAAACGTCCTTTAAAATAAATACAGATATATTATAATATTATTTATTTATTAATTATATAATTAAAATAATATCTCAAGAATATTTTAAAATTTTTTGATCATGACACATGCATTCACGCACCTTCTGTGCATTTACTGCATTATATTTTTTGGTAGATCAAGATATATATAACTAGATTATAAATAAATTTTGCACTTTAATTGAAGTGTGGAATTCTAATTTGAACTATTAAATTTTTATTTTTTATTTTAAACTCTACACATAATAAGATTTATTATGTCCAACTAGCAGAGCTTATTATATCCAACTTTTATGAGCCATTAAATTTTTAATACCATAACTCCGCAAGATTCTTTATTAAAGCTCAACTCAAAATAGGTATATTCATTGTACAAAGTGTGAACTTGCTTTTTAACACAGCCTTTACCTCATTGAAAACGGTGGTTACGTTAATGTGTAAACATTTACAAATTATAATGTTGAAAACAACTTTTAGATTGACGTAAAGACAAATTTACGTAGATATAAAGGATGAACTAAGATTTTTACGTCCGACTTAAAGGGTGACTCCATTTTTATGAAATGTAGATGCGTACACACTTGAACATGACTAGTTATTCAATAAACCGTTGCCATTTCGGGATAACGGTGTATTTAACTAAATTCTTAAGTCCACCAAATGATCAGATTTGCTAGAACACTGGAAAGACAGCCAGAAGTTATGGTTCGTTGGTTTTTTTTGGTTGATTTCACAAGCGCGCTAATATTGAAAACCGAGATGCTTGTCTGCTCGACAAACTAGAAATTGAACACAACTATTGAGGATAAAAGCAATATCTGAAAAGCAATCAGAAAAATTGACATCAAGGTCAAGAATCTTAAGTTACAACAAGTGAACAAAATGAGTTTGATAAAATTCAATGCAGCTCTTCTCTCTTTAGTGAGTACATACAGCTCCAAACGGGAGATGTGATTGCATTATAGAACTTCATGACAACCAAAAACTGTAAATAAATAACTACTTAAAACATGCATCCAAAGAGTGAAAAAATAATCATGTAGGAGTTTGTCTAAAATTTATTTTTTCTTGAGAGAGTTAATCAGTGCCCTATTCCAATCTGTTGAAAAATAATAATTAACTCTTCACAAAATGTAAGAAACCTTGCAAAAGAGTCTGAAAACTTAAAGTATATGGCAACTGCAAAGGTTTAAGAGTTGGGATTATTTTGAAAGATCGACTATGTAACACAAGCTCAACGGTCCAGAGAATCATGCGGCTTCCGAAAAGGAGCAAGGCATAAATAAATGGAATGCGACACCAGACATCATGGTCCTAACAACCGGCTGCATAAAGCAGTTAAAATTTCCTCAAACCAGCATAACCTTTGAAAACTTCATCCAAAAGATATAGGCCATAAATCAAGCTCCTTAAATACTTGCTTTGCTTGAATTTTAAGATCCTAAAACATGATGAAAAGTGAACAGTAATTATTGAAGAGCTCTAACTGTCTGGAGCCAAAGAGTGAAGACTTATCATTACTTACTATTTGTGTTTCCCATCATGGAATTGCTTGTTTTTTGAGGATTTAAAAGTCTCTAGAAACTCTTTGCCTTTCTGCAACTCTTGCTTCTGCCTTGATTTATCCCATTTGTGCTCGGTGGCCATTATCTGTATAATGCGGGGCAACGCCCTGCCTGCTGCATCAGTGTCGAGGAATGCAAGCCGACATCTCCTAGCAACAAAATCTACAGCAGATTCACAGTATTCATTTCGAGCACAGTAAGCAACTTCGGCCTCTAGAAAAGGGTATCCGTGGGCAAGCCGTTTCCCCAAACCTTCATTCTAAGATTCAAAAGACAGCTTAATATACAGACTGCAAGTCATGGTCTCAAGATAATATAAAAACACATGCACTATGCTACTGCCAAGATGTGTATGAATAATCCTATCACATGGGTAAGACAATTTCTAACACATCAAAAAATCCAGCTTCTTCGACAAATTTTCACAAACTATGCTTATAAGTATAGAATGAACCAAGCAAACTTGATAAGAAGTAAAATATCTTGTCACATGGCTAAATAATAATCCAAGTATCAAAATTGTTTGTCAGATTAAGATGTTGACAGAAGGACAGGGCTATTGTTAACACCGAGAGCATATAGAAGCTTAAAGTTTTGGAGGATATAATTGTCTTTGTAGTGTACGGAAGGGGATGACTTTTGGGGCTCAGAATCGATCCGTTTGATGCTTTGGCCATTTCCCTTTACACAATTGCATTACATTTTTCTCTTAACCTAGGAAACTTCTTAATTTCTTATCAATATAAACTGAAAGCATACAACTTTGCTATCCAAATTGACTGAGGCCACTGCTTTTCAACAGATATGGAACTGAGGAAATTAGACTTTTGGCAGTACCTATATCAATGTTGTATTTTTCGCACTTGTCAAAGTTATGGCCCTGATGGTCCAATATTGATCTCACTAAAATTTATTGAGTGCATGGGGTTACACTTGCAAATTACAGTAAGAGAAAGAAATCCATATCATCCAACAAGTAACAAATGACATGTACTTTTGTTCCTTGAATTGCAATTCTAAGTAAAACCTCATATATGAAAAAAGAAAAATAAGAAAAAGAAATCACCTTGTCCATTTTTTGTAGGTTATAAATGGGAAATTCAATAACAAGCACTTTGCTATCAAAAAACCAAAAAAACTTATAGAACTATAGAACTAAGAAATAGAGAACAACATACCAACCTGAGCTATGATAGCAACTTGTTCTGCCATTGTACCATATGCATGCGACAGATGCTTCGCAACAGCAGTATCCATAACCGCAGGAACAACTTTACCACCATATGTCCTCTTCATCCTTATATATTGTTGAGCAAGAACTGTGAAAGATGAAGGATCCCATCCATCTCCACCAACAAGCCGCAGGTTCTGGGTCAAACATCCATTGCTTGGGTTCAGCTTTCCAGACTTTATAGCAACATTAACTGCATCTTCTGCCATGCTGAAACCAGATCCAATAAGCACAAAATTCATGCATAAAAGGAAAATGGGATAGGAGTGAGAGGAATAGAATTCAAAATTTGCGAAGATAATTTAGGTCACAATAAGAAGCACATAATTCATGAAATGCTTAGTATATAAGATATCTACACATCGAAAAGGAAACATCTTTTACACCACATATCCTCATTCACCTTTCAGTGGAGCCCCTTTGATAACAAATTAAATAAACATTTTCAGCTTAAACTCTACCTTCTGTAAGTTGTCCACTTTCCACCGGTAATTGTGACCAAACCAGGAAAATCTTCACAAACTACATGATCCCTGGAGATGCTTTCAGTGTTCTTTGCTAATGGATCCATTGCCAATGGGCGAATGCCACTCCAACCAGAAAGAACATCCGTGCGCCGCACCTAATTTGTTTACCATTACTTTAGTATCCACAAGCATATTGAGTAAATAAAGGAAAAAGAAATGAGACAAAGTGAGACACTAGCATCGAATGCTTTCCAATTATTATGAATTCTAGTAATCCATAACAACAGTAAGTCGATATTAACCAGTAACCTCAGTCAGAAAATTATAGGCCATCATTTAATGCAGAACTGCAGTATGTTGCCATTCCCACCATGTTAGCAGTACATTATCAGGATCAAATATTCAGTCTGAGCATCAGATTAGAAGCACAACCTAATGAAATATACAGGTGCAATGAATATGGTATTTGGGTAGAATCTGTTGGTCCACTGATAAGTGATAGTAACTTTATGTTACACCCAGCATGCAACAGAAAATATAATGTCTTAGTTAAGGCACACCTAAATAATCATTTGTATATTTAATATGGATACAAAGCATGGTAGATTAATATACTGGTTTTTTTACCTATATTACATGCATGTAACAGTGATACTATCACGTACCTTAACATTAAGGTAATCACTGATGGCATCCAGTATAAACTGAATCTCATCCTCATGTGGTTCTGGAAGCAAAGTGATGACTGTGTTAGAATCTGTAGTGCCAGCAACTGTTCTTCCCAACCATGGAAGCATGAAAACCACACGTCCATCCTTCGTTTTAGGAACAATCAAACCCATTCCTTCTGGAGAATAGTAATCAGGGAGAACAATATGCACGCCACTACTAGGGCAGATCATAGGTTGTACATTTTGGTCAGCCAATTTCCTCACTGAGTCACAAAATGGCCCAGCCGCATTTACGACAACTTTTGCATATGTATCGAATTCTTTACCTGACACGCAGTTTTGTCATATATAATCAAATTAGAAACCAAATGCCAAAGCAAGAAACATCAATATCAGTATCTGTGTGTGTAATTGTTTGCGATAAACAGTCATCAACTATATTAGTATGACCACTTTGCCCAAAAATACAAAACGAGAACTCATGAACTACAAAAGCTACATGCTTGTTAATCTCATAATACTTCAACTGTTTGCTTACAAAACTTTTCAAACTTTACCAATTGATAAAAGGAAAGGATACAGCCAAAAAGTAACGAAAAATAATGGGTGGACTAAAAATAAATATATAGCAAACGTTGCAATGTACAGATTTTTTATTTTTTATTTTTTAAATATAAAAAATCTCATCTACAGTTATCTCCGTTTCTACTAAATTCTGTAGAAAAATGAGCTTTCCTACCTGATAGGTTGTTTCGAATTCGAGCACCAATTATCCGGTTACTGGCCTCATCTTTAATAAGCGATATAACTTCTGCATGGTTAAGCATTGCAGCCCCAGCTAGTGCAGCAGTCAATGCTAGTCCAACATTAAGACGAGAGTCATTCATCTGACCATCATAATACACCACTGTGCCCTTCAAACTTCTATCTTTAGCCTTCATTGCAAGAGTAGGGAACAGCTCAGCAGACTCTTGTGCAGAATAATATCTAGATAAATGTAACAGATGTCTTCCTGCGACCAAATCGTACATTTTCAAGCCCACCCAGTAGTATACTACCTCAAACCAGTCAAAACAGGGTGTCATGCAAGGCAAAGCATTGCAGAGATGTGGTGCATTCTTAATAACCTGTTTACGCTCCTCAAGTGCATGGAATACAAGCTTCAGTTGACCATAATCAAGATTGAACACAGCTTTCTCCAAGTAGCGGACCCCTAAAAAGTTAATAGACAGAGAAATAAAATGAACAATTCTTTAAGGATAAAACATATGGACCATGCTCTTTGGATACTCTCATAAAACTGCTGATCATAAACAACCTCTAAACCATGAAAAAACACGTACACCTCAATATATTAGTACTCACCCTCATTTGAATAAAGAAGCAAAACCATATCCAATCCATAATTTGTTGAAACTTCCAAAATTTATTAGTTCAACGGCTAGGGAGTGTGTTAGTGTTTGGGAATACTTCTTATAATATACATAAAGTACCTTTTAACAATATTAAAATAATTTTCAATAGCAAAAACTGTTTTGATGTCAATTTTGCATCCTTTAGCTGAAATACTTTAATAGATAAAAGCGCTTTTTTCAGATTACAAAAAGAAAATGTATTTCAAAATAAAATAAAATAATGGAAGCTGTTTTCTCAGCTATTGCTTTTTGAATGTTTTAGTAGAAGATTTTTACGTAAAAGTGCTTTCTTCAAAAGCACTCCCAACGCACCTTAACCTCTCTTGCTAGTGCTCATAAAGTAGTCATCTTGCTGCTGCAACCAGCATTTTTTTCCTATATCATCGAGGTTTTCCATTTTTTTCCCGAAAAATTAAAACTCCATTAGCATACGAATTTATAAAAAAAAAGAAGCATAATCACATAAATCCATTCGGAAGTCACAGTAAATTTATGCATAACCAGCACTCACAATTCAATCACTCACCTCCATGAATCAGTTTCGTTGATCGCGAAGACGTTCCTGAGGAGAAATCCTCTCTCTCAACCAGGCCAACTCGAAGTCCTCGAGTCGCAGCGTCGAGCGCGACACCGCATCCAGTGGCGCCACCGCCGATAACAAGAATGTCAAGAGGATTAATATTGTTAGCGGCAATCAAAGCAGACTCCTGGACGACTCTCGACGGAACGACGGCTTTTGAATCGTTGATCTGGCTCCTGATGAGGTCAAGCGACGGGCCCCGGTCGTTGCCGGCGATGGAGGGACGGGTGAAGAGGAGGATGGAGGTGCCGCCGGCAGCGGCCGCAACTACGGCGCCGAAGCGGCGGATGCGGGCGGCGGACATGATAGTGCGGAGTACTAGATTGCAGCAGAGTTGGCGGAAGAAGAGAGTGAAAAATGATAGTGATTCAGTTAACGGCAGCAAGCAAATAAAGCTTGCGTTGGGAATCGGTCTTGACAGTATAATATTTTCTTAATTTTACTGAAATACCCTACTTTGTTGCCATAAAGAACGAAAGAAGCAGAAGCACTGTGGGCTTTTGAGTACTTGCGCTATGTGGGCCCCACTGAACCTCCACGTGGCGCGTAAAGGTACATGGTATGGCCGGCTGCTTTGTGACTGAGCATTAAAAATAAAGACGTCGATGAAGGGGACTTATTCCGTGAATGTGCGCGTACGCGTGACCTTTCGTAGCCACCGTTCTCGGTTTCGCTTGTTTTCTCAATTTTATTTTGTGTTCCGTGCTTTCTTTTTGGGTAATTAATAAGGTCATGAGTTGGATGAGAGTCAAACATGGAAGCCGCCACCGGCCGGACAGCATGACATGTTAGTTTCTAATCTTAGCCAAATTACTTCGTCATCGGTAGCCAGTGTGAAATCAGCTGGTTACGGAGATCAATGGGATTTAATCTGTAACCTGTCACATTTTTTGAATTACAATTCACTGCACATTTTCTCACCTCAATCAGCTTACGTTTTTATACTTGAATCCGTAGCCTTTTATTTTCGTATACGAGTTAAATCAAATAGGCAATATATCTAATTTCTTTCTTTTTTAAAAAATAATACTTGAAAGAAAAAATAATTATTTTCTATATATTTTTTTAAAAAGACTTAGATGGTACTTTGTCATAATCGCGTAATTGATAATAGTCGAAATCTACTACATCAAAGAACATAAGCTTTTGGAGTTGAGTAGAACAAACATATTATTTGTAGCCACAAACCGTCGGATGAGACTGGTGTATGCTTTCTTATTATATTATCGGGTCTCACTGTGTGTATCGGATGCAATGATTTTCTCTCATTTTAATAGTTGATTTTGTATTGAAAATTTTTAATAAACTCCGATCATCAGACTCGAACCAGGAATGGAATGTTAAGGTGACTTCTAATGTAGTAATTTTTCATTTTTTATTCAACTCGGGTCCGGGTATCGGGTCATTCGGCCCAAAACTTTACTCGGTTCTTGCTCCCATCTTACGAGCAAAGGCACATCGATATTACAGAAACGGAGCGAGATCATCGGTGTCAATGGCGCAAGTTCCAAACTTGGACAACGCTCCTTTAAATCTTAAATCTATCAGGTGTCAGCACTCTTCCATCAGCTTTGTTAATTACTTCATTAAACTATTGTAATTGGGAACGATAACTTTTTTCGCCTTCTTTTTCTGGGATAATTTTACAGAGAACAATCGCAGAGAGACCTCGTAAACATCCTGAAAAACGTAAACTTTTAGTCAGAAAATTGTGACTGCATTTTCTTTTAAAAGAAATTAATTTATCTGTGCTTATTCGCGTCATTGTATTGTTAAACTCTCGTTAAATTGATATGGTTTTGCTGTTCGCAGATTCGAGGAAAGAAGTGTTTGGTCATTGATCCAAAGCTCAGCGGTTCACTATCGTTGATCGTCCCGACATCTACACTTAAGGCATTTCTCTTTAGCTATTTGTGTCTTTTGTTTTTCTGTAAGCTGTTGATATAAATATTTCTTAATTGAATTTAGCTGAAATAAAGTAAATTATGTTAGAGATCAAAGCTTGAAGCGCTATGTAGCGAGGCATTTAATTGTCATTTTACTTGAGAGTAGCTTTTAGATGATTAAAATGCTTTTGAAGTTCCTATTTTTGCTCAAAACCATTCCAAATGGACCTTATTGTGATGTGCTGCTTGTAGGATTATTATTGTACTTTTAATTTAAATTTTAAGAACAAGGATTGTGATTGCATATGAGATATCATCTTGAAGGAGCAAAAAGAAAGAAATTCCTGTGATTTTATGCACAAACAAACTGTAAAAACTAAAGAATTTTTCCATACTAGATTGAATTGCAAATTTTCTAGTTCTACTAAAGAAGTGCTGTCAATTGCTAATAGGAATATGGCATCGAATTGCGGCTTCTTTCTGCTGAGCCAGTTCAGACTGATTGCACCAGAGTGGTGTATTTTGTTCGTCCACAGTTTATTTTGATGAGATTTATAAGTTCTCATGTTCATGATGATGCTTCTAAAGGACTTCAGAGAGATTATTTTCTTTATTTTGTTCCTCGACGCTCTGTTGCTTGTGAGAAGGTAATTGTTCTTTTGTATATGACAGACTGGTTTCAGTTTTAATTTTTTGATATGTTAATGTGAACATTTGTTAGAGCTTAAATAAAAATTAACTGTTGGACATTTACTCATTAGCTAAAGCTGTTGATCTGGGTGCTAACCTCACGTGTGCATTCCACTTAAGAACCCCTTTAAATCTCTTACTTTTTAATTTTCTTTTTTATCATGCAGATTCTTGAGGAGGAAAAAGTTCATAACTTGATGACTATTGGGGAATACCCATTGTACATGGTTCCCTTGGATGAGGATGTTTTATCATTTGAACTTGATTTTGCTCTTAAAGTATGGTTAAACATGCTCCCACTCCCCAATCAAATGCTGACTTATTTACGTCCATTTAAACATATGATGTTTGATCTCCGTTCTATTTAACTATTGGCTTGTCAGGAATGGCAAGTTGATGGTGATGCAAATTCACTTTGGCACATTGCAAAAGCAATCCACAAGCTTGAGGTTGGTTTAATCTCAGAGTTTGATTGCCTTATGTAGATGAAGCCTTAGATTTTAAAGTAGAGCTCTCTTTTATGTAACATTTTATCATGTATGGATTCTGTATGGTTCCCTGTACTCTTTAATTATGAATTTTACACTCACTCGACTTTATGCATTTGTAGTTTACTTTTGGATTAATACCAAATGTGAGAGCCAAGGGAAAAGCAGCAGTACGCGTTGCAGAAATTCTGAACCGGATGCAGACAGAGGAACCAGTTTCCTTATCTGATGTAATTAATTAGTGCTTTTATACTTTTGAGCAAATTAGCTTTTTTAATTGCTATTTGGTGGATCAGTGTCTGTTTTCTAGCTTCTAATGGTACACTTTATTCTTTCTGCAGATGAGCGTTCCGGAGATAAATACACTTGTCCTTATCGATAGAGAGGTAATTGCATATTCCATTACATATTGGTATTAGTATCCATACAGAAATACAATGGTGGTTGCATATGCATTTTTCTTTTTTTTTTTTTTTCTTTTTCAAGTTTGTTCTTCTTCATTATTTTTGTAAGAAGTTTGATTGATATGTAAGATAGGATGAACATTTATAGGATGAGAATTTAACAATTTCAAAGGTACTTGAACCCAATTTTGTGTCAGATTCTACACAGAGTGGAAAGAGAGTGGTAAAGTTGTGAAATTCAGTTTGCTGGGAGAACTTTGAACTTCAACATTCTATATAAAGTTAATGTTGAGAATCGTTGTTATCATTAATAACTTTGGAAATCTCAGTCTTGCTGCAGTATTGATGTTAAAGGTTGTGTTTGGATCCATTAAAACTTGATATTATTGATTTTTTCTTGTGAACTCTAACAAAGTTACCCTTCCTGGTCTAGAGTGTTTCTGGACATCAATTTTTGTTAATACTGTCATCAACACTTGACATTTACCATTGCATGAATGTAGGTTGACATGGCCACTCCCATGTGTTCTCAATTAACGTATGAAGGACTGCTGGATGAGGTAAGCTGGCAGAAATACAGGATCTTGATCATATGTGAAGAACAATTATTATATCATTATCTGGCTTATTAATACATGACATTACAATGCATTTGATCAATTGGTTTTGGAAATATAAGTGGAAAATTTAGGCTGCACATGTGACCTTTGTCCTCTACATTATCCTTGTACTAGATCAATTGGCCTTTTGAAGCCAAAATTGTTATTTCTTTTCCTTGATAGAAGGATAAGAATAAATTTTTTATCCAGTTATGTAATGTTCTATGCAACTGGAGTTGTGAGAGTTAAACCTCATATGCTACTAGTGATTCAGTATCAGATAAGTATATCTTGAATTTTTAAGATAAATGTTCAAAGGAAACATGCCTATATTTTCCTGCATGCCAATTTAATTTATACTGCCTTCTGTTTTAAGCATTAAGTGATTGCATTTGTTATAAGCCATCTCTAACAGCCTCCATGTAGTTTCTGCATATCAATAATGGTTCTGTGGAGCTTGACGCATCAATTATGGGTGCACAACAACAAGATGGAAAAAAGATGAAAGTTCCACTTAATTCAAGGTGAACCTGTCTCATATTTCCTTTAGCTGAGCCCATGTTGGTGGATTTAAATTTCAGATGAGTGTAACTGTTAGAGAGACCTTTAGTAACGTTGGCTATAACTTGTTTGTAATTCATTGATACTAATACGAATATCGTATGTGCCTGCTATCAAGGAAAAGTCGTGTTAACTCTTCTGTTTTCTTAGCCTTGGGGAACACTTTAGTTGGTAGCCAATCCCACATGACCATTTTAGAATCATCTCTTACCAAACTTTTCTTGGACTATCATGGGATTATGCTTTTCTTTTTCCTTCTTTATATCTTCGTTCTGCTCTCTTTTTCTGACTGGAAATGGTTATCAAATTTAGTGACAAGCTGTTCAAGGAAATACGGGATCTCAACTTTGAAGTTGTTGTCCAGGTTAATCTGTTCTTACATTTTTGACATTTTTAATAAAAGTATCTTTGTTAAAATGCCAGTTCCTCAGTTGCTATTTGCAGTATGCTTGCAGGTTCTGCGTCAAAAAGCGACATCCATGAAACAGGACTATACTGAGGTGACCACAATGGTAAGTATGTTGTTTGGCACTTGGAAACAGCAAGCCTTATGTTCTATGCTTAATGATATTAGTTGTTGCCAACTTAAGTGGCGGTGGAAACTGATTTACTGTTGATATGGCTCTATTTTGGGCCACACCAGCCGTGTTATTTAGTGAAGATGTTGCACTTATAGTTTCTGCCAATAATTTAGGATGTAATAGCATGCGAGCAAATGAATGGGGCTGATGGTGAGGGAGGATTATGTGCTAAATCATATGTGATTGAGCATTTGATACCATAATGCACACCCATTTTTGCCTTGGGAATCACTGAACAATTCCTCAAATTCTTTACTTATGCTATTATTGAAGACATCTGTTAACACTCAGTAATGGGTTATTTGGTGATGCATACAGTCTCAGACAGTATCGGAACTAAAGGACTTTGTCAAAAAGCTCAACTCATTGCCAGAAATGACAGTAATTTCTATTTCCTTTTAATTTTTTTACTTGCGTTTTAGAGTTAACTTCTTTGTTTTTTTTTTTTTTTGTACTTAGTGGTCTAAAAATAATTTAACTTTAGATTGTAATTTGGTGCTGATTGTTTCTTTAGAGGCACATAAATCTCGCTCAGCACCTGTCAACATTTACGTCAAAACCATCATTTCTTGGGCAACTTGACATGGAACACACAATTATTGAGGCTCAGAGTTATGACATGTAAGATGCATTTATTCTTCTGCCTCCTAATTTCTAGATTAAAATGTTATGACTTTGGTACATTTGTTCCACAATGGGTAGTTTGCTATCACTGTTTGTTTTTTTTAAAAAATTTATGGCTTAATTGTAAGAAATTCATCCCTTCTGCTCCAATAGCCCCATTGTTCATCTGATATTTGTTTGATCATACAAGCAGAAATTGCCTTACATAGTGAAATACATACATGTGTTATTCAAATTTGTTGTTGGACCTAAATTATAGTTTTTGAAGGTAGGGATCTAATGAATTTATGACTGCAGATGTTTCGAGTATGTAGAAGAATTGATCCACAAGCAGGAGCCTCTTAACAAAGTCCTACGCCTTCTGATCCTGTTTTCTGTCACAAATTCAGGGTTGCCCAAAAAGCAATTTGATTATTTGAGGTGAGTCGCTCTTGATTACATCGTTATAACATTATGCTTTTCTTGACTTGAACAGTCATATTAGCTATTTCACTTAGCTATTTTTATTTGTAAACTGTTTTAGATTTTGATATTTTGTATTCATGTTATAGGAGGGAACTTCTTCACAGTTATGGGTTTGAGCATATGGCTACATTGAACAATTTAGAGAAAGCAGGATTGTTCAAAAAACAGGTTAACTGCATTTTTGTATTTTCTCGTAGTCAAGTACATAGCCAAATAATTAAGCTCATTGCTTCTATCAAATTATTTAATGGATTTTATATGGTCTGAAACTCACAGGAGACAAAAAGCAACTGGCAGTTGGTTAAGCGTGCTCTGCAACTTGTTGTTGAAGATACTGACACAGCAAAGTATTGTTCTTCTTGATCAAGGACTCTGCTTCTGTTACATTGTGCTTCCATAATATTTATTAAATTTACTTTTCAGTTGTAACATATAGCATGCCCAGCATTGATTGTGGTTCCATTGTCTTCGGCGATACTGATTTGGTGTATTCTGCAGTTACACTTGGAATGGTTCTTCTGGGCATTTCAGATACAGTCTAATATTTGCCCCCAGATTTGCCCTAGCTATATCTACCTTGCTAGGCAACATATAAACTTTCTTACTTACATTTGAAGAATTTTTCTTTTGTCACAGCCCAAATGATATCTCGTACGTCTTCTCTGGATATGCTCCTCTTAGTATCCGCCTTGTTCAGAATGCTATCCGATCCGGATGGTGAGGATATTTTTATATGCTTATGAACACATCAATGCTTGTGATTAGATGGCAAGAGGATTGTCTTTCTCTTTTATTTCTTTTTGATCTTTTCTCCTTTTTCTGTGTTTCATAATTAGAGATTCGCATTAAGTTTCATCCTTATCAGCCTAGTTTAATTTTATGCTGATTTCACAAATTGTGATAAAGTAATTCAGATATGTTTTGAATGTATTGGTGGTATTGATATAAGTTGTAAGTCGGATTATTTTCTCTCTATCTCAGAGATTGCTTTCCTCAAAACTTAGTTTCTTACTCATGAATGATGTTTAATTTTTCTTGTCTCCTATTTCTTTCTGGATCCAGTTGCTGGTGTTCTTTTTGGTCCTTTAATGTGTACTGAGTTCTTAAATAGTTCATTGCATTCACAAGTGCAGCATGGGTAATCAGAGTCTCTACCCCCATGCGATAGGAATAAGCATGTATGTCCTTAGAACTTGCAAAGTGTAAAACCAGTTTTGTAATTTCGCATAATTTTTGGAAAAATGACATTAATGCGGAATGGATCAAGGTTATTGGGTGTGTTTTCTTTTATTTGTCATTGTGTCATGTCCTTGTTCAGGGTGTCTGACATATGCTTGAACTAGACTTTATGAAAGATTGTATGTAATTGGTCAGCTGCATCATAGTTTGCATGAATATCATTACGCCTACATAGATTTGCCAGATTGTGGTATGTTTTTTTAATATACTCTCTTTTGATTGTCAATTGATACATTAGAAATAGATTTCGAAACCTTGCTGGGTGACCTCCTTTGAGTCAATGACTATGAACTCTCTGTTATATTTGCATTTCATATGGGAACTTATAGATGGTGTTTTTGGAATGTGATATGACCCACAGGCGTCCTATGGAAGAAATTCTGAAGCTGTTGCCTGGACCCCATTATGAAACAAAAAGAGTCAGTATACTTACCTTTTTGTTTGATTTGTTTTCTGCCCTTGATTCATTTTTTCTGGTTGATATGTTTCATCATATTACTTATTCTCTTTTATTATCCAAGAAAGAGAAAGATATGCTTCATCATTTCAAAATATTCGCATATGGTGTCACCAGTAGTGGTTTCTTGATGACTAAAAGAAGTCTTCACTGTTCTAAACATCTCCTTCTCTTTCTCTTTCTCTTTTCTCTTATGCTTATTGCACTGTTCTAAACATCTCTCTCTCTTTCTCTCTTATGCTTATTGCATTTTAAGTTATATGGATATGCTCTGCTATTAATATTCTGTATCATTTCCACAGGGTGGGTTCTCAAGCAGTCCATCATTTGACATGTCGCAGGGGCTGCCCTCCTCTATCGACAAGTAAGTGTTAGCTATGACTAAAGCCATCCCTCCAATTATTTTGTTCACACCTCTGTTTAAACTGTTTTGCTCAATCTGTATAAAATAACTGAACATTTTTCAGAGTTAGTGATGGAAGGCGCTCCCTAGTACTTGTAGTCTTCATTGGAGGGGTAACATTTGCAGAAATTTCTGCTCTTCGATTTCTCAGTGCTCAGGTATGTCTAAGGAATTTTTTTCATGACTGACGTCCTCCAATGCTAAGACCTTTATTGTATTTCATGTGAATTTTCAAGTTCTTCATGTTAACAGAATGCCAAAACATTAATTGAAACTATCAATTCGAATCTGGAGACTTGAATTGTTTAACTCGATCTTCTAACCACCGTACATTGCTGATCATTGAATGTTGATTTTGTTGCCAGATTGGTGAACAGTTATGATCATATCTGTTTTACCATTAGTTAAAATTCATCTTGAGTTTTGTTTTATTTATATATTCTCTGGCTTACAGGAAGGGATGGCTTATGATGTAATAGTTGGGACCACAAAAATCGTTAGTGGTAATAGCTTGGCTGAAACATTCTCGGAGAATTTGGGTTGACTTGTATAGCTCTTTTCAGTCTAATATTTGAAACGACCAACTTTTATGTTTTCTTATTTATATATATTTTTTGTTGGGGGTGTATTCTATATTTGTTAGTGTTAGAAAGTGAGCCTTGTTGATGTAGGATGGTTGGGTAGGATGAACGACATACATTCCTGGAGTTATTAACTTGTCATTTTTCAAGTCACTTCAGGCGCTTTGAGATTTTTAAGCTGATTCAATTGTGTGTATTCTCTTCGATCTTTGATCTGCAAATCTTTTGTTTAAAATTGTTTGTATTATAGTACTGATTCTGCACTCGAATAACTTAGCTTCATTCATCACCAAATATAACAACTGCAAGATATGTTGACCGAAACTGCAATCATCATCTCGTTCTGGGAAGCTCATAGCCTCAGCCTTTTAAGTACCTTTAAAAGGCTTTAAGCACAATATCTCAAGTTTAGATTTGACATTAGCAATCCTTATTTCAATGTATACGGACATGGAGCCTCAATCAATGTGGATACTGCTAGAAAGACAGTGAAGAAAATTCATACGTATCAGATCAACATTCCGAAAGGCGAGCTAATTATGACAGAATATTCCGAAATAATAATCCACCTTCATTTCAACACAATTCCAGAACTAGATGGAGATGGTACAAAGAAGCTAATTGATCATGTACATTCGTAAAGTGATCAAACGCTACAAATTTCAGTACAAAAATCCGAAAACTATTCAATGGAAACGGACTGAATGCCCGTAAGTCTACTGCACATAAACTGATAAACTTAATGTTCTGCCTCGGGCATGCAGACACAAGAAAATAGCCTCTTCTGGTCACTTTGACCACTTTTCTTATCTGAGATCAAATATTGGTTTCTTCTGCTTTGGTGAAGCATTTACTTTAACCGTTCTGTTGCCCTGCGATTAGCGAAAGTGTGAAAACATTAAAACAAAAACGTAATGAGAAGTAACATAAAGTTACATCACCTTGGTAAAAGCTAAAAGATAGTTTGTATCATCCGATCACCTCTTTGCATGTTGCGCAAGTTTCCAGGTCCGAGAAGAATGTTCTTGATTGATTGTAATTCGTGGACGACATTGGTCATGTTCATTCGATCTTGCGGTGACTCCATCGAACAAGCAACTCCAATTCTTACAATAGAAATGACACATTCCATAATGATGTTGATTCTTGCTTGCATCTGTTTCTGGTCACCACTAACAACCAAATCTTCATCATCATTTAAAAGTACTGAATCCACAATATCCTTCACATGATCGGGCAACGCTATTCTTGCAAATTTATGTAGATTCATATCTCCCTCAAACATGATGTCTGATGGTTTTTTCCTTATCATCAATTCTAACAACAATATCCCATAACTATAAACATCTCCTGTTGTTGATATCTCATTTCCTAGGCCATACTCTGCCATTCAAAAAGTTTCCAAGAAATAGAATAAGGTTCTATAAAAGAAATTAAGACTAATTGCAAATATAAAGTGCAAAACAATCTTCACCGGAGGAAACTATTTTTTATATTGCTTTAGAGGTCAAAGTATGACAAATATGAAAGAAAATACCTGGGGCAATATAGCCAATAGATCCTTTGACATTGATGGAACTTGTTTGCATATGAGTAGGTGGAAGAAATTTTGCCAATCCAAAGTCACATACACGTGCAGTCATGTCATCATCTAGAAGAACATTGCTGGGTTTGAGGTCACAATGAGCAATTACAGGTTGACAATCATGGTGCAAATAATTCAGTGCAGATGCTACATCAATGGCAATGTTTAGTCTCTGAAGTAAATTTAAATTCCTTGATCTCTTGAATGATTCATCTTCTTTGCTAATCGGATACAACCACTCCTCTAGGCTTCCATTGTGCATGAACTCGTATACCATAGCCTTGAAGTCATTACCTTGATAATCCACTCCTGAACATGCTGTCAGAACTTTGATAAGATTCCGATGTCGAATATTCCTCAATGCCTTGCACTCAGCTATGAAACTCTTGATAGCTCCTTGATGACGAAGATGGAAGACCTTCACTGCGATAGTTGTTCTACCCTCATCAAGAATTCCTTTATAAACAGACCCAAAGGTACCTGCACCAATAAGGTTTGCTAAGGAGAACCCATTGGTAGCATTGTAAAGATTTTGGTACGATAGGTTTGGTAATGAATTTATTGAACTGCTTGAATTTGATTTCTCCTTTGTCTTCCTTACCCAAAAAGCAAACAAAATAGATAGAGCTAAACCAAGTCCAACAAGCCCAGAAACAATGGAAACGACTAATTTCAGTGCAAGGGGCAATCTTTTTTCTTTAGATTTTTTTGAACCACATTTTGGCAGTTTAAATTTGGATAAGCCACCACAAAGCTTACTGTTTCCCAAAACCGAAGTAGCACTCGCATTTTTAAAGACTCCATCTGTTGGTACCATTCCCTCAAGGTTGTTGTAAGATATATTTAAATTATCCAAGAATAATCTTGTTAAAAATTTAGGAATTTCACCAGAAAGATTGTTTTGAGACAAATCCATAACTCTAAGACCTCTTAAGGAACTCAGAGTCGAAGGAACAGGACCATGAAATAAGTTGCCTTGCATCCTTAATATTTCCAAACTTGTACAGCTACCAAGAGTACTTGGAATCTCACCTTCTAACATGTTTCTAGAAACATCTAATATTTCTAGATTTTTCAGTTTTCCAATTTCAATGGGAAGGGAACCGATTAGTTTGTTTCTAGACAAATCAAGAGCAATTGATAAGGATGCGAGACTAATCAACTGGGGAGGTATGGTGCCACTAAGATTGTTATTAGAAAGATCAATTTCTTCCAAGTTCTCGCACTGGCCTAGGGTTAATGGGATGTCACCCTCAAGAAGATTGTTCCTCAAATTTAGTTTGAATATGATTTTCAAATTTCCAATAGAAGGTGGAATATTTCCTGAAAATCTGTTTCTTTGTAAACCCAATATCCCTAAATTTTGGAGCTCTGCTATGGCAGTGGGGATGGTACCTGATAATCTGTTGTTCCATATCTCCAGTCTCTTCAAGTTGACAAACTTTCCAATCCCAGATGGAATGCTTCCATATATTTTATTACTGTCAAGGAGCAACATTTCAAGAGTTGTTGAGAAGTTGGTAATGCATCCAGGGAGTAACCCTCCGAAATTGTTGTCATTTATGTTCAACTCGATTATACTTGTTGCGTTAGTCAAAGAGCAGAGGAAGTCTAAATCATTGTGTCCCCCACTCCCAAGAATGTTGGATGTAACTCTGAACAAAGTAAGCCTTTGTAGCTTTTCCAAATAAGGCACTTCCCCTGTTAGTTTATTATTCAGGGCTTGAAATACTTCCAATTTCGAGGCATTGGATATAGAAGGTGGAATAGCTCCAGTAATTTGGTTAGTAGATATTCTGAAATATTGGAGATTTGGGAGAGTAAAACCAAAGTCCAAGGGAATATTCCCTTGAATTTGGTTCTCTCCCACTTCTAACTCCGCGATGGAAGAAATATTGAAGATTGAAGAAGGAATAGTACCAGACAACCTATTAATACCAAGATAAAGAATCACAAGATTCTTTAGGTGGCTCAAAGTAAAAGGGATACTCCCGGCCAAATTATTGATGGCTAAAGAAATTTTACGAAGGGATGATAAGTTTCCTAAAGAAGGAGGTATACTTCCAATCAGATTGTTAAAACCTAAAGAGAGAACTTCAATCTTAGATAAGGAGCCAAATTCTGAAGGAATTTTACCCACCAACTGATTTTTGGCTAGACCGATACGAATAAGATTTGAGCAACTGCATATATTGACAGGAATTTCCCCACTAATTGAGTTGTTGTTGAGAGCTAGTACTTGCAATCTTCGCAAACGACCAATTTCCGAAGGGATTTCATGGGTGAAGCTATTGTTTTCGAGATTTAGTACTTTAAGAAAGCTTAACTTTCCAATGTGGGGTGATAAAGAGCCAGCAAGTTTAAGGGACTCCAAGTCCAAAATCGTGACTCTTTGTTGGTGCCTTCGACTACAAGTAACGCCATGCCATTGGCAGAAATGGATGGATTCATTCCACGAGCCTAAAGCACCAAGAGGGTCATGGGTGATCTTGGACTTGAATTCAAGCAAGGCTAGCCAATCTGTCTCGTTCCGGACAACTGCAGAAGCCCTTACACCAAGGATTTCAGGAATTAGAATGACGTGGAAGCATAAGCAGAATACAAGGACAGCATACGCAGCAAAAAAGGAGCAAGGGCAAGGCACTATTATGCTCATGTTGAATGGAAAATTTTATCTCTGGGTTGCAGGTAAATGGTGGAACGGGTTTGTCAAAATTTAAGGTTGAACAATCTAGAGTATAGACAAATGTATTCACTCGGCAGGGCTCTACCATGTAATTATTATTATTATTATAATAATAATGTAACATTCATAATTTTGTCAAACACCTTTCTGAGGGTTTAATATTCTCTTTTCAGATGGTTACTAAGATTGTAGAAAGAGCCTCAACAAGAGGGTTACCTCGGACACACTTATGCCTCCGTTTTATTTATTCTTTTTTAAAATGCAAATTTGACTCTCAGTAGTAGCTTGTATTTGGTGGAGTGGGTTTTTCAAAATTCAAGGTTTAAAAATCAAGAATTAATTTTATATTCACTCATGTTGAATTAATGGCAAACTTTTCTCTCTCAGTATAGCCGGTATTTGTTGAAGAATGGGTGTGTCAAAGTTTATTTATACATACAGTTTCTCTCTGAAAATGTTGATTTTCCAATGTACTTTCAGTTTGTGTTGGCAACATATCCTCGATTCTTCAACAAACCCAAAGAAAGACTTTTTATTGCAGTGACATTAAAGATTTTTACGGATCCCACTCTTGTTTACGGGTTAAAACCAATTGGCTCTAAAGCCTATTTGACCTTAAATATCGGGCACTTTATAGTTTATACCACATTATATTCTCGCTGGGGATATCCTCGTTACTAAAATTAATACGACAATTAGGATTTGTTTGAAATTTTTATTTTTTTATTTATTCTGTCTAACAGTCATTGATTTAACATCTCAGTAGAAATTCAACTTAGTATTAAATTTTTATTTTTAATAAACACCACTTCTTATTTTTATAATAGCCAATAATCTCCTATTTGTATAATTTTATAACTTTTTAAATAATAATCAATCATGTGTTTAATTAATCTTTTTTTTATGGTATAAATTTTATTTGATATTAATAAACATAACTAAATTAGACAATAAAGTTGTCAATAAATTAGCGTAACTCAAAAGTGTTAAAAATAAAAAGTAATTATTTCATTCTTTTATAACTCTCATCTCGTAAGTCACAATCCAATAATGTATTGGATCAATTGACAATTGATCTCCCTTAAATGGCTTGACTGAATGTATTTCTTAATTTGAGTTGTAGGAAAATCATATTTGTTGGAGAATCTTGTGCCTCCCGAACCAAGTAGAGATTAGTCTAGGGACATAGTACGGAGTTAAAAGTGTCTGCCTCCCACAATTAGGGCCCACACTAATCTGTAATATCTTCTACTCTTTTACCTCTAGTTACTTTTGTTAGCCAATGATCAGTTTTACTACATTATATAAACAGTGCTCGACACAAAACAGATTCAAAGTTAATTACAAGAATCCTTTTAATTGTAGAAGGTTTTGAAACATAAGTGGGAAAATGATTAATTTACTGAAACAATAATTAAATTTGATCATCATTTTCCCTAAAAATTACAGTGAAAAGAAAAATGGGTATCCACTTTGGGTCGGCAATCTCAAATTCCACATACATTGACAGAGCGAAGATGATTCAAATTAACGGGTACAAAATGGGCGTAAAATGCACGTACTGACTTAAATCATTTCCACATGTACAGTTCGTGACATGACTAAAGAAATGTGAACATGCATAGATTTTGATAATCTAGTCTTGATTGAACTTTGATATTGGCAGGAATGACTTCATTCAAAGTTTTTGATTTCAATTCTAAGCTTTCATGTTGTTTCTTCTTCTTCGTCGTCTGCGCGTGGCAACTGCAAGTCTATTTGAACACAACCCACCTTCGATAGCGAGAGCAAACAATAATGTATTTTTGTTCACATGTTGTGGGACCCACAACTTGCCAATAACTTACGTACATTATGTGGAAAAAAAATAACAGCACTCTGAAAAATTCTATTCCTTTCAGAATAGCTGGACAGCTGTATTTAGTCGAGGCAAGGCTTATCTTACATTTAGTGTAACAAATAATTAATATATATGGGTTATTAGATTTTGATATTTTTTAATTTAAGAGATGAAAATAATTTTAACGTAAAATTAGGTATGAGTTAAATGGTTATTTATAAAAAAATTTGATTTTAGTCACATATTTACTTATTTTTTCAAATCAGTAAATATTTTCCATAATAAATAAAAAATATAATAATTATTAAATGAGTTATAATTATTTTTATAATAAAATAATTATTATAATTATATTATAATTAATTGATCTATTAATATTAATTATTAATAAATTTTAGTTAAATTAATAATAATAATTCTAAACTTAATTATTATTAATAATTAATTTGTGAATAATACTTATGAATAAATTATAAATAATATAGAATGATCTAATTGAATATAGAGTGGTTTACAATGTTATAAAGCATTAACTAAGTATAAATTAAAATTAGCTAGAAACATAATGCGTTAGAATCAAAATAGGTAGAATCAAAATGAAAAATTAAAATTAGAATATTTTATTTATTTAAAGAATCAAAATGAAAAATTAAAATTAGAATATTTTATTTATTTAAACTACAAAAATCATAATTAGAATAAGTTGTTTACTATTTATGTGTTCATTTTACCTTAGAATCAAAATCGAAATGAGTTAAATTGTAACAAATTACTATAAATTCTTAATTAATTTTTATCACAATTATTATTTTATATTTTAAATATTATAATTTAAAAATTTATTATTAACAATAATAATTTTTAATTTTTATTTTTGATAATTTAACCAAAAAATTATTATTAATTATTGCTGATAGATTAATTAATTAATTATAATACTTTTTATTCTTGCTACTACTACTACTACTAATAATCAATTTAAAAATTATAATTATATTTATAACTATAATAAATAATAATTATTATTATAATTATGATTTTTTTAATAATAATTATATTTTAATTAAATGAACGGTATTTTAAAAATTTAAAATTATAGGGGGTGAGTTGGTACTCTATGGATTTTAATAAAATAAAATAGAATATAAAGGGTAAATAAAATTTTATAATATAAAAATATTTATAATATAAAAATATTTATAATATTTATACATAAATTTGCAAATAATATAAAATATAAGGGGCTTAATGATATTTCAAAAAATAAATATAACTTACATCAAATGCAAGTTAAGAAGACCGAACAAATAAGAGAACATATAACTAATTAAAGAAAAACATCAACTAGAATAAATTGAATCATTTCCGTACTTATATGTTGAATTATCATGGTTCTTGCATTTTTTAAACGGAGTAATAAATGCTTAATTAGTTAGAATGTTTAATTTATATTTTAATGATGTAATATTTTATCTGTCATCTATTAATTGTGTTTTTACAAATAATTAATAAAAAAAACAATTAATATCGTATCCATGACGACAAATGACAGGAGACGTGATTAATAAAAAATATAGTAATTACTATGAAGTGATTCTTTAAGAGTGATGCTAAATAGGGAGAAAGATGGGATAAATTGATTCTTTCTCTCTGTACTCACTCATTCTCTCTTTATCATTTTCTTAATTATTTCTCTCATTTTTCTCTCTACTTAGCATTTTTTTAAAAAAATTTTAAAAAAATGAAATGTGAAGCTTAGAACATACCATGGGAGTAAGCAGAGCATTCAAGACATTGGATTTGTTATGTATAATAATAGTTCGTGTCTTGAAACAGACCGAGAACGTAATTACACCAAATCCCCCATAACCACATTGCTTCATGATTGGGATGTCGAATCCTCCATGCAAAAGACAAATGGAGAGCAACAGTTGAGGCTGAGACGGGAGAGAGAGGTGAGAATCTGAGGTGGCAACCTATAGTAGCAATGCTTGTTTAATCCTTATATTTTGAGTTAAGTTTTCATTTAATTTTTATATTTTAAAAAATACCTTAAGACACCCCTATTGTTAAATATATAAAATTTTCACCCGTATTTTTTTCTTGGCTGTTACACTAATAATACCTTACTGTAATATTGAGAGCATTAATTAATTTATCCTTAAGAAAGTTAATTAGAAAATGATCAACAACACTCCAAAAGAATTAGTATTTTTTTAATATCCTTACAAAGATAAATTAATACTAGCCAACTTAAGGCTATGTTTACTACCTTACTGTCTTGCTAATAATTATCTACGAAAAAATTGAAGTTACCAAATTAACCCTAAAAATAAAATAATAATAACAAATTTACTAGTTCCTATTCTACTTATGGTGTTAAATAATCATAAAAAATTACTTAAATTTTTATTTAATTTTAGTGCTAAATTGATAAATTTTTTTTTCAATTAATGTCACTGAGAATATTGTTACAAGGATAATACCATAAAAACAAAGAAATAGAATGGGAAGAATGTGACATATTTAATAATAGGAGGTTTCCAAAAATATATTTCAAAATATAAGAACTAAGCATGTATCATCTCAATATATATGGACTAAATGAATATTTACTATATAATAATCATTCAAGCAAAAAATAAAGTTATCAAACTGTAACACTACAATTCTTGCAAAACAAACACTTTGATGCATATCGAGTCTGAGGAATAACTCGGAATATTTAACCAAAATGATTTTTATGACGGACAACTTTTCCTTTTTATGATCTTAGAGGTACTAATGTCTAAAATTTATAAAATTAATGCTGTGCTTACTTTCCATGAAACACGAGAATTGACATTTGTGACTTCACTCCATCAAATTATAATGATTTATAAAGATTATTGATGTCTATGATTTAGGACGTTATTTAAGAAATTATAAGATTCTAGAATTTTATTATTTTAGGAATTTTTATTTTATTTAGAGTCAATTATGATATTTTATTATTTTAGGACTTTTTATTTTTATTAGAGGTATTAGATTAATTAACTTAGAAAAATATCTTTTATTTTCATTATAATTGTAATTTAGTTTCGCATTTTTAAGTTAACTTAGAAAAAGTATCTTTTATTTCCATTCTAATTTAGTTTTCTTTTTTAAGTTAACTTAGAGAAGTGGGTTTCCTCTATTATGAATAGAGAAGTCTTGTAATTATTTTGATAGCTTCAATTCAACTATTCAATATTTTTTTTTATAATTTCCTCTGAGATTATCTATCAAAATCTCTCTTGTAGAGTTATTTAGATTAAAACATCATCTAATCTCACTTGATGCATTATTAAAAATCTCATTGAAGAGCAAGATCTAATCATGCTTCAATTAGAGTATAATTTAATCGCATTGGCTTGGTTCAGTACTAGAATGATATCTAATTTTCCTATCTAATCAATTCCACTTTCACTACGCCTCACCCAATTAGTCTAATTATAAAGATTATTGTTGTCAAATTTTAATCTCTCAATATATATCAATTGCATGTACTTTTTTTGATCAAAAGTACACTAATTAACAACTTATAAATTATGATAAAGTTGGAAAAACCTTTTATTTGTCACTTAGTGAATAGTGACAAGGCGGAAGGCGTTCCTGCCCTGCCCCTTAAACATTTTACTGAACTTGGGGTGGGCTTGGAATGAATAAAAATTATGATAATAATGTATCTAACGAGTTTTGTTTATATTGCATGAATATTACTAAATAGAAATACACATCACTAAATTACATTATAAGTTGTCAATGAATTAATATTGAAACTCATAGAATGTTAAGAAATGAATGCCATTTATTTCATTCTCTTGTAACACCATGGCCTAGCCCATCATATATATGAAAAAAATATTAATATGTTAAACAGTTGTTGTATAGTTTGAAATTTATAATAAAGTTTTCACCATTAAATTAATTCAAAACCGCGTGTCGTTGAAGAAACTTTGTTAATCTTCATATGTTTATATTGTTTTTCTTATTTTTCCCCTAGATATTTTTATTTACGTGGTAAGTTATATTATAGTATATGGGTAAAATAGTAGATTATAAAAAAACAAAAAGGTCAACATTCATTGTAACGTAACGGTAGTGGGTTTGAAACATGAATGGAAAATTGAATAATTTAATGAAATAATAATGAAATTTGATCAATTTCCGTAAAAATTATGGTATTGAAAGTGGGCATCCTATTTCGATCATCACCAAATTCAACATGTATTGGTAAAGTGATGATGATTTAAAATAGCGTGTTGAATACTCATGACCTTACAAAATGGGCGTAAAGAAAACGCATTCTTGGAAGACTTAAAGCATTACCACATATAATGTATCATGATTTTATGACACGATTAAACAAATGTTAACACAAACATATAATTTTGGTAATTAATTTTCTCACGATCCACCATTGATATCGACAAGAGTGACTTTATTCAAAGTTTTTGCATTTATAAACTTCCTATTTTGTTTCTTCTTCTTCTTCTTTATGTAGCAACGTGCAAGTCTACTCCATAGAACTCTCCTTAATTAGCATTATCACCATGAAATATGTCAATTTATGAAGGGTGTATTCTGAAATAGCATTTATTGTTTTGACGCTCTGAATTATCGAAAACTTCCTTCCCCATCCAGTTATCATGAAAAAAGACGAAAAGTTTGATTAAGAATTTCATCAATGCAACCCCAATTTACCGTAATTTTTTGAATGGTAAATACGGCTCGTTGACGTTTCAATAAGTTTCAGAAATAAATTGAAATATGTGAATTTACGGATTGAAAGAGGTAAATTGAAAGCCACCTTATTTATTTTGACTAATGGTGAGCTCTATTTATTATGAGTAGCATAGTAAATAGAACCGAAAAACAGCTCAAGGTTGACGGAACCATTTTAATGGTAGATAATTTTGAAATATAAGTGAAAAAAAAAATAATTTGCTTGGGGGTTTGACCAAGTGATTTTTAAGTAACTTCATTAAATTAGTAATTGAGTTAAAAAAGAAGACAGAGGGATAAAAATTAATTTAAGCTTTACTCATACCTATATCTTTTAAAAAAATTATTATTGAAAAAGTAAAAAAATGATATATTTGCTGAAATAATAATGGCATTCGATTAATTTCTCTAAAATATATAGTGACGCAAGCAAGCGTTCTCATATAATGTTTCACCACCAAACAAAATGGGCACTAAGAAATTGCATTGGTAGTAGTGGAAGACTAAAACCATTTCCACGTATACATAATTCATGAGGTGACCAATGATATATGAACACCGACTTATAAGTTTGGTAGTTGATCGACTCTGGGCTGATAAGTAGTGACTTTATACAAAGTATTTGCATCTGTGTACTTTCCACGTTGTTTCTTCTTCTACTTCATATGTAGCAGCATGGAAATCCACCCCGCAAAACCATCAGCCTGATCAAATGTTTCCTACTAGCTTAACAGACGGGTTAAGTATGTCAAAAATAAATAACATTACTGTGAAATCTTTTATATCTTTCAAAATAGCTGCAATAATGCTAATATAACAAATAATTAATTATGGAAAAATATTGTTTTCACCAAATTGTCGTTAGGATATGAGTCGAACGAATTAGTTAGTGCTCACTGTATTTAGCTCAAATTTAATTCAGAAAGATAATTTTTATCTAAAGGAAGCTTGTGATAAGTTTTGGTTTAATTGTGTTTTCCTAATGTTTGGGTAGGTTGTTTAGCTAAGGTACCCTAGGTAGTAAGCTAAAGTAATATACATAGCTAAGGAGTGTTTAGAGGAGCTCTATGGGAGTTAATTTAGGGAATTGATATGGGGGCTAATGTGTGTTTAGATGTAGGTTCGATGTACACAGGGACAACTCAATTGATCTCATAGACTACTTAATATAGTCCAGTAACTGAGGTATCCTCATACGTGAAACACAATTTAAACCTCGTATTGAAAATATAACAAAACAAACATAAATATAAATGCTTTTAGGGCCTACATTCATAAAAGCAAGAAATCACCAATTCACTAAAAAAAATGAGAGGTTGCATGAGATTTTACATTATCTAGATGAAAAGCATAAATTAGATAGGTACATAGTGATATTTGATGTTGCAAAGATGAAGATGTGAATAAAGATATGAGAAGCAATAATATGGTGGAGAAGATTATGAAGGTGAAAAATAGAAATGGCCTAAAAAAATAGAGATATGGGTAATGATTTAAAAGATAGAAAGAAGAGAAAAGAGTGTGTGTGATAGAGAGATGAGAAGAGACAAGGCAAGGAGATGATAGAAGGAGAGTATAAAGAGCATGCCTAATATGAGTGAATAAGATATTTATATAGTGGGGCCTAATGGTAAGGGGGTATATAAAGGTTAAGCCTAAATGTCATCTTTACCTTAAAAAGATAAAATGCTTTTAGGGTTACGTGCCATATTTAGAAAAAAAATAAGAATATTCTTTTTATACTAAATTTATTCTTGCTTATAAAGATCTTGAAGTATCTAATCCTGACCATTGATTTCCAAGTGAATTCAATGTATTAAATTCTTCCAAATGGTATCTTCATACTACTCCAAGTATTGTGCCTATTTTACCCTTATAATTGTCAAGTGTCATTCATTTATAAGTCTAATAATATCATTTCAAATTTTCCCCTAAACAAATATCAATTATCATCTCTTGAGATATTTTTTATATTTGTATGCATGTAAATGTGCAATGCTCACGAAGCTTATCTATTACATAACAATTATGATTCTTATATAACATACATAAATGGTCTTAATTACCACATGCTTTCTTTATTTTTTTAATTAATATATTGAGAGCGTACTCCATGTACAATCATATTTCTTTATTTTTATATGCTTAAATTCATATTAATGCTTGTAATTAGATGGCAAGAGTAATGTCTCTTTCTTTTATTTCTTTATGATCTTTTCTCCTTTTTCTTTATTTCATAACGAGAGATTCACATTAAGTTTCATCTTTATCAATCTAGTTTAATTTTATGCTGATTTCACAAATTGTGACACAATAATTCAGATGTGTTTTGAACATATTGATATTGATATAAGTTTTAAGTCGGATTATTTTCTCTCTATCTCAGAGATTGCTTTCCTCAAGAGTTAGTTTCTTACTCATGAATGATGTTTAATTTTTTTTGCCTCATATTTCTTTCTGGATCCAGCTGCTGGTGTTTTTTTTTTTTTGGTCCTTTAATGTGCACTGAGTTCTTAAATAGTTCATTGCATTCACACGTGCAGCATGGGTAATCAGAGTCTCTACCCCCCATGCGATAGGAATAAATACGCATGTCTTTAGAACTTGCAAAGTGTGAAAGTAGTTGTTTAATTTTGCATAATTTTTAGAAAAAAGATATTAAATGTGGAATGAATCAAGGCTACCAGTTGTGTTTTCTTATATTTGTCATTGCATCATGTTCTTGTTTAGGGTGTCTGCGATATGCTTGAACTGTTTGATTTTTAATCCAATATTATTAGATCCTTACTCTAAAGTTGAGCTTATAATTGAATAATTATGTGTTGCAGACTGTCATATAAAGTGAAGTCCAATAAAAATGATCAATTAAAGTTTTTGATATTATGAACTTTAATGTATCTAATAGGATGTAGGTCTTTAATATGTAGAAATCTATTAGTATTCTAATTCTATGATGGGCAGAATTAGGAATACCTACTGACAACAAGAAAAAGTTATCTATACGTATTCTTTTCATTTTTTTTTAATATTCCATCATTAGAGAAAGGGCGTAAAGAGAATTAAATGACTCTTTAAGAGAACGTGTAGATTTGGAAAGCCAATTACACAATTTTAGAGAACAATTTAGCATTATGAATTCAAGCATACTTCCACATATTATGTTATTAATTGTTGGTGATACAATGATATTCCTGGGTTATAAATAGTTATTTTTACCAAAAGTTTTATTTATTCTAATAAGTGATATCAGAGCCAATTCATATTGAATCATTGAGAATTAAATTTATTTTAATTAAGAATGAAATATTTTGTGTTCTTAAATCTAGTTTTTTAAATTTTAGTTTTTTAATTTAGATTTATAGTTTTTTTAAAACATTTGATTAAAAAAAAGTGATTCGGTTTGTTAAGGCTAAAAGCTAGCGATAGAGTAGCTACCTCTGGCAGTCGGAAAAGATGAGCCACGACTACCACTCCATGGCTGATCTGGTTAAAACGACGACTCATGGTCACCGCATAAAGCAAAAAAAAAAAAAAAGCCAAAGGGAAAAAAAAAAGGATTGTTTTTTTTAAAGGCTTTTGACCGGCAGCAATTGCAGTTGTTGGCGCTGTGGTTTCTGACTACGAAAAAGAGAGGCAGTGGCAACTGAGTCGGTGCCAACAAGTTGAAGAAGAAGAAGCCACGGCTAAGGCCACCACTTAGAGAAGAACAATAAGAAGAAAACGAATTGAAATCTAGGGTTTTGATGGAAAATATCATAAAGGCCCCTAAGGCATTATATAATTTTATTTTCTAGCAAAATTTTAAGGCATTTTGCAATTAAATCTAAAAACCATTTTAACTTCGTGAAATTAAGTATTAGGCCTAAATTTGGGCTTGGTGTAAAGAAATTAAGGGGTTAATTTAGTATTTAATATTAGCCCATTAAAATAAGATTTGGGCCATTTAGAAAAAAAGGATTTTTGTTTGTTTTGACAATTCTAGTCGGACCAATTTGACTCAAGCCGAATTGGTCTATTCCAGAACCGGTCAGCTATCTAGACCGGTCAATGTTTGATCTATCAATGTTTGACTGGTCAACCATTGACTATTGATTGATTAAAAGTTGACTTTGATCTAATTTTTTTATTTTTTTGAGTAATTTTTTGGTATAATTTTAAATTTAAATATTGATTGGTTTATATCTATTTTGAGATAAATTAATTGAAGCAATATCGATAAGCCAAAGTAACCTTTCTTGTAGAAATTAATTTATTTTGGAATATAAAAGTTTTTTGTATCTTTAATTTCTGTGAATATCGATTGACCGAAAGGAAGGTCTATATTTAATAAAATAACATGTGCATATATGGTGATAAATAAGTGATGATTATTCAATTTTACATGTGAACAATAAATCAGCCTAAAGGAAGATTAATTGTTTGACATGTTTTTTATCATCAATGTTTGATTACTACACCAATATATCACTTATAAGTTAATATTTTTTTCAAATATAAAATGTTAATGAAGTGTTCGATATCTTGAGATGGGGTTTACTTTATTTAAATTTATTTTTTGTTTAAAGGCTAATATGAGCTTGTTTTATTTGTTTATTATTTTCTATTCAGCTATATTTGTTGCTGATATTACTGCTAATATCAATTCAATTCCCATGCTAAATGGCTCTAACTTCAAATCATGGTATGAAAACCTTTTTATAGTTTTCGTGATCATGGATCTTGACCTTACGTTAAGAGTTAATTCTTCCTTACCTCTTACATATGAGAGTACTCTTAATGATAAAAGAGAAATGAAAAGGTGAGAGAGATCAAATTACATGTGTATCATGATTATAAAGAAGGCCATTTTAAAAGTATTTAGGGGCTCAATGATTGAAAAACAACTACGACTAAGGAGTTTCTTGTACAGATTGAAAAAGATTTGTCAAGAACGAAAAGACTGAAATTGATATAATCTTAACAAGCTTAATTTCAATAAGGCATAAAGGCAAGAAAAAGAATAAGGATAAAAAACCTGTAAAAACAGTGCCGTAAAAGAAATAACAAAAGAAATTAGATGATCTAGAAGTCACTTATTGTTTCTTTAGTAGGGTTGAAGGGCATGGTTTGGTTTGTTTTGAAGTGAATTTAACTATGGTATCTAAACACACATGGTGGATAGATTCTAGTGTAACAACTCACATCCCTATCCATATGTATGGTTGTTTGAATTGTTGAAAGCCCAATAATGGTAAAAGATACATCTATATGGGTGACGACAAAAAGGTTAAAGTTAAAGCAATTAAAAAATTTAGATTATCATTAAAGATTGATTTTTATTTAGATCTTGATGAAATATTTATTGTTCATCTTTTAGATGGAACTTGATTTCTATTTCTGCTTCGGATAAATATGGTTATTCTTGTTCATTTAAAAATAAAAAATTTAGTTTGTTTCATGAGTCAAAATTGGTAGGCTCTAAATCTTTATCAGGCGATGATAATTTTTATTTGATGGATACAATTGCTTTATTTAATGAATTCCTATAATTAAGTACATTAGATTTAAAGAGAAAATTAACCAATGAGAATTCAGCTACATTATGGTACAAAAGATTAGGTCATATCTCCAGACAGAGAATAAAGAGACTTGTGTCAGACGAAATTTTTTATTCTTTAGATTTCACAGATTTTGATATCTATGTTAACTGAATTATGGGAAAACAAACTAATAAAAAGATATTTGAAATCAACAAGACTTCATATATCTTAGAACTCATACATATAGATATTTGTGGGTCATTTCATGCAGCTGTTTAGAATGATAACAATATTTTATCATATTCATAGATAATTTTTCTAGATTTGGCTACATATATCTCCTCTATAAAAAGGCACAATCTTTTGACATGTTTAAAAATTTTAAGGCTGAAGTTAAGAATCAATTTACAAAAGAATTAAAAGCATTAAATCTAATTGTGGTGGTGAATACTATGATAATATGACGGTTCAGGTGAACAGTATCTAGAGCCATTTGCTAAATTCCTAAAGGAATGTTGTATCGTCTCCCAGTACACTATGCCAGGTTCGCCCACTATGAATGATGTTGTTGAAAGGCGAAACAGGACACTTAATGATATGGTAAAGAGTATGATTTGTCATTCTACCTTACCAGAATCACTCTGGGGAGAAAAACTAAAGAATATAGTGTATATCTTTAATAGGGTTCTAACAAAAGCGACTATCAGAACCTCTTATGAGCTTTAGATGGATAAGAAGCTAGTCTAATGCACTTACATATTTGGGGATGTCCAGTTAAGGTAAGGTTATATAGGCCTAATGAGAAGAAACTTGACTCAAGGAGAGTGAGTTGCTATTATATTGGATATTCAGAAAAATCCAGGGGGTACAAGTTATATGATCCTATAAGTAAGTCAATTTTCTAGTAAAAAAAATGCTTGTTTCTTTGAGGATGTCGAGTTTGTGGGGGGAGATATGGTTAGAAACTTTATTTTTGAAGAGAAATATGTTGATATTCATGTAGGTATTATTGGCATTGATTAAGGTCTCATTCCTGATTTTGTTCAAGACGCAACAAATTAAGACAATGTTAGAGAACTCTTTATACAAGAAGTTATTTCAGAAGAACAAACTCTATCACTTCAATAATCTATGCCATTAAGGAGATCCACTAGAGAAACGAGAAGTGTATCGCCAGATAATTACATTGTATTTCTCTAAGAACATGAGGCAAAAATTATAATGATGGAAGATTATCTAATTTAATTCTATCAAGCCATGAAAATTTCAAACTCTCAAAAGTTGATTGATGCCATGATTGAGGGGATAAAATTCATGAAAGATAATTATGTATAAGATCTTGTCCCATTACCAGAAAGTACAAATCTATTAATTACAAATGGCTATTTAAGACAAAGAGAGATTCAAAAGGTAATAAGGAGAGGTACAAGGTGCGTATCACCGCAAAAGGTTTTATACATAAAGAAGGCATCGACTATAAAGAGATTTTTTCTCTGATTTCTTCAAAATACTCTTTTAAGATTATAATGGCATTGATAGTTGTTAGCCTAATAGGTTATAAATATTATGATTTTGATGATAACAAACATATGCATTAAAGTGTTTTATTTTGTATTTCACAAGTTCATTAGTTTTGAAGGATAATAAATCAAGTGGAATCAAGTGAAATCAAGTTCAAGACACTCAATGGGCAACGGCGGCTCAACGGATAATTTATTGCGACAATTTCTTGTAAAGCCGGTATGATTTAATTTATACTTGGATTAGCATTTGTGAAGCTCAATTTTATGTTAATAAAATAATTATTTTTCAAGTTAAATACTTTTATGTTTATGAGATAAAATATTTTGTGGATTAAAGTAATTTGGATAAAAATAAAAATGTTTTAAATTTCGGAGTTGGACTTATTTGCTAAATTCTAAAACATTTGAGTTTTATTGTAACTTATAATAGATTGTGGGCTTAAGTGAAAAGTTTTGAAAACTTTAAAGATTATGGTGATTTAGCTAAAACTCAAAAAGGACTTATTTGAAAAGATTTTCTTTAGTTTGGGCCACACTATAATTTTAGAATATTTTTAGGAATTAAATAAAAATTAAAATTTCTGAGATTGGGTCTTTTTGAAAAGTTTTATAACGTTTTGAGTCATAGCATAATTTGAATAAGTTTTGAGGTAAAACTGTAATTTTATGAATAGAATTACTGTAGCAAATAGACTTATAGCACGACATCAAGAGATTTTTAGTTAAGAACTTTGAGATGAAAGATCTTGGTGACACCTCTTTTATATTAGACATACAGATACAGTGGGATCACCCTCAAGGTATTGTAAGATTATCACGAAAGATCTATATTGAAACGGTTCTCAAGAGATGGTATGAAGAATTACAAACCAAGTGATACCTATATGGCTAAGGGAGACAAGTTCAGTCTCAATTAGTGCCCTAAGAATGCTTTTGAGAGAAGAAAAATGCAAAAGGTTCTTTACGCGTTAGCAGTAGTAAGTCTGATGTATGCTTAGGTTTGTATGCGATCAGATATTACATACATTACTAGAATATTGGTTAGATACTTAGGTAATCCAGGATTAGACCATTGGAAAGCAGCTAAAAGAGTCTTGTGATACTTACAGAGAACAAAAAACTATATGCTCACATATCAGAGGTCGGATAAGCTTGAGATTGTCAGTTATATTGACTCTGATTTTGCTAAATGCCAAGATAAGATAAAATCTACTTTGGGTTACATCAATCTACTAACTGGGGGTGTTGTCTCTTGGAAGAGTGCTAAACAGTCTCTTATCGCCTCTTCTACGATGGTAACAGAATTTATCGCATGTTATATGGCATCTAATCATGGACTATAATTACGAAATTTTGTCATGAGGCTGCATATAATAGATGGTGTTGATAGACCGCTTAAGTTATTTTATGGCAATAAGTCAGCAGTACAGTATTCTAATAACAATAGAAGCTTGACGAAGTCAAAGTATATAGAGATCAAGTTTCTAGTTGTTAAAGAAAGAATTCAGAGTAGACAGCTGTCTATTGAGCACATTGGTACCTATTCCATGATTGCGGATCCATTTACTAAAGGATTGCCACCCAATATATTTCATGAGCAAACTGCTCATATGAGTGTCATGTTATTTTAGGATATTCGGTTTTAGTGGAATTTTGTGATTTTTATATACTTTTATAATATAGATATTTTTAGTTATTTATATTTCTAGATATTTCGAGTTATTTTCTGCAAAAATAAAGTTTTGATTTATTCACACTCTGATTTTGGTATGGTTTGATTTCACTAAAGTTTAAGGTAGACCAGTTAGAAATAAGCATGTTAAGATTACTTTACATAAAATTTTCATGCTACATATCCACACCATGATCCATGTCATTCACTTGTATTGATATTGTGACCATTGATAGGTTGAATTACGATAAATGTAACAAAGACCACTTTAATCCTATGCCGATATGATTGATGGACTGGATTGGTTATAGATATATTTTTGTAATGACAGTAAAAATTGAGATCATACAGTTATTTTTGCGAAATATAATTATAAGGTTACACATATAGCTCAAGTGAGAGATTGTTGGATTTTTAATCTAATATTAGTAGATCCTTAATCTAACGTTGGACTTATATGTAAATAATTATGTGTTACAGACTATCATATAAAGTAAAGTCCAATATAAGTAATAATTAAGGTTTTTGGTATTATGGGGTTTTAATGTATCTAATAGAATGTGGGTCGTTAATGTATAGAAACTTAATAGTATTATAATTCTATGATAGACAGAATTAGAAATACCTAGTGACAATAAGAAAAGGTTATCTATATAAGTGGTTATGGTCCCCAGGTCATATGTATTATTTACATTCTTTCTAATATCTTATCATCAGAGAGAGAGAGAGCATTAAGAAAATTAAATGGCTCTTTAGGAGAACGTGTAGATCTGGAAGACCAATCACACAATTCTAGAGAATAATTTGATGTTTAGATTCAGATACACTTCCACATATTATGCTATTAATTCTTGGTGATACAACATGATATTCTTGTGTTATAAGTGATGGTTTTCACTAAAGGTTTTATTTATCCCAACACGAACTAGACGTTTACGAAAGATTGTATGTAATTGGTCAGCAGCATCATAGTTTGCATGATTATCATTACGCCTACATAGATTTGCCAGATTGTGGTCTGTTTTTGTAATATACTCTCTTTTGATTGTCAATTGATACATTAGAAATAAATTTTCAAACCTTGCTGGGTGACCGCCTTTGAGTCAATGGCTATGAACTTTCTGTTATATTTGCATTTCATATGGGAACTTATAGATGATGTTTCTGGAATGTGATATGACCCACCGGCGTCCTATGGAAGAAATTCTGAAGCTGTTGCCCGGACCCCATTATGAAACAAAAAGAGTCAGTATACTTTCTTTTTTGTTTGATTTGTTTTCTGCTCTTGATTCATTTTTTCTGGTTGATATGTTTCATCATTTTACTTTTTCTCTTTTATTATCCAAGAAGGAGAAAGATATGCTTCATCATTTCAAAATATTCGCATATGGTGTCACCAGTAGTGTTTTCTTGATGACTAAAAGAAGTCTTCACTGTTCTAACATCTCTCTCTTTCTCTCTTATGCTTATTGCACTGTTCTAAACATCTCTCTTTCTTTCTCTCTTATGCTTATTGCATTTTAAGTTATATGGATATGCTCTGCTATTAATATTCTGTATCATTTCCACAGGGTGGGTTCTCAAGCAGTCCATCATTTGACATGTCGCAGGGGCTGCCCTCCTCTATCGACAAGTAAGTGTTATCTATGACTAAAGCCATCCCTCCAATTATTTTGTTCACAACTCTGTTTAAACTGTTTTGCTCAATCTGTATAAAATAACTGAACATTTTTCAGAGTTAGTGATGGAAGGCGCTCCCTAGTACTTGTAGTCTTCATTGGAGGGGTAACATTTGCAGAAATTTCTGCTCTTCGATTTCTCAGTGCTCAGGTATGTCTAAGGAATTTTTTTCTTGACTCACTTCCTCCATGCTAAGAACTTTATTGTATTTCATGTGAATTTTCAAGTTCTTCATGTTAACAGAATGCCGAAACATTCATTGAAACTATCAATTCGAATCTGGCGACTTGAATTGTTTAACTCGATCTTCTACCCACCGTACATTGCTGATCATTGAATGTTGATTTTGTTGCCAGATTGGTGAACGATTATGATCATATCTGTTTTACCATTAGTTGAAATTCATCTAGAGTTTTGTTTTATTTATATATTCTCTGGCTTACGGGAAGGGATGGCTTATGATGTAATAGTTCGGACCATAAAAATCGTTAGTGGTAATAGCTTGGCTGAAACATTCTCGGAGAATTTGGGTTGACTTGTATAGCTCTTTTCAGTCTAATATTTGAAACGACCAACTTTTATGTGTTCTTATTTATATACATTGTTTGTTGGGGGGTGTATTCTATATGTGTTAGTATTAGAAAGTGAGCCTTGTTGATGTAGGATGGTTGGGTAGGATGAACGACATACATTCCTGGAGTTATTAACTTGTCATTTTTCAAGTCACTTCAGGCGCTTTGAGATTTCTAAGCTGATTCAAATCTGTGTACTCTCTTCGATCTTTGATCTGCAAATCTTTTGTTTAAAATTGTTTAAATTATAGTACTGATTCTGCACTGGAACAACTTAGCTTCATTCATCACCAAATATAACAACTGCAAGATATGTTGACCGAAACTGCAATCATCATCTGGTTCTGTGAAGCTCATATCCTCCCCCTTTAAGTAACTTCAAAAGGCTTTAAGCACAAGATCTCGAGTTTAGATTTGACATTAGCAATCCTTATTTCAATGTAGATGGAGATGGTACCTCAATCAATGTGGATACTGCTAGAAAGACAGTGAAGAAAATTCATACGTATCAGATCAGCATTCCGAAAGGAGAGCTAATTATAACAGAATATTCCGAAATAATAATCCACCTTCATTTCAACACAATTCCAGAACTAGATGGAGATAGTACAAAGAAGCTAATTGATCATGGTCATTCGTAAACTAAACAAACACTACAAATTTCAGTACAAAAATCCGAAAACTATTCAATGGAAATGGATTGAACACATTTAAGTCCACCGCACATAAACTGACAAACTTAATGTTCTGCCTCCGGTATGCGGCCGCAAGAAAATAGCCTCTTCTGGTCACTTTGACCACTTTTCTTATCTGAGATCAAATATTGGTTTCTTCTGCTTTGGTGAAGCATTTACTTTAACCGTTCTGTTGCCCTTCGATTAGCGAAAGTGTGAAAACATTAAAACAAAAACGTAATGAGAAGTAACATAAAGTTACATCACCTTGGTAAAAGCTAAAAGATAGTTTGTATCATCCGATTACCTCTTTGCATGTTGCGCAAGTTTCCTGGTCCGAGAAGAATGTTCTTGATTGATTGTAATTCGTGGACGACATTGGTCATGTTCATTCGATCTTGCGGTGACTCCATCGAACAAGCAACTCCAATTCTTACAATAGAAATGACACATTCCATAATGATGTTGATTCTTGCTTGCATCTGCTTCTGGTCACCACTAACAACCAAATCTTCATCATCATTTAAAAGTATTGAATCCACAATATCCTTCACATGATTGGGCAACGCTATTCTTGCAAATTTATGTAGATTCATATCTCCCTTAAACATGATGTCTGATGGTTTTTTCCTTTTCATCAATTCTAACAACAATATCCCATAACTATAAACATCTCCAGTTGTTGATACCTCATTTCCTAGGCCATACTCTGCCATTCAAAAAGTTTCCAAGAAACAGAATGAGGAAAAAACTTACTATATACATTACCTCTCCTGCGGTGCCGGTTAGAGCCTTCCGGCATAACCTTTGCGCTGGTCATCATAGTACTTAAAAATTTGTCCATTTATTTTTGGCCAACTTTTGAAATTAATAATTTAATAAATTTATAAAATAATAATTTTTTTTGAAAATTTTTTTCTATTTGACATTAGGACGAACTTACTATATAAATCAATAATCATTGGTAATATTAAAGTATGCAGTAACAAAAATTTATATTTAAAAGCTGATTTTTAATTATGATAATGTTGAGGACAATGGGACTTGTTATAATTAAGTTCAGTATGATTCAAAAGATTGTTTTGAGATCCGTTTCTTAAAATGATCCCGGTAGAGTTTGTGAAATCTATAATTAATATTACGATTACTTATAATGAAAAACCAGAGAAATTAATTTGTGACTCTACTCCAAATTATAACAATATATAAAGATTGATGATTTGAATTAGAGGTGCTTGAGTCTTTAAGTGATAGGACATCGAAGATATCTCTCTTATTTCAAGACACAACCGTTGGGATTTCGTTGACTAATTGAGAGAGATTTTTTCCTTATTTGTGGCTGATTTTTAGTCCCTTGGAATATGGGATTGTTATTTACTTCGATTTAGCTCATAATCTGGAAATATTTGCTCTTGTAAACCCGCATATAAATGGTCTCTTATTCTACTGTACGAAACATAGAAGAATAAAAACAGTCTTTTAAATTTTATTTTCTCAACAACATAAAATTTACATGCATTGGTAATTGGTTACACAAGTACCTCCTTTTTGCTGATCACTTTTGCTTCTTTAATTGCTGGAAATTTTCCAATTAAACTCACCATCCATATATGATTTCTCCATACAATATATATCACCATCCATATTAAACAACGTAAGTGTATAGAATTCTTTTTGTGCGGCATTGAGGAAAAAATTACTTATGAATCTATCTAAATTTTAGGAAATTGATAAGAAATTTCCTGTATTCTAGCAGTGCAGGTGTTCTCCTTTTTTTAATGTGGACAAGCTCTTAAACCATGTGATTGAAGGAAGTTATCTTTTAGTGAACTAAAAGATTGTGTAGTTTAAAATGCTAGAAGGACTACACACATATAAAACGCTAGAATACAGTAAATTTCTCATTAATTTCCTGAAATTTACATAGATCATTAGTAAAATTTTTTCCCCAATGCAGCACTAAAAGAATTCTAGAAACGGAAACTTGAGGATTTACAGCAGCATCAAAGCTTTGAAGGAGCTCTAAGCAAGTGCAAATGATTCAAGGAAAATGTTAGAATATGTTTTCGATGAATTGAAGAGAGTGTTCGATGAATTGTCTCACAGTACGAGTTCAACAGCAACCACCAGCATCCAAAAGCCCTCACGTGACTTTGTACTAATTACACACGTAGTGCTGAATGAAATATTTTTCTCTGAGAAAGCATTTTCATACTTCTTTAGTTATTATTCTTAAATCTCTCTGTTTTTAACTTGGTATGAGAAGTTTTCAGCTTTCCAAAAGAATGAAGCCTGCTAAAACGTTGCCTGGAAATGAAAATGCTAACATCCAAGCAACAAGCACAGCATCACTCACGAACCAAATTAAAGCACAAACTCACAAGCTTCTGGCTCTGTTAATCCGTCCATCATTTGACATAATTACATGATGACCACGAAAATCATTAGTGGTATTAGCTTGGCTGAAGCACTCTCGGAGAATCCGGGTTGACTGGTGAAGCGACCAATTTTTATTTGTCTACATTAAGTTCGTAAGATTGAATTGGACTAACTATTAGCACGTTGAGAATATTAAGCTGCTATCATTTTGTGTAAACTACAATTTGTTTCTTCTTTCTGCTGATTTTATCTGATGTACCAATTCTTCCAGAAACTGAGACGTGGATGATTGTGGGTAAACAGCTACACTGTTTCAAAGTCACATGATCAAAATATATTGCATCGTCATGAGAACTTCCATCAAAACCGAAATCGACTGGGTGTTCTTTCATATTTGGACCGAGTTCAAACCTCAAGCAAGCAATAGGGAAACTGCTGGAATGAAGAAAATTCACTCAAGTCAGATCAACATTTACATATATACTAGGCACAAATAAAATACTAGTCCATATTCATTTCAATATAATTCCGAACTAGTTGGAGAGATACCACAAGGAAGCTAGTTGATCATAGTCATTTTTAAAGAAATTAAATACACCAAACTTCAATACAAAAATTCGACAATATTTATTTGAAATGGATTGAGTGCATATAACTCTACTACACCTGATTTGACGAAATTAATTTTGTGCCTCAGGCATGCAGCCCCCAGCAAATAGTCTCCTCCGAATCACCTGACCATTTTCCTTATATCTAAGATCAAATTTTGCTTTCTTTTGCTTTATAAATATTTTATAAGCTGTACTGTTGCCCAGTGATTTGTAAAAAGTGGAAAAAAATTTAAAAGAAAGTAATAAGAAACAACGTAAATTTACACCACCTTGCTAAAAGCTAAAGTGAATTTATACCATTTATATGTTGGGTACAGTTCTGGCTCCAAGAAGATTTTTCTTGATTGGCTGTAATTGGTGGACAACATTATCCATATTCATTCGATGTTGCGGTGACTCCACTGAACAAGCAGCTCCGATTCTTAACATAGAAATAAGACATTCAACAATACTGTTGATTCTTGCTTGCCTTTGCGTCTCATTACCAGTAACAATTAAATCTTCATCATCATTTAAAAGCGTTGAATCCACAATATCTGTCACATGATCAAGTAAGGCTGCTCTTGCAATGTTATGTACATTCACGCCACCCTCAAACATGATATGTGATGATTTTTTATTTATCACCAATTCTAAGAGCAATATCCCACAACAGTAAGCATCTCCATTTTTTGACACCTCCCTTCCTAAACCATAATCTACCATTAGAAAATGTTTTACATGAAATAGTATAAAATTTATAGGAGAAAAAAAAAGTACTTCTAGATGTAAAAATACTCAAAATTTTGTTTGAAAAGTTACAGTATAATCTTCATTGGAGGGGACCAATTTTTGCACTACTTTAAAGGTAAAATCGAAAAATAAAAAATGATAATACCTGAAGCAATGTAGCTAATAGATCCTTTGACAGTAATAGAGTTTGTTTGTAAACTAGGGAGAGGAAAGAATCTTATTAAGCCAAAATCACCGACGTATGCAGTCGTTTCCTCATCAAGAAGGACATTTCTAAGTTTTAGGTCACATGTGCTATTGGAGGTTGACAATCATGGTGTAAATTGTGCAGTGCAGATGCTACATCAATGGCATGTTTAATCTCTGAAGCAAATTTAAACTCCTTGGTGCCTCGTCAGTTTCATCTTGTCTAGTAACAGGATGCAACCACTCCTCTAGACTTCCATTATGCATGAAATCATATACAAGGGCCTTGAACTCACTACCTTGATAATCCACTATTGAACATGCGGTGAGAACTTTACGAGATTTCGATGCTAGATGTTCTTCAACGCATTGCACTCAGCTATGAAACTCTTGGAAGCTCTATGAAGAAGAAGATTAAAAACCTTCACTGTAATAATAGTTCTATATTCATGATTAATTGCTTTATAAACTAACGCAAAGCTGCCTGCACCAATCAAATTTGCTCGGGATAACCCATTAGTATTGTAAACATTTTAGCACGACAAGCTTAGGACGGAATCTATTGAATCGCTTGGATTTGGTTTCTTCTTTCAATTCTCTACCCAACAAAGATACATTGACGATAGAGTCAAAGTAAGTCCTGCTAAAATAGAGCTTGTAGCAATTACTAATTTCAATGCAAGGCTGAATTTCTATCATGCCACCACAAAGTTTACTGTTTCCCAAAATTGAAGTAGCACTTGCATTCTTAAAGACTTCTGTTGTTAGTACTGCACCCTTAAGGTCATTGTAAGGTAGATTTAAATTCTGCACCAATTTTAGACCTGCAAAAAATTCAGGAATATCACCTGAAAGGTTGTTTTGAGACATATTCAATATCTAAGACCTCTTAAAGAACTCAAAGATGAAGAAATATGACCTTGGAAGAAGTTGACTTGCATCTCTAATTTTTACTAGGAATCTTACCTTCCAACTTGTTTCGTGAAAAATCAAATATTTCCAGATTTTCCAAATTTTCAACAGCACTGGGAATGATAACATGATTTCTAGACAAGTCAAGAACAATTGATAAGGATGCAAGATGAAAGAACTGGGGAGGTGTTGTGCCACCAAGATTGTTATTAGAAAGATCAATTGCTAGCAAACTCTCGCACTGGCCTAGACTTGAGGGGTATCCTATCCGGAACCAAATTATCGCTCAAATTTAAGCTCAACAACTTTTTCAAGTGCCTGAAAGATGGTGGAATATTTTCTGATTTTTTTTTCCGTTTAAGGAAAGTATTACTAAAATTTGGAGCTCTCCTATGGCATGGGGGATGGTACCTGATAATTGATTGTTCCACATATCTAGCCCCTGCAAGTAGACAAAATTTGCAATCCCAGCTGGTATGCTTCCAAATATTTTATTGCTGTTAACGACCAACTTTTCAAGATTTGTTGAGAAGTTACTGATGCATTCGGGTAGTAACCCTACGAAATTGTTATCATTTATAAACATGTTCTTTAGACAAGTTTTGCATTAGTCAAAGAGCAGAGGAAGCTTAAATCATTGTGTCATCCACTCTATAATATACGTACTTTTATTTTCTAATAGAGCATATTATTTAATTTTTCTCTTCAGTTTTGATATTAAAATCTACGGACTTTTTACATGTTATCATGATTAATGTTAAATTTATTGTGTTTGAATAATTTTAAATTTATCGCTACATAAAATCGAGATAATTCATATGCGATTTCAAGATAGATTAGTCGGATTATATTTCCACTTAGGTCTAGTATTAACTTAATCTATATTAAGCTATGAAAAAAAAGAAAGAATTTCTATAAATGGAAAGAGAAAAAAGGAGCTAAGAGAGAGGAGAGAGAGAGAGAGAGAGAAAGAGAAAGAGAGAGAGTTGACTAAGTTTGACTCGATCCGGATTCGACCCGCGATCTTTATCCGGCCAGATCTCACTTTTCTACCACCGTTCCAAGCAAGATATCGATTTGAAGCTTGTGAGGCGTTGGTCATACTCTTGCCATCCTCATCCTTGAAAAGCAATTGGAAGGCTGTCGGTGAAGCTTGAAAACCCACAGCTCAAACCCCTTTTTGCTGTCAATTTTACCAGAATTTTGCCGCACCACCGACTGCGTTCCATTGCTCCCACCTCTAGCTTTCATTTTCGACTTGTCTCGTCAACTAAAACGATCGGATTATCGGTGATCTACAACTTGCAAACCTATAGTTTTAAGAGCTCGATCTGCTGTTGTCACTGCGCGTAAGAGGTCACCGCTGGCAGCATTAGACTCACCATAGCCGAAACTATAAGACATGAGCTTTCTGTCACTGTTGACTAGTGAGGGGTAATTCGGTACATACACAAATCTTGAGGGATAATTCAATAATTTTTGAAATTTATGAGTAATTTAGTAATTATAGATAAGGACAGTTAAGTAATTTGAGATTTTAAGGGTAAATTATAATTTGTGATATCAGGGGTATTTTGGTAATTTCACACTTCATGAGTAATTTCGTAAATTCAAAATTTATTGATTATTTTAGTAAAATAAATTGAGGATATTTTGTTGATTTAAAAGTTTGAGAATAATTCGATAAATTATGGTTCCAAGGGTAATTTAGTAAAATTTTGTATTATGAGTATTTTGATAATTTTTAGATATATGGGTATTTTAGTAAATTTAGATATTCGGGAGCTATATTATGTTGGTTCGAGCTTTATTGAATACAACTGATCGCATTTTATGTTATCGGTAATAACTGTGCTATTTATTTGATTAGGAGGATCCATAAACGAGAATCAACTCGCAAACGTCGATGATACTAAATTTAATCGTCGTCACAGTGAATGAAATATACAAAATTTATTTTCTTTATAGATTATTATGATTTAAAATGAGTGAAGCATGTTTGCAAATAAATTTTAAAGGCTCTGATTTAATAATTTTATGAAAATAGATTTTATTTGCATATTGGTATTTATTATAAAAAATATGTACGATTAATGATTTTATTTCTGATTTTGAATATGTGCATAATAATAATATTTTAAAGAAAAGAAAATGAATTTAAAGTTTGTTGAAAGTAAATGAAAATGCAATTTCGAATGTGGTTATATGTTTATGTACATGTGTACATATGGTTATTTACAAAATCATTGGACAGTACCTTTCCCTAAATACAGTGATACTAATGAGATGAGATAAGATGATATGAAATGATATGAGATATAGGCTTTTGGGATCTGTTTAAGTACACACAAAGGCTTTGGGCTGTGTACTTGGATGCTTTTGTCTTTTAGAGATTAGTTATGCATGCATAGCTATAATGATGAGATACGACGATATATGATGAGAAATGTTGAGATATGATGAGATGTGATGAGACATTATGAGATGTGATGAGATATGAAATGAGATTTCTTTGTCTATCCGTGTTGCTCTGGGGTATGATGGTTTTCTAATTATCCGTCTGTCGAGGTCTAAATATGATGATATAGGAGATGATATTTCCTATATGATTTAATGAAATTGTGTTTAAAAATGACATGATTATTTTTAAATAAAATTATTTTTGAAAAACTACTTTTCACTCACTGAGCTCATTGAATTTTTATATTCACCACGTTTTTATTATATTTCTCTCCCGATAGGAGATTTGCAGTTAAACAGTTGATCCAACTATGATAATTATTTTGTGTCATGGCCATGTAATTATATTAGGAGTCGTAGAGTTTTTATGTTAGGATATTTCAGATTGTATAATTTATTATATTATAAGGATCAGGATAATTTATTGTATTTTGGTATTTGGATATTTAATTGATATTTGGTATGTTGGTATGTTGTTGAGAGATGGTTGACGAAGTTAGCTGTATTTGGAGATTATTTTGGGAGTGTTGTTTTGTTATTTGCAAGACTTGAAAATGTTATAATTGTAGAGGAAATTCTGCTAAATTTTGGATAGAATATATATATATAATATATATATATATATATTAGAATTAATATTATCAGTTTGATTTGGTAAAATTTGGACAGACTCATCTTGATGGTGTCGAGGTTGGTCGTGACACACTCCCAAGACTGTTTGACATAATTACAAATCGAGAAAGCATTTATGGCTTTTCCAAAGAAACACTTTTCCTAATAGTTTATTTTCTAGGACTTGAAATATTTCCAATTTTGAGGCATTAGATATTGAAGGTAGAATAGATCTAGTAATTTGATTAAAATCAATGCCAAGATGCTGGAGATTTGGGAGAGTAAAGATGAAAGTCATTGGGAATATCCCTTTGAATTATGTTCACTCCCACTTCAAAAGTTATGATGAGAGGTATTGAAAATTGAGAAAGGAACAAAACCATACAAACTATTTACAACCAATGACAGGAACACAAGATTCTTTAACCTCCCAAACTATCAGGAAGACTCCTATTCAAATTATTTTGGGCCAAAAAAATTGTATCAATGGATGATAAGTTTCCCAGAGAAAAAGGTATACTTTCTGTTAGATTGTTTGAATCTATATAGATAACTTGAGTTTTCGACAAAGAGCAAAATTCTAAAGAAAACTTTTCCACCAACTATCAAATAGATAGATTTCAAAAAGGTTTTAGCATTTGGAATTTCTGGTAGGAATTTCCCTCTAATAGGGTGGCAAAACAAATAAACAAATTGAATTCGAATTGAATCATAACTGAATTAAGTTAAAATTCTGCTGATTCAGATTTGATTCTTTTAAATGAATTGAAATCTTAATATTCAGATTCGATTCATTTATTAAATTAATATTATGTTCGATTCATTTATTATTCGTTTATCATTACCAGTTCTTAACGAATTGAATCAAATCTCAATTTGTTTATAATTTGCCTATAAATTACAATATTAACCTTCAAATTAAAAAAAAAATTCAAATAAATTTAAAGACAAAAAAGTAATTTAATCAAACAAATAATAAAAAAATAGATTATATTCAATTCATTTATAACTCATTTATTAAATGAATCCTAAATGAATAAAATCAGTATCTTCAAGCTTGAATTTAATTTGACTTTTGATTATCTTAATTAGTGAGTTGAATCGAATCTATTCATTTATTAAATGAATTAATTTTTTCAAATGTAAACCCATTTAATTTGCATTAAATCAAATTGAATAAACGAATTCTAATCTAGATTGCCACCCCTACCTACCAATTTAGTTGTTGTTAAGAGCAAGTACTTGCAATCTTCACAAACTACCAATTTCTGAAGAGATCTCATAAGTGAAGCCATTTTCTTTTTAGACAAGCCAAGATTGTGACTCTTTGTTGGTGCTTATGACTACATATATAACACCATGCCATTTGCAAAATTGGATGGGTTCATTCTATGAGTCTAAAGCACCAAGATGGTTGTGAGTGGTCTTGAACTCGAATTCAAGCAAGGCTAGACTGCCTATCTTATTTTTAGCCTTAGAAATTAGGGAAGCCAAGAATTAAGGGACCAAAAAGCTATGTTAGAATACGAGGGCAAATAGCACAAAAAGGTATGACCAAGAGTATTTTATTCCCATTGTTGGAAGACATAGCTTTTTAGGTTTGTATATTCTTTTCTCTTTAAATAGCTAGTATCTGGAGGAGTTAGTATATTAAGATTTGAATGTTTTGTTCTCTAGTCAATCATTTTTGGCCAGATTAGTAAATCATCTCTCAGACTCTTTATATGAACATTGATAAAGTAATGATGTTTCAAATTAACATGCTCAAGAATATTCATGATCAAACAAAATAGACGTAAATATGTTAAAACATTTCCCCATATTAATTATGAGCATCTTAGTGATGAATAGGCTTTTAATTTTTGTATGTTACTCATGGTTGACCTTGATATTACTAGAACACTCTTTGGCCGAAGCATGTTGTGGCCTATATATGTGTGTTGTCTCATACATTGTCTGCATATATGTTTTCACATGTATTATATTGCTTAACAAAAAATGATGCATCATTTTGTGGATAGCAAACAACATGAAAATTGACATTGTTTTGCCATCTTGCTCTTCTAAATTGAACACACACAATTTCAATCTGAAACGACGGGATAGAAAAAGGAAAAATAAACAATGCTAATTATTGTTAACATTTCAAAATATTTAAATTATCTTATGCTGACTGTTCACATTGAGTTAAAATTTTAATTCTGATCCGAATGACTCTCCGTCTTTGAAAGTATGCCAATAGTTTGGATTTATCTTAAGCAATATTGAATGAATACTCCTAGAAAAACTATGAAAAAGATTCAGTCGTATCATATCAACATTTATGTTGGTTGTGTGTGACATGGAGAATGGAAACTATAGAGAAATATAACAATAATGGCAGAATTTTATTGTGTAAAGTAATATGTTTACAACTCTGTATAAAGGAAGAAAATATTAATAATAAGAAAACTATAGAAAATTTATGTACTTCAAGGAACATTACAAATGTTGCTTTCTTTAGGACATTATTTGCCCCCACCAATTGAGTGATGCACAAGAGTTAAGCAAATACGCCTCCGATATAATGAAGAAATTATCTATTTGTTTGCGTTGCACATTGATGGAAACAAACCCAAATGCTCTTAAATATTACAAGCCTACCGAGAAAAAATATATTATTATTATAGAAAATAATATATTAGATTTTTTTAATGCAAAAAAATGAGTGTTTTATGATGACATTAGTTTTTGGAAAGAAGGCTGGGAAAAAAGCGGTGTGAGATCATTATTTTCATGTCTAAATAGCCTAAACATGACCCTTATTTATAGATATATTCGTGTCCTATTATTTTCATGTCTAAATAGCCTAAACACCTCTTTATTTATGGATATTCGATCGAGATTTAATTTTAATCAATAGTCCAATTTGAATTATCACCATTTCAAATAAAATGTCACTATGAAATGATGCATCTCTAAGTGAAATGTCATAATGAAAAGTTATGTCTTTAATTGAAAAGTTATATTTTCTATAAGACACAATTACTTGAATATGTCTTTATAATATGATATTATTTATTAGACATGTCTTTCCAATAAGACACCATTTATTTTTGAAAAATTTTCAGCAATCCCTTACCATTTTCAAAATAAATGAATTTTGAAAAATTATCATGCACAAGCTTGGAAAACATATGCATAAATGAGTGTATCTTTTAGACTTGAACCTTTACTTAGTGATAACACATCAAAATTAATCAAGGTGGCATGGTAGGCAAGCTTTGAACCAACAACCTTATTTAACTAATCAGATATATCTCATACATAAGTTTTCAAATTCTCAAGTATTCTTTAACCAACACGTGGATTGGCCCTGTGTCTATATCCTATTTTTATGAGCGCTTGAGTAACCGGCTAAGTTACATAGGAAGTGACACCACCTCCTACACTCACATAGGTAAACTTATCTATAATATCTCTATAACTAAAACATTTATAAGTCTATTAAAAGCTAAGTAGCTTAGCCTTTCCCATATGTTACAGGTATCAAGCACTGACCTTTGGGAAGCATCTTAAAATATTATAGACTTGGCTATCACAGCATATGATGTACTTTTGCTCATTGAACCTAAGATCTTGATATTTCAAATGTTGGGTTGAGTTTCCATCATTAGTGATAAGATGATGCTTGCTTCAGTCCTACTTCTTTAGAAATTTTTAATACAATATCTCTTACAAGGCCTTTAGTTAAGAGGTTTGCCAAATTTTGGCATGATTTCACAAAGTCAATTGTGATCACTCCATTTGTAAGTAATTATTTTACATAACTATGTCTTAAACAATATATCTATACTGTTCTATTATAAATTTAACTATACGCCTTTGACAAAATTACCTCATTATTATAGTGAATAGATAAAGAAGGAATTGGTTTAGGCTAAATTGGAATTTTTATAATTAAATTCCTTAACCATTCAGCTTTCTTGCAATATGAACCTAAAGTTATAAATTCTGCAGCCATGGAGGAGTCTGCTATACAAGCTTTCTTCTTTGATCCTTATGAAATAGCTCCTCCACCAAGATTAAAAATCTAACCACTTGTGGATGCATGATCATCTCGATCAATAATCCAACTAGTATTTGAAAAGCCTTCTAAAATAAAAGGATATCCAGTATAGTATATACCATAATCCATTGCATACCTCAAATAATCCATTGTATACTTTAAATATATACTAGTAAATATACTAGTATATTTACTCAATTTTCTAACAGTGAAAGCAATGTCAGGTCCAATACAAGTCATTGCATACATAAGACACCTAATAACATGTGTATATTCTAATTGTGATAATGTTTTGCTAGTGTTAGGGCACAATCCTATGTTTGAATCAAAAGGTGTTGGCACAGATTTATAATCATAATAATCAAACTTTTTAAAGATTTTCTCAATATAGTGTGATTTAGTCAATACTAAACTATGCTCATTTTTGATAATTTTAATCCTCAAAATTACAGTCGCAAGCCCTAGGTCTTTTGTATCAAAGTTAGATGACAATAATGATTTATGAGTTTAATACTTTCACTATCAGTATAAAAAAATTAACATGTCATCTATATATAGACAAATAATCACATCTTTATTTCCATTGAATCTACTATATACACATTTATTATATTCATGAATATTAAATCCATTTGAAATAATCACTTTGTCAAACTTTTCATGCTACTACTTTTGTGCTTGTTTAAGACCATATAAAGACTTGACTAGTTTATAAATTTTATGTTATTTCCTGGCATAACAAACCCTTCTGGTTGTTTTATGTATATTTTCCTCATCTAATTCTCGATTTAAGAAAGTTGTTTTACATCCATTTGATGGATTCCAAAATGGTAAATTAAAGCCAAAGTAATTAAGACTTTAGCAGTAGCAATTCTTGCAACAAGTGCATAAGTATTGAAATAATCAAAGCATTCTTTTTGTGTAAAGCCTTTCGCTATTAGTCTTAGTTTAAATCTTTCAATTATCCCATTAAAATTTCTTCTTCTTTTTGAAAATCCATTTACAACCTATAGAATTAGAGCCAGGTAATAAATCAACTAATTTTCAAGTCTGATTACTCATAATAGAGTTCATTTCACCATTAATGGCCTATTTCCGTAAAACAGCATCTTGGGACTTCATTGCCTCTTCATAGGTGATAGGATTAGACTCTATAGTAGGTGTAATCATGGTCTGTTTAGATTGTATGTCTCTTGTTCCTTCAAGTAAATAGATTATAAAATCTGGTCCAAAGGATTTTCTAGTCCTTATTCTTTTACTTCTTAATTGATTCTTCTTATTACTAACATTATGCTTTTGACCAATTTCTATTGATTTATCATTCTTTTGAAAATCAATGCTTTTCGGTATAGTGAAAAAACTACTTTTATAAAAAATTGCATCTCTAGATTCCACTATGTTTTAATCTCAATAGAGCTATTAGGTTTTATTACAAGAAACCTATAAGCTCTATTATATTTAATGTTAAGTACTAGAAAGTGTATATACATAAAGGAAAAAATTGTTATTTTACGTTTTAAGTTCCATTAACTTACTTGCTTTTATGTATTTAAGTCTCTTGTGATTTTAATCATGTGTGTTTTATTATAATTAAGTATTTTATGTATTTTAGGGCATCATAGTTATTTCACAATAAACAAGATATCGGATGACAAAACAGATGGTAAATCTGAATTCAGAACGGTCAAAACCTTAGGAGGAGCATAAAAGTACTGTTCACATATACGCTATTATTTAGGATATAATTCATGACACTGTTCATATATACTGTATGATGACATGGCATTGACCGATGATGTAGTATCGACCAATGATGTGGCAACATTTGATTGGAGGAATGATGTGCATTAACTGATTATGTGACTTTGACTAATGGTGTGGCTTGACTGATAAGGTGTCACAATCTTATTGGATAAAAATGTTTATGCACTGTTGACTAACGACGTGGTAGTATGTTAGTGGATAAAAAAACATGCGTACGGTACATGTATATACACGGGATAATAGCTTTAATGATGTGTTCAATCCAATCAGATCTTACCACGTGGTACAATCCTGTACATCCAACTTATTTTAATCCGATGGCGATCATTTACTCGTTGTATCTTTAAAAGGAGGACTCCCCCTTAATTTGACACTCCTAAATTCATTTTTTGAGCTCCATTCTCTTTAATTCCTTCTCCATCTTTTATTTTCTATGTATTTTAGTAAAATTCTCATTTTACCTCTAGTTCAAATATGAGTAGCTAATTTTTTTTCAAGCTTAGGTTGAATCTTAACATGTTCCATAAGCTTGATTAATAAATTATTTTTCTCTTCCCCTCTAATTTATATAGATGTTTTGACTTCTAGTCGATAGATAATAATAACATAGTTATTACTGTTTGGCACGATAAGTCTTTAGTACTATATTAATTAGAGCGTGGCTTATGAGAAGTAAATTTCTCCCTTATGATTAATTGGTACTAATAAGCAATATTAAGCTCTGATGTATGTTGATACAGATTCAGATATTCAAGTGTTTTATTACAATAATTGTCATTTTCAATTATTTCTGTTATTTTAATTCAAAATTTAGCATAATTTCACTATAATTTTGACCACCCACTAAAACAATTAATTAACACATAATTAAAATTATTCTTATAATTTTAATTCAAAATTTAGGATAATTTCACTACAATTTTAATCACCCACTAAAAAAATTAATTCAACACATAATTAAAATCTACCTCCTCGTGGGATCGTCACTCGTTATTATTAAGCTATTCTGCAATAGATTCGTGCATTTGCGAGTTCAATAAAATTTGTACAATAAGTTTTTGGTACTGTTGCTGAAGAGGTAAGTTATTTTAATTTATTGAATTAATTTTTTTATTTTTTTGTAATTTAGTTCTGTAATTTTATTTTTGTAATTTAAATTTCTTTAAATTTATGTAATTTAATTTTCAACTTATTTTCATTGGTAATTTTTTCTTTTATCTTGTCAATTTGTTCATGGAATTAATTCATAGAATTAATCTTTTTTAAAGTAATTTTTTTAGTTGTTTTCTTTAAAAATTATTAAAAAAATTTAAAAAATTAAAAATTAAAAAAAGTGAATCTATAATTTCTGTAATTTAATTTCTTTTCTTCTTTAAATTTTTGTAATTCTATTTTCAAGTTAGTTTAATTCATAATTTTTATTGTTATTTTCTTGTATTTTTTTGTCTTATAAAAAAATTCTGTAAGTTAATTTTTATAATTTAAATTTCTTTAAATTTTTATAATTTAATTTCTTTGTAATTTTTTAAAATTTTTAAAATTTATTTTTTGCTTTACTTTTCTTTGAAATTTTTTTGTTTTTCTTATAATTTATTTTAATTTTAGTTAATCTATTTCTTGTATTTTTCCTTTTAGTGCTTGAGTGTATATCCATCATAAAGTGGTAGCAGCGTGATAAAGTTAGTATCATAAATTCTCCATTTTCTTTATTTTTATTGATTTTTTTCTCTTTTTTGTTGTATTTTTTATTATTATTAATTTTTTTATGCATGGTTGAAGGTCACAATTATCTAAACTTGAGCTTATAGACTTAAAATTGAAAAAAACACTTCGCACACACAAACACATTGCATTTAAAGATAAAATTAAAATGGATTTGCAACAACTAGAACCACCATAGGAGAGGCTATTTAAGGATTATTTTAGTCCTTTAGCTAACTTGAGCATATCATGTATACGATACCCAAATGTAGCTGCTAAGAGTTTTGAATTAAAAGCCAGTGTGCTAAATTGTCTCTCAATATTGTATGGCATAAAAAATGAGGACCTGTATAATCATTTGAATGATTTTCATGCTATTTGTCAAACTTTTAGATATGAAAATTTTTCAAATGATGATATTAAACTCAAATTATTCCCATTTTCTTTAAAGGATAGAGCTTGTTCATGATTTAATATATTGCTTGCTAATAGCATTACATAATAGAAATAAATAGTCACAAAATTTTTAAATAAATACTTCCCAGTTCATAAAACTAATTTTATTCGTAGGGAAATTTTAGAGGTCATCCAGAGAAAAGACGAACAATTTTTCGAAACATAGGAGCGATTCAACGGGCTATTCTTGAAATGTCCATATCATGGATATGAAAAATAACACCAATGCTAATACTTTTTGGAGGGATTATTACCAAATATGCAAGAATAGCTAATGGCAACAAGTAGAGGAAAACTAATGTCCAAAAGTGCATCAGAAATTTGGAATTTCTTCAATGACAAGCAGATAATTCTTAACAACAGAGTCGATCATTCAAGAATAATAAAAGAATTAAGGGAGTGAATGAGGTCTAAGTTGGTGATCAAGCTTAGGAATCAAAGAATTCAAAGAAATGGTTGAAGGACTTTCCCGACAAATCGTATCTTTAACAGCTACTAAACTAAGAGAACCACATGACTATGACTCATACTCAAATCAAGCTAATGCCATAAGTGTAATGAAAAAGCCATCAAACTATAACCCCTACTCTAACACATATAACCCTGGATGGAGAGACCACCCTAATTTTTCGTGATAGCAAGGATTCCAACAGAATGGACTAATAACTCTAACTCTACCAATGCCACCAATTCCTCAAGTTCCACAAGCTTTTCAGCCACCATTCAAACCTATAAGCAAAACTCAAATTATTCTCAACCTAGACCATGGGAAGATGCATTCTAGAATTTCAAGAATTCTACCTATTCTACGATTGAGCAACAAAATCGCACAATTGATAGACTACGAAATGAGATAAAAGTAGGCTTTAACTCATAGACCCAATCAATTTGAGCCTTGAGAAGATAGTGGGCCAACTTGTCTCTTCAGTTTAAACCCTAGCAATGACTGTTGAAAAAGGCAAATTTCTAAGTCAACTAGTGCTAAACCCTAAAGGAGTGCATGAAGCAAGTACTATTTTACTTCAGTAACATAGAGAGGTCAAAGTCATTATGACCTTACAAAAAGGAAAAGAAGTCGACAACAAAGTAGAGATGCCGGTGACAAAAAAAACTCAAATTGTACCTATAAATCCAGAGGACTTATTATCAGAGGAGAAAGAAGAAACCAACCCACGAGAGTATGTTCCTAATCTCCATTTCTTCAGAGGTTAGTGTTAACATCCCTTTGGTTGATACTATAAAATAAGTGTCATCTTGTGCCAAGTTTACTAAAGATCTTTATACTAAAAAGAGAAATATTCATGTTCAAAAGAAGGCATTTTTAATAGAAAATGTTAGTTCTATATCTAACATAAAATTTTTCTAAAATACAAAGACCTAGGCCACTATCTCATGTAATATAGAAAACCACATAATTGAGAATGATTTTTGGACTTAGGAGCTAATATTAATCTGTTGCCTTACTCAGTGTTTGTGAAACTTAGACTGAGAGAATTATACCCAACTCCAGTGGTATTGCAGCTTGCAGATCGATCCACGAAAATACCTCATGGTATTGTGAATGACGTGTTTATTTAGATAGATAAGTTTTATTTTCCTGTTGATTTCATTGTAATTGACACTCAACCAGTGCAAGATTCAAGGAAGCGCATCCTCATTATCTTGGGCTGTCTATTTTTGGCAACTTTTGATGCTGACATTCAATACAGAACTAAAAGTATGCAGTTGTCCTTTGGCAATATGACCATAGAACTAAACATCTTTAACATTGTCAAACAACCTCATAATGCAGATGATGGAATTATTAATGTAGATTTAATTCAAGCATTAGTTGACGATACTTTTTTTTCAAACCTTAGTGATGACCCTTTATAAATATGTTTAACTCACTTTAGTTTGGATTTTGATATTAACAGATCAGTCGATGAGATCAATGCCTTACTTGACTCAACACCATCCATGGACACAAATAAATAAAAGTCGAGTTGAACAACTAGCATTATGAAAGAAAAAACTCAACCCATCATCAGAATCACTACTAAAACTTGAGCTCAAGCCATTACCCAATATTTTGGAATATGCATTCTTGGAAGAAGAAAGTACTCTGCTAGTAATTATTTCATCATCCTTAGATGGTAAACAGAAAGGTAAGTTGTTGGAAGTTTTAAAAAAACATAAAGGACTATTAGGATAGACCATAGCCAATATAAAAGATATAAACCCAGTAGATTACATGCAGTACATTCACCTTAATGAAAATACTAAACCTACTAGAAAAATGCAACGTCGGTTGAACCTTAACATAAAAGAAGTTGTTAAAACTGAAGTCCTTAAGCTATTAGATGTAGGTATCATTTATCCAATTTCTAATAGTTCATGGGTTAGTCCTATACAAGTTGTCCCCAAGAATTCAGGAGTCACAGTAGTTATTAATGGTGATAATAAATTAATATAGGTGGTGTGTATGCATTAGTTATAGAAAGTTAAATTCTGTCACATGTAAAGACTACTTTTGTTTATCATTTATTGATTAAATGCTTGATAGATTAGCAGGTCATGAATTTTATTATTTTCTAGATAGTTACTTAGGATATAATCAAATTTCTATAACACCAAAAGATCAAGAGAAAACCACTTTGACTTGTCTTTTTGGCACTTTTTGCATATAGGAGGATGTCATTTAGATCATGTAATGTGCCTGCTATATTTTAACGATGCATGTTGAACATTTTTTCTAATATGGTTGAATGATCCCATGAAGTCTTTATGGATGATTTTTCTATTTTTACAAACTTATTCGATCAATATTTACATAATCTAACGCTAGTTCTCCAGAGATGTATGGAGAAGAATTTGGTCTTAAATTAGGAGAAGTGTCATTTTATGGTATAATAAGGTATTATTCTCGGTCACATTATTTCGAGCAAAGGTATTAAGGTTGATAAAGGCAAGGTGGAGCTCATTTTCAATCTCCCTCCACCTAAAATAGTCTAAAAAGTAAGATCTTTCCTTGGACATGCTGGTTTTTATAGACATTTCATTAAAGATTTTAGTAAAATTTCTAAACCCTTATGCAATCTACTTGCTAAGGATGTATCTTTTGTCTTTAATAATTCATGTCTTGTGGCATTTAAAAAACTAAATAGTTGTTGATATTATCACCCATCATTCAGCCTTTAAACTGGAACTTATCATTTGAGCTTATTTGTGATGCATCTGATTATATAGTAGGAATAATATTATGACAAATAGTTAATTGAATTCCTCATGTCATTTACTATGCTAGTATGACATTGAATGATGCCCAGTTAAACTATTTAACCACCAAAAAAGAAATGCTAGCAGTAGTATTTGCATTAGAGAAATTTTAATTTTACCTCATTGGTTGTAAAATAATTGTATTCGCATATCATATTGCTTTTAAATATCTTCTCATAAAAAAAGAAACAAAAGTTAGACTAATTTATTGGGTACTACTCTTGTAGGAATTTGACTTCAAAATTGAAGAATAGAAGGGCACAGAAAATGTTGTGGTAGATTATATTTCTTCTTTTAATTTTGACACAATTAAAGAGCTATTATCATTGAATGAATCATTCCCGAATGAACAATTGATGAGTGTAGAAGTATTTTCACGGTATGCTGACATTAGTTAACTATCTTGTTACGGTATGCTGACATTAGTTACGCTTTGGATTCCCTCGAGTAATAATCAGTGATGGTGGTGCCCACTTTTATAACAAATCATTCAAAACTCTTTTGACAAAATATTCCATCACTCACAAAATGGTAACCCCATATCATCCACAAATCAGTGGTTAAGTTGAGGTCTCCAATCGAGAAATAAAGTACATATTAGAAAAGATGGTGAAACCAAACAGAAAAGATTAGTCACTGCGACTTGATGATGCATTATGGGCATACAGAAAGGCTTTTAAGACCCCAATTGGGATGTCACCCTATAGTCTAGTGTATGGAAAGTTTACCACTTACCTGTGGAACTTGAGGATCGTGCATAAAAATTCAATTTTGACATGCAGCAAGCCAACTCAGAAAGAAGATTACAGCTAGTAGAACTTGAAGAAAATTTGCAATGATGCATGTGAAAATGCCAAAATTTACAAGCAGAGAGTGAAAGTCTTTCACGATAAGTAAATCACAAGAAAATCTTTCATCTCAAGTCAGAAAGTACTCTTATTCAATTCTCATTTGCACTTATTCCTAGATAAATTATGCTCTCAAAGGTCTGGCACTTTTATTGTTCACACTATTTTTTCCATATAGAGCAATTGAAATTAAGGATTCATAGAATGGTGTCACCTTTAAAGTTAATAGTCAAATATTAAAGTTATATCTCAAGTACCAATCATGTAGAGGGGACACCGAAATAAATTTACACGACCCACTAAATTTAAATTGAAAATTTTCAGTGATTTAATTTTTCTTTAATTTTTTGATTATTTTTATATAAGTATTTTTTTATTAATCATTAAATTTTCTCTTATCACTTGTAATCATAAGTACCTCAACTAAACAACTTCTTTTGAACATTCTTAGATAATTTCAATGTATACAATCTCATCTGAGAGGTCGGATATGATTTTATAAAATACATTCTATTTGGGAGCTACGATCACCAGAGTTAGTTTCCCATGTTGAGGATTTAGAAGGACAACTCAGAGAAATTGAGAGAGGCATCTATGAAATCTAATTGGAACTTGAGATAAATTCAATAAAAGCGTAATTCTAACATTAATTTTGCTTTGTGTGTTTTAATTTATTACCCCGATTAAGTAGTAGATAACGGTACTCCGTGACAATCAACATTGGTTATTTTAGTTTTCCATAATAACTGATATTTTGAGTTGAAGGCATGGATAGAAATGCAATCTTAGCAAAGCTTCACAAGTGATTTCCTTTACTTCCTCAGAATACTCTCTGCACCATTTATAAAGCTCAATCCGAACCCATGCAGTTACTTATGAAGAGTCACATTCTTATTGAAATTCAATGGATAATCGAAGCCAAAGTATGATTGGTAGGTGAGTTGCCACCCAAATTTATTGCATATATGCCTGGTTATGATAAAAAAAAATATTCAATAAAATGAAGAGTTCGAAAGCTCTCTAATGTTTGTCATAAGTGTAACAGGATGAGATACGATAAAAAGTCATGCTCTTTAGGAATGGTGTCTGATAATAAGAAAGTTAAGATTCAATTCATTAGGGATGACTTGAATAAAGAATCATTGGATGATATCTTTTTTTCTCTTGAAACGCATCCAAGAGGATACGTACAAAACACAATACTCCAGTTATGGCTATTATTTCAGAAAGAATGTGTAAAATATAGTCTCTGGAATCTGACTATAAATGACATTGTTTGTCAGTTTGTAAGAAAACTGAATGGAAAGTCTATCCTTAACCCATAGAGGTCGTTCAATCAGTTTCTGGACATAAAACTAGAAGAAGATGTGAGCCACAGTCGCAAGTACTCGTAAATATTCTTTTATTTCAATGTTGTTTTATTTCACTGTTGCTTGATCACTTATATTTTTGTCTTTAATAATTTCATGCTATCATTATTTGCTTTTTCTTTTTACTATTTTTTTTTACTCTCTAGCCATGTGTTTTATGAGTTATTTGACATAGACATACTACCTCATTTATAGCTATGAACCATTATCACCAAGATTATTAAATATGATTTTTTTTGTTAAGGCACTCACAAATTATTTTTGAGAAGTATCCAATGATAGCTACTCCCAACAACTAAATCAAGAATATTTGTGTACTCTCTGGATTTAACTATGGTAAATATAAAGAATTTATTGAGGCAGCCATAGATCTTGGTCGAAGTAAGCAGCTAGGAAACTACACTTGATTTATGAAGGAAGTGACCGAGGGTTATCCAAACTAGTTTCAGAAGCCGCTTATACTAGAGAGAGCTAAGTGTTAAGCATTATCCCAACAATCTTGAAACTTTTTGACTGTTTGTCTGACTCATCAACTGGAGAAGAGTTAGTCGTCTCAAGTATGCAAGAGATAATAATTGAAATGCTAAATCATGCTGATACTTGTATTTTTTTACTATGAGATCTTATAACTCTAGAGACACTAATGACATAAGCATCTTGGTCCCATCTGAACATTCACTAGAAATCCATCTGTTTGTTATATGTGAATAACTTTTATGATGGCTTTCTCACATTTCTTAATCATACAATAAAAAATTATTTCATTCCTTCCACAGTGAAAAAAATCTTGATTTGTGCTCACACTGCTAATGAGCTACCTGATCTGTTACAAGCTTATAGACTAGAGCCACATCTTAGGAATTTAATGCTGGAGCGGCCAGCTAATGATGGTAACAGTAGCTGCAGTAAGAAGTGCAAATTAGATTTAACTCTCCACTTGTACATATTTTCTTTTGCATTGCAACACCCAGGTGACATTTTCTAATCTCTACTTCTTTTCTTTAAAACATTGAGAATAATGTTTCGTTCTGATTAGTGGGAAAGGAATAGTTGATAATTATGGAATGTCTCAATCTTGGTGAAGTTTTTATTAATTTTTGTTATAAAAACTAACTGTGGTTAACTTTTTTAATTTTTATTATAGAAACTAACTGTGGTTAACTTTTCACGTTGAAGATGGTTGAATATAGAGTGTAGTGACTCTAGAAACGCATCTTCTAATTTGAAAGTTAAAAAAAAAATCAATCATTTTTTTATTAAGCTTTATTTTAAGTATGATTTTTCTAACTTCCTCTTTCTAATTTCTTCTTTATAAATATACACTTTTAAAATTTTAAGTTGAAGATAGGTAAATATGAAATTTCGTGATTCTAGAAGCACATCTTCTTAGTTTTTTTTAACAAAAGAAATTTTAAAAAAATACTTTTGTGGTCTTTTTTTATATTTTATATGATGATTTTTAAATCTTAGTATTTGTACTATCTTTAGCCTTCAATTTTGTTACACCATATTTGCTACTCTACATATTGATGTTAGAGATAAAAATATGAGTTGCTTGAATGAATATACATGTCATAATAAATTCTAAGTGAGTTCTTGAACTTGTTATTTTCCTTGGAGCGTAACTCTTTTTGTCTATTCTTTATACAGCTTAGTAGTTTATTATTTTATACATGATCTATAAAATTTTTTAAGTTAACCTTCTAAAAAAAAAGAGAAAATTTTTTTTTAATGTTACTATATCTGAAAGTTTATCTAATTAGTAGATATGAAAGATTATTTAAAGCCTTAAAAGATGATAGAAATGCCATATTTGACCTGTTTGAGCGTTTTTAGCCATCTGTTTTGTGAAATATCCTTAGTTAACCATTTTGAGCCTTTTAAAAAAATATATTATCCCCTTCTTTGTTAACTTATCATCTTGACCCAACTCCGATCGGAAATATTACTCAATGTCGTACAAGTTCCATCACCCATTCTTGTTTGAAAAAATATAAATAATTTTTTTGTTCAATAAAATTGTGCTTTAGTAAAAAAAAAGAAGAAAGAAAAGAAAGAAAAAGAAATTGAAAATTTATATATTAGTTTCAAAAATAAAAAAGAGAGATGTACCCTGTAATCTTTAAAAAAAAACTCAACTTTTTTCTCAAATATGTATTTTGTTTTTCTTTCCCTATTTTTCTGTCTTTATTCGCCATATCCCCAGCTTACGTTATGTCTTAATAAAAGTCCTTCTTAATTCTAGGAAACCATAGTTTGAAGTATAAACTAGTTAAATGTGCTGTAAAGATGTAGTGATGCATAATATATATATATATATATATATATATATATATATATATAAAAAGAATAAATAAATAAATATATTAGCCTGACTCACGTTTTGGCTTGAGATCATATTATTTCTAAGTTGTTGGCACATTTTATTTTATCTTGGTAAGAATGTGTGATATTACTTTAATATTTTCTCTCAATTTAACATTTACGGGAGTAACTATTGTTATTAGGTTTAATTTTTTTGTGAGAGTGTTACTACCAATGAGATTTTAGGGTATTGACATCTCATTCTTGAAAATAGCTTGATTACAATAGTTATGACAAAATCTACTAGATTGATTCATGTGGATGGTTAATTTGAGAGTAATATTTCTTAAAGATTAGAGATAATGTTTATACTTTTATTTGATTGACATCATAAGTTTAATTAAATAAATATGATAGTTCAAAAAAATTTTGGGTTCAAATTTAGCTAAGGACAAAAACTGGTTGAGGGGTGTGTTAAGTACTAAAAAATTGTCATTTTATACTTCGAGTTCTATTAACTTCCTTGTTTTTATATATTTAAGTCTCTTGTGATTTTAATTATGTGTGTTTCATTATAATTAATTATTTTATGTATTTTAGGGGTATCATAGTTATTTCATAATAAAAGAAACATTGGATAACGAAACATTGGATGACAAATTTAAACTTAGAATGGTCGAAAACTTTAGGAGAAGTATAAAAGAATAAATGTCACTGTTCACATATATGGTACTATTCACATATACTGTATTGTTTAGAGTACTATTTATAACACTGTTCATATATACTGTATGATGGTGTGGCATTGACCGATGACATGGCATTGACCGATGACATGGCACCGATCAATGATGTGGTAGTATTTGATTAGAAGAATGAAGTGATATTGATTGATTATGTGACGTTGACTAATGACGTAGCTTGACTGATGAGGTGTTACAATCTTATTGGATAAAAATATTTATGCACTATTGATCGATGACATGGCAATATGTAGTGGATCAGAAAAACGTACATATGATACATGCATATACACAGGATAATAGTCTTAATGATGTGTTTAAACCAATCAAAACTTGCCACATGGCGTAATCCTGTGCATCCAAATTATTTTAATCCGATGACCATGATTTACTCATTGTAACTATAAAATGAGGGCTCCCTCCCTCATTTGACACCCCTAAATTTATTTTTAATCTTCATTCTCTTTAATTCTTTCTTCATCTTATGTTTTCTAAGCATTTTAGTAAAATTTTCATTTTACTCCTAGTTAAAAAATAAGTAGTTAATTTTCTTTCATACTTGGGTTGAAGGTGAAGTCTCAACATGCTTCATAAGCTTAATTAGTAAATTTATTTTCTCTTTTCCTTTAATTTCTGTGGATGTTTTGACTTTTCGTCAACAGATAGTAATAACATACTTATTACTGTTTGGCACGGTAAGCTCTTAGCATCATATTAATTAGAGTGTGGCTTATGAGGAGTGGATTTTCCCCTCATAATTTAATTCGTACTAATAAAGAATATTGAACCCTAGTGCATGTTGATGTGGATCTAGATATCCAAGTGCTTTATTATAATAATTGTCATTTTAAATTATTCCTGCCATTTCAATTTAAAATTTAGGATAATTTCACTACAATTTTAATCACTCACTAAAAAAATTAATTCAACACAAAATTAAAATCTACCTCCTTGTGGGATCGACATTTGTTACCATTAACTTATTCTATAATAGATTCGTGCACTTACGAGTTCAATAAAATTTGGATAACATTTAGCATATCCCAAGAATAGGCATTCAATGCATTTTTCTCTTAATTTCTTTATCTTAGGTTAAGGTAGTCTTACAATAGCTCGACAACCATAAACTCTTAAAACAAAAAGACTAAGCTTTCTCCTTTTTCATAATTCATAAGAGTTCGCTTTTGATTTCTTATTAGGTACTCTATTTAAGATATGACATGCAGTTAAAATAACTTTACCCCAAAAACTTTTATCTACCCCAGCATTAAAAAGCATAGTACTAATCATTTCTATTAACGTTCTATTTTCTCTTTCAGCCATACCATTTGTTGTGCTCTATATGCAGTGGTAGTTTTATGCACAATGCCAACAGTTTCACAAAATTCAGGAAATATATGTTCACCTCCTTTATCACTTCTAAGACATTTAATTTTAATGTCACAAAAATTCTCAACTTCATTTTTGTTAATTTTAATCTTGTCTAACACTTGATCTTTAGAATGTAATAAATACACATAACAATATTTTGAAAAATCATCAATAAATTTTGCAAAGTATTTTTACCATGTTTAGTAGGATTACTATGCATATCACATACATCACTATCAATTAAATGCAATAATGAAGATATTTTTTAATTTTTAAAAATAGAGTTCTTGATTTTAGTTTGTGTATATACTTTACATTTTTCATGCATATCATTTTCATGCTTAGGAATTAATTCTAAATTAGCTATATCAATCAATCTTTTAATATTCACATGTATGAAACAATTATGCCACAAAAATAATGAATCGACCATATAAGCAAAAGAAACATTTACATTATTCATATTGAGTTTAAAAATTCCCTCATACATGTATCATTTCCCAATAAAGGTACTACCTTTAGATGATATAAATTTCTTTGACTCAAAAACAAGTTTGAAGCTAAACTTATTAAGAAGGCTACTATATATAAGATTTTTCCTAACTTCAAAAACATGATAAACATTAGTAAGAGTGAAGATTTTTTCAGAAGTAAACTCTAGTTGCACATTGTCTTTTCCTTCAATTATTGCAATGGAGGAATTTCCCATGTAAAGAACACTTCTATCATCTATTGTTTTATAAGATTTGAAAAGACTACGATTCTTGCATATATGCTTGGTTGCACTAAAGTCTATCTACCATGCATTATCATCTTTAAGAACATTAATTTCAGATATCGCGGGCATAAAATTTGCATCCAAAACTTCATTTTTCTTTTTAAGAAGTCGACAATCTCGTTTGAAATGGCTAAGCTTTCTGTAGTGGTGGCATGTGCCCTTCTTTTTCTTATTTTGATTCTTTTCTGAATCAAACTTTCTCTTTTGGTTATTGTTAATGTGATTACAATGCTTAAAATCCTTCCCTTCTCTACAATATTAATTTTAAAGGATATAGTAAATTGGTCCTCAAGACAATTAAGCTTGAGTTCTTCTTCAATATAAAGACTTTGGCTTAAGCCTTTTAGCTAATTTCCTCTTTGCTATATTTAAAACTTTTCTTATAGTCTTTTCAAGAAAGAGGAAGTTTATCAATAATTAAAGAGACAATAATAGACTCATCCATTTTCATGTTGTGTTGGTTGAATTGATCAAGAATATGCAAAATCTCATTATATTGTTCAACTATAAGTTCATTATAGTTGAATTTCTTACTTTTGGCATCTTCCAACATATATTTAGCCTCTAATGAGTCCCAAATTTCTTTTGCTATAGATTTGTTGTGGTATTGATCAAACAAAGTATCATATATAGCATTATAAATGTCTCTTTTACACACGCAATCATCTTACTCCCCCTTCTATCGCACTTTAGTTTTCACTAGTGTCTCATCCTCACGTTCTTGAGGCTTTGATGTTGTGAGAACATAGATCACATTGAGACTTGTCAACAATAAATGCAGCTTTTTCTCTAATGAATAAAATTACCACTATCAAATCGCTCTAATTTGACAAAATCTATTGTGAATTATCGAAGAGATAAACTTGGTGCCATTATTGCAAAATACTGTCGTAAGATTGTTAGTTGTATGTATTGTGGGGAATGAAAAATATAAAGAAATATAACCATAATGGTGAAGCTTTATTGTATAAAGTAATGTGTTTACAACTCTGTATAAAGGAAGAAAATAATAGAAATAAGTAAATTGTAAAAAATTTGTGTGCTTTAAGGCACGTTACAAATATTACTCTCCTTAAGATGTTATTTGCCTCCACCAATTAAGTAATGCATGAAGGTTAGGCAAATATGACTCCAGGATACAATAAAGCACTTATTTATTTATTTGTGTTGTGCATCAATGAAAACAAACTTGAATAGTCTTGAATGTTACGAACCTGCCAAGAAATAATATATTGTTCCTGAAAGAAAAATAATATATTGTATTTTTAATGCACAAAAGAAATGAGTGTTTTGTGATAAAACTCGTTTTTGAAAAGAGGGCTAAGAAAAAAGTGGTGTGGAATCATTATTTTTATGTTTAAATGGCTCAAACACAACTCCTATTTATAAATATACTTGTACCCCTTCATTTGGGTTATCATCTTTCATGATACCCCTTCATTCATGGCCATTGAATCAAGATTTAATTTTAACCAATAGTCCAAATTGAACCATCACTATTTCAAATGAAATGTCATCATGAAATGGTGTATCTTTAAACGAAATATCATCATGTCTTTATAATATAATATTATTTATTAGATATGTCTTTCAAACAAGGCACCATTTATTTTTGAAAATTTTTCAGTAATTTATTCTTAGCACAAATAACAAAATATTATAAAATAGAGTAGCAATGAAACAAACTTGTGCAATTTTCCATCTATGCTAGTTTCAAAACCAACACTACAAGTGAGCCTTATATATATGCAATAGCTTCACCAATAAATTTCTTAAAGGATTTTGATAAAAAATCACAATCATTTCCCATCGAGCAACATTGTACCAATATTGTATTTCTTACAGCTTAATAAAAAATACCATAATTTGCTAACGTACTTTCAAATTGTGTGCTGGCAAGATATTGGATAGTTCTATAGAAATTTCCCTAACCTAATGATTTTAGGTATTCTATTCTCATACAAAGTAGTGATAATGATACTCATTAATTTCTTTTCTCTTGACTTTTGTTTTGTGTATATTCTCTCTGATTTGTTGCTTCCTTATCTTCATTCTTGTAAACAAAGCGTTGTTTAAAATTGTTTAGTCTACTAATTCTCACCTTTTTGGCATATGTGCATCACATATATATAGTATTAATTCTTTCTATACATGTACTTGTTGATATTTTAATATCATTACCAAATGTATATCACATATTAGTTTTGATTAATGTCATGTCCATATGTCAAAATATTCTTGATTGAGAATAGCCTCTAGGTGGTAAAAGTGGGACCAGAATTTAGAATCTAGGGCAAAGGACAATATCAGATTTTAAGTAAAGAGCTTGCTATATAGTCGACTATTATCAGATGACATATTGGATAAGTGATATAAGATGATTGATACTCACATGTCAAAAACAAGATCAACTAAAGTTAAAAGGTTATTAAGGTAGTTATATGAGATCGGAAATATCTACCAGCAAGCGGAGCAATTCATGGATGCTATAGCTTGTAGGGATAATTCTTAATTTATTCACTTGCATTGTAACTTCTTTTGCTTGTAACTTTTTCTTAGTAACAAATAAAGCACTAACTCTATGCTTTACAGTGGATGTAGGCCACTCTAAAATTTTTGCACCATTGTTTTTTAATTTTGGCTTTGATTTATCTCTTTTTAATCTAAATATATTTGAAAAATATACCAATTATATATATAAACACAATGCGAAAGAAATACTAAATATCGTATATTCTAGCTTACGCTCTTAAAAAATCAAGAAGGAAGGTTCTCACTAGAGAGATAATGACTTAATTTATAAAATACTCAATATTATTGATGAAAAGCTTAAAGATGTGTTACAATGAACTATAAATAAGAAGGCTATATACACTAATAGCTAACTTAGTGTTAATCCTTCTCAAATAAGAGAAATAATCTAAAATTTTAATTATACTAGAATTATAAATGACTCAAATATTATAATTTCTTAAATATTCTACCTCATATACTTCCAACATCAGTCTTTTCCTCTTTGAAAAAAATTTATCCTTGAGTTTTTCTAAAATTAAACTTGAAGTAGAGTAGTAGTATATCTTTGATCTTAAACTCATAGCTTTTCGCATTAAGCTTCCTTGACATTTGAAATGCTCTATACGTCTTTTTCTTCTTGATCTTGTTAGTCACTCCATGGAAATGTAAAGTCCTGTATGAATGAAAAATTTTAAGTTCTTCAAATCTTTTGTCAAACATCACTTAATGTTTTCACCAATTAACTTTATCTTGACAGTTATATTTTCTTCGAGAGTAACTTTCTTGTCTCCATTATGAATAGACAAAACTATATCAATTATCTTTGCATCTTCTTGAATAATTGATGTGGTCTTAACTTCAAGATCAATTATCTCTGCATGATCTTTTTAAAGCATAATTCATCATCATCAACTTATTTGATGAAACCATATCAATCATCTTATCTTTGATGGTAATTGATGTCTCTTTAACTTGAATTTCTTGAACTTTAATTGCTTCATTCAAATCCATGCTCGAATTAAGATTATAAGTTACCTTATCTCGTGTAATTTTGGGCAAGCCTTCAATTACTTTATGATGCTTATAAGTATGTCTTTGACTAAGTCAGAGTCTGAATAATGACTCTCAAGATTCTCTCATTGAATTCTCCACTGCCTCAATTGAATGTGACATTGATAGTAAATAAGTAAAATATGGTTTACCGATGATGGTGATCAGAAAAATAGAAAAGGAAAGGCTAGTTTTGAAGATTTGATAGTAGCAAGTGTGATGATAGTGTTGATCTGACTTATATCATGGTGGATTGATTAAAAATAAATAAATTGAAGTGGCGGTTAAAGGTTTGTTTCAATTTTCAGTGAATGGGCGGTGGATGTCAGTGGGAATTAGTTGGAAAGAAAGGGTTGATGATGGTGACAGATTAGTAGTGATGAACGTTTCTAAATTGTGGCAAAATGTAGCGATTTGAGTGGCAATTGGTGTAGTGATTTGTGACTGTTTCGGTATGTTTTCAGTGGCTACATTGGTGGATTAATGGTGCTACTAGCTGGAATATGGTTAGTGGTGCGTGGATGAGTAGATGGGGTTGAAGATCGATGGAAAGGAAGGAAAATGACAGAGCTTGTAGTTGCACGCGCTGGCTGTGAGGGTGATTTTAGGTTCTTTTGCTCTTTTTTTTTAAAAAAAAATTAGTGGAATTAATGGATGATTGAAGAAGGATTTCTCTACTCAGGGTGGTTGATGGTCAAAAATGTTTTGGTTGGTCAGGGAAAGTCTGTGATACCACCGGACACAGTGTAAAAATGATATTAGTTGTCATTCTAGCATATGTTTTTAAAAAATGAAGAAGGGGGGCTCGCACAAGAGAGAGAGTATCTTAATTGAGAAAATATTAAATATTATTAATAAAAAGCTTAAAGGTATTATTAATAAAAAGCTTAAAGGTATTACAATAAATTATGAATAATAAGTTTATATAAACAAATAGCTACTTTAATCCTAATCCTTTTCAAATTACAGAAATAATCTAAAATCTTATCTAGATCACAGTTACAAATATGACTCAAATAAGTTTAATAAAATAAGATAAATAATAATCAAATATTAAATACTAAATTGACTCCAATATTATAATTTTTTTTATATATTTTATATTATATACTTTGTGTGTGTATATATATATATATATATATATTATATGCACATACATATCTACAAATACATATATATATATATATATATATATATATGCGCATACATATACACAAATACATATTATTTATTGCAAGTGTATTTTATTTTTTTTCAATGTTAGAAAGTGAGCTTTGTCATTTGTCATTTTTTTTGGAAGGAATTGTCATTTGTCAACTTGACTTCCAGCTCTTTGAGAATTTTAAACTAATAGTTCTCCGTGTATTCTCTCTGATTTTGTTGTTTCTCTTTGTTCACTGTTCTCAATAGATCTTTGTTTCTTTCAATTGTTATACACGGTACTGACTATTCCCTTGAACAAATCAACTTCATTCTTCCCCAAATATAAAAAATGTGCAAGATATATTTGCCTCAAACTTTAACAATCATTTGAGAAGCTCATATCGGCCAGCTTTAAGAACTTTTAGTTACCAAATATCAATTTTAGATTTGACATTAGTGCACTTATTTCACATTTAGACTGAATCAAACCTCTAGCAATATGATGGATATTGCTAGAAAGATGTTGAAAATTGATTAAAAAAGGAGAAAAATATAGTTTGACCATACGGTGAATAGTAATATAGTTTGACCACATAGTGAACAGTAACATAGCTTGATCACACAGTTTGAATAGTAAGATGACATGAACAGTGATACGGTTTGAATAGTAAGGTAGCATGAATAGTGTTATACGTTTTGATTATAAATAGGAGAGCCTTTCATAAGTTTTTATGATTCCAAAATCCCAAATTTGAGAAGCAAGAGAATGCAAGATAAGCATTAAAGGCTTACAAAATGGAGAGAAATATTCGTAAGCATATAATTATATTAAAGAAGCATTTCGCTTGTCAATATGGATCCTATGGGTTTGCTTTGTTAAGGAATATTTTTGGAAATCATGTATTTGGGACTTGGGTGAGAGAAAAATATTTTTGAGAGTATAGTTGTAAAAATGTTTCACATGGCAAATATTTTCCTCTAGTGGTCTTTTGACAATGGTCGTAGTTTTTCTTCAGATTTAAAATTTTTGACATAAATCTTGTGTTATGTGATTAGTATATTTTTCATTTTATTTTTTTGTTAATTTCTTATTTAACAAATTACTTGTAGTGATCTTGGGAGAAAACTCAATTTCTTAACAGTGGTATCAGAGCCCTTGATTAAAATTTTGGTATTAGGATATTGTTTGCATATATGATATTATTTATATAAACAGTGGCAATCAATCCAAGTCCATGGTAGAGACCAAAATCTTGATTTGTAAAGCTTTATATGTTAGTCAAATGGTATTTTTCAAAGATGGAGTTTGGTGTTATTGAAAAATTAATAGGAGAATATTTTTTTTGGCTTGTGGAGAATTCAAGTCAAAGGTGTGTCCAATTGGCATGCACAAGGATTTGAAAGTGTGGGCAATTTTAGCACCTTAAGGAAATTATCAAAAAGGCGGAGCAAGATCAACAAATTACTCTATAATTAATAAAAGACATATTGATATTTTTGCAAATAGTGAATTTTTTTTTATAAGCGATTGAGTTAGTTCTTTTAGTTATTTTTGGAAGATCTCATGTTGTCATGAAAGAAAACACGTTACTATTGGTGAGGTTTGTTGAATATTTGCACACAAGGTATCTTTGGCGTTAGTATGGGGTGTATGGTGGAATTTATGTTGATGGCTGACCAACTTCCAAAAAAGCCAACATGGAATTTGCCTAGTAAATTTTAACAATATTTGATATGTGTCGAGAAAAAAATCTTAAAATTGTTGATCTAAGTGGTAGTTACCAAATATCAATTTTAGATTTGACATTAGTGAATTATTTCACACCGTTGATGAAGACAATGTTTTTTAGCAATATTATTTTTTTTTAATTAAGATAGAAATTATTAAAAATTGATTAAAAAATGGAGAAAAATATAGTTTATATAATGAATAGTAATATAGTTTGACCACATGGTGAATTAATAAGTTTGACCATGCAGTTTAAAATAGTAAGTTTGACAACATGGTTTGAATAATAAAGTGTTTGAATAGTAACATGGTTTGAATAATGTTATCGTTTTGGTTATAAATAAGAGCACATTTCATAAGTTTTATGATTCCAAATTCCAAATTTGAGAAGTAAAGAAATGCAAGATAAATATTTAGGGCTTTTAAAATGGAGAAAAATGTTTTTAAGCATATAATTATATTAAAGAAGCATTTGACTTGTCAATATGGATATCATGAGTTTGCTTTGTTAAGGAATATTAAAATGTTTCACATGGCAAATATTTTCCTCTAGTGGTCTTTTGACAATGGTCGTAGTTTTTCTTCAGATTTAAAATTTTTGACATAAATCTTGTGTTATGTGATTAGTATATTTTTCATTTTATTTTTTTGTTAATTTCTTATTTAACAAATTACTTGTAGTGATCTTGGGAGAAAACTCAATTTCTTAACAGTGGTATCAGAGCCCTTGATTAAAATTTTGGTATTAGGATATTGTTTGCATATATGATATTATTTATGTGAAGTAGTGGCAATCAATCCAAGTCCATGGTAGAGACCAAAGGCTGATTTGTAAAGCTTATATGTTAGTAGCTGGTATTTTTCAAAGATGGAGTTTGGTGTTATTGAAAAATTAATAGGAGAATATTTTTTTTGGCTTGTGGAGAATTCAAGTCAAAGGTGTGTCCAATTGGCATGCACAAGGATTTGAAAGTGTGGGCAATTTTAGCACCTTAAGGAAATTATCAAAAAGGCGGAGCAAGATCAACAAATTACTTTATAATTAATAAAAGACATATTGATATTTTTGCAAATAGTGAATTTTTTTTTATAAGCGATTGAGTTAGTTCTTTTAGTTAGCATGTAGATCTCTATGTTGTCATGAAAGAAAACACGTTACTATTGGTGAGGTCCAGAATATTTGCACACAAGGTATGGTTGGCGTTAGTATGGGGTGTATGGTGGAATTTATGTTGATGGCTGACCAACTTCCAAGAAAGCCAACATGGAAGTTGCACAGTAAATTTCAGCGGGATATTTCGATATGTGTCGAGAAAAAAAAATCTTAAAATTGTTGATCTAAGTGGTATACTCTGTATGGTAAAGTATGAGAATTCTCTATATTGAGAATTATGACCGTTGATGAAGACAATGTTTTTTAGCAATATTATGTTTTTTTTTAATTAAGATAGAGATTATTAAAAATTGATTAAAAAAATGGTCTGACTATATAATGAATAGTAACACAGTTTGACCACATGGTGAACAGTAATAAGTTTGACCATGCAGTTAAAAGTAACACAGTTTGACAACATGGTTTGAATAATAAAGTGCATGAACAGTAACATGGTTTGAACAATGTTATCTGTTTTGGTTATAAATAAGAGCACATTTCATAAGTTTTCATGATTCCATAATTCCAAATTTGAGAAGTAAAGAAATGCAAGATAAATATTTAGGGCTTTTAAAATGGAGAAAAATGTTTTTAAGCATGTAGTTATATTGAAGGAGCATTTGACTCGTTAATATGGATATCATGAGTTTGCTTTGTTAAGGAATATTTATGGGGATCATGTATTTAAAACTTGGGTAGAGAAAATTATTTTTGAGAGTATGGTTGTAAATATTTTTCACATAGTAAATATTTTTCTCTGATTTTTTTTGCTGTGATTTTTCTCTAAATTTAGAATTTTTTACATAAATCTTGTGTTGCGTGATTGATGTATTCTTTAATTAATTTTTCTCTTAATTTTTTACTTAATAAATTACTTGGAGTGATATTGGGAGAAAGCTCAATTATTTAACCAAAGACGGTGAATAAAAATCAGTCATATCAGATCAGTATTTGGAAAGATGAGCTAAGAGCATCTCCAAAAGAGTATTCAAATAAAATTTTACTTCTTATTTAAAGAGCTATGTCATTATTAAACACTCCAAAAGACACATTAATTTAGATTCTTCAAATAAAATTTATTTCTCACTCTTCAATATTGAAGAGTGAGTTTTTCCCTCTTCTATTAATATTTTATTATTATTTATTGAAAAGATACAACTGCTATAATTATTATTTATGTTTCCATAATGAATTAAATTTGATAAAAAGAAAGATTTGATTAAAATAATGTTAACTTATTTTAATTTGATGAGTCTTTTGGAGAGAATTATATTTTTCCATTCACTTACTTGCTATATCAATAAGCAAATTAAAATTTGAAGAGTAAAATTTAAATAGCCTTTTGGAGATGCTCTAATTATAACAGAATGTTCGGAAATAATTCATTTAAAGATAATTCCAAACTAGTTGAAGATAACACAAGGAAACTAACTCAGTAGTCATTCTTAAGCTAATTGATTGACCACACACAATTTCATTAAATGTGCCTTTGGGATGCAGCCCCTGGAAAATATTCTTTCAATCAGTCGACCGTCTTCCTTTATTTAAGATCAACTTCTTCTTCTGCAGATGAAGCATTTATTTAACTGTACTATGCCCTGCGATCAGTAAAATTGCAAAATCATGAAAGAAAAAAGCAAAAGAAAAAAATAAATTTACATCAACTTGGTAAAAGCTAAAGGAGCAGCTGTAACATTCGATTACCTTTTTGCGTGATGGACACGATCCTATGTCCAAGAAGATTGCTCTTGACTGATTTTAATTCAGGGACAACATTGGTCAAGTTCATTCGATCTTGTGGCAATTCCATTGAACAAGCAACTCCAATTTTTACCATAGAAATGAGACATTGTATAATGTTGTTGATTCTTGCCTCCCTCTGCCTCTGGTTACTAGTAATAATCAAATCTTGATCATCATTTAGCAGTGTTGAATCCACAATATCAATCACGTGATTAGGCAAGGCCGTTCTTGCAAAGTTATGTAGATTCATATCACCCTCAAACATGATGTCTGATGGTCTTTTTTTAATCACCAACTCTAGCAGCAATATCCCATAACTATAAATATCTCCATTTGTTGACACCTCACTTCCTAGGCCATACTCTACTAATCAAAAAGTTGATAAGAAATAGAATAAGATTTTATTGAAGAAATTAAGAGTACTTACAAATGCCCAAATGTTCAATATTTTATTCGGAAAGGTGCTATAAAATCTTTGTCGAAGGAGACCATTTTTGTATTACATTAGATTTAAAACTGCGACAGTTGTAAAGGATAATACCTGGAGCAATGTAGCCAATAGATCCTTTGATGCCGATGGAACTCGTTTGGGTATGAGTGTGTGGAAGGAATCTTGCTAACCCAAAGTCACCTAAACGTGCGGTCATGTCATCATCAAGAAGAACATTGCTGGGTTTAAGGTCACAATGAGCAATTATAGGTTGACAATCATGGTGCAAATAGTGCAGCGCAGATGCTATATCAATGGCAATGTTCAGTCTCTGATGCAAATTTAAGTTCTTTGGTGGCCTATTTGCTTCATCTTGGCTGGTGATGGGATGCAACCACTCCTGTAGGCTTCCATTGTGCATGAACTCATATATAAGAGCCTTGAAGTCATTGTCTTGATAATCCACTCCCGAACATACAGTGAGAACCTTGACAAGATTTCGATGTCTGATGTTCCTCAATGCCTTGCACTCACCCATGAAACTCCTCGAAGCTCCACATCGATGAAGATTAAAAACCTTCACTGCAATAGTTGTTCTACTCTCATCAAGAATTCCTTTATAAACAGACCCAAAGCTACCTGCCCCGATCAGATTTGCTGAAGAAAACCCATTCGTAGCCTTGTAAAGATTTTTGTATGACAAGTTTGGGAATGAATTCATCGAACTGCTACTTGTATTTAATTTCTTTTTTCTCTTCCTTACCCAAAAAAGAAGCAAAACAGATAGAGCTAAAGCCAGTCCCAGAAGCCCAGAAAAAATGGCAATGACTAATTTCAGTATAAGGGTCAATCTTCTTTGTTTAGATCTCTTTGAACCACATTTTGGTAGCCGAAATTTTGGTATGCCACCACAGAGCTTACTATTTCCTAAAACCACAGTAGCACTTGCATTCTTAAAAATGCCTTCTGTTGGTACCATGCCCTCAAGGTTATTATAAGACAGATTTAAATTCTGTAAGAATTCAAGTCCTGCCAAAAATTTCGGAATTTCACCTGTAAGGTTGTTTTGGGACAAATCTAAGACTCTAAGACCTCTCAAAGAGTTCAAAGATGAAGGAATAGTACTTTGGAATAAGTTGCCTCCCATTTCTAATTGTTCCAATCTTATACAACTGCCAAGAGTACTAGGAATCTCGCCTTCTAACATGTTCCAAGTGACATCTAAGATTTCAAGATTTATAAGTTTTCCAACTTCAATCGGAACGGAACCAGTAAGTTGGTTTCCAAACAAGTAAAGCCCAATTGATAAGCATGTGAGTCTCATCAATTGAGGAGGTATGGTACCACTAAGATTATTATAAGAAAGATCAATTACTAGTAAACTCTTGCACTGACCTAAGCTTGAAGGGATGGTACCTTGAAGAAAATTCCCACTTAAAAATAAAAGTAACAGCTTTTTCAATTTTCCAATGGAAGGTGGAATATTCCCTGATAATCTGTTATTGCTTAAGCCGAATGACTTCAAATTTTGGAGCTCTCCTATGGTAGATGGGATGGTACCTGATAATTGGTTGTCCCACATCTCTAGTCTTTGCAAGTTGACATAGTTTCCAATCCCAGCTGGAATGCTTCCAACTATTTTGTTGCCGTCAAGAAGCAACATTTCAAGAGTTGCTGAGAAGTTGCAAATGCATGTAGGTAGTATTCCTCCAAAATTGTTGCCATTTATAGCCATCCGCATTAACCTTGTCGCATTAGTCAAAGAGCAGAGGAAGTTTAAATCACGCTGCCCACCACTCCCAAGACTGTTCCTTGTAATTACGAAATACTGAAGCCTTTGTAGCTTTCCCAAGGAAGGCACTTCCCCTGTCAGTTTATTCTCCGTAACATAAAATGCTTGTAGCTTCGTGGCATTGGATAGAGATGGTGGAATGGATCCAGTGATTTGGTTTTTAGCAACGCTGAAATATTGGAGATTTGGGAGAGCAAAACCAAAGTTTAGGGAAAGACCCCCTTGAATTTGGTTCATTCCCACATCAATATCTGTGATCGAAGAGACATTGAAGATGGAGGAAGGAATAACGCCAGATAACTTATTTGCACCAAGATAAAGACAAGCAAGATAATTCAGTTGGCTGAAAGAATGAGGAATGCTCCCAGAGAAATTGTTATAGATTAAAGAAATTATAAGAATGGATGATAAGTTTCCCAAAGTAGAAGGTATACTTCCAGACAGATAGTTATAATTCAAAGCAAGGATTTCAAGCTTTAACAAGGAGCCAAATTCTAATGGAATTTTTCCCATCAAGTGGTTACCAGATAGATTGATTCGAGTAAGGTTTGAGCAACTGGATATATTGGCAGGAATTTCCCCACCAATGGAGTTGTTATGAAGAGCCAATACTTCCAGTCTTTGCAAACGACCAATTTCTAAAGGGATTTCATTGGTGAAGCTATTGTTTTGGAGATATAGCTTTTCTAGAAAGCTCAAATTTCCAATGTGGGGTGATATAGAGCCTGAAAGTTTAAGCGACCGTAAGTCCAAGATTGTGACTCTCTGCTGGTGCCTACGACTACATGTAACACCATGCCAACTGCAGAAGTGGATGGATGCATTCCATGAGCCTAAAGCAACAAGAGGGTCTTGAGTGACCTTGGATTTGAACTCCAGCAAGGCTAGCCGGTCTGTCTCATTCCGGCTAACTGTAGAAGCCCATACACCAAAGAATTGATGAGCAACAAGGTGTAAGGTAAAGTAGAATACAGAGACAGCATACAGAGCAAAAAACAAGCGATTAGACACTCTCATGCCCGTGTTGAACGGCAAAATTTTCTCTCTCAGTATTGCTGGTATTTTGGTGAAGTTTGGGTTTTATCAAAGTTAATTTGAGGTTCCAGATTATATGTATATTCACTTAGCATGCCCGTCATTTATATTATCTCCAGCCTCTCCTTTCGTGAGGTTGGGGTTACGACCTTACTAGCATTTAATTGGTGATCATAGACTTGAAATTTTTTTCCATTTGTTCTTGGTGGGTCTTTGATATTGATAGGAGTGATTTTATGAAATTTAATCTGTACATAATAAATAAATAAATAAAACGTCTTCATCAGTGAGGAAAATTTTTTGAATAAAAAGACAATGCGTTAATAATAATAAAAAGAAGGGGGTTAATTTGTACCCTAAAAATTACTCAAGGAATTTTTGTTTTAATAAAATTATTTATCATAAAAATACCCATAATGTTATTAACTATTATAAACAAAAATATAAAACATAACTACTTTGAGCACTCATTCAGTATGCAATTCTCCTTTGTTAAATTCTAAAATTTTTATTTTTAACATCTTACCAATAAAATGGGTTGGGCAAACATTTACATAGGATCAAATGATTATTGTGACAGATTTTGACTACAACATTTCTAATTTTATTATTAATATTTCAAGTATTAGAAAAACCTAATTTGGTCAAAAATACACTAGTTAACAACTTATAAATTATGATGAAGTTGGAAAAACCTTTTATTTATCTCTCAGTGACAAGCCTGAAGGCATTCCAGCTGGCCGCCCGCCTCTTAACCTTCGTACTGAACTTTGAGTGCGTTTGGAATCAATAATAAATAATGATATATTATGATAATAATGAATTTAATAGTTGTATTTAGTACCGTGAACCATATTGTAGTATATGGGTAAAATAGTAAATTAGAGAAAAACGAAAAAGACAACATTCCTGGTAATGGTGGTGGGTCTTGTAAGATAAATGGAGAACTGAATAACTTACTGAAACAATAATGACATTTAATCATTTCCCATACGAATTGTGGTGCAGAAAGTGGGCATCCTCTTTGGATAATCACCAAATTCAACTTGGATTGGCAAAGTGATGATGATTTAAGCCAACGTGTTGAAGATTCATAACCTTTTAAAATGGGGATAAAGAAACGCATTCTGGGAAGACTTAAAGCATTGCCACATGTAATGTTTCATGACATTACTAAAGAGATAATGTTAAGACAGACATATAATTTCGGTAAATAATTTTCTCTTGACGCGTTGTTCAAAGTTTTTGCATTTATAAACTTTCCATGTTGTTTCTACTTCTTATTTACGTAGTAACTTGCAAGTCTACTCCACAGAACCGTCCTTAATTAGCTTTATCACCTATGAAATAAGTCAATTTATGAAGGGTCCACCCTCTCAATTATTGAAAGCTTCATAACACCCATTTATCATGAAAAAGGATGAAAAGTTTGATGAAGAATTTCATCAACGCAACCCTATTTTACCCTAATCTTTTGAATGGTAAATAGGGCTCGTTAATGTTTCACTAATTTAATAGATGAATTAAAATACGTAAATTTATGAAGGAAATTAAATTGAATGTTGCCTTATTTTTATTGACCAATGGTGGTTTTACTGGCTTATATGAGTAAAATATAAAACAAAAATTAACCAAAAAAAAAAGAAGCTCAACTCTGACGAAATTATTTTAATAGCACATAATTTTGAAAATTAAGTAGAAAATTGTAATATCCTTAGGGATATAGCTAAATCCTTAGGAATATGGCTAAGTGGTTTATAAGTAATTTTATTTAATTAGTTATTGAATTAGAAAAATGAGGAGACAAGGGGATAAAAATTAATTTAAGCTTTATCAATTATTATATCTTTTAAAAAAATTATAACAGGAAAAGTAAAAAAATGATAAATTTACTGAAATAATAATGGCATTTGATCAATTTTCCTAAAATTTATAGTGAAGAAAGCAAAGGGCCTCATATAATGTCTCTTGACCAAACGAAATGGGCGTTGAGAAAATGTGCTGGTGGTAATGAAAGCCTAAAACCATTTCCGCCTATATATAGTCATGACGTGACTAAAGAAATGTAAACTCTGACTTATTTAAGTTTGGTAATTGATTGACACTTGGCTGATAAGTGGTGACTTGATTCAAAGTATTTGCATTTGTGAACTTTCCATGTTGCTTCTTCTTCTACTTATATGTGAGCAACGTGCAAGTCTATTCCACAAAACCCTCAGCCTGACCAAATGTTTCCTACTAGCTTAGCTGATGGGTTACGATCTGCGAAAAATAAATAACATTACTGTGAAGTCTTTTATATCTTTCAAACAAATAATTAATTATGGCAAAATATCACCTATCGTAACTTGAGATTATTTTTTATATATGTATGCATGTAAATATGTATTGCTCACGATTCTAGTTCCTACTAAATATATGTCTATTATATAGTAATTTTGATTCTTGCGTAACATAAATAAATATCACATGCTTTCTTTATATTTTTTTCTTTTCATAATATAGTCAGAGCATATTCCATGTGCATTAAAATGTTAATCAGCTCCTAAAATGCCTACGTGCCCTTTTTTTTTCTTCTGCTTTGGTTTTGTAGTGACAGGTCAAGAGTGAGTTAAAAAAAGAAAAAGAAAAAAGTGTACACATGCTGCTTAGCGGAGCTCAAATTATTACCAATTAATTTATTATATCAAGAAAGTCTAAGCAAACTAAAATATGGATAAAAATTCATGTTCAAAAAATTTTCAGGAATGGAGGGACTTGTTCTAAATCAGTTTCCTATGCGCATGCATTATTTATTATAATGTTACAATCTACTGGGAGAACCTTAGTATTTTATTAATTAAAAGAATTATTTAAAATATTCCATTTCTCTCATAAAATAGTATGGCTATTAAGGCGGCGGATCTAGTCAGTTCAATTATTGGTGCTTAGTTGAAAAAATTTAATTCGATTTCAGGGAACTTGATTAACTCAAACTTATTGTCTCTCTCTTTTTAATTTAAAAAGTAGTAGTAATAAATTAAAAGAAATCGATATAAATATTTAGATTTTATTCTTTTCTTTTTAATATTAAAAATTATAATAATGAATCAACAAAATATACATGAAGGTCTTTTAAAAAATAACGTAGCTGTAGAGATTTAAGCCATGGTCTCAAAAATCATATAATAGAACTATTAGCACTAAACCATAAGCGTCCTATTGAATTTGGAAATGCTAAAATTCTTTTTATTGCCTTTTTCACGAAACACTTGGGCTATATTTAAAAGATGGTTGAAAAGGGGCTAAAATTCCTTATGAGCCTTAGTTGGGTCTGCCAATAAAAATAGGGAGTAAAAATTAAATTGAGCCTTTATCCATCCTTCTACATTTAAAAAATATATATATTATTAAAAATATTTAAAAATGACAAAAAATTTAATTTTGTGAAATGATAATCACATTTGATCAATTCCCAAAAATTATGTTGAAGACAATGGACATTCTAATTTAATGTTTCACTTGATCCACCTTTGATACTGACGGGAGTGACTTTATTCAAAGCTTTTATATTTAGAAACTTCCTGTCGTGAATCACTTGATGCTCACAATGCGATCGCGTGACACCAATCACCCGATTGATCGCATATCATCTCATGTTGCCTCAAAGTCTTTGAACCGGACGCGTCACGAAGACTTAGGGCCTGTTCGGTACCGTTTTCTAGGCCTCATTTTTATTCTTGCTTTTAAACTTTGAGTGTAGAACTTGTTCGGTGGGTCACGTCCTAAAAAATAAATTGTAAAACATACAAAACAGAATCTGACTGACAATAATAAAATTCAAAACAATTCATACACGTTTCGGCCATTCTTCATAACGAACCACAAAATAAAATAAAAAATAATATTTTAGCATGTTTTTCAAAGCATAATTAAACTATAATTTTTCCTCTCATCTTCTTCCTCTCTCCCCGTCGCCGTCAGCTCTCTCATCTTCGTCCTTTCCCTCCCTTACCCAGTCATACCTCCTGCGGCTCTTTCCTTTTTTCTCCGCATTTTTTTACTTGATTTTTGCTTTTCTTCAATTTACTCAACTCGAGGCTTCTCAGACTCTTGTGGATTCGCCTCTTTCTTTCCTGGCTTTCACCGTTTTCAAAATTCTCAATACGCACTAAACGCTTCATCATTGTATCAATAAGCATGTGGTAAATGACTGTTGTTTCCTCGTGAAGGGTGATTTAGCCACAAGCCTACTACCACTTACACACATCGATTGCGCACACCGCTTTATTGTTATATATGTAAAAGTGTTAGATTTTCATCGCTTAACATTGTCTGTCAATAAGCATGCAACGGTGGCGGACACATACGCTTAAATTAGAGGCGACTTTAGTTAAAAAATTTTTAATTTATTTAGGAGTGTCTATTTTTTTAATATTCAAGAAATGCTAATTAGCGATAACAACTGAGCTTTCCATCGTTAAAAAATATCAGTTTTTTTTTTTCTATTTAAGTTTGGCCCACGTTACGACAACTGCAAGACACGTTGGAACACTTAAGAAAATTCAGTTATACTAGATCGACATTCCGAAATATGCGCTAATTATAACAAAATATTCCGAGATAATTATCCCTATTCATTTCAATACAATTCCAAACTAGATGGACATAACGCAAGGAAGCCAATTGATCATGGTCATTATTAAATTAACAATCAAATACTACGTACTTCCATACGAAAATCTGAAAATTATTTATTTGAAACTGATTAAATACATATAACTTCACTACGAACAATTTGACTAAATGTTAGTGAGTCTGGCACGCAGCCCCCAGAAAATAGTCTATTCTGATAATTTGACTATCCTTCCTAATGTAAGATCAAAATTTGTTTTCTTCTACTTCTTGACGAAGTAGTTATTTAACTGTTTTGTTGCCCTACTCCCCGGGGAGGGGGGGGGTGTGGGGAAGGATAAAGAAGGTGATGTAACATATGCACTTTTATTCTTTAATTAAATGTATTCTTTTTCCTCTTTGGTGTAAAATTTATTGGACTCATTACATGTATTGCGAGTAAATTTGATGCATTTATTAAATTAATAGCTTATGAATAATTTTAAATTTTTATCACAACATAAAATCGAGACATGTCGGATCTTATTGCAAGGTAGATTAGTTGGATTTTGTTTTAACACGGATCCGGTATTGGCTTAATTTGTATTAAGCTTAAAAAGAAAAGGTGGTTTCTATAAATGGAAAGTGGGAGAGAGGAACTTACCAAAAATAGAAAGAGAGAGGGGGCGTAGGGGAGAGAGAGAGAAAGAAAGGTTTGAGCCGTTTGACCCAACCCCACCCATGAATGTGACTCAGTCGTATCTTTCATTTCCATCCACTATTCTAGTCAAGCTTGGTACCGATTTGAAGCTCGTGAGATAGCGATCATACTTCTGCCGTCCTTGTCATCGGAAAACAACCGCAACCTGCAGGTGAAGCTCGAAATATCTACGGCAACACCCATTTCTTTTCATAGTCAATCCGTCGGAGTTAGGTTGCATCACCAGTTGGATTCTACTCTTCTCACCCCCAACTTTCATTTTCAATCGTTCCTGTCACCTAAAATGAGTGGATTGCCGCTAAGCGGCCACTTAGAAACTTACATTTTTAGAAGCTCAATCTGCCTCTATCACCATACATGGGAGGTCATCACCAGCACTATTAGAATCAATGTGACTAGAACTATTAGACCTGAGCTTTCCGTCATTGTTGACTAAATTTCAGTCATCATAGACTGTAGGGGTAATTTTATAATTTCTCAACTTGGAAATAATTCTGTAAGTTTTGAAATTGGTGGCAATTTAGTAATTTCAGAGAAAGGCAGTTAAATATTTTGAGAATTCAAGGATAATTTGATAATTTATGCGGTTAAGGGCATTTTGGTAATTTCACACTACACGAGTAATTTTGTAAATTTAGAACTCGTGGATTGTTGTAATATGAATTGAAGATATTTTCTCTAGTAATTTTAGATATTCGAGAGTTGTATTATATGGGTTTCAAGCTTTATTGAGTACAGTTGTATTTCATGTTATGGATAATAATTATGCCATTTTCTTCAATTAGGACGATTCGGGAACGAGAATCAATCAGTAGATATTAACGATACTAGGTTTGAACATTGTTACTGTGAGTGGAATATACAAAACCTATTTTGTAAATAGTTTATTATAGTTTTAAATATGATAAAGCATGTTTGCGAAATGAGTTTTAAAGGTTATGATTTAATGAATTTATAAAAATAGATTTTATTTATATAATGGTATTTATTATTAAAATTGTGTATGATTAATGATTTTATGTCGATTTTGAATATATGTATAATAATAATATTTTAAAGAAAAGGAAATGGATTTAAAGTTTGTTGAATGGAAAATGAAAATGAGATTTTGGATGTGATTATATGTTTACGTACATGTGTATATATGATTATTTGCAAAACCATTGGATAGTACCTTTCCCTAGATATAGATGGTACAACTACAGTGATGTAGACGAGATGAGCTATAGGTTTCTAAGACTCGTCTGAATACACATAGAGGCTTTGAACCAGTTATGCTTAGGCACTTTTACTTTTTGGGGACCAGTTATGCATGCACAAGTATGATAAAATATAATGAGATATGAGATGATATTTCCTTATCTATCCATGTAGCTTCAGGGTATGGTGGTTCCTTGATTACCTACCATTGAGATCTAGATATGATGAAATATGAGATAATATTTTCTTGTGTATCTATGTAGCTTCAAGGTATGATGGTTCCCTAATTGCCTGTCCGTCGAGGTTTGGTGTATCTATGTAGCTTTAAGGTATGATGGTTTCCTAAAAATATTGTTGGTCTAGGGATGTTTTTCCTTGTTATTAGCTTTAAGAGAATTCCAAAAAATATTGTCATGAAATTTTTCCTCCTTATTTATGCAATGGAAAAGCAATCTGTTCCATTTTATTATTGGCTTAGGTAAATTTTTCTCTTTGTTATTTTTAGAATTTTTTTCTTAGTAAAGAAAAAGTGACTTATCCTAGAGGAATAGGATTACAGAACTTTTTTCTCTTTATCGGCCTAGGAGAAATTTTTCCTCTTTATTGGCCTTAAGAAAAAAAATTATTTCAAGGAAATTGTTTGGAAACTTTTCCTTGTTAGTGTAAGAAAAAGTAATATATTTCAAAAGAATATTAATAGAAAACTTTTCCTTCTTAACCTAGATAAATTTTTTCTTTTTTCTTTTTCTTAGTTTATTGAGAACTGAGCTATTCTGAGTGAATACTATAATGAAATTTTTCTCTTAGTTGGCCTATGATAATTTTTCAGTCTTTCTTAGCCTAGGAAAAATGACTGATTTTGAAAGAATATTATTATGGAGTTTTCCCACCTTCTTAAAGTAGAAAGGAGTGAGATTTTCTTAGCTTGGTTATTTTTATGGCCTTGGCTTTTGTTTGTCTTAGTTTTCTCTTGGCTTTTATTTTTACTTAGCCTTTATTTGCCTTGTTAAACATTGACCTTTTCTTGGCTTGGCTTACTTTATGGCCTTTCCTTTTCTTAAGCATTTTTATGGTTTTGTACAATGTTATCCTAAAGATTATAGACAAGCCAATTTATGTAGCTTTTAATTTTGAGTGTCTCTTATTCTAAATTTAATTTTTAGTCGTAGAGATAGGACATATAAAATAAAGGTCGTTATAATCTTAAAGATTATCATATGATATTGCTTATGGAGACTTTCGTTATAGAATATGGATAATTTTAAAATTTTGACATACTAAATATTTAATGGGATATTATCCCTCTTTAAAGCAGTAACAATCATGCTATTGTTACTTATGCTTAAAGATAATAATCATCGAAACTCTCCTCTTTATTGTTGTAGAGAAAGATGAAGAATTATGTGAAAGAACATTATTAGGAAACTTTTCTTCCTTGTTAGCCTAGGAACTTTTTTTTCCTCCACTCTTGGCCTAAAGAAAAGTGACATATTCTTAAGGAATATTAAAGCAAAGTGACATTTTCTCAAGGATTACTATTAGAAAACTTTTCCTTCTAGTTGGCCTAGGAAATTTCTCATAGTTGTTGGCTTAAAAATGATCTATTATGGAGGAATATCATTAAAAAGCTTTTCTTGTTAGCCTCAGAAGTTTTTCCTCTCGAGACCAATTTTTTTTCTCCTCGGCATATGGAAAAGTGACCTATTGAGGAGGAATATTATTATAAATCTTTTTCTCCTTGTTGGCCTTGGGAATGAATATGTTTCCTCTTTGTTGACCTATGAAATATAGAGTTATTTTAGATGAATTTCATTGTGGAAAATTTTCTCCTTATTGCCCTAAGGAAGTGTTTTTTTCTTCATATTGGCCTAAAAAAAAAGAGTTGCTCCAAAGAAAAGTAGGGAAATTTTGCTTCTTGTTAGCCTAAGAAAGTTTTTTTCTCTATGTTGGCTTAGGGAAAAGTAAGCTATTTTAGAGGAACTTTATAAAGGAACTTTTCTCCTTATTAACCAGGAGTAATTTTTTTCTCTATGTTGACTTTAAAAAATGAGTTATTTTCAAGAAATTTTTTAGGAAGAATTTTTTTCCTTATTGGCCTAAGAAATTGCTTCCCTTTCATTGACCTAGGGAATTTTTCCTTCCTGTTAGCTTGGGAAAACTTTTCCTCATTATTAGCCTAGAAATTTTTTCCCTTTTTATTGGCCTAGAGAAATTTTTTTTCTTTCTCTTTAGTAGCTTAGAAAAGTTTTTCCTTGTTGCTGGTTTTAGAAAATTTTTCCTCTTTATTGGCCTAGGAAAGTTTCTCCTATTTCTTAGCTTAGGAAAATTTTTCCTTATTGTTGGTATGAGAAAGTTTTTCCTTTTTTATTAGCCTAAGGAATTTTTTCTTCTTATTGGCTTAGAAAAATTTGTCCTGTACATTGACCTACGGAAAAGTGAGTTACTCTTGAGGAATTTCATAAGAAAACTTTTCTCTTTATTGGCTTGACATAGGTTTTCCTTTGCGTTGGCCTAAGAAAAATTGAGTTATTCTAGAAAAGTTTTATTAGGAAAAAAATTTCTCCTTATTAGCCTAGTGAAAATTTTCATCTACATTGGCATGGTGAAAAGTAAGTTTCTCTAGAGGGATTTTTTCTTTTTGTTGACCTAGGGAAGTTTTTCCTCTACATTGGGCTTGAAAAAAGTGAGCTACTTTAGAGGAATTTCACAAAGGAACTTTTTTCTTTATTAGCCTAGGATAGCTTTTCCTTTATGTTGGCTTAAGAAAAAACGAGTTATTTTTGACAAATTTTATTAGGAGGACTTTTCTTCTTATTGGCCTACGGAAGGTCTTCTTCTACATTGACTTAGGAAATTTTTCCTTTTTGTTGGCTTAGATAGCTTTTCGTTATTATTAGCCTAGGAAAATTTTTCATTTTTGTTGGCCTAGGAAAGCAATTTTGGAAGAATTTTATTAGTGATTTCTTTTCTTATTGGTTTAAGGAAGTTTTTTTTCTTTACATTAGCCTTAGGAAAAATGAGCTATTCCAGAGGAATTTTATAAGAGTAATTTTTCTCTTTATTGGCTATGAAAATTTCTCTTTATTTTTGACTTGGAAAGTATTCCCTTATTGTCTAGGGAATGTTTTCCTCTTTATTGGCCTAGGAAAGTTTTTCCTTTACATTGTCTTATGGAAAAATGAGTTATTTTGGAGGAATTTTATAGTGGAACTTTTTGGGCTCAGAAAGTTATTTTGGAGGAATTTTATTGGGCTAGAGAGTTTATTATTATTATTTGCTTAGGAAAGTTTTTCTTCTCTATTGGCCTAGAAAAGTTTTAATTCTTATTCCCCTCGTAAATTTTTTTCTTTTTATTGGCCTTGGAAAATTTTCTTTCTTGTTGGCCTTAGAAAGTTTTTCCTTGTTATTGGCATTGGAAAGTTTTTCCTATTGACTTAGGAAATTTTTTCCTCTTTATTGCCCTTTGGAATTTTTCCTCTTTGTTAGCTTAGGAAAATTTTTCCTCATTATTGGCCTTGGAGAGTTTTTCCTCCTTGACATATAGAAAAATGAGCTATTTTGTAGGAATAGTAATATAAATGTTTTTCTCTTTGTTGGCCTTGGGAATACTGATTTATTCTACATGATTTTCATTAGCGGAATTATTTTTCCTTTTTGGCTTGGGTAATTTTTTTTCCTTACATTGGGCTTAGGAAAAATGAGATGTTTTGAAGGAATTTTATTATAGATATTTTGATCCTTATTAGCCTAAGAAAGTTTTTTTCCCCTTATTTGTCTAAAGAAAAGTGACATATTCTTAAGAAATATTATTAGAGAACTTTTCCTTCTAATTGGCCAATGAAATATTCTTTGTTAGCTTAGGGATGTTATGGAGGAATATTGTTAAGGAAAATTTTGTTGTTGGTTGAGAGGAATTTTTTTTCTCTCTACACTAATTTTTTACCCCTTAGCATATGGAAAAGTGGCATAATGAAAAGTGATTATTCTGAAGGAATTTCATTAGGGAAATTTTTCTCTTTACTGGCTTAGGAAAATTTTTCCTCTACATTGGTCTCAGGAAAGATGAGTTATTCTAGAGGAATTTCATGAGCAAAATTTTCTTCTGAACTAGAATTCTTTATGGAAATGTACTAATTATTCTTCTTTAACATGGGAGGGAATATTAATTGTTTCTAGATGTTTCCATTTGAATTGAGGTTCTATGAGGAAATCCACTTTTCCATTGATATATAAGGGAATATTTCTTATTCTTTGGACTTTCCCTTGAAATGAAGTTTCGGGAGGAAATTCTTCCTTTCCCTTGATGCAGGATGGAATATTTCTTTTTGTTTGAACCTTTTTCTTGAAATAAAGTTCCAGGAGGAAATCTTCCTTTACCTTGATGTAGGGCATTTCTTGTTCTCTAAATTTTTCTGTATATTGAAGTTATAGCAAGAAATGAGTGACAAGACCCGCCCCGACACCCCCAAGATGAGTCTATCTAAATCTTATCAAATCGAATTGATAATATTAACTCTAATATATATCTATATAAATTCTACCGAAAATTCGACAGAATTTCCTCTACAATTATAACATTCCCAAATCATGTAAATAATAAAATAATACTTCCAAAAATAATTTCCAAATGTAGCCAACTTCGTCAATCATCTCTCAATAACATACCAAATATCAATCAAGTATCAAAATACCAAAATACAATAAATTATCCTAATTCGTAAAATATAATAAAATTATACAATCCAAAATATCCATTCACAAAAACTCTACGACTCCTAATATAATTACGTGGCCATGACATAGAATAATTATCATAACTAAGTAGACAGTTGTATATGCAAATTCCTCTGGGGGGGAGTATAATAAGAAAATGAGGTGAGTACAAAAATTCAGTGAGCCTAGTAAGTGGATTGTAGTTTTGAAAAGTAATCTTATTTTAAAAATATTTTGATTATTTCTAAATAAATTTATCAAAATATCGTAATAACTTAAATAAACATATTCAATTCAAAATTATGCACAGATATAATAAAATCACATAATACTACATAAAATAAAAAAAAATCATAACACATATTATCAACTACTAAATACTGAAAAATATTATCAAACAAGTACCTAGGGAAAATAATCTCATCATACTTAGGCCTCAAAGGACAAGTAATCAGGAAGCCATCATGCCATGGAGCTATACGGACAAACCGGACCTCGATGGATGGACAATCAGGGAACTATTATACTCAAGAGTTGCATGATGGACAGAGAAATATCATCTTATATCTCATCATATTCAGACCTCAACGGATGGGTAATTAAGAAGTCATCATACTCTGAAGCTATACAGATAAACAGGAAAATAACATCTCATATCTCATCACATCTCATCATAACCCATTGTATCTCATCATAACTCATCGTATCTCATCATCATAATTATGCATGCATAACTAGTCCCCAAAAGACAAAAGCACCCAAGTACAAGCCCAAATCGTCTGTGTGTACTCAAACAAGCCCTAAAAGCCTATATTTCATATTATATCATCAGTATCACTGTATCTGGAGAATATACTTTCTAATGATTTGGTAAATAATTATATATACACATGTACATAAACATGTAATCAGATCTTATCTGAAATCACATTTATTTTTACTTTCAACAACCTTCAAACCCATTTCCTTTTTTTTAAATATTATTTTTACGCACATATTTAAAATTGGTAATAAAATCATTATTCATACGCAATTTCTATTATAAATACGCTAATGTAAATAAAATCCATTTTCAGAAAATCATTAAATCAAAGCCTTAAAAATTCATTTGCAAACATGTTTTACCATATTTAAAATCATAATAATCCAAAAAGAAAATAGATTTTGTATATTCCACTCATAGTGATGACGCTCAAATCCAGTGTCGTTAACATCCGCGAGTTGATTCTCATTCGCGAGTCCTTCGAATTATCCCTCACTGGTCAACGGTAATCAAAATTTAGTGAAAGGTAATGGAAAGCTCAGGTTTGGTAGTTCCAGCCACGGTGAGTTCAATTGTGCCGACAGTGACCTCCCACTTACAGCAACAACGGTAGATCAAACTCTCAAAATTGTGGGTTTGCAAGTTGTCGATCATCGGCAATCCAGTAGGTTTTAGGTGATGAGACGAATTAGAAATAAAAACTAGAGGTGAGAGGAGTAGAACCCAACCAATAGAGCGCCTAATTTCGATGGGATCAATGGCAATAAAAATGGGTTCTTGGTTGTAAATTTCAATCTAAATGACCAGTCTTTTGGCCGTTTTTTGGTGGGAAGGATGGTAGAGGTATGATTGACTTCTCACAAGCTTTACAATGGTACCTTACGCGTTTGGAACAGTGGCTGAAAAAAAAGATACGGTTGGGTTAAACTTGCGGGTTGGGTTGGTCAAAATAAGTCAAACACATTCTTTCTCTCTCTCCCTCCCCCCCTTTTTCTCTCATTCTCAGTTCCTTTCTCTATTTATAGAATTTCTTCTCTTTTTTTTATTAACTTAATACAGATTAAACCAATACCAGATTTGTGACAAAACAAAATCCGATTAATCCACCTTGTAATCGCATTCAAATTATCTCGATTTTATTTTGTAATTAATTTAAAATTTTTTTATGTGATTAATTTAATAATGCATCAAATTAAGTCGAATTATGTGTAACAAATTTGACTTTAAAATTAATTCCAAGTCGCAACAATTACATATCACACTTAAATTAGAAAATTAAAATGCATTTGTTACAATCCTCCCACCTTATAGAGATTTGGTCTTCGAAATTTACACATATGATGAGAACAATTGAGAATATTAAGCTCGCATTAAGTCTTCGCATTCCCAAGTAACCTATTCCTTTGTGTGATTCCTCTACAACACCTTTACTAATGGATGATCTTAAAACGTAAGACTTGATGTCTCCTTTCTAATATTTCTATTAGCTCCTCTTTGTAAGTCAAATCTTCTTACAACTTAATTGGTTGTCTCAATAACATATGACTCAGATCATACATGTACTTTCAACTGAATAGTACACTTTAACTAACCATCAGCCTGAGGGTGAAAAGTAGTACTAAAATTCAACTTGGTGCATAAAGCCTTCTACAAACCTGTTCAGAACTTATAAGTAAACCGAGAATCTTTATCTGAAACAATTGACACAGGCACTCCATAAAGTTGAACTATCTCAGTTATATAAATACTCCCTAACTTATCCATCGAATGAGTGGTCTTGCATGGTAAAAAATGATTGATTTTATGAGTCGGTCAACAATCACCCAAACATTATCATGTCCACTCTAAGTACATAGAAGTCCTGCCACAAAGTCTATGGTGATATACTTCTATTTCTATTGTGCAAATTTTATTGAACTTGCAAGTGTACGAATCTATTGTAAAATAAATTAATGGTGACGAGTGTCAGTCCCACGAGGAGGTGAATTTTAATTACATGTTGAATTAACTTTCTAAGTGAGTGGATAAATTATGATAAATTTATCCTAAATCTTGAATTAAAATGGTGAGAATAATTAAAAATACAACTGTTATAATAAAGCACTTGATTATCTGGATCTGCATCAACATGCTCAAGGGCTTAATATTCCTTATTAATATCAATTAAATCATAAGGGAGAAATTCACTCCTCATGAACCACGCTCTAACTAATATGGTGTTAAAGGCTTATCATGCCAAACAGTAATAACTATGTTATTACTATCTGTCAACGAAAAGACAAAACATGCATAACGATTACAAGGAAAAATAAAATAAATTTAACAGTTAAGCCCATGGAATATGTTGAGACTTCACCTTAATCCAAGCTTGAAAGAAAATTAGCTATTCATATTTGAACTAGGAATAAAATGAGAATTTTATTAAAATATAAAGAAAATATAAGATAGAGAAGGAATTTTAGAAAATAGAGCTAAAAAATGAACTTAAGGATGTCAAATTAGAAGGGGGAGCCCTCTTTTTATAGATACAAGGAGTAAATCATGTCTAATGGATTAAAATAATTTGGATATATAGGATTGCACCACGTGACAAGTTTTGATTGGTTTGAACACATCATCAAGTTCTTATCAATCCTTCCGTTTTCAATCAAGATCTGGTTTCCATCAAAATTATTAACTCTATGAAAATTACAAGCTTTTATCAATCATGAATAGATTGAAACCTCAACAAATAGGAAATATCTGGAACAGGCGGAATTTTTTTTCTCCCTTAGAAAAATTGAACTTAGTAATTCTATCAAACTTACAAACTTTTAACCATTTGGAAAAAAATACTAATATTAGTGTTTGCATTAGAGAAATTTCAATCTTATGTCATTGATTATAAAATAATTATGTTCACAGATCATGCTGCTCTTAAATATTTTCTCACAAATAAAGAACTAAAAGCTAGACTAACTCGTTGAATTTTTATCTTCACAAATATTTATAGTTTGTGGAGAACTTATCATGATTAAGTGTTGAATCCGGCAAAGTGAGTACCTAAAAAAGACACTTCGCCTAAGTCGTAGAATATTGTTGTTGATCATGACATCGACCAATTTTATGGTGCTGATGTTGTCATAGGATATCGTTGCTCCGCTGTTCCTTATTGGGTCTATTAATCCCATCAAATTATAATAATTATGCGACAATAACACCAGCATCCATCCATGATCCAACAGTCCACCATTAACAGAAGCTGCTGAAAGCATGAAACGGTGCGTGGAGATGACAATGCTAACATTCAAGCAACAAATAAATGATCACTCACAAATCGAAGCACAAGCTTACAAGCTTCCAGCTCTGTCAACGAATTAACACATTAATCTTAAGAACTTTCAACTTCTCGGTTCCCATAAACTCTACCCAGCTGCTCAAAACTTGCACTACTTCTTTTAGATATTTTGATACCTCAAGAACGACAGTGAAGAAAATTCAGTCATATCCTAGAAACGAATAACAAAATATTTCTAATAATAGTCCGTATTCAGTTCAATTCAACTCCAGACTAGTTGGGTTTGGCCACGTGATCCTTTTCCCACCCTTTACCATTACCATTTATACAAGGAAGCTAGACGATCGTAGTCTTTCTAAAACAAATCAAATACTACAAACTTCAATACAGAAATCCGAATTTTTTTTTTCAAATACAGTTTCAATACTTGAACACACAAAATTAGAGATTAATCGATAATATGTCGTTACCTCTGGCAGCCCCAAGACAACAATCTCGTCCCGTCGTCCTGTAACGCCTTTTTTTATTTTATTATTATTTACTCTTTTTACCTTTATTAAATTGGGTAGGATCATTATTATTGAGTATTTGTGTGTAAGTAAGTAAAATTTATCAATTTATTTTAAATAAATTACGTAGGTTATTATTTTCAAAAATTTATTTAAGACTCAAGTTTTTTTAATAAATAAAATGTTTATCAATTATCAAGTATTTAAGAAGAAGCCTTCTTTTATTTCCTACATCGTTACAAATTCTAGAAAAAAAAAAGAGTTTTCTAAGTATTTCTTTGACTTACATAATTTTCCCTTAAGGTATTAAGTATTTCTTTGATTTATATAATTTTCCCTTAAGGTATTAAGTATTTCTTTGATTTATATAATTTTTTTATTAATTATTTATCTTTAATTACTTGTAGTGTGATTTGAATAATATATGAGCATTTGTGATGCTATGATGATATGAACAATCTTCATTCATTTTCAAATTATTTTCTTTATTTAGAATCACATGAATATATTTGCATATCATGAAAATAGACATTCTAAGCTTTTCATTTGTAGAGTTTTCTGTTGGAATCCTTTGAGTATATAAATTGTTATGATTTTTTGAAGTTGGATTACTAGTGCTAGAAAATTTCGATTTTCAACGGCAGTTCTCACTTCTGGAAATTTTTTCATAAGGTTACACATCTTTAAAAATTATGGCAATTTTTTATCAACAGACCTATGTTCTTATGATTTCATCTTTAATTTTGTAATTTTATTTTTCATATTGCTAAAAAATCATAACATGCGGCCATAGTAGATTTGGAAACTGTTTTCTAAAATTGCAAAAGATGAAACATGTAAGAGTCAAGGTTAATTTATAAATACAATATGTCATGTTAGGATTTTAAATGCAATTTCAATTTTCCTCTGTCTTTCAAATCTGGAATCATGATTTTTTGGCATGTAAAATAAAAGATATGAAATTTTCAATTTCTGCCTTCAAATCTAAAATTTTCTAGACAGGTTAGATGTCTTCATAAATAAAATACTTTTAAAATAGTTTCAACATCCAAATTTAAATTATATGCTTTCAGAATGTGTCTATTGTAATTAGAAAAAAATGGATTATTTCAAGTACTGAAAAATATTTTATGAATTTCTAAATTAGTAAAGGTTTATTTTGGTTAATGCTGAACAATTTTGTTACTTTAGTAAAAAGTCAATATTCTGACTTGATTTTCACTTGTGCTAATTTTTATGAAATTTTGGATTCAATGTTATGCATGTTCACAATATCTTTGTAAATTTTCATAGTTTTCAGACATGTTAAAAATTAGCATGTGTATGATACTTATATTTATATCTAGAATATGTATAAGTATTGAGCTAGTATAAGTGCCTATAATTTAAAGATGATTGAGATTATGTTTAAGGTTAGAGATAATATTGATAAAAATATTTATAATGATTATAGGATATGAATGAGCTCATTGGTTTGTTCTTAAGGCATTAAGTTGATTGTTGCGGATCGAGGTAAGTAGATTCATACATGATATGCTTTATAATAAATGTAATTTATATTATAAGAATTATGTTTATATAGAAATTTTTATAAAACTAATTTCTAAAATATTTAAAAGAATTTTGTAAATCAAAACACTTTTAAATGAATTTATATAAATGTATTTTAAAATGAATTTTCTTTTTTAAGAAATTAGTTTTCTTTAAAAAATATTTTCTTAAAGAATTTTTGAAAAGAATTAAATGATCAAAGAAAAGTTCTTAAATATTTTTAAAAACTCTAAATGTTATTTATGAAAGAATGCAAGATAGATTCAAAAATATTTTGGCTCATAGTCTGTAGTAACATATAAGATACAAATATTATGACGTTAGGTAATGTTATAGCTAGCTTGCTGGTATGATAATGATCTTATGCACAAGGGTATTGTGAACAATACGCAGTATAGTATCCTGGACAAGGAACAATGTAGAGTATAGTACCTTGAATGATGAATGATGATGACAATGAGGCAAGAGCTGCCAAATATTTATATTTTAATGTTTTTATGAATGTTTTTAATATTTTTAATACTTTTACACGAATCCATCCCTTATGTTAAATGAAGATGTTATTATAAGATGTTATAAAATATTTAAAGGTATGACACAATTACAAAGTGATTTCTAACTCTCAAGTACAAGAGTGTCTTGTTATATTATAGCTGAGTGAGTCTGATGTCAATCCACAGAGAAAATAGTTAAATTGTTTATTTTATTTTATCTAAAAATGAAAATAAAACTTGAATATATACAACTTAATTTAAGTAAAACTATGAAATTAAATTAGTTAAGATTATGGATCCACTCTTAGTAATAAATAAAATTTAATAAATTCTTTTTACTATTTTTATTTAGATTTAATGTCCAAAAGATTATTATAAAAATTATCATTATTTTCCCATTAACTTTATTATGAATTAAGTATTTATTGTGCCAAAAATTAATTTGTCTACAACAAATCAAAACATTATTTTACTATACCTTATATTAAGATATTAAAAATTTATTCTGCTAAACTCCGTTGTTAATAAATCAAAATTTTAAAATATAACATATGTATAAAATTAAATAAAAAATAATTTAATTTATATAATTAAAAATATAATTTGATTAAATTATATTTATTTTCTAAAATTATCACTTCCCCTAGCTATTATTGTTTAGTTAAGCATAATTGAAATAAAAATAATTATTAAACTTAAATTACTCATGATTAAAAGAAATAAATACAACTAAACTCAAAATAAAATTAATTTATTTATAAAAATAATTATGCAAAATATTAAAACACATCTGGAAAATAAGATTACGAGGAGGTTAAGAGAAATTGAGAAGAAGAGAGATGTACAACATAAAAATGAAGCTTTATTTATTGAAAAAATAAATTCATAATCCAATATTGTGCAGTCTATTATAAGCTTTATTCATGCGCTCCTCACAACCATTGGATCAAGATCCAACTTGTGAGGTATCCAATTTAGTCAAAGAACAGTTGAGATTTGATGTGTTAATGGGTGGATCAAGTTGACTCGAATATAAAGATTCAAATCCTATAACTTGTTTCACCAACCATTGCCACGTAGCACAATCGTAACCATTAAATAATGAATGGTTGATATTTAGTCCAAGTTGATAGCTTATCCAATGCACTCATATCTATTGTAAGCTCATTTTATCATCTAATCAGTGCTCAGTCAACAAAAAAAAGTAAATTTATTTTTTTATACAAACTCAATTTTAAGTCAATCTTGACTCATCTTAAGATTTCCTGATCTCTAAAATCCAAATTTGATATCTATTTGTCTGTTTAGAGCTTTGAACTACTTGAAATTAATATTTTACTTAATAAATACACAAAAATATATAAAATTAAATATAGTTAATATATAATTAATAATTCTTAATATAGTGTATAAACACAATTATAAATTATAATAAAAGCATAAAATAATATTTTTATCAGTTGTTAATTTAACATTTTTTAATACTAATTAAGGTGTAATAACAAGGGTTTTCAAATATTACGCATGGATTTATTTACTAAGTCGATGGCTCACCCCTCGTCTCTAATATTTTGCAGATTTATTAGAGATGTTGTTTGGATATTTAGATGGAGATTTCTTTTAGTGGATCTTTGGAGTTACTTTAAATAAATTTAGGTAGATTTTTTATTTTGGATTAGAGACTTTCTTGGAAAGAACTTATTTTCGATGTTCTCTTTTTTATAAAGATTCAATTAGAATATGAATAGTAATTATTTATCTTAAGATTTATTAATAAGAATAAATTATGTAAAGTATCATTTTAATTTTACCATTATACTTTTATGGGTAGATTATTGAGGTAGTACAAATTGTGTTAGTAATATTATCGGATCCAATTACATTCCCAAATAGAGTAGTGATATACTTATATAGTTGTAATATAGATATTGAACACATATTGTGGCTTAATTTTCAAGATTATATATGTTCGACTCATGTTGTGACTCAATTGTTAGGATACCTAACATTAATACAAGAAGTACAAACCCTAGCTGAACTAATAATTAACAAGAGCATATCAAACAAAAGCAACCAAATAATACAGAATTGAGATGATTCAGCCATCAAATGACTTCCATCCATCCCAGATACAACCGAATTATTTATTGATTTTCACTATTCAGGATTACAAAAATCAAAAGAACTTTATAGCTAAGTTTGTTACAACTTTACAGAGAAGAAGTTTCAAGGAGATGAATCTCACAAATTCTCTCTCGAAAGCTATCAAATTCCCTCCTGCAGGTTGATGATCAGCTTATATAGCCGAGTTTGAAACCCAGAAATCCAAGTCACAACTTCTTGCTGCTCTGCTCTTTTCTAACAGAAATAACGGTCATTTGACTTAGTCAGATTAAGTGACTCACGCGTAAGTCACGTGAGGACTTATTTGATTAACCTCAAAACTTGAGCCGGACCTGATTGATTGAACTTTGAAGCATAGAACTCTTAATGCCCAAAACAATGGCGTTCTGTGGTTTTGTTTTAATTCATGCATAACAGTTTCAATTTATTTGAATAGATTGAATACATATAACCCGAGTGCACATTATTCCATAAAATTTCCTCGCCATTCGCAGCTTCCAGAAAATGACCTCTTCCGATCTAGTGATGGAAGTTTTCAACTGTGTTGCCTGTAATTAGTAAAGATGTGTAATTAAAAACATAAAAATAAAGTAATAAACCATTTTTTTTTTCACAAGACACCATGTAAATTTACATCACCTGTGCAAAAGCTAAAGCAGAATCTAGAATATTGAATTACCTTTTTGTATCAACACAGATCTAGATTCAAGGGGAGTCTTCTTGATTGATTGTAATTCGCGGACCACAGTGATCATGTTCATTCGATCTCGCAGCATTTCCATTGAGCAAGCTATTAGGAAAATAGCACATAAGTGGTTATTTTGACGCATAGTTTTGAGTGGACTCCAATTCGTATTGGTGAAAGTTTTAGGTGATTCGGATACTCCTCTGCTAGTATTTCGAAATGGTGTATTTAGATACTTAAAATAATGCTTGGCTAAATGAAAAATTGCTACTCAAAATATGTCCTTGAAGTTGGAAAAATTATATAAAAATAACTAAAAATTAAAAAATAAAGTCAACTTTGACTGAATGAATATATATGTGTGTGTGTACGTAATGCACAATTGATAGTGACTTCCAAAATTTGGCATAAATATAGTATCAAAAAATAAGGATATTTTGTATTGCAAGGCCTAAATATCTACGTGTTATCTAATATAATAATTTTTATATATTATAAAAATTTATAAGGTAAGCATTTGGTATTAATCTATAAAAATAATTTTAATAACATTATTTTTTACAATTTAACATAATATTTATATATAATTTTATTTAATAATAAAAGATTTTGCTTAAAATTGAAATTGAATATATATATTAGTATTTGACACCAAGAAAAATTTGAGATCAAGGGAAATTCTAATATGATATTTAGTAGTAGGTAGCAAAAAAGTACATTTAATGAAGGTATTTATGACAAAAAATTAATTTTTCATTCACTCATTTTATCATTATGATAAAAGTGTAGAAATTTTACTTTTCCATTCAAATAAAAATGTCTTTTAAAAACCTTAAAAAGAAACTAATATATCAAAACATCTTAAATTTAGTCAAATTAGAACTACACACATAAAAATAAGAAACCCCATAGGCATTACAAAACCCCTTCCGAGTTTCAAGTTTTCACCCATAATTGCAGCTACTTCAGTAATTGCATTCTGAACTGTTGTTTCTGCACTTATTTCTGTATGAACAAGATTCAATTCTTCAACCACGCACTCAAACGCGACAATTGACTTGGATTAAACTCGCAAATCAATCCTAATCTTGAAGTCAATTTGAATAATGTACAAAGGAATCTGAATCCAGAAAAACAAATGAAAACGTGAACATTTATCAAAATAATGAGGTTGGACTAGCTAGCAGCTCCAAATAAAGTCCTTCGGATATGAATGCTTATGATGACAGGGAAAGACTGGACACCTATGAGATAGAATAAACTCTTTAGCACAAATTAGAGGAAGAAAAATAATTACCAAAAATAACAGAATCGGATTAAATACTCAGGAGTTAGACCCCCGAAGCCAGCAGGGAAATATTCTCAACCACCGAAGCTTGCTTTGCCAATGCAAAGGCATACAAGAACAGCCCCAGTGAAAAAAAAAAAAAAAAGATAAAATCGTATGAAGCATGATACAAAGAAGGAGATACAGGAAAAATTACCAATATACTGGAAGGCACCAATTGAATTGAAACTAGGTGAACAAAATAAAAAAGTTAACACTAACCAAGTACTGAAATATCATATTCCTGGCAGCAAAATTAGTCCCGCAATTAAGTTCAATAACAGCATCATTACTCTCATTTTGTGCTAAAGCGGTATCCTCATTAGCAGTTCGAGACGACTTTTTTGACGCCAAAACTTTCTCTCGTTTGCTCAACTCCTTCTGTACCGTCTCTCCACAAAGTCATAACATCATCAAAGTTAAAACTTGGAGACAAACCAGCCCATCAAATCTCAGAAGGAAGAAATATTTATTTATTACCAATATCCCTGTTGCAATTAACAAGAGCCAACTTGAGATCCCTCATTGGACCACTGGTTCGTTCCTTTAATTGCTTAATGAGGTTCACTTGCTCTGTAGCTATAGAAGCTTGATCACTGACGTTTCTTGATATTAAAGCAAAAGTGGATTTTGTGTTTGAATGAAAATAAGTCTTTCATCTGATCTAGCTTGACAAACCGAAGTCCCTTTGCTTGCACAAGTGGATGCTTCGCACTTCGAAAACAATTCATTTCAGTACCCTTATAGAATACAGTTCAGGTGCCCAAAATAGCGCATCAAAATTCGTGTGTTTTCTTTTCTTTTCTTTTAACTCCTTGCATATTTTAAATTCCTCTGGATACCCATGCATGAGCACCACTCGATAATTACATAGTGTTTACGAACAATCGTGGCTTAAAAACTCACAATTATTAATTTACGTGGTCAATTATGGTTTAGAGTTGATTTTTTCTGTCATGAATAAGGAAATATAATGTCACATATTCTAAGTTTTATTTATTTCTTTTCAAAGAACAGTGTGCAACAATAAAAATTTAGAACAGTAACAGCTTTCCATATTCTTCGCCAGTTCTTATTCTATCGTAACAAACTTTGACCTACACTTTAGTGTTTAGAATATATATAATTGTCCAACATTATTTTTAGAAAAGAAGGAAAGTCCATAATTATTAAGGTTATTTCATTCTTCTTGACTTCTTACAAGTAAAAAAAAAAAAAAAAAAAAGGAGTAATTTAAACTTATCTGATAAATAATGAAAAGGGATACAAAGACTTGTCGGGGACCAATTTCGGCCCTAAAAAATTAAGCTTTCTTTAGGGTTTAACGGGGTTGGTTATATGTAACAATCAGACAATTATCATTTTGTTATTTCCTTGTTATGTGCGTCAGCTTCTATTGCAGCCGCATGATCTCTGTCCCAATCTCATTCAGACTTATAACATTTTTTATAAGGATGATGGAATGAATGAATGTTGCATAGTAATGTTGGTTTTTTATTAATTAAAAATAATAAATAATTAATCTAATTAAATGTTGTGTAATAGATTAATGGTGAATATATGGTGTTTGATTATTATGAACAATATTATTAATAATATATGGAATGAATGAAAATTGCATAGTAATGTTGGTTTTTGATTAATTAAAAATAATAAATAATTAACCTAATTAAATGTTGCGTAATAAATTAATGGTGAATATATGGTGTTTGATTATTATGAATAATATTATTATTAGATGGGAAGACGTTCAAAAAGCCACGTCGTCCCTAAAGGAGCGTTTAGATGCAGAGCTGCGGCCGGTGGGAAGTTTTGGACTGCGATGTAAGAGGGAGTTGTGGAGGGTTCAGTATGCATTGCGCCGGATTCGTCATGCGGCAAGGGATCTTCTTCCTCTGAATGAGAAAGAGCCTCGCCGGATCTTTGAAGGTCAAGCCTTCCTCCGCAGGATGTTTAGGTACGGCCTTTCAGAGGTTACTCAGAACAAACTTCAGTATGTCTCGGCCCTCACTGTCGAGAGCTTCCTCGAACGCCGTCTTTAAATCTTTGTCTTCAAAGCTGGTTTGGTCGAAGTCTATTCATCATGCTTGTGTTACTAGTAGTCTGTTACTGTTATATACATATGCATACATGTATGTTTAATTAATTAAATATTTTGTGTAAATTATTCTCAAGTGTGGGCATTTACATCTTTCTTACTATAGATACACTCTTAAACCATATGGTTTAAAAGAGTTAATTTTTTAATGAATCATAAAGTCGTGCGGGTTAACAGAATTAAAAACTAACTCTTTTAAATCATGGGGTTTAAAATTTTGACTATATGAAAAAAAAAATGAGGGCGTCATTAGGGATGGCAATGGTGTGCGGTGGGGGTGGCAAGGCCTACCTCATTAAAAATTTCGTCTCTATTTCCAAATAAATTTAGTAAGATGGGAATAGGAAATTCCCACATAGGGAATGAGTTCATCATCCCCATCCAGTTTTCTATTTTCTAATAGATGTAGATACATAATCTCAATAAATTAAAAATTAAAGATTTGAATAGAATTATCGCCATATTACAAAATACTTAAATTATTGTAAAATAATCTCCAAATATTTTAAATAATTCTCGAAATGATATCAAAATTGAAAAATATTCAAAGATAACAATTCTTAAGAGAAAAAAGAAAACATAATAATGTTTTAGATTGAACAAAAATTATATTGTAGAGTTTTCTTTTAGTTATAGTTATTTATATCAAGTAAAAATAAAAAGAAAATTTATTAACTAATATTTTAATTGAAAAATAAAAAATAAAAAATCATTTATATATAATGAGGATTGGGATAGAGAGTACAAAATTAAACCCTACCTCATTAAGAATTTTGGGATTATTTTCTCCTATGTCATATCCCGTTTTTCAAAAATTATTTAAAATTTACCCCATTCAAAGTGGAGCCCTATAGAACTCCACTCCTATAGAGGATTTTATCATCTCTAAGTGTCGTTATTAAAAAAAGACTATATTTTGTATTATGTATCCAAATATCTAATTCACATATAAATAATTAATTTCTTAATTTGCATGCATAAAATGTACCGTCCTTCCTGGTGAGAGTGGACACCAAAAACCATGTGGCAGTCTCTCTAAAAAGTTCCCTCAAACAAAATAGCCATCTTGGAAGAGTCAAGCGAAAGGTCCTGAAGGCCGCTACTAAAAAGGCTGGTAGTGGAGTAGATGAAGATTATAAGGATTAAATTTAATTAAATTTATACCCCTCTCTATTCCTCCCATTCCTAATCCAATCATCATTCATTTTCATTTCATTAATTGCCTATTTTAATTAATTTCTTTGATTATATAATGATCACCATTTGAACCGTGATTATTCTTTGGCATTGATGTGACTCAAAATTATTGTTTAGCTCTAAGTATACAAGTGTTTGATTATAATATAATCTAGTAAGTTTAGGGTCAAACCTTAGAAAATTTAAAATCTAGTAGTCCATTATTAAATAAAGAAAATTAAGTGCAGGAAAGAAATTAATAGGAATCACTCTAAAAATATATTCAGGTTATGGGATCCACTCTTAGATTTCAAATTATAGTTATACCATTCTCTTGTATTTATATTTATATTTATCTTGCCATTTAATTATTATGTCATTTAACTAACAATTATTGTTAATTATTATATCATTTAACTATGCATTAGTGCAAATAAATATGAGACCAAGTATTTAATATCCCACAACTATATTATAGTGTCCACATTATGTCAAAATTTCATAGAAATATGAAGAAATCTTGATCTACAAATTAACATGACATAAAAAAATCTGATAAATAAGAAAAATTCAAACAAATAAAATAACTTTTAAGACTCACTTGAAAGAGTAATTAATTCAATTATTTGAATACTTGAGTTTATCTTTCACCTTAGTTTAGAAAATCAGCTACTTAAGTTGATAATCACATTCATTTTATTTAACAAACTTCTAAAATATATTATGAGAGAATTAACTATATAAAAAGAAATTTTTCTAACTTTAGTCTCAACTCCTCTTTTTCTCTGCACCCTCTCCATTCTATGCGTAAGGAACACATCATCTTTTTCTTATATTTTTGTATTATTTTTTATTTTTATTACATATTTACATAAGGACATGTGATATTCATATGGTATAACGGCCACCTAACTATCATGAAATGGCTCATTTCCTTTTTTTAATTTTTTTATTAGTTACATCTTCTCAATAATGCAATTCAAATGGCTCCAACAATTCTTCTTTGATTCCTGCTTTCAGTTCTAATTCCCTCTTTATTCGTGAAATATTATAATATTAAAATTAACATAATGCAAATTAATTTTAACATAAAAATTTATTAGGAAAGCATTAAGATAGTTTAGGAATAATGAGCGCATTAATCAATACTGTAAATGAAAAAGTAATAATTTTTTCTCATTAAATGTATGCGTTTTAGTGTCAATCATCCATCTTTGTTATTATTTTATTATTAATTTTTGTTTTTTTTTTGTTTTTGTTTTTGCTTTGTTTTGCTTGATTTATAATAGATGCATGCAGTTATTGACTAAAATTGATGAAGGAATGTGTAAAGGGAATGGATAAGAACCTGTAAAGGGAATGGATAAGAACCAAATCTCTCTTAACTTATCTAATAATCACCATATGCTTGTATTTTATTGTATGTTTAAGTAAGAAGCTCCGCTGAATTTTGCCCCAAAGAAAAGTAAAAACCTAACAATGAATGGTCTTTTCTTGTTATCAATTGTAAAAACAGTATTCCAAAATTGTAAACATCACCAATTATTGACATCTTGCTTCCTAAGCCATACTTTGCCATTCAAAAAGTTTAAATGAAACATTATAGGATTTATAGACGAAATTAAGAGTACTTACATATGTGCAAATGTTGAAAATTTATCTGACAAGTTGCAGTACAATCATCATTGCAGGAGACCATTTTTTGAATTACTTTAGAGGTTAAGATAAATTTAAAAGATAATACCTAGAGCAATATAGCCAATAGACGCTTTGACACTAATAGAGCTTGCTTTTGTATAAGTGGGAGGAAGGAGCCTTGTTATCCCAAAGTAATTTACACGTGCAGTCATGTTATCATCAAGAAGAACATTGATCAGTTTGAGGTCACAATGAGCAGTTAAAGGTTGACAATCATGCTGCAATTGTTCAATGCACATGCTACATCAATGGCGATGTTCATTCTCTGAAGCAAATTTAAATTCCTTGGTACCTCGTCTATTTAATCTACTTCAATGATAAGATGCAACCACTTCTCTAGACTTCCATTGTGCACGAACTCATATAAAAGAGTCTTGAAGTCAGTATCTTGACAATCTACTCCTAACTATGAAGTGAGAACTTTGACAAGATTCTGATGTCTGATGTTTCATAATGTCGTACACTTACCTATGAAGCTCTTAGGGTCTGTTTGTATTGTTTTCCAATTGTTATTTTCATGAAACAAAAGTAAGAATGAAAATAATATTTTCAAATTTATTTTTAAATTTTTCAAAAATAATGAGAAAAAATAAAGCATTACTATTGGAATAATTTATTTAAAATTTTTAAAAGACTATTATCGGAATAATTTCCATAAACTTAATATTAAGTAATATATAATCATTTTTGTTATTTAATTAGTAGGATTATTTTCATTTTAAGAATAAATTAGGAGATCTTATTAACTTTTTTGTTTAAAGAAAAATGATAAACTCTATATTTTTTATTTAATTAATATATTAAAACATAAATATTATGATATATATAAAAAGAAAAGATGATTGCGAGGGAAATTGATTTTTCGGATATAAAATAATAATGATGATGTTGATATTACTATTATTTTGAGAAATGGTGGAAGAAAATTATTCATTTTAGGACTCAACACTATATTAGGAAACAAGGAAAATAAGAAAAAGTTGTTTTCTTATTTTCTTACCGAATGCACCCTTACAAGCTACGTGATGATGAAGATTGAAAACTTCGCAGCGGTAATTGTTCTACCTTTATCAAGAATTCCTTTATAAACAGAACCAAAGCTACTTGCACAATAAGGTTTGCTAACGAAAACCCATCCATAGAATTTTAAGGATTTTGTTACAATAGGTTTAAGAGTGAATTTATCGAACTACTTAGTTTTTATTTCTCTTTTCTCTTGCTTACCCAACAAAGATATAAAACAGACAGGGCTAAAGCAAGTCCGACAAATGCAGAGGCAATGGCAATGACCAATTTAAGTGCAAGGGTCAGTCTCCTTTCTTAAGATTTCGTTATACTACACGCTGGGAGATGAAATTCGGGTATACCACTATAGAGATTACTATTTCCCGAAACCAAAGCAACACTTTCTCCTAAAGGATACCTTCTGTTGGTACTACACCCTCAAGATCATTGTAAGATAGATTTAAATTATTCAAGAATAATCTGTCTACAAGAGTGGGAACTTCACATAAAAGATTGTTTTGAGATAAATCCCAAACCAGAGACCCCTTAAAGAACTCAAATACAAAGGAATAGGACCTTGGAAGACGTTGCGTTGCATCCTTAATATTTTCAATTTTATACAACTACCAAGGGTACTAGAAATCTCACCCTCTAACATATTTTTATAAACATATAAAATTTAAAATAGTTAATTTTGTAATTATCAATTTATGTAATGACTAAATAATCTATAATTTTAATTTCACAAAATAGTCTTAAGTGTTTCAAATAATCGTACATTACAAAAGTGTAAACCGCCCACTCCACATTTGTATCTTATAAATATAGGCATACATTGCATTACAAAGTAATGAAAGAAAAAGGTTAAATGAAAGCCGTTAACAAGATACTAATTACTATTGCGTTTAGTTCAAATTTTCTTATTTATTTATTTTATAACTCGTTATCAGCATGACAACTAATTTGATGTGGGTAATTTAATTTTTACTATTTATGTCTATTTATATTTTATTATTATGTTTTTATATTGTTAGTTTATTATACTGTTGTTTTAATTATTTATTGTTTATAATAATTTTAATGGCTAGTTTAATAATATCACATCTATTGCTATTATCTTATTAATATATTGTTATTATGTTAATATGGCCTGTTTATTTTTTTTTATATGGTTGGTTTAACCACCTATCAAGTCATCTTAATTTCAATGAATTAAGATTTTTGCTTTCATATATTTGTCTTTAAATATTATTATTGTAACCTGAAGTTTACAATTCAAATTAAGTGGTGAGAACCTGAAGCTCTAACCTCTTTAAAAATTAGAACATGAAGTTTTAATTTATAATTTTAAGTTAGAGCTTAATGTTCTAAATACACGCAAGAAGTTTCTATATGTTTCTTAATTTTTATCAGTATTTACATATTTTATATTTATATTTAAATACTTATTTTTTCCTTTGATTATTAATAACAAGGTCTTTGAAAAATGGTGAATCTAATGAATCTACAAATCCTTACCATTGAAGTTTCTGATAGAACTACCTTTCTTGGGTATTGGATGCCAAAATGCACTTTCAAGGTATGGGTTTGATTTTCCTCCATCATCATTTACATGAGAGCCTAAAAGTTAAATACATGATAGTAGAAGTTCCATTAACTTTATAGAATGACCTCAAGGATAGATTTGATCCCCAAGGAAATATTTTCCTTCTAAATGCCAAACTTGAGCAATTGAACAGGTTACATGACTATGCAAGAGTCTCTAATTGCAACTCTACTATGTTCTACATCACCTCAAAACTAAAATTATATGGTGAGGAAACTACTGATAGAGATATTCTTAAAAAGACACTCATTACTTATTGTGTATCAAATATTGTCCTGCAACAACAATATTAGGAGCAGTAGCATTTTCTGAGCTGATAACATCTCTTTTAGTTATTGAACAAAATAATGAGATCCTAATGAAAAATCATGAATTACATCTAACTGGCCCTCAAGCATTCCTAGAAGTGAATGTAAATACACATACAAATAATAAATGTAATTGAAGAGGCTAAAGAGATTATGGTCACTTCCATTGTGGTGGTCATAGACATGCAAGACCACGGAACAATTGAAATGGATGCCATCAAAAGTGGAACGTCTATAAGAGACCTAATAAGTACAATAATGTAGGAAATACTAATGCTACCAATGATAATAAAGAAATTTGTTATCGATGTGAGAGAAAAGGTCATCAATCAGGTACCTGCAATATGAATAAAAATTTGGTAGAACTCTACCAAGCATCCAATGAAAGGAAAAGAAAAATTAAGAAAAATTTAGTTAACAACTTAGATTCTGATGATCTAACTCATCTTGGTGCCTTTGATATCTTTAAAGACACAAAGGGATCACTTAATTGATAATGGAAACATCCACATTAATTAAGTTCTCGTTATTACAACATAATTATTAAGTTATTAATATGTTAACTTATATTTATTACGACATAATTATTAAGTTATTAATATGTTAACTTATATATATAATTATTAAGTTATTAATATATTAACCTAATATATATAGTTATTCTTTTTTTAGCTTCATCAAATATACTTAACGTTTGCATGTAATCCTAATGTCTACCATGAATTTTTGCTTAATATAATGTTATGGATTCTAGACATAAATTACCTATTTTGAAAATGAAAACTGTGGATGTATGCTTGGCTGAAACTGCAACTATACATGATATTCTTCAAGATAAAAAAATAATTATTGTAAATAAAATTTGTTGAAGGGAAATTAAATACTATATTTAGTCTTGCAAACCTAATAGAAGACTTTAGAAGAGCTATACTCTTGTTTCCAAGGGAAATAAAACTAATAATTAGAGGTGGCCAATGGGCCAGATGACATGAGGCATGATATAGGTAGGCATGTATCCATAAAGCACAGTACAACACGGCACAGTGTGACATGCACGTGGGTTGGGCCGAGCTTAGAGTTTAAGCAAGTGGGCCTTAAAAGCACAACAAAATTATAGATAAATCAAAGCACGGTACAAGAAAAAGCATGCAATAAGTATGTTTTACTTTTAATGAAAGTAAACATAAAATTTTATGACTTTATAAATAACTTGAAATTGAATACTTTAATATATTTTATTAGCTTAAGTTTTTTAAATTTATTGAATTGTTAATTTCAAAAAAACTATAATTCATTTATGTTTATAATTTATTAAATAAATAATTGATATCATGATTTTAATAAATAAAATTATAAATAATATGATTTTATAAATATATATTAACATTTTTATAAACTATAATCTATAACTCTAATTCTAAGTTAACAATTAAGTTAACTCTTAAAAAAAATTATTATTGTTGTTGTTAAGTACTAAAAAAAAATTCTAATATCATAGAGTCAAACTTAATAAGTAATATTAGATTCTCTTATTACTATTAATTATTATTATTAAATATGAACTTGAGTTTTCAATTTTTGATTCTATTAAATTTGGATCAAGGCATATGGATCCAAAAAAGTACATAGGCTTGAAAAAAATAAGATAACAACTTGGCATGCGTTCCAAAAAAAAAAAAAAGCTTAGTGGGTTCTTTCTCAGGCACAGCATGTGTGGGCATGACATGAGTGGGCATGGCATGTATGCCAAGTCAGGCCTAAGGAAAAAATTAGGCACGACACGAAATATATATTGGGCACAGCATAGCGCAAGTACGAGCACGCATAGGTTTTCTGTTGATGGGCTTGTGCCGGCACAGCATGACCTGTTGGTCACCTCTATTAATAATCCAAAATACTTTATATTCAACAATATATAAAAGAAATATATTAAATATTAAATATATGCACTGAAATTGACATCTACTGCGATTTTAAATGAAAATAATGTGGAATCCCTCTACATTACTAAAGATATCTAAAGAAAAAAAGTGCATATTAGAAAAACTCAAGATTGTATTACACAATCATAAATACAATTGAATGCTACACAGTGATGAGCCAGAAGTTCACAAATCTAAAAGTATTTATATTGTGACATAATTGTCTTGGACATCAAAGAGCTACAATGATGTATAGAATTATTGAAAATTTTTGTAGACATCTAATAAAAAAAAAGATTCTATTGTCAAATGAAATTGTTTGTACTACCTGCTCACAAAGAGAATTTGTGGGTAACCCTTCTCTTTTAAGGTTGGTCATGAATCTTCATTGTTTTTATAAAAAGTTTAAGAAGACATATGTAAACCACTCTATCGACCTAGTGGAACATTTCATTATGTTATAGTTTGGATTGATACATTTGCATGGTGATCACATAGTGTTTATTCTCCACCTATAACATTGTATTTGCATGATTAGTCCCTGAAGAGACAAAGTTCCTAAAGTGGTACTATAACACAAAAAGAAGAAAAAATCTACAAATTATACTTGTACAAAAGAAATGTGAGATCATAATGAAATAAATACTGACAATGTATTTTTATTCATAGTAGCTACTAAAATTACAAATAATTTTAAGCCTAAAACTATAGATGAATATAACAAAAAACATGATTGGCCTTAATAGAGAGAAGCAATTCAAGGATTTCAAGTACAATTAACTTATGTAGCTAAACATGAAGCTTTTGGACCTATAGTCCAAACACTTTAAGATGTCAAATCTATTGGATATAAATGGATATTTATAAAGAAATATAACAAGGATAATTAAATCACTAGATAAAAAACACCATTAGTTGTATAAGGTTTCTTATAGAGACTTGGTATTAACTATATGGATACGTATAAGTTATAGATACTATTATGTTTTAATTTTTAATCAGTTTAAAAGTCTTAGAAAGACTTGACTTGCGTATCATAGATATAACGATTGTATATCTATAAGGATCACTAACACTGTTCTTTACATAAAAATCACTAAAGAATTCAAAGTACTTGAAGCATCTAAACTAAAGAATCATAATTTGTGTTCAACCAAGCTACTAACTCTTGTATTGACTAATACAATTTAGATGCATGTGATAAAATTATTTGTAAATATTTAACTAAAAAAGAATGCAAATATATCTTATTTGCCCATTTGCATTCATTAGAAAATTTGAATATAGATTTACACTTGTAGCAATTTACATTAATGATATAAACTTAATCGATACTCCTAAAGAGCTTTCAAAAGCTTCAAAATATTTAAAAAGAGAATTTAAAATAAAAAATTTAGGAAAAATAAAATATTATCTCAGCTTGTATATCAAGCATAAAACAAATGAAACATTTATCTATTTATCTGTTTATATTGAAAAAATCTTAAATTGATTCAATATAGATAATGTCCATCTATTAAGCACTCTTATAGTTACTTGATCTCTTAACCCTAAAAGGGATCTATTTCATCTCAAAGAAGATGACGAAGAGATATTTAATCCAAAGTATCATATCTAAATGCAATTAGTATTTTGTTGTATCTAGCTTAATACATTAGACCAAATATTGCATTCTTTGTGAACTCATTCGTAAGATTAGCTCAATGCCAACATGACGACATTGGAATGGTATCGAACATATCTTCCAATATCTTCACGAAATGATAGATTTGGGATTATTTCATTCAAGTGAACCAATAAAGAATCATATCTTATCTATTATGCAAACACATACTACCTCTCTAATCACCACAAAGCTCATTCACAAATAGTATATATTTTCACTTACAATAGCACAATAATTTCATAGTGACCTATTAAGCAAATTTTCGTTGCCACCTCTTTTAATCGCTTAGAAATCCTTGCTTTATATAAAGCAAGTAGATAGTTATCCATCATATTCAAAGCATGAGAAAATTGACCTCTATAGCTAATATTCCAACAATTATATATAAAGATAATGTTTCTTGTATTGCTAAAATTAGAGGAAAGTACATCAAAGGCATATTTCACCAATGTTTTTCTACACTTGTGAGTTGTAGCAGGACAATAATATTGATGCGAAGCAACTACACTCCATTAATAATTTTGTTAATCTCTTTACTAAAGCTTTGCCTACATCGATATTTAAGAAGTTAGTCCGTAATATGGGCATGCATCAACTCTATAAATTATCAAATTGATACATGATATATGATAAGATATTTCACCAAAGAAAACATATTTTGAAGATAAATATTTCTGTAGTTTTATTACACAAATGTACATCATACTCTTTTTTCTTTAATCAAGTTTTATCCCATTAAGTTTACTGATAAAGTTTTAATGAATAGTATTAAGTATATCTAATAATATCTATACATTTTAAAATTATATGTAATTAAAATGGTGAATTAAAAAGCAAATATTGTAAGCAGTGGACTTCACCACTTAAAATTTAAAATCCCTCTTTGCATCCTATAGATGTAGGCTATTGCATTATTATATAATGAAAGAAAAAGGCTAAATAAAAGTCATTAATAAAGTACTACTTTATACTTTATTGAGTTCACAATTTTTTATTATTTATTTATGAAAAATGATAAAGAGAGGTCAGGATGAAAGAAAGATGGGAGAATTTCACTCTCTATCTCTACTTAACCCACTCGCTCTGTTTCTCTCATCTTTTTCTCTCTTTATTATTTTTCATAAAAAGAGAGAGTGAGCTAAGAAAAGAAGAGATTGAAACAAAGAATCAAATCGATGATTAAAAAAAGAATCAAATCGATGAAAGAAAAACAAATTTGGGCATATATTACTAAAAGAAAATCAAGTTAATAAAAGAAAATGAAATAGGAGAGAAATAAAGTAATCGTTTTTTTTAGCATTCCGAAGAAGGCGTTGATTGAGCGGGTGATAGATGATCCAAGGAGTTCTATTCTATAACTTCTTCCGATTTCAAAAAAGGGTACCCCGGCGATTTTCAACCCTTTTTTCTTATACCAACTTTTGGCATAATGAATTATTAAATGATGGGTCCCATTGCATTAGACGCCATAGTCATATTAAATTATGTTGACTAAACGCAATCTCATGCTTTAATACTAACCACCAAATATGACTTAATAGTCCATATTCTCATATCATGACTCACGTGCGAGTACTTATTAGATTAAACTCAAATCTTGATGCGAACCTAATTGTTTAAAGGACAAAACTCCTATGACCAAAATGATATTTGCATAAATGTATGCCCTTTAATCCTTAGTGCTCGGGTAATTCAGTATGCTTTCTACTTAATCTTCAGTTTGAATGAGTGTTTTTTTCCTTATTTTCATTATTAATTCTGCTAATTCTTAACAAAAAGAATAAATTAAAAGATTTATTAAAAATATAATAAAAATATAAATGACAAACATGACATCTATCAAAGAAATAACATGATTTCTCCCTAATCTATTTAACAACATTCTCGTCCTTTGCTTTTATCAACAAAGTTATTGGATGCTTTTTCATGAAATATCTGTGTGATTGCTTTTTGCGAATGGCAGACATAAATTTCTTTTTTCTCATAGCTTAAATTATAAAATAATAACAATAGTTACGTGTAAGCCTTTCTTTTCAAAAAATATTATTGGGTCGGATTCCATCCCATCTATTTAATCAATAAATGAGATCTTTACTTATTTTCTTTTAAACAAAAGAAAAAAAATTAACGGCCTGAAAATATGAAAACCTCACTTTACAATTTACTTCCAAGAAACAAATCCTTATTCAAAAATTTTACCCCATGTGATTGTTAACGCTAAAGACAGCTCTTAAGGGAAACTTTAATTGCATGTGATTTTATTAACAACTTAATGTTATGATAAAGAAAAGAATAATAATATAGTTATTAACTCTTGTATAAATTTTTTTTTTGTGCAAACTAAAATAGCATGATTTAATTAGTTAGACTATATATCTCTTAACTTACATAATTTGTTTTAATTTTTTTTTTATTCAATCAATGAATGAATACCATATCAGTTTGTACAAAATAAATATGTACAAGTCTGTAATTGTATCATCATTCTAAAGAAAATGGCAATTATTTTTTTACGTCACCAAGTGATGTCTCAGATTTCATACACTGCAGTGTGTCTGTAGTTCGACAAAGTGATGATGAAATTAACATGGTTCACGACTATAATCCATGCATCAAACAAAAAATTGATGATGTTCCATGATTCATGACCCAAAAAAAATGACCTTGAAGATAACATATTGGTGGGCAATAATTTTGTTAATTATTATCAACGAACCTCCAAACACAAGACCTAGTATATTAACGTGACAAAATGTACAAATTAAGGGGATATAACAAATCTTATGCCATAAAATAATATTGAAGTTAAAAGAACAAAAGAAAATGCTTAAGAAAAAAAGCAACAATAATTGTAAAAGTAGTGAGATAACTCAACAGAACTGATAAACAAGAAAACTATTACTATCATTGGATAAAAGCTTCGAGATAGCTTTAATAAATGTTTAATGGCATGAGTAAAGAAATGTGAACATATAAGTGATCATAGACTTATAATGTTGGATTTTTAGTAAGTCCAAGCAATTTCCTTTTGATTTCCATCACTAAAGTGACTTCTCTGTCGCTTTAGTTTTGAGATAATCTTCAATCAACACTTGGGTCTTGGAAAACTTAACATGGAACACAATCGTTTAGGCTTGGAATTGTTCTATCAAAGGCAATTTGCTATCACACAGTTTGTTCATTTCATTTTTGGTTTCATTGCAATGAAAAATTATTTTCCCACCATCACCTTTTTTCCTCTTAACGGCAATCAGTTCCCCTTTATTTTATATATAAATAAAAAATGTTTTATACCATGAAATGCAAACGCACATTTTATCCAATTAATAAATAGCAACTAAATTATAGTATTCGAAAGTTATTCTAACATAGCTTATGATTACTAATACTTTGAGTGTATATCTTGTTGGATGCATCAGTCGTTGCCCATGATGGGCCAACCCAATCTAACCCAGGTATGGCAACTACAAGCAGTTACCACACATGGTTTTATAAGAGTGGGAAGTTGAATTAAATTCAACTTCCTACCTATTGCTTATAAGCCACCAACAAACCATTGTTGTAAGTGTACGAGTTATTCCAATTCATTCGAAAAGAAAGCATAGTGTGTGTGAATGAACAATATACAAATAAGCATTCATAATTTTCTCCTCTTTTTTACCAACATTGAACAATTCATAAGAAAGGCATTTACATTGTGATTTATAGTGGATTTTCGTTCATGATTTCTTTTCAACTGTTGACGTGATGCAACATCCGATAATTGCACTGCTTAATCTAAAAAGGTAAGAATTCTTGGACTTCCTAATGAATTTCCTTCTTGGAATCAGAGCCAGGTTTATGTTAGATTCGTGCATTAGTTGGGTTTAATCCATGAATAGCATTTTTTTTTAATTCCTTTTGATGATTGTTGTTTTAAGTGTTCTGGAATGCTCAATTTGAATGGATTAATTCTAGAATTGATAGAATTAAACTAGCCTAGGGCATAGATTGCATGAACCTTAGGAGATTATGAAATTCGTAACTTGATTTGATCATATCTTTTGGTCTATAAAAACTGATATTATGTGTAATATTTTCAAAAAATATTTTCAAGAGCTTTCCAATGGTATGTGATTTGTTAACAATGGACTTAAAAAGAGAAAGTTAAGGTTGGTCAGATTGCAGTTTGGAAAAAGGTTAAAAACCTTAATTTGGAGAAGATGATGAATAGTGTCAGAATTGGTTTTTTTACAATTCCAGCTTATTTCGACCTCCGTTTGAAAATCTAAATGCACCCTTAAATTCATAATAAAAAATGGAGTCGGATGGTATTAGACTCACTGTCATTGGAGTGGCACAAGGCTGTAAATAGGTCCCACGCTTTGTTTGTGATTGTAGGATACTTATAGCACATGTGAACTGTAGCATGCAGAGATCATGTGCATGCACTGTAGTGATATTTTAGCACACGTGGGGTACGTTTCCAGATTTGTTAATTTTTTGCATATTTTACTATACGGGACTCTGATTTAGGCATCATTTGCACCGTTTAATCTAAAATTTAATTTTATAATTTTTAAATTAAAAATAATTATTTTTAATTATTTCTTATTTTTTGAAATAAAATTTTAGATCTAAAATATATAGTCTCACAGATGAGCATTATATGTTAACAATATTTCACTTCAATGGGAGATGAATATTTTTTTAATGGGATTTGGCCGAAATTTAATCTCATATTTAGTCATTTATTAACAATCACTAATTATTTTTTTTATATTTTTTTTGTAAATGCCTCATGTTAATAGGTTATGAACTGAGAAAAGGGGTTTAATGACAATTTGATCTTGGGTTCCACCTAATGATCTAATTAAGATTAATAATAGTCTTCGTATGAAGAACTTATGTAAAAAAATAGAGAATTATAATATGGACCCTAATTGTCCTATATGCATGAACATAGAAGATTTATATAGGGCTTTTAACCAATTAATGTCTACTAATAAGCCTACTATGTATACAAACTAATGTTATTATCAATGGCTCCTCATTCAATCGTTACCTGATGATCACAATACACTTGTCTTTAAGGTTCACATGTTAAATGAGATTGAGCAACCCTCACACAGATATTATATGCTGAGGTGTAAAATCGCATTGATAGAGAAGCGTCGTCTTGTTTCATAGATGAGACAAACCTCAGTGCTTAGCATTCTCATGAACCTTTGAAATGGGAGACAAGCTAGTCGTCTTGGTAGAGGGCAAAATTTATGGTATGAGAAAACCATAACCTAAATCATCAAGAGGGAAAAATTATTTTTATTTGGAGATAGACTTAAGTATAAGTCAGATGAAAGAGTCTTGAGCAACAAAGAATATTTTAAGAATATGTAGAATATTTTAAATATTAGTTTGACATGTTAAGTTATTTCATTTATTTGTCGATAATTATTCTTTTTAATACTAGTTTTGTCCTGTTGATTGAACTTTATGTTGCTATGACTTCATTAATGATATTCTAAATTGGTTGTTGCTCGGCTTTTTATACTTTTTGTGATATGTCATGAATTGTTCCATTGAGTGGGAGTTCTAATTAAATAGAATATGATATATTCATAATTAGAACTGATAATTTTGCTTATTAAAATTGAATTAATGATGAGTATAAAAAGAGAATTGGATGATGATTGGAAGCCTCGACGAGATTTTGATTCCATTCTCAATATTGGTTTGTTATGTTTTTTTGTTTACATTTGTGGCAAAATTAATTATTTATGTGTAATTATTAATTATGCCTTTAGTGATTGTATTTTGAATTGTCTCTATGTTGAATCATAAAAAAGATGGCCTCTACATCTAAGAACACTATGACTAAGCTGAATAAGGGTGAGAAACTAAATGGTGACAATTAAGAATTTGGCACCGCAAAATTCAATACATCCTCGAAGAGTAAGAGATCCAAAAGCTCTTAACAACACAATACTGCTCAACATAGGAGAGATCTTGAGGCCTATCAAGCTTGTAAAAAGAAGAATAGTAATGCTCATGTAACGTGTTAAGTAGTATGTAAGATGACCTCATGTGCAAGTATAAGAAGTATGAGACTGCTCAAAAGATATAGCTTGCTCTAAAAGACAAATTTGGTGGTATCTCAACCACTAAACTCAAGAGGCTCATGATCAAATTTGACTCTTATCAAAGGCGCTCAAATCATACTATGAGACAATATCTGAGGGAGATGTCAATTATAGTTCATGAGCTTAATTATATTAGACATGTTCTAACTCATGAACAACAAGTTCAGGCAATGATAACATCTCTACTCGATATCTGGGAACACATGAAAGTAAATATGACTCATAATGAAAGTATTAGAATTTTTAAAGATATTGAGCATCACCTAGAGCTGGAAATAAAGCGCCTTCAGGCAGCTAAGCTTTCTGAAAGTGTTTTTATAACTAATTCAAGCTCGCTCAAAGCTTCAAGCTTCGAGCGCAAAAGGGGCATAAATATAACAAGAAGGATAAAAGATCTTATCATGATCAGAAAAAGTCAAATGCTAAAAAGCACCCAAGGGATAAGCATGCTAACAAGAAAAGGACAAATGCAAGGTGAGGTACTATAACTATGCAGGTTAGGTCACTTCGTTCGTGAATGCACTGAGCTAAAAAAAAGTCAGGAGCAATAAACCATATTGCTCGTGATCGAAATGCATTTGTGGAGTATTATTGAGTCAGTTAGAGGAGTAGATGGATATATGTGGTCAATAACTCTAGAGTTGAGGCATAAAGAATAGGCATCTGTAAATTGACTTTGCGTAGTTGATGTATTCTTTTATTACACGATGTCCTGTATGCACTGGAGATTCAATTAAACTTAATTTATGTCTCTATTCTTCTCGAATTAGAATATCACTTAACTTTTCATGGTGTTTGTTTAAAGATATTCTTAAGTTTGGTCCTTATTGGAACTGGGAATCTAATTAATGGTTTTATTGTATTAAATACAACGCTTGATAGTTCAAGTAATGATAATAGTTATTTTTCTTATGTTACTTATTCTAGTAATAATGAGATATAGATACCATCACTTGGCATGTTAGATTAGGTTATATAGGGCAAGAAAAAATGCATAGACTTGTGAGAGAGGGCATGTTAAGTCCACTCACCAAGATTGAATTGCTCATATGTGAAAATTATCTAGCTGGAAAAACAATTAGAAAATCATTTAACAAAGGAATTAGAGAAAAAAAAAAACCATTACAGTTAATCCATTCTGACATCTGTGGTCTAATGAATGTAAGGGCTAAATATAGAGCCTCATATTTTATTACATTCATTGATGATTATTCACATTTTGGTCATGACTACTTGATTTCTCATAAATCAAAAGCATTGGATTGCTTTAGATTATATTTAAACATGTTAGAGAATCAATTAGACAACAATGTTAAATCTCTAAAGACTGACCGAGGACATGAAAACCTTTCAGAATAGTTCAAGGAACTATGTAATAAGAAAAGGATAAAAAGATAGCTGACTATTTCTAAAACTCCGCAACAAAATGGTATAGCGAAAAGAAAGAATAAAACATTGTTGGAAATGGTTAAGTCAATGTTAATGCAAGCAAATCTTTTAATATCTTATTAGGTAGATGCTTTGTTAATTGCTGCCTATGTCTTTGATCGAGTTCTTTCAAAATTAGTTAGTTTTACATCATATGAGTTATGAATGAGTAGAAAACCTAACCTATCTCATCTGCGATCATAGGGGTCTACAGCTTATGTTCACAATCCTACTCATAAGCTTGAAAAATTAAGAGCTACGGGTAAAAGGTGTATCTTTATTAGATGCTTAGAACACTCTAAAGGATATGCATGCATTGGCAAACAAGTAAGTGGAACTGTGTCTGAACTAAAATCACAAGATGTTCGTTTTCTAGAAAATAAATTTTCTAGGATTAGATAAGCTGATAAGGATTTTTAATTCTATGAATTAGAAAATCCAAATGAGATTATCACTTATAATGATGGTGTTAGTGTTAGTACGAATCCTTTAGGGATTGCCACTCTGAGTAGGAGTGAAACACCAGACACTTCGATTCTAACTAGAGAGTTAATTCAGAAGAGTAATTGACGAGATTGAGGGATAAGCTTTTATAATTGCTTCACATGATGTGATGAGCCAAATACCTATAACAAAGCTCTTATATCATCTGCTAAGAATTTATGGATGAAAGCAATGGAGGAAGAGATAGAGTCTATAAAAGTCAATCAAGTTTGAGACTTGGTTGATCTTTCGCTTAACTATCAAGCTATCGAAAACAAATGGGATCTCTAGATAAAACGTAAGGTGGACGGAATAACTAAAAGATATAAAGTAAGATTAGTCGTTAAAGGTTATACCCAACAAGAGGGTATAGACTATGAAAAGGCTTTTTCTCCTGTACTAAAGTTTGCTTTTATATGATTAATCTTAGCTATCGTTGCACATCTAGACCTTGAATTACATCAAATGGATGTAAATATTACATTTCTTAATGAAGAACTAGAGGAAGGAATTTATATGGAGCAACTACAAAGTTTTATTATTAAAAGCCAAAAGCACAAAGTGTACAAGCTCAAAAAATCCATCTATAACCTTGAACAAACCTCTGGAACCTTCAATTCCATCAAGCCGTAGTTTTTTATGGCTTCAGGATGGTTGAAAAAGATCATTGTATAAATGTCAAGAGGTCTAAAGATGATTTTACAATATTGTCTTTGTATATGAACGATATACTGTTGGTCATAAATAGTAAAAATTTTGTCAAAACTATCAAAGATTAACTATATTCAAAAGATATAGGCGAAACAACTTATATCCTAGAAGTCAAAATTTTTAGGGATCATTCAAAAACACTTTTGGCACTATCACAAGAGCCTTACATTAAAAAAAATCCTTGAAAGATTCAATATGGCTTATTATAAGCCAATGGATACCCTAATAGCCAAAAGACAATCTCTTAGTTTCAATGTGTCCCAAGACTTATCAAGACAAAGAAAGAATGGTTAAAGTGTCTTACATTGGAATTCTCATGTATGCCATGATAGGCACAAGGCCTGATGTCAGTTATATTGTAGGATTAGTGAGTACATAAAAGTTAAATCCTGGACAAAAAGCATTGGAGTGCAGTCAAGAGGATTTTGGCGTATGTCAAAAGCACTGCAGATTATTCTTTATACTATCAAAGGAGTGGTTTATGCATTATTGGACATTCAAATGCCGACTAGGATGGCAATCTGAATAAGGGCAAATCGACGTTAAGATATGCATTATTAGTAAACATATGTGCAATTACATGGAATAGCAATAAACAAACATGCACAGCTTTATCGATGATGAAAGTCAAATATATTGCATGTTTTGTAATAGTGTAAAAACCTGAATGGCTTAAAAGATTTGTGGAGGACTTAGAGATTAATATTAGTGCTACTAGTCTAATAATTCTCTATTGTGACAATTAGGCTACCATCTCTTTCTCTAAGGACGTTAAATACCATAGTAAGTCAAAGCACATTTAGATGAAATACAATTTTAAAAGAGACATTTTGGTAAAAAAAGAAGTAGCTATACAATATATATCTACGCATAGCACGATAACTAATCCACTTACAAAAGTTATAGAGAGGGATGTATTCGCCTCTCATGTCAGATCATTGGAACTACGTAGATTGTAATATTGCATTGTTAAGATATTTTTTATTTTGTGAACATCTTTATTACATGACTTATTTTAAAATTTAATCATATTTGTAGGTCTCTTATGTCATTTTTAATTTAAGAAATGCATAATTACACACATATAAGACTATGTCTCAGATCATGACCGATTTTCTCACACAAGCGGTCACCTTAGTTGCTCTAAGAGTAAGCTAAGATAAAAAAAAAAATAGAATAATGAGATAATGAGTCTTGTCTAAAAGCCAAAAAACAAAGAGATATTCTATAAATTTTATAGCTTTAACTAGAGTCAAGATGAGGTTGTAAATGATATTTCTGGTAAATCGACTATGATATACCCCACCATCATAGAGATCTGATTAAAGTCAGATGTGAGATCTTACTTTAACGTTAAAAGAGAGCACTTATTTTAAGAACTCAGGTTAGGTGCTGTAGAAGAATGACTGGACTAAGATCTGTACAGTGAATTGGGTTAATAAGATATATGCCTGAAATAAAAGATTCACTGTAATGCATGTATCATGCTGACTGAAATGAAAAATGAGAGAATCCCCTTTCTTTCTTGTTGTGTAAGTTCCATATGACTTTCTATAAGTCAATCTTGGTATCCCTATGACTATTAACTATGTTTCTAAGATCTCAGACTGGTGTCTACTATTTTAGCATATTATTTATAACCTTGACATGATTCGGTTTATGAAACATGACTAGAAAAGTGACTATTCTGGATTGATGGACATGAGATTTAATTTTTTATTTTATGATTCACTGGTCGACCAATTACTTAATATCTTTGTGATATTTCAATTGTGAATTCATAAAGAGATAATGCAATTTTAGCATACCTAGGGGATTAGTATGCTTGAGTATTAAAGTGAATTAATTCTTAGATTCAATAATATATGTCAAGTTCTCTTGCATATGGTTGCGATTGAGATTTCTCTTGCTTGGGTTAATAATTGAGATATGTTCTTTGACTCTCCGAATAGATTTTTAGATATATTCATGGTCATACGGTATATTTGCCTGTATAATTAGTGATATGTGGTTGTTCATTGTTTCTTTGTTCACTGCTCTACTATTTCGATATCGTCCCATCATAGAAAAGTGTTACTCACGTAAGATTCACACAAATAAGGAAGAAATAACTTGTATTACTTGATTACTTGATGATTAATTGATTAATTTAGTCAAATAAGACATCTACCATATATATAGTGTATTAAAAGTATTATTAATACTTAAATACTAAACTATACCTACCACCTAACTCAATAAATATATAAAAAAATATCTATACACTAACTAGAATCATTCATGGGCTAAGCCACGTTGAGAGACTTGGTCCACTCTTACTTTATTCCCTTGATATCTTACTCTTAGCCTGTGGATTGCGTTCTTTCTACGAGAACTTTTGTGGAACCTATGGACCTTTCTGGAGCCTAGAGATCTTGCTTGCCTGATGCTTCCCTCACATATCCTTCTCATCAATAACCCGCGTCCTTCAATCATTGGCTCAAAATTAACCATCAACAGGCAAGTGTCTCCAGATTAAATCGTTATAATATCATGCTTTGATGAAATGTTATGCCCCAAGCACAATCTTATTAAACACGATAAACTTTAAAAAAAAAAATTCAGAAAAGTTATATTGAAAGGGATTGGAAATACACACAAAATTACACATAATTTGATAAAATGTTAACCCTCTGGGCAACCTCCCAAAAAATACGCTCTTCCAATTAAGAAACCATCTTCCGTAACTAAAACCAAATTTTACTTTCTTCTGCTTCATGAAGTGTTTAACTGCTTTGCCCTGTGATTAGTAAAAATGTGAAGTTACCGTGAAAGTATAGTTAAGGTACAAGCTTTTTATTAAAAGATACCATGTAAAGTTACATCATTTGGGTAAAAGTAGAATGAGAATATGTATATCATTTAGTTACCTCTTTGGATGTTCGTCACAGATGTAGTTCGAGAAGAGTCTTCTTGATTGATTGTAATTCATGGACAACATTACTCATGCTCATCCGATCTTGTGGCGACTCCATCGGACAAGCAACTCCAATTCTTGCCATAGAATTGAGGCATTCCATTCTACCGTTGATTCTTGCTTGCCTATGCCTTGGGTTACCAATACCAGCTAAATCGTCATCACTATTTAGAAGTGTTGAATCTACAATGTCCATCACAAGATCAGGCAAGGCTGTTCTTGTAAACTTATGCAAATTCATGTCACCCTCAAACGTGATATCTGTTGGGCTTTTACTTGTCACCAATTCTAGTAACAATATCCCGTAGCTGTAAACATCTCCATATATAGACAGTTCACTTGTTAAGCCGTGCTCTGCCAATCAAAAAGTTTACATAAAATGGTTTATGATTTTTTAAAAGAAGCTAAGAGTTCTTGCAAATATAAAATTATGTTTGAAAGGTTACAATAAAGGGCGACTATTTTTTCTTAATATATTTCTTTGGAGGTCAAATTGTGATCAATACAAAAGATGATACCTGGAGCAATATAGCCAAGAGAACCTTCGATACTGGAAGAGCATGTTTGCATATGAGTGGATGGTGAAAGTAATCTTGCTAAGCCAAAGTCACCTACACGTGCAGTCATTTCATCATCAAGAAGAATGTTGCTAGGTTTCAGGTCACAATGCACCACTGAAGGTTGGCAATTGCAAATAGTTCAGGGCACATGCTACACCCATGGCGATGTTTAATCTTTGAAGCAAATTTAAACTCCTTGGTGCCTCGTCTATTTCATCTTCTGTAGTGATAGGATGCAACCACTCCTGTAAACTTCCATTTTGCATGAACTCGTATACAAGGGCCTTGAAGTCATTACCTTGATAATCCACTCCTGAACATGCTGTTAGTACCTTCGCAACATTCCGATGCCTGATATTACTCAAAGCATTGCACTCAGCTGTGAACCTCTCAGAAGCTCTATGATCAAGACGATTAAAAACCTTCAATGCAATAGTTGTTCTATCATCATTAAAAATTCCTTTATAAACAGACCCACAGCTGCCTGCAACAATCAAATTTACTGAGGAGAACCCATTTGTAGCATTGTAAAGACTTTGGTACGACAACGTTGGAAGTAAATTAATTGAACAACTTGGATTTGGTTTTTCTTTTCTCCTCCTTACCCTAAAAAGAAATGGAAATGATAGAGCAAAAGCAAGTCCTACAAGCCCCGAAACAATAGCAATTACTAATTTGAGTCCAACAGTCAATCTCGCTCGTTCAGATTTCTTTGAAACGCATGTTGGTAATTTAAATTCAGGTATGCCACTACAGAGTTTATTGTTTGCCAAAATAGAAGTGGCACTTACATTTTTAAAGACTCCTTCTGTTGGTACCACCCCCTCAAGGTCATTGTAAGATAAATTTAAATATTCCACCAACTTTAATCCTACCAAAAATTCAGGAATTTTACCAGAAAGATTGTTTTGAGACAAATCCAGGACTCTAAGATCAGTAAAGAACTCAAAGATGAGGGAATAGGGCCTTGGAATAAGTTATCCTGCATCTCTAAATTTTCCAGTCATTTACAACTACCAAGTGTACTAGGAATCTCACCTTTTAACTTGTTCCCTGAAACATCTAATATTCCTAGATTTTTCAATTTTCCAACTTCAATGGGGAGGGAACCAGTAAAATGGTTTCTAGACAAGTCTAGAGCAACTGATGAGGATGGGAGACTAACGAACTGGGGAGATATGATACCACTAAGAATGTTATCTGAAAGATCAACGTCTATCAAGCACTTACACTGGCCTAGGCTTGAAGGGATCCTGCCATGAAGAAAATTATGACTCAAATCTAAGCTTAATAACTTTTTTAAGTGCCCCTAAGAAGGTGGAATATTTCCTAATAATCTGTTTCCACTAAAGGAAAGTATTAGTAAATTTTGGAGCTGTCCTATTGCAGGAAGGATGGTACCTGATAATTTATTGTTCCTTCTATCCAGTATCTGCAAGTTGAAAAATTTTCCGATCCCCGATGGGATGCTCCCAAATATTCTATTTCTGCCAAGGACCAACGTTTCAAGAGTTGTCGAGATGTTACTGATGCATCCAGATAACGACCCTCCAAAATTGTTGTCTATATGCAATCGCCTTAGACTAGTTGCATTAGTCAAGGAGCAGAGGAAATGTAAATCATTGTATCCCCCACTCCCAAGATTGTTGGCGGCAATTTGGAAAGAAAGCCTTTGTAGCTTTTCCAAATAAGGCACTTGCCCGTTAAATTATTACTATGGACTTGAATTACTTCCAATTTCGAGGCATTGGATATACAAAGTGTAATAGTACCAGTAATTTGGTTTGCGGCAATGCTAAAAAATTGGAGATTTGGGAGAGTAAAACCGAAGTCCAGGGGAATATGCCCTTTAATTTGGTTCCCTCCCACATCAAAAGCATTAATGGAAGAGATATTGAAGATTGAGGAAGGAATAGTGCCGACAACCTATTTTGACCTACCGACAGTATCACAAGATTCTCTAGACGGCTTAAAGTATCAGGAAAACTCCCAGCCAAATTATTATAGGACAGATAGGTTGAATGAATGGATGTTGAGTTTCCAAAAGAAGAAGGTATGCTTCCTCTCAAATTGTTACTACCCCAATCGAAAAACTGTCTTTGCAAAAGAGCCAAATTCGTAAGGAATTTTTCCCTCCAACTGATTCTCGAATAGACTGAATTGAATAAGGTTTGAGCAACTAGATATATTGCCAGGAATTTCCCCACCAATTGAGTTATTGCTATGACCCAGTACTTGCAATCTTCGCAATCGACCAATTTCTGGAAGCATTACATGGGTGAAGCAATTGTTTTGGAGATTTAGAACTTTAAGAAAGCTCAAAATTCCAATGTAAGGTGATACAGAGCCTGAAATTTTAAGGGAATCCAAGTGCAGGACTGTGACTCTTTGGTGCCTACGACTGCATGTAACACCCTGCCATTTGCAAGAGTGGATGGATTCATTCCATGAGCCAAACGAACCAAGAGGTCGTTAGTGTTCTTGGACATGAATTCAAGCAAGGCTAGCCGGTCTGTCGCATTCCCGGCAGCCGGAGAAGTCCATACCCCGAAGAATTCAGGAACTGAAAGCCAAAGCAGAATAAAAGGAGGGAATGCAAGACAAGAAACGACCAAAACAGTGCTATTCCCGTGTGGATGGCAAATATGAGGGAGTCTAATTTGTTTATCGAAATTTGAGGCTCTAAGAACATATTTTCACCACCTAGCAGGACTCTGAAGCGTGGAAAACTCCTGGCTCTTTTATTATTGCATTTGTGGCGGAGCAATATTGACACGCATTAATAAACTTTATCATAATTATTGTGAATAAATAATAATATAATAATCAAGTTGGTGCGGACAAATGAACCTTTTGGAACGAAAAGTACGGTATCAATGAAGAAGATCATCGAAAAAGAATAGTGGAAATTTAAAAAAAAAAAATCTAGGGAGATAATGTTATCAATCCTACTCATAATCTAAAAGTGACTCAATGATTAAGTTTGGTAGGAGAACCATCCCTTAATCGGGTCGTTATCACTCCTCTCTTCTAAATTGTGCTAAAATGAGGGTAGATTTTTCAGAAATTTTAGAGAATATTTTTAGAATGTGCTAATCATTCACGCTATTTTTGATAGATTTTTAATTATAATATTAGTAAAATTATATGTAGCATTCAAATCCATGTGTGAATAACAAACCTCAAGCTATCTCTAAATTGCCCTTTAATTTGAAGAATGATTTATTGTAGAAAATGATTTATTGTAAGTGGTTAATGGAATTAACTAAATTAATGTGGATTAAAAAAAGAAAAAAAAACGAGGCCATGTCGAATCAAAAATTCTCATTTTGAAGCACCACCAGCATAAAATATTTACAGAACCAATTTGTAATGGTAATTATTAGGTATTTAAGAAATAAATGACTGAAAATTGAATGCTCCTGGCCTTCCATCCATATGAGCAAGCTTGGAAGCCCAAAACTTGAATCATTACAAAGAAATTTTCTAGCCAATTAGCTATCACTCACAGATAGAAGGTAAGGCTAAATTCTTAGGAGTTGCCTTGAGTATCAAATATGATTTTGCTTTGCTTTCATCACAAAGCTTTTCAAGAATTTGATTTGAGTGGTTTAAAGTAATTTTATTTAGTTGTCATTTAAATTTGACTCATGAGAAAAAGATTAATTAATTTAGACTTTACTGATCTTACTAAAAATTAAAAAAAAAATTTAAAAATGCATTCACGAATAAACTATGTTACTTCATCTCTTCAAATGGCCGACATAAATTTGCTTTTTCATCAACATAAATTGAAAATATAGCCAATGATGATGTGTTAACTGTTGGTCTTTATTTTTTTAGTACTTGTCCCTAGTTTGGCCGTTGTTTGCATGTCGGTATATCATTTGATTTCGGCATAATGGTAACTAAAGTCCGAATGATATAATTTTTAAAATAATTATTATTAACTGTATTATAAAAATAATTATAAAAAAATTAGTTAAATATTTTATAAATTTTATTATTAAATTATTATGAGAAAATAAATAATTAAAATATATATAATAAATGATAAAATTTACTTATATATAATATATATATATATATATACACACACAATATTTTAATTATTTATCATAATAATTTTAACTAAATAAAATTTATATTATATTGATTTTAATTGTGTATTATAATAATTTTAATTAAAAATAAAATCTAAACTATATTATCATAGAGAATTTTTTATATAATGTGAAACATAAAAAAGAAATAGGATAAATGAAAAGAATGGATGAATTATAGTAAAATATTATTAAAATAATTATTTTGATTATATTTTAGGTTTAGTTAATAATTGAAATGATATTTATGGATGTATATCAAAATCAGAATCTAAAAGTCACTTTCTTCCTTCTTTTCAAAATTAATTATAAGAGGAGTTGATATTGATAAAAATGATTTTGATTTTTTTACAAAACACCAAAATTAGTTTTTAAATTTTTAAAATTATTTTTAAACCTCAAAAAAAAAAATCTTAAACAGCCTCCATTGTTGCCTTGTGTGCACGACAGAGTAATCTTGATTATTCTTTCCAAATGTGTACGTCATAATAATCCTGTTTTTTGTTATTTGTATTACATTTGGTCTTAATTAATTCTTTTATTTATGTTTACTTTATATTAACTAATCTTGATCTTTGTCACGTATACATCCTATAATAATAGTGTTGATTTGTGCCATACTTGCATGTCAAAATATCCATCGAGACGGATGTCCATGTGATGATTTTGCGGACTGATTGTCTTAAAGTATGATGATTAAGTATATTTTGGCGCAGAACCTTTGCTGTGTAAATTATAAGGGATTTATTTGCTTCTGAATTTTATGTAATTCGCCGTAAAAGTTCTGCTCCAACTCCATGTATAACTACAGAATCCCACAATATTCTGTTAAATAGCCCACCAAAATTACTAGTTTTTTTTTTTTTCTTCCTCCTCCACTTCAGCGTACAAACACAAATTAAATAGTTTTTCCCTCCAAAGTTTGTGTGAGAGAATTGCAGGATACTGAGAAAATTTAGAGAGAATATTTTCTGAATCTGGAACTTCGCAGTTTATTCAATGAACAAATGTCTAAATACAGTGCTTTATATAGACAAGTTGATCAAAACAACTTGCAACTAATCCGTGATTAGTTAAACTAACTACTGCTAAACTTGAGCACCACAGTCAGTATGTGCTGTTATGCTGATCTGTCACTGTTGAGTAGGCACAGTTGACCTGCCATTGCTTGACTTTCTTCTCCTTCTCAGCATAGTGAGCTGCCGTAACCAAAGAGAGAGAGAGAGAGAGAGGAAAAAAAAAAAAAAACGAGAACACAAATTGCTATGAATATTTGATAATCATACAAATGACAGATACTTATCCATATGAATGCTGAAGTAGACAATCATCAAAAGCTAATACTGAAAAACTTTCATGCAGCGATAAGTGTTAATGATAATGCAGCATACCATTTCCGTGTTTAATTACAAGAATTAATGTAAATCTCTATGCTTTAGTGAATTCCTACCACATAAAAATGACATTGATTTGCTACACAAGTACACCTTTGTGTTGCCCCTTTTCCAATTTTAATTGCTGGCAATTCTCCAATTAATCTCACCATCCTTGTATAACGTCTCTGTACATAGAATAGATTAGCCCATTTGAAACATTGAAGTATATAACACTAGAACGCATATTTTCTTCCCAGTTTGTTGAAATATATCTATATGTTAAAGCCTTTTCATCCCAATGGAGCACCGAAAGAATTCTAGAAACAGAAACTTTGATTATTGTGGATTAACAGCCATATCAATCCTTTGGAGCAGCTCTAGTATACTTCCAGCTTTTCTCTTGGCTCTGTCAGTACCACTCTCCACGAGTTCCTTCAATGCCTCTTCTGCATCAAGTTCCCTTGCTATTTTTAACTGTTCCGCATCACCTGTGCATATTGACCACAAAACTGCTGCAGCATTCTCCCGGTTGCGGGGAGAACCAGTTCTTATAACCTCCATCAAAACTGGAATTGGCTCAGCCTGACCGATTGCCGTCTTCCCTTCTTGATGGCTAGCGAGAATAGCCAAAATAGCCAGTGCTTCATCCACCATTCCACTCCCAGCATCCTTAAGAAATCTCATCAGTGGTGGCACAATACCAGCCCTAACAGCCCTCGCCTTGTTTCCCTGATAGATAGAAAGATTAAAAATTGCAGTGGCAGCATCCTTCTTTCCTCTTGGAGTTCCGTCACAAAGCAATTTAATGAGAGCGGGGATTGCCCCAGCTGCTCCTATCGCTACCTTGTTCTCATCAATTACAGACAAACTGAAAAGGGTTGCGGCTGCATTTTCTCTGGCCTCCATACTGCCATTTTTTAACACATCTACAATATCAGGTATAGCTCCTGCGTTTACAATCGTTCCTTTGTTGCCATCATTAATGGAAAGGTTGAGTAGTGCTGTAACAGCATGCTCCTGTGTTCGAGGATCTGTTGATGATAATAGCTCTACAAGTAGAGGAATGGCTCCTGCTTCAGCAATACATACTCTATTATCTGCATTTCTTTTGGCCAGTAACCTGAGCTCACCAGCAGCAGCTCTTTGTTCTTCCACATTCCCATTTGCTAATTTCCCCAACAAGGCATCAATAGCAGCACGATCACAATCAGAAACACTGGTTCCTGCCTTTTTGCTTCTACAGGCCCCTTGATTTTTAGGAAGCTCAACACCATTGTTCTCACACCACAGGGCAATCAGACTCTTCAAAACATAGTTAGGTGTTAAAGCAGTGTGCAGCAGCGTCTGCTGTGTTTTCGGGCAGGTCTTGTGCCCCGCATCCAACCACTTCTGGATGCAGGATCTTTCATATGTCTGCAAAGAGATGTAGGGAATTTAATGAATAATGGTTACCGATACTGATACAAAACAGTGAAATGTTAAGTGTAGTGTCAGCTCAACCTGTCCAGTGGATACGATCACAGGATCTTTCATCAATTCTAGTGAAATTGGGCATCGAAAATCATCTGGGATAACAGGGGATCTGTGTTTAATCAAGCCCTTCTCACCTTCAGATATGTCTGCTTCAGGGTTTTCAATCAGCACAAAGTCTTTTAGCTTCCTAAGCAGGGATGATATCTCCTCAAAACAGTCCCCAGGATCTCCACCACTTGAAATGACCAATTCATGAAAAGCAAGGGACTCATTTTTTAAATCATTGATGGTTCTAAGATGCAGTTTTTCTGAAAGTCTTCTTAGTATTGCAGGGTCTGGGTCTCTTTCTTTCTGAGCTACAGCTAAATCATGATCCAATTGTATATCAGGTGAGTCTGGTCTTCCTTTTGCTCTTCTGAATTGAACATGCACAAGCTCAATCTGAGAAGGTAGGGGAGGAAAAAAGAAATAAACAATGCCAATTGTCAACATTTTGGGATATTTAAACTTCTTTATACAGATGATTACATTGAGATAAAACCAATTTCTCATCACAATCTGTCTCTCTTTGTGATATTTAAACTTCTTTATACAGATGATTACATTGAGATAAAACCAATTTCTCATCACAATCTGTCTCTCTTTGTGAAAATATGCAGACAGGTCAAAAGAAACTAGAATAGTAAAGAAAACTCGTACATTTTCAGTATATTTTCTGCCACGACAAAATTTATTTGAAGTACCTGTTCTCGAACTTCCTCAGACAAATCAAGTTTATCATATGGAATCTCACTCAGTGCTGCTTCAATTTGTTCTGTCAGTTGGTGAAACTGTGCTGCAATCGTATCCCTTTGCAAACACTGTAAGATTGGAATCAATGCTCGGCTAAAGTAACTTACAGAGTGCTTTGCACACCGAAAATGAAAGAATTTCAAGCACAAAGGAATTCAGAAAAATGAATGAAAGTGATGTACACTAACGGGATAACAATATAAGCTTTTGAAGTTCTGATGATAAGAGTACTAGTGGAAGTTATCATGCACAAATTTACACAAATGAACAAGTAGAACAGTGATAACTTTCTCATATGATATTTTAAGAAAATAGAAGGTGAAAAAGTATAAACAAGAGTTTTGAAAAGTAGCAGTACTTCTTTAATATTTGAATGAGATAGAACTGAAGCAACATACACACTCCAGAAAGGCAATGCAGAAGAATTAGTCATAGCAGAACTACATTTATCCTAGGGACAAAACAAAATCAAAATTATGGTCAATTTTTAAGTTCAATATGATTCCAAACTAGTTGCAGTTCACTACTCCATTCAGCTTCACCATTTTATACTTCGTAAAACAACAGGAAACTAGATGATTACAAAATGGCCAAAGATCGTTAAATAAGGTTTTAACTTTTAATTTATGCTCTTTGATTCCAATTATCCAACAAATGCACACAATCTAGACCAAGAAATGTAGCAATTAAGCAACCTTGAAATTTTCCAATCTCCAAAACTACAATTAAGCCGTATATCCACAACCTTCGCCCAAATATCACAATAAAACTACTTGACAAGTTTTAATCTCAGTACATTCTTTTCATACCAAAACTGCATAATATATAAATTTTAAGAAGCTACACAGAAAAATGAACCAAGAACGGGTACCTGATACAGCTTACTTCCGTCATTGGTTGATTTGAGAAGCTCAACAGACGAATCCAAAGCATCTCTCAACAATTCAAAGCCTGTAATCTCTTCTTGACTAAGGCCTTCATTGCCATCTCTCAATTCCTCAAACAAAGGACTCAATAACTTGATTCTACGTACCAGATTGCCATGCATTTTCTTGAAAAAGTTTTTGCACTCGGGTAACCCGGACACCTCCTTCACCGAGTCAACAAGTCGACTCAATACCTCAGCTCCATGATTTGTAACTGCCATTTTCTTCACCAAAATTCAACCACCAACCCCGATTGAACAAATCAATAAACAATCAAGATTCAATCTGGTAACTGAAGTTAGAAATTAACATAAAGTAAAATTCAATTGGGCTTTCAAGTGAGTTAACTGAGTTGAATTGCGAAACAGACTCAAAAACAAAAAATTAAAACTCGATTCCAATACCGAAAGTTTTCGATGGAAATAAGAGACACCCAGATGTGGAAATTGATGGAATTAAAATGGGTTCTGGTGAAATAAGCAGAACAGAAATGATTCCATGAGAACAAGCAGCGATGGTTTGAAATTAATAATTCAAGGGTTTAACAGAAGAAAAATTTTAAGAACTAGGATATTGGTGTAGTGTGGATGCGGATTTCCGGAATTAATTAGTGAGAATAAGTAAAATTACCGGGGCTACTGGTTTGCAGGTGAAGAGTAGGAGAGAAATGAGATCATTAATGACCTCATTCCTTTCTTTATTTTGTAATAAACATATTAACGACCTCATACTTATTGTGACAGTAATGGCTTTTTCTTTTTATCCGTATGTCTATTAATTTCTTTTTTCATTCAAAAGAAAGTAAGAAACCAGTTTTACATAATTTCATATTCGGGAAAATAAAATAAAATTTTGGTATTCATCAATGTTGTATTCATTTGGTGTGTAAATTAGCTGTCGTTTAGGGACTGAACCCCTTTTGGGGTTTGGCGCGTAAACAGCAGCTATTGATTGACTGTCTTCCCGCTCAGAATTGTTGGTTGATGGTCACGATTGAATCTCAAAAAGCCGATCAAAAGCACTTGGGCTTTACTCGGCTTGACCGGAAGAGCCAACAAACAAAACCGGCTAACTCGAACAGTGTTGACGTGTCAAAGCGTGTTTGGCGAATGACGTGCCAAAGCGGCCACGCGTCGAGAGATTATATGCCGGCCGGTAGTCCACAAACACCGTGTGAAGTTCAGACTCGCAGGGATGAGGATCGACTAAGCCCATTGGCCAATACGTGGACGCCACGTTATCGTTTTAACGCACACCGCGCGTTTTCCGTTGACGAAATAAAAGTCGGTTGAGGGTTTTAGACCAAATAATCATGGGTCCCATTTGATCACTACCCACTAAGCGACTTTTCGAATAATAAAAAAACAATTTTTTTAATAAGTTTATTTTAAAAAAAAAAGTTAATCAGAATATAAAAACTCAATTAAACCAAATGATTATGGATAAAGGTATAGGCCAAAAACCATTTCAATTTATTCAAATTGGTTAAGTCAATTCAAGTTTGATCAGATTCAAAGATCCATAAAATGCCAACTGAGATCATTCACATACTAAAAGGTAAAATAATCGCTAATTCAACTCTTTGGTTACATCACCGTGGAGTCTAAATGTTTATATCACCCTTAAGATTTAAGGTTGAGACACAAAGTTACCAAGTGAGATTCATAAATCATAATGCAGTTGCAAATGAAACAGGGAACCACATCATATATCACAATATACACAAATCTTTGATATGACAAACTGACAGGATTTGGCGTTACATCAGCAGAAACAGCAGTTCAGATTCCAGAATCAAGGATCATGAAGAAGGTGATGGGCGGGGAAGTCGCTTAGCAATTTCCTGTCAGAAAAAAGAATCATCCCGTCAGTTCCTCCATTACAAAGAGTTCTAGCAAATGTTTACACAATATTTCACCAATTACAAGTTTTCCTAGTGGCGGCCAAAATTTCACACTGCACTTCGCCATCGCCTATCCCAATGAAAGTATCATGGGAAACTCCTCCAACAATAGACAGGAACTCAATCTGAAGCTTCCTTTTATATGGTTTCATTCTTCTTAACTTATATTGATCAGCAACTTAAAGATTTCAACAATAGAAGTCAGTTCTCTTCAGGTCTCTAAGAACAATCAAGTCCAAAGATTAGCCTAATGTAGTTTCCTTCTGGACTCCTTTCCATGAGTTGGTGATCAAAAGAAGATGCAATCATGCAGATGAACTCATCAGTTACAACTCAATCTTCAAGGGCAACCATTGTCATACCATGCCTTATTAACTGATCCTTCTGTGATTAATTCAAAAAGTAATTTAAACAACTAAATAACATAAAACCCTTAGAAATAATCTCAAATATCAAACAGAACACTTCCTAGCTACCCCAGCCACTTGCATTTATAGCACAGTTGGAGATGCTAGCCTGTAACCCAACCATCCCCATAGAGAGAGGAAAGAAGGGAACAAGAAAATTAAAAGATGCCCCCTGCCCTTTGATTCAAAGCCCATCTTTATTATAATTTGAAATGTAAATGGTAGTTAACAAGAGCCATCTACAGAGTTTACAGTTATATACAGTTACAACTACAGCTAATATAACCTACTACAATATGAAGAAGTACATGTAATGAGTACCTCAAACAGCTGATTTATATTATCTGCAGTCTTGGCCGACGTTTCGATGAAAAACATCCCATTCTTCTCTGCATACTCAATGCCATCCTTCAAAACATAAGGTAGAATGTCGAATCAGTGACAGTGAGAAAAATCTTTGCCGAAATACAGGGATTTGATGCAGAAAATAAATGAAAATTCTGCCAATAAAAGAAATCTAATACAACCACAGAGGATATGCACTCACTTGAGCTGGAACTTCTCTCTTCTCATGAAGATCAGCCTTGTTACCGACTAAAGCCATGACTATGTCAGGACTTCCATGTTTTTGTAGCTCCTGTTAGACATTAAAATTAATCACTTCTCCAGAAAAATAAGTTTGATTGGAGCTAAAAACAACTTACCCAAATTTAACACAGCAGATACTTGTGCTTATACGACAGTACCCCCAACTTTTGGGTCAGTATTAGGACACAATAATCAACACATGAACTTACAATTTGGTCAGCTCACTCCAGATCTCAAGTATGATTTCTTGGAACCCTTAAAAAATAAGTTAACCAGCAATTACTCAAAACTAAGTGACCATGTAAAATAATTATTACTTCATCATGCGAAATATGGACTATATGTTGATTTCAAACCCATAACAGTTACCATTACTTATCAATCCCCGATGCAAATGACAAGCTCAGGAAATAATCACACACTCTCAGCAGAGGCTATTAAACAGTTTAATGCAGTATGCAGAAAACAAAAAGAATTTCCAACAGAAATTATATAAACAAAAAAGAAAGAGAAATGAAAAAATGTTGCAATCCAAAAAATATACCTTAACCCAGTATTGTGCTTTGTTGAATGAATCTGGACTAGTTATATCATACACAACAACTGCGACTGCAGCACCTCTGTAATATAGTGGTGCCAGGGCAGCATATCTGAGAAGAAACAGTAGGTGATTAAAATTCTCCAGTGAAAAGTGCATTGGCAAATGAGATTGGGAGAGAGTGGGTTGCAAGGAGTCCCAAAAAAATAATAATAATAAATATGACAAAATAAAATAGAGAATAACTAGAGTTCCCTATGAAAACAATACAATGATAACTGCAAACTACCTTTCTTGACCAGCTGTATCCCATATTTCAAACTTAACTGTTGTAGAATCTTGCAATGCTATCGTCTGTGACAAGAATGAGGCTCCAACAGTTACCTGAAAATATAAAAACCAACAAATGAGTGAATTCCTAATGAAATAACTTCAAGTACCTTTAAGAGAGAAGATAGATATTCACATTGACAATATATAAGATATTCTTGCCCATGTCATTACGAGGTCAGGGCAGTTTAAGCATGAAGTTCTCCAAGAACTTAAACACAAAGCATAAAATGAAATATGGACCGATAAAGAGTTACAATAGTATTAGGGATACAAACTTTATTGGTCTGATGAAAACACAAGAATCAATCACATTAACGACAATAAACAATGTGAGTTAGGTGGCAATCATATAATAGCATTACATCAGTTTATATACAATAGTTTCCAAAGAGAGGTTATCTCCCTAGTACTACTCAAAGTGCAAATGCTTGTATTTTTAGTAAAAATAATAATTATACTCAAGTGTAAGAAGATAGCATACATATATACAATAAAAGTCGCCAATTAGCTCAATTGGTCATAGTGCTAAGCCATGGCACAAAAGTTGTAGATCCAAATACTACATAGGCCAGACTATTAGCATGAGTGTGCATATGCATACGTTGAGGCACAACAAAAGAATGGTGGACAGATCTCTCGATGAGGGGATACATTTTATTTTTATGCTAATCCAAGAGATAAAATTGATTTGACATTTTTAGAAATCTGAATGAGAAAAAAAATGCCTGCATTTTTCCACTTTGCATTTTAGCAAAAAGCATGTTTCAAGCACCTGACAATTCCTTTGCACTTGCTATCAGGCAAAGAAGGCACAATTTTAACAACACTTCTAGCAAAGTACAGAGCAATGACATATTCTTACTTTGGATGTCGGGTCAAATTGGCCACGAACAAAGCGAAGAACAATACAACTTTTCCCAACACCCGAATCACCTAACAGAACCAGCTGGACACAGCAAAATAACAAATGTTAGCTAAAATCCAGTTAAAATGGTTGCAAAATAAGAAATATAATTACTAAACTTACTAAATCTGGCATGCTACATGCAAAAAGGCAAAAAGAAAATGTAATTATATGTTGCACACAAATATACAATCATTCTATACCCACATTAACTTTCAACGCCAAAATTAAAACATATTAATGTCTTCAAGCATATGGATTAATTAAAAAGAACATTTCCCCTCCAAAAATAATACCTTCACACGTAGGTTTTTTGCATCAGATGATCCTGCATTTTCCAAGTTGTTAAGTCCACTAGACTGGCCAGAACTCCTAGCTGCAACACCCAAATCCAAAATTCAATTAAATTCAACAATATTTCCCAAATGGGTTACCAATTCCAAACTGATTAATGCTAAATAAAATTAAAATCGCTAGAATTGAACGCAACCCCCTCCTCCAGATTAGAAACCAATTTTACAAATTCTACATCAAGTTCAATCCTTTCCCCCTCAAATCAACCAGATTTAACAAAAAATACCAAATGCCCTACCAAATCACAGCTTTAAAAAAAGCAACCTAATCCAAATTAAAGAACCCTAAAACTTGATCACCATCCCCCGATCACATACCAACTCCTCAAATGACAAAATCTCAATCAACCCTATATTTTTCAGCTCAAAACTAACCAATCAAACAATATAAAATTCAATCACTTAAAAATAAAAAAAGTTAAGTTTCTGCTAATAAATATACAGTACCTGGAACAGAAGCTGAGCAACCCATGCGACCTGTACGAATAAATATATAAACGAGTATGTATATTGTATGTGTATGAACGTATATGTGTAATTAGGGTTTTACTATTGGAGTGACTTTGCGATGAGCAGATTGATTGCTGATTTGCTGCAGTGCTTTGGATGATGGTCGTTAATAGGCGAAACTCAAACGAGCCAATTTCTTGACTTCTACTTTTGCACCATTTACCTTCTTTTTTTTTTTTTTTTTTTAACCCCACTCAATGGCGTGGGGCAGTGGAGGCCATACTTTTTATTTTGCATGTATTAAAAAAGAAGTGTTATTTAAATAATTATTTATTAAAGAAATTAAAAAATAAATTAACTAATTCTATTTTACTAAAAAGAAAAATTTTGTTGTAAAATTTGAGACATTGGCTATCCTTTTCATTAAAATTTAGAATATCCTAATGATTTAAAAATTAAGAGTAATCATCAATTGGATGAATTAAGCCAAAAAAAATTAATATAATTGAGGTGTAATATATTTTTAAATAACCAAAGCACATGTGAAATTAATAATAATATTAATTTATCATTTAATGTCAATTAGTTGAATTAACTAGTAAAATTTTATTCAAGCCATCAAAAATTAAATATCATTCCCACCAATGTGGCAGAATTCAAATCTTATATCTCCTGCCCTACTCCAAAAAATATTAACTTAATATTTTCTGAGTGATGTAATAAATTTTGTTTTTTTAATAGGGACAATGATTATTATCATCATTTTTAAATAACAACTTAGATGCTACAACAACGTATCTCAACAATCTCATTTGTTTTGCAACAAACTAATAATTTATGTCTACAGATAAATAATTTTTTTCTGAATGGATATGTAAACTATTAATCCCCTGGACTAGTAATATGCCTTTTTATTATAAACTTCTCTCCTATGCCGACAACACACTTCCACTGTAAATTAATTGTCAGGCCCGATCACCAATTGCATTCAGTATTTTGGGCTTGGCCGAAGGCCCAAGATATTGGGAGGAATTTCCATGTGGCAATTAAGAGAGTTTTTGATACGTGAGAATTTTAAGTAAGGGTGGGCAAATAACCCAATCAAATCTAATAAAAAAAATCGGGTTGTTGATGAAGACTTTAAGTCAATCGAGTTAGATTTTGGCCAACTCAATGGAATTAGATTTAGTCAAATCCAATTCGATTCAAAACACCATGCACATACAAACTATCTGTGACACAAATTTTTAATTAAATCCAAATTATTAGACGAATGGGTCACCTATGATGGTCCAACCCTACAGTTGCCATACACAGTTTTTCGTAAGTGGAAAGTTGAATTAAATTTAACTTCTCAACCGTTGCTTATAATCCATACTAAAAAAAAAAAGTCACAGAGAGTGTGTGTGGATGAACAAAAAAATTACAAAGAAGCATTGATAGTTTTTCTTCTCTTCTTTATCAATATTTAACAACTCATAAAAAATATATTTACACTATGATTTGTGGAGGATTTCTGTTCATGAATTCTTTCAGACCTTTGACGTGATCCAACACCTGACAATTCTACCATTTAATCTGAAAAAGTAAGGATTCTTGGACTTGCTAATGAATTTCCTTCATTGGTATCAAAGCCTACTTGTGTTGGATTCATGCATTGATTGAATTTAATTCATGAACAACACATTTTTTTTAATTCCTTTCAATGGTTGTTGTTTTAAGTGTGTCGAAATGTTCAATTTGAATGGATTAACTCTAGAATTGATAGAATTAAAACCAGCCTAGGGAATAAATTACATGAACCCTAAGAAATTATAGAACCCGTAACTTTATTTGATTATATCTTTTAGTCTATAAAACTTAACATTATATTTAATATACCATTGGAAAGATCTTTTTTAGAGCCTTCTAACGGTATGTGATTTGTTAAGAACGGACTGAAGATGAGAAAGTTAGTTATGGCCAAAATACCATTCTGGTTGGATTAGATTTTGAAAGGGTTAAAAACCCTAATTTAGAGAAAACAATAAATAGTGCTGGAATCAATATTTTGTTTGCACTGTAGTGATACTGTGCATACTATAGCGATGGTTTAAGTAATGACAATAATTGTTTTTCTTATATTACTTCCTCTAGTAATAATGAGATAAATGCCATCACTTGAGCAAGAAAGAATGCATAGACTTGTGAGAGATAGCATATTGAGTCCATTCACCAAGATTGAATTGCCCATATATGAAAATTATCTAACTAGAAAAACAACTGGAAAATCATTTAACAAAGGAACTAGAGCCAAAAAAACCATTGCAGTTAATCCACTCTGACATCTATGGTTCAATGAATGTAAGGGCTAAATATGGAGCCTTATATTTTATTATATTGATTGATGATTATTCACGTTTCAATCATATCTACTTGATTTCTCATAAATCAGAAGTATTAGATTATTTTAGATTATATTTAAACATGATAGAGAATCAACTAGACAACAATGTTAAAGTTCTAAAGACTAACTAAGGACATGAATGCCTTTCGGAGCAGTTAAAGCAATTGTGTAATCAAAAAAGAATAAAAAGACAGCTGACTATTTTTAGAACTCCGCAACAAAATAATTTTGTAGAAAGAAGGAATAAAACTTTGTTGGAAATGGTTAGGTTAATGATGGCACAAGCAAATCTTTCAATATCTTATTAGGGAAAGACTTTATTAATTGTTGCCTATGTATTTAACTGAGTTCCATCAAAATCAATTAGTTCCACACCATATGAATTATAGACGGGTAGAAAACCTAACCTTTCTCATCTACGGCCATAGAGGTCTGCAGCTTATGTTCACGACCCCACTCATAAGTTTGGAAAATTAGGAGCTAGGGTAAAAAGTGTCTTTATTAGATACTTTAAACACTCTTAAGGACATTTATTTATTAGTGAACAAGTAAAAAAACTATATCTGAACTAGAATCACGAGATGTTAGTTTTCTAGAAAATAAATTTTATAACATTGAAGAAGTTGATAAGGATTTTCAATTCTATGAATTAGAATATTCTATAAATTACCAAATGAGATTATCACTTCTAATGATGGTATTGGTGTTAGTACGAATCCTTTAAGGATTGCCACTCTTAATGGAAGTGAAACACCAGATACTTCGATTCCAACTAGAGAATCAATTCGGAAGAGTAATCGTAGGTAAATTCCTCATCGTTACTTTGAGATTGAGGGAGAAACTTTAATGATTGCTTCACACGATGATGATGAGCCAAATATTTATAATGAGGCTCTTACATCATCTGTTAAGAATTTGTAAATGAAAGCAATGAAGGAAGAGATAAAGTTTATAAAAGTCAATCAGGTTTAGGACTTGATTGATCTTCCACCTAATTGTAAAGTTATCATAAACAAATAGGTTCTCCGAATAAAGCGTAAAGTGGATGGGACAATTTAGAGATATAAAGCAAGATTAATCTTTAAATGCTATACCCAACAGGAAGGTGTAGACTATGAAAAGACTTTTTCTCTTGTAACAAGGTTTGCTTCTATACGATTAATTTTGGCTATGGTTGCACATCTAGACCTTGAATTATATAAAATGGATATAAAAATTACATTTCTTAATAGAGAACTAAAAGAAAAAATTTACATAGAACAACCACAAGATTTTATTGTTAACAGATAAGAGTACAAAATATTCAAGCTCAAAATATCTATCTATGGCCTTAAACAATCCTCTAGACATTATAACCTTAAATTAAATTAAGCTGTAGTTTCTTATGACTTTAAAATGGTTAAGTAAGACCATTGTGTATATGTCAAGAGGTCTAAAGACAATTTTTTGATATTATCTTTGTATGTGAACGATATACTATTGGTCGTAAATAGTAAAAAAAATTATCAAAACTATCAAAAATTGGCTATATTCAAATTTCAACATGAAAAATATGGGCAAAACAACTTATATCTTAGAAGTCCAAATTTTCAGAAATTATTTAAGGAAACTTCTGGCACTGTCACAAAAGTCTTACATTAAAAAGATCCTTGAAAGATTCAATATGGCTGATTGTAAACTAATAGATATCTCAATAGCCAAAGGAGAATCTCTTAGTCTCGATATATGTCCTAAGACTTATCAAGAAAAAGAAAGAATGACTATAGTTCCTTACACAAATGCCATTGGAAGTCTCATGTATGCTATAATATATACAAGGTCTGATATCAGTTATGTTGTAGGACTAGTGAGTAAATACCAATTGAATCATAAACAAAAGCATTGGAGTGTAGTGAAGAGGATTTTAGCATATCTCAAAGGCACTAAAGATTATTCTTTATGCTGTCGATGAGGTGGTTTGCGAATTGTTGGATATTTAAATGGCGACTAGGATAGCGATCTAGATGAGCACAAATCGACCTCTAGATATGCATTCTTACTAAATAGAGGTGCAATTACATAGAGTAGCAAGAAACAAACATATATAGTTGTATCGATGATGGAAACCAAATATATTGCATGTTCTTCATCAGTGTAAGAAGCTGTGTGGCTTAAAAGATTTATAGAGGACTTAGAGATTAATATTAACATTATTAATCCAAGAACTATTTATTGTGATAGTCAGGCTACTACTTTTTCTCTAAGGACACAAAATACCACAGCAAGTCAAAACATATTAAGACGAATATAACTTTATAAGAGACATTTTGGCGAAAAAGGAAGTAACCATATAATATATATCTACGCATAGCACGATAGCTAATCCACTTATAAAAACTGCAACAAGAGATGTATTTGCCTCTCATGCTAGATCGTTAGGGCTATGTAGATCATAATCTTGCATTGTTAAGATATTTTTTATTTTGTGAACACCTTTGTTAGATGACTGATTTTAAAATTTAATGAAATTTGTAAGTCTCTTATGTGATTTTTAATTTAAGAATGGCATAATTACACATATATAAAAGTATGTCATCAAGTCATGGTTGGATTTCTTATACCAACGGTCACTTTAGTTGCTCTAGGAGCAAGCTGAGCTAAGACAAGTAAAATAATGAGACAATGTATCTTGTCAAGAGCCAAAGAATAAAGAGATATTCTATAAATTTTGTCGTTTTAACTAGAGTCAAGATGAGTTTGTAAATAATATTTCTCGTAGACCAACTATGATGTACCCCACCATCATAGAGATCTAATTGAAGGCAAATATGAGATCTTATTTTGACACTAAAAGAGAGAGTTCACTTTGAGAACTCAAGTCAGGCGCTGTAAAAGAGCTACTGGGCTAAAATCTATACATTGAATTAGATTAATGGGACATACGTCTGAAATGAAAAATTCACTATAACGCATGTATTATACCATGTGTGCTTGGTGACCAAAATGAAAAATGAGAGAATCTCCCTTCTTCCTCATTGTGTAAGTTCCATATAACTTTCTATAACTTAATCCCGGTGTCCCAATGACTATCAACTATGTTTGTGAGATCTCAGACTAGTGTCTGTTATTTTAACATGTAACCTAGACCTTGACATGATTCGACCTATGAAACATAACTAAGAAAGCGACTATTATAGATTGATAAACATAGGTGTGATGGGAAGACTTAATGTTTTCCTTTAATGTGATTCACTGGTCAACCAATTGTTCAATATCTTTATGATATTTTAATTGTGAATACATAAAGAGATTACGCAATGTTGGCATACCGAGGGGTTTTAGTATGCTTGAATATTAAAATAAATTAAATCTGGGATATAATGAACATAAGTCGAGTTCTCTTGCATACAATTACAATTAAGACTTCTTACCTAGGTTAGCAATTGCTATATGTTCTTTTGTCTCGCCAAATGGATTTTTCTTTTTGGATATGTTCATGGTCACACGGTATATTTGCTTGTATGATTAGTGATATGTGGTTGTTCATTGTTTCTTTATTCACTGTAATGTTATTTCAATGTTGTCCCATCATATACAAGTGGGATATATTGGATGGATGGGTTGCCCATGATAGGCCAACCCCATCCGACCTGGATATGGCAATTGCTTGCATGGCTTTCTACAAGTGGGAAGTTAAATTTAATTCAACTTCTCAACCACTGCTTATAAGCCACAAAAAAAAAACTATCGCAGAGTATGTGTGTGGATGAACAAAAAAATTACATAGAAGCATTGATAGTTTTTATTCTCTTCTTTATCAATATTGAACAAACTATAAGAAAGGCATTTACACTGAGATTTGTGAAGGATTTTTATTCATGATTTCTTTTTAACTGTTGACGTGATCCAATACATGACAATTTCATTGTTTAATCTAAAAAAGTAAGGAATTTTGGACTCCTTAATGAATTTCCTTCATAGCCAAAAGTTCAAATTGAATTTAGATTACTTTCTTTCCAATTCGATTAACCCATAACTCAATTGAGTTGATTTGAACTTTAACCAAGCCTAAATTTGCCCACCTCTAATTTTACGTACAAGAAGATTTTTTTACAGTCATATTTCATTATATAAGAATAACCTCCAGACAATCAGAACAAATTCATTCATAATTTAGATAAATTATAAATAAGAATAAACTTAATATTATAATAAATTATAATGTTTCTAGATCACATTTTTAGGAACTTGCTACATAATAATACTCCTCAATTTACTGTAAAAATTATATGTTATATTGCATTAAAGGTTTAAGATATAATAAAATTTTTTTCTAAAATAATTTAAAAAAAATGATTCATTTATTTAACTTTCAAGATAACTTTTAATAATCCTAATGCTACATCAATATATGTACTAATTTTTTAAATTTATATCTATCTTTTTTATCATTATCCTTACATTAATTATCAATTTAATGCATGCTTTACATTTATATCTCTTGTACAATTGCACTAGGGATAATTTAAGTCAAAACAATATTTTTTTGCAAGGGTGGGGTTATTTGAACCCACAAACTACTTATTAAACATGAATTTAAAATAATTTTTAATTAGAAAAAATGATACTTAATCCTTAAGATTTGGAGAAATGATCATAAGTACTCCAAATTTTCAAAACGCAACACCAAGATTTCTTTTTAATAAATACAAATTTAATATAAATAATATAAGTCATCTAGTAGAATAATAATATTAAACTATTTTAATATTTAAAATAATATTAAAGTTTTGAATTATTATATTTATTTAATAATATATTTTTATTTTTATGAATATTTTAAATAAATTTCTAGGTTAAATAGGTTTCATAATTAAAAAAATATCTCTATATTTAATAATATTAAAATTATTTGTACATAATATTCAAAAAAAATTTTAATTTCAATATTATGTTTCTATATATTATAAAAAGTTTCTCTAATATAATAAAATACGTCTAATAGATTGTAAAAATAAAAATATTTTTTAAATATTAAAATTATTGTAAAATGCATATATTATTAAATTTATTTCTATTTATTACAAAATTTTGGGTCAATTATTTTTGAGTTTATAAAGTTAAAATACTATGGTCATAAGACAGTTTTAGTCCCTTGAATACTTAAAGAGTTTTTGTAATTATTTACCCAACCTTTACGGTGTAGGTGTCATTTTTTCTTTTAATTATTAAAATACCTCTAGATGAATTTATAACTATTGACACTTAATTCTAGTTTTTTAAAAAATTAACTTTTCGAGCCCTTCTTTACCTTCAATCCTATAATTTTCTTAAACCCTAAATTGATATCCTTTATTTTTCTTAAACTCATTTTTTTAATGTATTCTCTAAACAGAATTTGTAATTTTGAGGATTGCTTAATAACATTAAATCAAAATGTCTTAGTTCTGTTTAGGTCAGGTATCATGCATTGACCTACTTAGACCAGTTTTAGAATGCAAACTGAACTCAAAAAAAAAAAAAAAATTAGCCGTATGATTTTCTTCAGAAAAGTTTCAAGATCCCTAAAGTTCAATTCTCATAATGGTGCAAGCATATTGTCATTTACACAAAATTTATGCTTGAAAGGAGATAACTATCTAAATATTCCTGAGACAATTTTGTAAACCAAACTCCTTTATAATAGAGATTATGGTTATTTGTTTTCATAGAAAGCATCTTCTTGTTAGATGCTTCTTCATTTTGGCCACTATCATTGATTAATTTTTTGTTAGTAAAATTTTTTTAAAAGTTTAGTTTAAGGTAGGCTTGGCCCAAAACCTCGGGCTAGGCCTAGGTCCACTTATTTTAAACCCAATCTGTAGAGTCAAATTATGGATAAAGACTCTAAAAATATAAAATTTTTAATAAATAAACTTAGTTAAAGGCCTTAAATAAAAAGCCATGGCCAAAATAAATAAAAAATAAATTAAAAAAGAAAAAACAAAAAAAAAAGGAAACGAGAATTCAACTTAAGACTAAATCGCTAAAGATATTTCAAGCTCCAGCTAACAGCCATAGCTATTCATTGTAAACTCACTACTTAGTCGGTCGATAACCATTACAGTCGTATCTTCCAGCTTGGTATCGCTACTCACCGTCAGCCACTTTGTTCTACACTTCATTCTGCAAGCTGTAGCCACTTCGATCTACAGTGACTTCGTTCTGTACTCAGCACAATTGTACCCAACAGTTGCAACCATTTCATTCTGCACTCAACATAGCAACACCAACACTCAACAAGAACCCAACAGCAGCCACTCGTTTGAACCTAGTAGCAACCACTCCACCCAGCAGTAGTAAACGATCACCTACCCACCTAGCAAACGATCACGCAAATATTGGATTAATTTATTTTTTGTATTAATTGATTATTTTGTGTACTTGTAGTGTTAGAATTTTGTGTGTTAGTTGATCATGTATTTGATAATTATCTTTAAATATTTTAACTTATTGTACTATTATGTATTCAATAATTATATTTTTCAAATTTTTAATTTTAATTACAAAATTATTTAAAGTTGATTAAAGTCCAGGCCCAACCCGAGCCCGCCTAAATCGGATAGATTTTGAGAGAACTTGGACTTTTTTAAAATTATATTGGGTTGAGCCTGAGCTTCATAAAACATGTCCCAAGCCCTTAAATTACCGAGCCTAATTTAAGGTTTGTTTAGATTAAATTATTTGAGTACAAAACTTTTATTTTGTTTATGGATTAGATTATATAAACAAAATATATAAATTCATTATTTTGAACACATTTAAATTTTAAGTAAAAATAATAATGTTATACAATTTGGATCTCATAAGGATATGTTGGGTATGTAGGTGAGTTTGTTGAGTGAAATTTAAATTTTCAAAAGTTGAGTGTTTATTTAATCAATGGATTTAGTAAGTAGCATTGTGAATTCAAATAACCTCAACATTTTTCAATAATATATCTACTAAATTATAACTTCCTTACGGTATTAAAATTAATTTGATCTCAAATGAGAGTAAAGAGGTTTTATTGTATTAACTAATTGAGTTATAAAGAATGACACTATTTTGGCTAAGGCAGACAAACCATCAAAGATATTGCTGGAAGTGATTTTTTTCCCATTAAATTCAAAGTCTAATTGCAATAGCTTTCTGTTCTTGATAGGCTGTTAAATCGAGAAAAAGTGATTTTCTACTTCTTGATCTTCAGTTTTTGCTGTGTTGCATTTGAATTTTTGAAGACCGAGTAGTAAAATGTCTGTGATTGATATATTCATAAGATTGCAATCTAATTAATAGAGATAGCTGATATAAGTCACTTTCAAATTATTATATTAATTACAAGCTATTATACAGTCAAATAGTAGATACTTTGAATAAATATATTATTGAAATTGAGGGTTTAAGTCTTCTCTTGTATTATGAAATAATTTAAATTTATAAATATATAAATCTTTAGTAAAGACTTCGATAAGATGCTTGATTTTTTCATAAAATACGTTCGCTCAACGAAAACTCGAGAAGACGTTGATTATAAATAAGATGATTGATTATAGGTTGAATTTTTCAAGCTGAACTTTGAATATGATACCTCAAAATAAGCCCATATAAATTTGTGATGCACATATCGATTTATAATGTATTATCTAATAGCACACATTGCATCTCTGAATTAGGTACATATACCAATGTCTTAAGAGATAAAACAAGGAAGGCCCCATAAGTAACAGATAAAACATTCAGTGAACAATTTGGAAAGGCTAAAGAAAAAGGCTATATTAATTTGTTGGGTGATGAATTTTCCATTTGGCATTAAGGCAACATCTGAAGCTATCAAGTGGGAAAAATGTTTCACAAATTTGAGTAATTATATTTGTTATTGATTGGACAGAACAACTTCCGTAGACAAACCCACCTGAAGCCCCTCAAATTTAGATGTAAATCGGGGCCCATATTTGACACCATCCTTTCATTTCTAAGTTTTTTTTTCCCCCAACTTCTTGCTTTTTAATCACTGGCTTCTAGTTTAATAATTACTGGCACCCAATCTTCAAACTGATTGCCTAGCTTTGTATTATTTGACTTACTTTTACTTTTACTTGACAATTAATGGTTTTAATTTAGTAATTTATTGTTTCTCTTCAAATTAATTATCAACCTGTAATTTTATTTCACATCATTATCTAATGAACATGAATTGTATTAAAAGGAAGAAAAAAGAAAGTCATGATTTTGCAAAATTGGTTTTGATTGAAATGTGATTTTGCAAAATTGGTTTTGATTGAAATGGGAGGGGGTGGAGTTTGAAGGAGTTGTCTAACATCAGCTGTTACTCACATGTACGATCATGGTTGCAAAGGCTTATCTTATTGCAATGAATAGATACCCATGATGTCTAAATCTAAAGCCACATCAATTCTCTTTTCTTTTTATGCTTTTTGACCATTTATTCTTCATTTCTTGGATTAGGTACAACCAAAATTTGGTAATTGGACCACAATCAATCTTTTTAATTAAATTAATTATAATTTACCGCAGGTAATTGTGATCCATGTAACAAAAGTCTTTAGACAAATTTAAATATTATTAACTTTCATTTTTATTTTTAAATTGTTTACCTTTACTTCATAATGTAAAATTGCAAAATGGACTTGATTGGCTCGATATGAAAGCACAAATAAAATTAGAATAATGATATAGTTATAAATTTTTATATAAATTTATTTTGTACAAATTAATGTGGCATTATTTAATTGGTTGAATTAGATATCTCTTAATCCACATAATTTATTTTAATTATTATATATTTTTATTTAATTAATGAGTAAATAATACATCAGTTTATACAAAATAAATTTACACAAGAGATGTAGTTATATCATCACTTATAAAATTGTGCATGCACGATGACTTGTGAAGAAAAGCTAACAAGCCAGTGCAAAGTCATTAACTTCTTTTTAGAATTTTTTTATTGACAATGATAGAAGTAAATGATATTCATCATAAAAATAAAAATACAACTAAATTTTGGGATATTTTAGTACTTTTACAAATAAAACAAAATTAAACATTATAAAAAAAAGTAAAAAAACACAAAGTTCAACAAGACACAACACGGGATAATGGGTGTGTCTAATTAAAAATTAGGGTAGCAATGGAAGAGAAGAGGACTAATATCCCTATGTCCCTGCCTAGTAGTTTACATACATCCACATCCCCTTCTCATCCTCATTAAAATTGTTTGAGGGGAAAGGATGGATCCTCAAATAATAATAAAAGATTCCTAAGAGTCTCCAATTATCAAATAATTAATATGTTTTTAATTATAGTAAATTAAAAAATATAAAATAAAATAAGAATGATCATAAAACATCTTGTATATATACTATTTAAATAATATTTTTTAAAAATAAAAATCAAATAATATAATTTGTATACAATATTAACGTGAGTGCTTTCCATGAGTAATGATACCTCATGTCCACCTGCTATGGCATGATCAATGCGGCCAACCAAGCCACTAGTTGACAATGTGATGAGCTAGGCTACTTGACCATTGACAACATGACGTGCTACTGGATTATAATGAGATAAGAACCAGCTTGATACTAGCTACAGCGTGAATAATTTGAAAAAGATGAGTGAGACGGTAAAAAGTACCTTAGGGTTTCATTTATAGATTGTAGGCTTGTGGGATTGAGTTTTGTCTATAGCTAAGTCTAAATTATATTAAAGTTTAATTGCATAAATATTTTTATATTTACTATTTGTACCAATATTTAATATTTTATAATTTAAATATTATTATTTATTCATTAATAATTCTAAAAAGTAACAATTAAAATAGGAAAAATTGAGAAAATTGGAGGGAATGGAGATTTTATCTCAACCCATCCCTTTTCTAAATAATAAAAAATTAGGTATAAAATTGTCTCCATACTCCTCTCAAATGCGAAAAATCTCCCATGACCCCGTCCATATGGGAATTTCTGCCATCTCTACTAAAAGTTGAGTCTAACACAGGACTATATGAACCACATTTGGCCATAAGTTGTCTAGAATGATAATATCAAAACAACTCAATATATATTTTCTTTTTTATTTTCACCAAGAATAATATGCAATAATTGAAAAAGGCCATTTGAAAATGTAGAGAAACATTATAATATTATATGATATATCTTTCAAGATTTATTGAACAAGTGTCTCAATAGTATTTTTTTCATGTTGACAATATTAAAAATACTTTAAAATAGTAATAAATAAATATTTGATTGATATAAGCGGTGTTTGAATCTTGAAATATATCTCTATCTTTAATATATACTATTACATTTTTTAATAAGATAAAAACTGAAAGTGGTGTAGCAATTCAAATACAAATTAGATTGAAATTTATAATATTTATTAATATTTTATTTAATTTGTATTTCAATTTATTCTAGTTACCTATTTAGAGTTTTATTATTTAGACATTGCTTATTAGAGTTATATTCCTAATTTAAGTATAAGTTTTATTAAAATAATTTTTTAGTCAAATTAGAATCAGTTTTAATTAAGATAAATAATTATCTTTTGTAACTTTTAAATAAATACTTTTATTATTTTGTATTAATTATTTCTTAAAATAAACTCTTAAATTGAGTTTTATTCTTATTATTTCTTGATATTTTATAAAATCACCGAGTTTCAACATATTAAATTCTCAAGTGTTCTTGAAATTAATGTGGATTTATTTTTTTTTAATTGTGATATTCTCAAGAATCAATGAAGTATCAATCACCCGCATCTTTTTATATTTTACTGCATCAGTTTATTTTTCTGCTGGGTCAGTTTCACTGCAGAGTATTCTTTTATAGCATCGCGCTGCATCAAACCATTTATCATCTTCAATAAGCAACAAGTTTGAGGTGCCCCCACGAGAAATACGAAAAAGAATGGAACATCAAACATATGGGAGGTAAATATTGAGTCGGTTGAATTCAAAAATTCCAGCTAAAATTAATTGATTTTTTTTTCCTTAAATTGTGATGATAAGATTTAATAGGTGATTATTGCAAGAATCTGGACTTGTTAAAACTTTGTATCAATGAAATGAAGTGATTAATTAATTAGTCAGATTGGGCACGTGGGGTGGTCGGTGAAGACCTGCAATCAAAGTTTTGTTTTCACGTCTCCTTCCAATGGATATGTCCAATGTCTATTATTATGATTTTTTTAAGTATCTTTCAAAATAAAAAATAAAAAGAAAAGGCCAAAACGTTTCTTATACACAATTTCATCAATGTCAATTTTCTTCTGCTTTTATTTTTGTATTTAATGTTTTCTTATATAGAATTAACATATACGGTCTGACTACTTGCTTCTAAATATCATCTCTTGAAAAACTTATAAAGTCAATAAAATTTAATTATTTAACTGTATATGTCAAAGATTGAGTGACAATTATCTAGTATTTTTTAAAAATACTAATTTTAATAAATAACTAATCTCCGTTAAATATTACACGTGTGAATCCACAATGTCTGTTCCTTATTATACCTCAAGCAGACCTATAATGTAAGGGTTTTAGCGATCTTATTCTTAATGAAAATGATCATTCATAGAACATTTTAGCCAATCCAAGACCCATTTGCCGGCAAAATAATAATGCTAGCTGAGGAATAGTGTATATACACTTGAGCTCTCACGTTCCAAGGCTTGCTGCAGCTACCCGAATGAAGACATGATATTGTGATAAAATAGATTGCGACTAGTTATATGGACTTGAGCCACAAGATATTGGAGGATTTCTGAAGATTTCGATTTGACTAACTCGCTTTATGGGAGACAAACTCTAGTTAAAGCTTAATGATAGAATGGATTCTTTTGTGTTTATACCTTTTGTGAACATTTGAGGACCCTTGTTTGTTTTGGTCTTGTGTACACATGCCCAATTTATTACTCAAGTGTGAAACCATATGTTTTTCCACAATCCTAAAATGATACAACAGTATTACATAACATCATATTTTCAAATAGCTCAGAAAAGGACTTAGAATAAAAATCTTTAAACCGATTTTGATTTGAACCAAATTGATTCATTTCGCTTTACTTTTATTCTTTTGATTAGGTTCATTTTTTTAAGGGAACTAAACTAAAATCAACTAATTGCTGAATTGATTGTTGATTTATTTGTGGACATCCCAATTATTTTATGATCATCTCGATCTGATTTAGTTATACTAAATTCAATTCAATTTTAAGTATATTTACCCAACCTATGATCAGTTATTTAACCATCTTCTTTTGATTTGAATAATCATTCTCAAGTGCCTGTTAAACCACTCTAAATCTTGTTAATTAAAATAATTCTATTAAATTATATGATTTATTAGTGAATTAAAAAATTAACTCTATTAAATCACATAATTTAATAACGTGTCTACATAAAAAAAATAAATAAAGACATTTACACTAAAAAAAAAAAGACTGTTGATTTGAATCTCAATTACTTATTTTATGGTCTTTTATTTCTTGTCTTAAAATGATGTTGAATGGCTCAAATTCTATCAAATTTTAAGAGTTGTATTCATCAACTTAATTTGGACATCCCAATTGTTCTGTGATCATGTTAATTTAATTTAAAAAGTTTGATTTTAAGTATATTTACCTTACGTAAAACTCAATTACTTAACTAGCTCATTTTGATTTGAATATCATCGATTTCTTTTGTGGTCTTTTATTTCTTGTCTCAAAATGATGTTTCATGGGGTATATTCGGCTTCTTAATTTGGACATAAATTCTTGGATTGCACGTCATAAACTAATTCATGCAAGATCCTAATAATTATATCAAACTATAAAGTGTCATTACCACAATGAAAATGAAACAAAAAAGAAAAATTAAAAAAAAATTAATTTCTTAAAATTTACTACAATATTAATCTAGAGAAGAGAAAGAAAAAGCAGAAATGATTGAATGAGACACAGGTCAATATCTTCTTTTTTCCAGTTAAGAAGATTAGACTATCATATCATTGTCTCGATTGCATTATGGTATATTGATGTGATTCCATGCTCGATGCTCATGGCCATTCATCTCTTTATTCATCACAATTCAACGCGTCAAGCTTTCTGGGCGTCCCCACTTCCATGGGGATTGCGCATGAATTTCTCTTGGGTTTGTTCTCTTGTTTTCAGCTGCAACAACATCAATGTAATCTTTGAGCGCCCACGTGAATTAAAATAAATGATCACTTCATCAAAATATAACCAACCCATTCCGATGAACAGAATAAAGAGATAAAACCAAGAAAAAAAAAAAAATCAACCCACCATTCCACTTATTAATTATAACAGGAAGAATAATATATAATCACTTTACTTCATGTCCTTTCTTGTCCGTGAGAGGAAGTTTTTGTTTTTATGTTTAATTTCCTTTGTAAAAATATTAACTTAGCACATGAAAACACTAGACTAAACAAATTAACACAAAGTCAATCGCTTATAAATTGTATGAACATTCATGAGCCGACTCAGAAATTTATAGTAACCTGGGCTAAATTAAAATTTTAAAATTTTGAAGTGAGCATAAAAATTCTTAAATAGAAAAAAATTTATCAAATAATGAAGGACACAAAAAAAATATTATTCTTATAAATATGTATCTAAATAAAAATAATTATAAAAATAGTAGAAAATAAAAAGTAATTCAAATATAAGAACACTATTTTCCAAGAAGGAATATGACATGACAACCTATAATCATACCTAATTATATAAAGATCCATAAATCAATTGAGGATTTTATGGTAAAATAAATCAATACATGTAATTATAATCAATTAAAAGTCGTAAATAAATTTTTAATGGTTGAAGTCAAGCACCTAATTACCTTGCTTAAATAAACTAAACAATTAATTTTTTTAATTATCAAAATATTATTAGTCAAAAATTTTAATAATAAACTAAACTCGACTAGCAAAAGTATATTTACATATTGTTGTTTCTTTATTAGGTATTTTAACTCACTTTAAGAATTAAATGTTGATAATTTTTCTACACAAAAAAAACTCTTTAAAATACTAAAATTTTATTTTTTAACTTGTCCTCTTAACTAATATAACTAATAAATAAAATCTCAAAATTTATATAAAAAATTTATAAAAATATTCAGAATTGTTACTCTATATTGCTTTTGTAAGTACTTTTAATATTAATGACAATTTGTATTTGATTGACATCTTTTTTTTTAATTAGAATTTTTTTAGATAAATTAAAGCAATAATAATAATTTTAGTCCCTAATATTTTTAATTTATTCAGTAGATATATAATTTAATCATCGTATAAAATAAATTACTATTTTCAATTGAAAAAAACATAATTGAATTAAGGATATATTTAAAAATAAAATAAAACGTTTATTGATAATATAAAATTAATTTAAATATAAGAGAATTAGGGATATATATAAAAATAAAACAAAAACTCTTGTATTATATCAAATCAATCAAAACATTAAGGGATATAAGTGATTTTTCCTGAACCAGACCAGTCTAGCTAACTGTAGGTCCGCCGCTGACAAACAACATTAATGATAAACCCGGTCATGATGCCTTTATTCGCAATATAAATTAAAAAAAAAAAAAAGAATTTTACTTGAATTCACGAACCTTTTTTTATATCCAAAACTGTGATTACAGTATTTCTAAAATACGAACGCCATCAGCTGTCAGATTTAATTAACTATCATTGATTTTGTATTCATTTGACGGTTAGGATTACTAGGACCTCCACATTTAAAGGTAAAATAAAAAAAGTGAAACAAAAAAAAAAATTGGGTTTAAAAGGGCTATTTTTGGTAAATTCAAGTTATAAGTCTCTGTTGGGGTTGAAAAGAGAGAGGAGCCGCACGAGGGGGTTAAAAAGCAAAAGTGAGACGAGATGTGAAGGCGCAGCACGACGTCACTCTGTTCCACGGATTCTCCTTGTCTCCTCTCATTTCCATTTTTTTTTTTAATTTTTAAGTATTTATTTAATAAAATTTATCTAACAATTATAATTTTTTTTTCCACTCACTGCATTGACTCAGCCTGAACACTTCTACATAGTCAATTGAAAAAGAAAAAATTGAAAACTAACGAGTTGATCTGAGTGACTCGTGGAGTTGAGTGATTTGCAATAATTTTGTATCCTTTGGCTAGTGTAGCCAACGTAGATATTATTGAACATTTTTCCTTTAAGGGAAATTAACGAAAGAGCAGAGCAAATCAGATCACAAAAGAAACAATTGATTGACGTTTTATGCTTAAAAGAATCAATCAATTAATGAAATCCCACCAAATAAGTGCGTAAAAATAAAACTATTCTAATTTCGGAAATACCAATTACAAGATGAATTCTGAATATTAATATATTAGTTAATAATACCTGTCAAATCATCACGGCCGGGGCGTCTGCAAACCAAGTATATGCTATCTCTTGGAACGTCGATAATTAAATTCCAATAATTAATCAAAGCAAAAACCCACTTCTTCAATTTTAGTATTTACAATAATTGAGACCACAATTCTAGTTGAAATTCCATTATGGAAAAAAAAAATTAGCCCACAATTTGTATGTATATATCTTTGATTTTGACAAAAGCTTGGTCAAATATTTAATTATTCTCATTAGATAGTTAAAAAGAAGAAGAAAAAGAAAGGAAAAGAAGTCAGAAAAAGGAACTGAGAAAGATTCAATTTCCAAAATTCCCATCTCATCAAAGAGGCCAAAATTTAGTTTCAGAGTAGTCCTAGTAGTACACGATCAACATTATAAAAAAGAAAAATGAAAAAGAAGTGACAAAATCTTCTGTTGTTTATACTACTAATATAAATGTATACACACACACACATAAATACACAGATAATAGTAGGAGCTAATAATAATGATAATCTCATCATATTATGGAAATTACTAGCAAGCTTTAGCTAATTAAATATATAAAATGCTAATTAATTAAGGGTCACAATGTTCGTAATCGTGCCAGCAAACCAGCATGACAACACATCGCCTAAGAATGTAAAATCTTGCTCTTTGCTCCTTGACAAGGCTGCTGCATCTTCTCCCAAAGGATCTGCAAGGTTTGCGCAAGTGCTTGCTGCAGAAGCCTGCAGCTACTGATGCTGCTGTGTGTTCTTGCTTATTATTCATTGCAGAAATTGATTCTATATATTTAATTTCTTGCTTCTGGCGATGCTGATCTTGTTGATTGATGTTTCTATTTTGAAACTGCTCAATTCTGTTTCTAACTAGAATGGTAAGAGAAGGGCCGGAAAAAGTAGGCAGCAAGGTGATAGGGGATAGGAATTAGGAAAGAGAAAGAGAAAGAGGAAGAGGAAGAGGAAGATAGAAGGGAGATTCTTTACTGGTTTGGTGGTGAAGTTAGAAGGGATTTTAGCCTTTATATAAGTTTGATTAGATTAAGAGATACTTCAGATTAATGGGAGCTAAGCCTTTTTTTCTTGTTGAAAAGACAATTTGACCCCTAATCATTTCTTTTATATATGGTACTTCTCGTTAAGAGTTTTTATTTTTTTTAATTTTCATTGCGAAAATTTTGTATTATAGATCTCAAGTTTTATCATGGTATAATAAGGAAATTAGAAATAAAATTTGGAATTTATATTAAAAAAATTAGGTATTTATCTTTTTTATTAAAAGAAAATGAAGTTTAGTCTTTCCTTTTTTTAAGGTGAATTAAGCAAGTGACAAACAAGTGACTAGGAACTAAAAGGAAGAGAGCAGACAGCCCACGAAATAAATGAATAAATAGGGATGACGGAAATTTTCATGAGATAATCTATATAGAGTCTTGAAGGTTTTTTTTTTTTTAATGTAAAGAGGGTAAAGAAATAATTTTATATTTAATTTCTTATTCGAATAAGGATAGAGGCAATCCAATACCCCTTTCTCTATTTTTATTGTATTTTTTCATTGCTTGTAAATTTTTTTTTTTTTTTGTATATGCATTTAACATTTAAAATTTAATGGCATGGATGTAAATGAGAAAAACCATAATATTTATAAAAATAATATAATCATAAATAATAACTAGTATAAACTCTTGAAAATTGATGAAGACAATTTTGTTGCTGATTTATATCATGTCAATATTATAGATGTGTTCAACTTTGAAACTCTACTTAGTTTCATATATTATTTTATAATTTTGATGATATTGGCTTAGTTTGACAGAAAAGAATTTAATTTCTTATTTGAATAAGGGATAGAGGTAATTTAGATTAAGATTTGTTTATTTGGTTTAATCTAATATTAAATAAATGGGTTTGAATTTAAAAAAATCGATGCATCTAATAAATAAGTGATTCGATTCGAGTCAACAAATAAATGAAATCAAATAAACAAAGGAATATTTAGAGTCACCGATTCATTTATTCATTCAAGGTGCATTTAGCACATTGAATTGTATTACATTAACTATACTGTATTATGGTAGATTGCATTATGGTGCATTCAACTCTTATACAATATCATGTTTGGTACAATATGTTCTGTAGTATATATAATAATATTTTATATTATTATATGCAACACTATTAATTTTAAATTAATAATATTCAAAATTTTCATATTTAAATATTTATTTACTAGTTATGTTAAATTATTTTAAAATAATTATTTTTATATATTAATTATTTTAATATAATTAAATAATAGATTATTTAGTCATATTTTTAATATAATTTATTAAATAATAAATTATTAATTTATATTAATAATTATCATGTAGTAATAAAAGAAAATAAAAATTAATATTATATTAAATTAAAAAGCTATATTTATTTAATATTATAATAAGTTTAAATTAAAAAAAAAAACTAATGCGACAACTACCACATTAGCAGACTAGCTAAATTCGGATGGAAGTTTGGTTTAGCTAATGTAGGCACTTGTTGTAGCCAAACATAGGGTTGCATTGCATAGCTCATATAACGAGGGGTGCCAAACGGTCCTTTATGATGTTTAGTAAATAAATGAATTCAATTTGGATATTAATTATTGTTATTTTATATTGTGAAGGATTTATAATTTTTCGTTTAGATGACTGTATATTTTAATCTTAAAATATGGTTTAGATTATTTATATTTTATAAGTTGTTCAATTGATGGTTTTTTATGTTTTATTTTACTTAATCTTTGTTCATTAATTATTATTTTTGTAAATGAACAGTAAATAGATCCATATTCAATTCAATTCATTTATTAAGGGCTAAACAAATCAAATTAATCAAATCAATCGAGTTTCGAATCCTAAGATTTCAATTTGTTTATTAAAAAAATAAAATTCAAATCAATTGAGTTTTGACATTATTCATTTAAGATTTCAGTTAACTTTCAACAGACCGTAAAATGATTAATAGCATTACCATACCCTTCCTATTCATTGTGAGTTAGTTATTCATTAGCACGAGGATCACTTATAATGTGTTTCGAAGCCTTTGGCCAAATGAGTATTTTACAAAGAGTGAAAAAGGAATTCATTAATAACCAGTAATTTTAATTTTTTTTGAATAATTCAATGAATTTAATAAATTTTTTTAGAAGGACCAAATGACCGTAGATTGAACCTATTCAATTTTTACATTGCGATGGTTGGTTATCGACAGAATAGCTGTTACCCTTAATCCAAGGAGCTAGGGTTCTCTTAATTACTCCATTTATTTAACGAAATCCAACAGTGTGTACATTTACAATCGATCGTTAACTAGCATAGGCTGCATAGCTACTAGACATGTACCACAAATTCTTTTTACACATCTGGTCCAAGGCATTTATTGAAGATGTAAGATTATCTATACAGATTTTTTTTTTTCAAAAAAAAAAATAATTGATAGCATTGAAAACGGTTTTTTAATAAATTCTTACATAAAAAAATTTAAAAGGAGAAAAAGGTAATTTCGAGAAATGGGATGCACTGGCTTCCACTATAACAGGGGCAATCCAATATATTTTAGTGATTTTGATTACCTTTTTTTTATAAATAGTGGGGAGTTGAGAACTTGAGCTGGTGGTTAGAGAATAACGAGGTTATCATCATTAAATTAATAATAATTTTTCTGCTTTCCGAACTTTTGAAGGACAAAACTTGAGATTTTGTTAGAATTTCTTGAGATCTTTTCTTGATTACCTTAGTTGACTGATGACCAAATTATTCTGATTAAGCAATTTGATCGAGGGCAAGTTTTCACCGTTAGTTTAGTTTTAATCAGTGCCGATTTCAAGATCTAACGATGACAAACTTAATTTAGACCTTTTTGGTTTTCTTTTTTTTTTTTTTAATCAGGACATTTTTTTTAAGGATCTATGAGAAAATTACTGTAAGTTAAAATCTTTTCTAATCTCAAATTATTTAATGTCATGCTAGAAATTTCTAATTTCAAATTAATTAAAACCAACAACTGTTTTCAAAATTTTAACATTCATATATTGTCTTTTATACTTTTATACTTTTTCTGAGAAGTATTATCATTTATAATAGATTGTAATTGATTGGGAAAAAAAAATTATTAAGATTGGGAAGAAAAAAATGATTAAGATAGGACATTGACTAATGTAAACGAAATATCTTATTTTGGTATCATTATACATTAGCATAAAAGTAACTTTTAAATAGTTTTGTTTAATTAATTACCTGAATTTAAATGCTAGAGAGTTAGGGATTAAAAAATAAATGTTGATATTTAATCCTTCAATTTGTATTATCCGTCCACACTTTTCAATTAATGTCCTTTATTTTTAGAATTATCTTTATTAAAAATTAAAAATAATATTTATTTTAAAAATTTTTATTTTCTTTCTCATCTACAGAGAACACTTCTCTGAGACGAATCACCATCGCACCCATCTCTATCACCACTGAATACATCACGGAATATTAAACAATGTTTATTTATTTATTTATTTATTTTTAAAAAAAACATTCTGAACAAATTGGATTATAAATCAAACTTCACGGCTTGTAAATTTTACATCTCTTCTCAGAATGACCATAATTCTTAGATTAATTTAGAAAAATTATTGACTATTAAGATCTATCTTATCTTCTCAATCTTCTTTCATTAAAATAGAATTATGTCATGAATCAAAGAAGTAGCAAAAATTTACTCGCGCCCTTGTTATAAGTATAGTCATAGCTTAAAGGTGGCTAATGAACCGAACTTGCTTTCTCCCGAATGCAATTCAAAACCTAGAGAACCCAATTCTTCGCTGTATTTTACCCAAAAAATTAAAAATAACTATTGTTTAGATTCGCTAGAGGTTCTTGGAAAAGAGAGAATGCACATAAGAGAGAAGCAAATAAAAACTAAACATCAATTTTTATTTTTTAATGGTAGTAATTCTGAAAATAAATTAAGTTAATTGAAAAGTGGGGTTATTGGGGGTCAGTTATGAGGACTGAGATTCTGATCCGATCTCTTATGTGAGTAAATATACTCGCACGATTAGTAATTAATAAACGAAAATATAATAAATGAGTAAATTTTAATTATACATAAATAAAATTATGCATGCGTTAAAAATCCTTCCAAGCTCAAATATCATCATATTATAGATGGAAGATCCTTCCAAGCTCAGATATCATCACATTATAGGACACTTTCTCCAATTATCTACCCGCTCTTCAAAAATTAACATGAAATTTATTCATTCCCCATTTTAACAAGAAAAAAACAAACGAAAAAAAGAAAATGGGATAATAAAATTTTCTCTTGAATTCTCCTAAATCCTAATTGATGCATCGAAAATTGCAAAAATATATTTATTTTTAATGATTGGTTATTATTTCTGCCGGATGTTGAAGAAAGCGTTGAATCCAGTGTTTGAATTTCGACCTTGGAGATTGAATTTGAATGGTCTTTTTAATTTTTTTTAATTTTTTTTGGGGATACAGTGGTGACCTCAGAACCCAAAAATTCCTTTCCAAAGAGATCAACATTCAAACAACAATGGTGTAGAAACTTGAAAAAGGTAATTAATAAAATTTAATAACATTTGCGTGCAAGTGGTGGCGTTTTCCAACACATGCAGCGTTCAGAATGTGAAACCAACACAGCTTAACACAGCAGCCTCAATGCTCAGTTTCATAAAATCGCCTGCTGGTCGATATTAGTTTTGACCAATTTTGTTAAATTTTTTTTTTTAATTTGTTCTGTTTCTATGGATGAAATGAGGATAATGACTCCAGTTAGACAATAGCCACTAAAGCTCTCGTCCCTCACAGCGTTGAAAACCCTTTGTTATGGATCTGCAGATCTTCGTTTCTGTCTCTGAACGTGTATTTAAAACTTGAAAAATGCTTGTTGCCCTGAAAATAAAGGCACAATTGTTAATTCCTTAGTTGCTAAATTACATTAACAAGTTGGCTTAATTACTGCTGTCAAATTCATTTATGCTCCCAGTTTAGGTACTTGGATTATATTTTGACTTGTGTATGATATGTGATTAAATCTACGAGTTTTTCAAGATTAAATAATAGCCTCACAGGGTGAATTAGTGACATTCCATGCCCATAAATGAGACGAGTATCCCATTGGATCAAGCAACTCTGTACGACCAAGCAATCACAAAATTCTATGTGAGCAAGTAACGTTATAACCAGGAATCACACAATGGTTATGCAATCACCTACTCCGACTTGACATATGAGTAGCGGTTCAAAGTCTATCGGGCATTAGTGGCAAAAATATTCGGTTCTCTTAAAAAAAATTAAAAATAAAAAGTGTATGGAAATAGTTTTATGTTTTACAAAAACAAAAATTATTTGTTTCTCCTTTGTAAAATATAAAATAAATAAATAATATAAAAATAAGTCACCTAAATACAGAGATAGTAAAATTCACTACGGGTTTAGAGTTACATGGAGCATCATGTTAAATAGGATGAATTTTAAATATTTTTTAGAGAATAGAGTGGGAAATAGGGAAAAATAATTCTCAAGTTCTTAATAAGGTGGGGTTTAATTTTATACTCCTCACCTCCACTCAAATCCCCCTTATATATATATTATTTTTGTTATATCAATTACAATGTTAAGTAATAAATTTTCATTTTATTTACTCCATGTAAATAAGTATAATTAAAAGAAATTCCAACATTATAATACTTATTTAATCTTAAAATAATGTTGTATTTTCTTTTCTCTCATACTGATCTCTTCAAACATCTTTTAGTTATGATATCATTTCAAAATATTGTTTCAACTTTTTAGAGATTTTTTTTAAATAATTTAAATATTTTAATATGATAATAATTTTATTTAATTCTCTAATTGTTAAATTAATGAAATTATTTATCTATAAATACTGTAAAATAAATAAATAGGGAATGAGATGAGAACAAAGAAATTATTTCCTACATAAAAATTGTTCATCACACTTGACTAAATTTATTAGAGATGAAGTGCGAAATGAAAGCGAAACTTTTAACGGTGGTGAAAAATGAAGTAGGCCTCCCACCCTCGCTCCATTCCCATCCCTTAGCTAATTGCAAATTATTGACTACGCAATACACATGCCACTAGGCTGGTAACTCAATTGCGAATCGTGGGCTTTACCATGACCAGGGTTGGAGTTTAAGCCAGATGCGGATTAACTTCGAAAATTCCTTTAAACAAATGAATAGTTATGTGAGAGAAATATGAAAATAGAAATAACTAATTTTAAAATTTGTTGTTTCACAACAACTGACAAAGATTGTCTGGGTGGTGTAGTCGGTTATCACGCTAGTCTCACACACTAGAGGTCCCCGGTTCGAACCCGGGCTCAGACATGATTAACAATTTTCTGTCTCTGTTTCTTGTTTTGGATCTCTTTCATTTTACAAGCCCAAGAGGCCGAGGTCACATTTCACTGTTCGGCCTTTATAAGTTTGATTAAAATAATTGATGTTCTCGCGTTACAAATCTCTGTGATTTCAGTTTAGAAATGAGGTTTTTTTTTTTTTTTTTGTTCCCCTTCCTTTTCAATCCCCGCTAAAACATTTAAGCATTAGGGATTTATTTCATAAGACATTAATCTAATTCCTTTATATTTTGTGAGAATTATCTAGTTGAGATGACAAAATCTCTTGTGTTGAAAATAAAAGGTGAGAAATTTAAACCTATTCGAATAAGTGAAGAGAGAATTAGATTGTCGTTAGGTTAAATGATAAGAGAAAAAAATTACTTTTTTATTTTAAAAAACTTTTTATGAACTTATACATAAGTGTGCTTACACACACACCCACCTAAATTTAAATAGTAACAAGAAATAAAGACTAGTGTTTAATTAGTGGATGAAGTTTCTCATTGAAACAAAATGTAAATTTGACTGTAGCTGTTGCTTGGGGGCGGAGAAAATTGAAAGAATAATGCTTTGTAATAGATCCGATGATTCTTATTAATGACTGCATCTGAATCTTAGCTATTTATAGAACTTACAAGGAATCAATACACTTTTGACTAACTGTATAACTAATCTAAAATAAGCTAAATTTAAGCACATTCAGCAGAGTACGTGAAACAGAATTTGCTACGCCACATATCGGAATCTGCTGAGCTGTCATTATTGTTGAGCTGCAGTAGCTGACTTGGCAGTATTTGCACTTGACTTATTTGACTCGATAATGCTGCTGCACTTCTTCACATTTGGCTTGCTTTTCTTCTTCACGTCGGCAAGATGAGCCCCTCTCACACGCATGAGTTAATTAAATCATGATCATACACGTATACGGAACAAGAATTGGAGCTTCAAGTCTCCACGTAGTCAACGCTTGATTCATCCAAGAACTCACTGAATCTACAAACAATTACTGACGCATGTCCGCATTAAAGAACAAAAATCCCATATCCTATTTTTGGACGATCCCCTTTTAATCTGTCAGGATTTATATAATTAGACTTAGCGATGCATGCGTGGCAGCTTAAGAACAACGAGGTACCATTATTAATTAGGTACATGTTTTGTGCCTTCCCATGTGTGAAAGGACAGACATAGTTATCTTATCAACTTTTTTTTTTTCTTTTTCAAAATCTTTTCTTGTTAAATTTTATTGACTGATATTAAATGAGAAAAAAAAATAAAACAAAAGGAAAGGAAAGGGGAAGAAGAAGAGGAAGAAGATTGAATGACCAAGTTTATTATGGTTCGGTCAAGTAACAACTAAATAGCTAGGTTGCATAGTTTAGGGTGCAATAGAAAGGTCTATCAAGTAACTTAGCTTTCTTTTCTTTTTTAATATCTAATTTCGTTTTGTTAAAAAAGGAAAAAAATGGTAACTTTGCAACTCATTTGTCCACACATCGAGAGGGACTGGAACAACTCATTTGGCCATGTTTCTCATCAAATAATGCTTTTCGCCACCTTTTTAATATCTTTGTGAAACCCCATTTTGTAACAATAATTTCTATTGTTAGAGAAACTAACATAAAAGAACAAATATGAATTTAATAAAACTGAAATGTTTTTACAAATGATAAACTCTAACTTTGTAAGGTATGAAATAAAAATAATTTCAAGATGATGAATAAAATAAAAATACTTTTAAAAATAATGAAGAAATGAATTACCGAATAAAATAAATTTTCGTATGAGAGAGTATTTGAACATTTTAACTAATTATTCTAGATAAAAATAAAATTTAATTAAGATTATATTGCGGTTCTTTTTTTAATTTTCATAAAAAAGGATTATAAATATGAAACTTAATTTCCATAAGAATTTTAAGTGTTCCATAAGATTTCAACTTTTTCTCCACTTCTTTGTCGATCTGTATGATCCAATTTTTGTTTTGGGGCCCTTTTTTTCATTTAATATTAATTTCTTCTCCAATTGTTAACATACAAATATAATTTTTTTTTTAAAAAAATGCTACAATATATACAAATATTACATTTAGGGTATATTTGGAACTTTAGAGGACAAATCTATGGCCCCTGGCTGCATGGTACCATGGTGTTTGTGGTGTGCGTGCACACAAACAACATTGTATGTGTGTGTGTGTGTAATGAATTGCCACCCATCGTGGAATATTTTTTGGAATCATTTAATCATCTTTTTTTGTAATACTCAAAAATATGGATCAAATGTTATATAATACGTCATTGCAATCTTATAGATGAGCATACTATATTTGCCTCCCTTGTCGTATTATAATTTATGTGGGTGCTCCGGTAACCACATATGGGTCAAATGTTATTGCAAATTAAATGTATAATTTATATAAATATGAGGGGTATTTATGACATTTCATCTAAATGTGATTTTTTTTTAATAATTTGATCAAGGGTACATAGGCTCCCTTTTGCTTTATTTATGTTCTCAAAAGTATTTTAATTTTATGGTTAACATCAATACTAAGGTTAGAGTTGTAAAATGATATAAAAAGTAATATTGTCATAATTGTAGGGTAATTTGAACCTATTTTAAATTAGGAAGAAGGTAATTTAATTTCTCCAAACAACAAGAATAATTCCCATTTTCCCAAAAAAGAAGGGTCAAAGGCCTTTCCAAAAATAAAGAGAAAGAAAATTAGATGGAGAAACTAAAATGAAATGACTTACATCTTCTACACCGTTTTTGTATTTCCATAACTTCATAATATGACACCATTAGTATGCGTAGTGAGCCATTTGATTTTTTTATTATTTTATTTTCTCTTGGTTTGCCGGTTTTACTTGCATACTTGCATGCTTGGCTGGAGAAGTACACAATGTTTAGCCAAAAGTGTGATAACTTATGCATCTACTTGGTGCTGAATTGCGGTGGAACGTTTTAACATGCCATCGCCGACGTCTCGGCAACACTACAATTTGTTTCAACTCATTGTTGTTATTGTTGATAGAGAAGATAAAAGGAGTAGAGACAAGAAGAAAGCCCCAAAAAGAGAAGCGTAAGTTTTGCCAGACATTTGAAAAATGTTATAGGAATTCGTTTATGACTATGAAGTTAATAGTTCTGCCAGTTAGTTTATGCATTCTTCTTATTAGCTCTTCATTAGCCCCCATTGAAGGGTCCCGTTGCCGACTACACTAAGGACAACAAGCAGGATCCTGAGACAGGGCTAAGGGTTCAGCTGACCGTGCCATCGGGCTAACCAACGAAACTGCACATGTGAAGTTGAGTCAATTTAGTGCCCATCTGAGGCTGCAGCTGCTGCAAAACCAAAAAAAAGATAATAATTAATTAATTAATTAATTAATGTCATGTATTTTTTTTTTCCCTGTAAAGTTGGCAAAGTCTGTTGCCTACTAGCATATATTTCGTTATTGTTATGTTCAAGTTAAAGCTATCCCTATCACAACAATAAAATAAAGTGATTATTTTGTTTTGAAAAAAAAAAAATCCCCTATGATTTGTGTTATGTCTGAACCTTTTGAGGGAAGCAGCAAGGCGAATGTGGCTTTAAAAGGCCCAAGCAAGCCATGATAGCTAGGCAGCGCCAGCCGAGCAGCTGCTGGTCCTCAGAAATGGAGGCATGACGGCATCACGGGTTTGTTATCGATTGATTATTTAGGAATCGAGCTTCCATCAAATAGTTAGTTGAAAGTTGAACAAAAGATATTTTTAACTTTTGAATTGAATCGGCTCCGTTTGGTATAGTTTGTTGCATCCGGTTAGTCGAGTGATTTTTCAAAGTGGCGACAGAGTTTGAATCATGAATTAGGTAGAGTTTAAACTCTATCGATCCCTCTGTCTGTTAAAAGTATATGCAAAAAATATATATATTTATATATATAACTTTTAAAAGTAAAACTTCTCTAAAATGTTTTCAGTTATTTGATTAACATTAAAACTTTTATTAAAAATCTTAAAATTACTTTAATAAATAAGTTACGAAAGAAATTTAAAAAAATTGTGAAATAAATGAATCATATTTTAGGTAATTTAATTATTTAAAAAAAAACTTTGTCTTTACTCCCAAAAGATAAAACTTGAAATTTTATTAACAGAGATAAAATAAATTATTTAATCTTAAAAAGCTGTATTTAAAATATAAACAAACAACATTAAAAATTTTGAAAAGAACACCTAAAAATTAAATAAGTTCTTTTTAAGCTTTTGACGATTTGATAAGTCTTACAAAACATACAAAACAAAAAATATAATCAATCAATTTGGCTCTGTCCTTACCGTTTTCCCTTTGGCACCAGGGTCTTCTCCTTGAATTTCATTTTTCTTCTTGTCTGTCTTTGCACAGTGAATACGAGATTGAGTTTTTTAGTTTATGTTGACAATTAAGCCTTTTTTCCGCTTTATTTACAATCAAATCAGTTGTTTTTCACTAAATTATGAAAATAAAGAGAGGCACAAAGAGATCAAAACAAGGAGTGGATCCTCAACCCGTACCTTTGATCTTATAACTTAATATATGTACACACGCACAAAAACTACAGCATATATACATATTCAAAAGCTTGACTTTGAATATTACACTCTCATATATGAAGGATTGAACTTAAAGATTATACCAAATATAAAATGAGATTGGGCGCATGTAGCAGCAAGCCCTAGATGTCGTCATCATCTTCGTGCCAGCAAATGAGCATGATAACACATCGGCGAAGTATGTAAAACTTGGCTCTTTGTTCTTTCACAAGACTGCTGCATTTTTGGCTAAGCGATGATCTGCATGGCTTTCGCAAATTTCTGTTCCGTAAAATCTTTTTATTCTTTTCTTCATCAATCATAGTAGCATTTAGAGAAGAGAGACACACACAAACAGAGAGAGAGAGAGTTATTCTTGCTGTTTTATTTGTGAAAATTTAGGAGGGTCTTTTTTCTTTTCCTTTTTTTTTTGTTTGGGGGGGGTGGGGGCCTCTTATAAGTTTCATTAAGATTAAGGTTCCGACTAAGTTACAATAATCGTATGATTTGAGTTTAGAAATTTTTTTTTATCACTGTCAAAATGTAAAAGCATTTGGGTTTATTTCATATAACATTATTGCAAGAAACCTTCTGTGATTCAGTCTATTTCTGTCAAAGCACATATAATAATTTATCTAAACGGGAATAAACTTTAAGTATAAAAATATGATACAGTCTACATATGCATATGAATGAATTTACGCTCTTGTCTATATGAATTCGAGTATTACTACGGGATAAAGATTAATTGATGCTTAGTGAAAGAAATTTGTTTGCTTAATCTCGCCACCCTCAACTTAGTGGAGCTTCAAGTTTCCACGTAATCAACACTTGATCATTCGTACAAAATCTCAGTAAATCTCTAAACAATATTGACGTCCACATTTTTCTTTTTTTTTTTTGGTATTAGTGCCCTATTTTCTATTGCCGTGATTATTTGTTTGGAGATGATATTTGAATAAAAGTGTGATAAAAGCACCCAAAAATTAGAACCCCTTTCGTCTTTATGCATGTCATTATTTTTCATGTGAAATTGCAACTTTGAATTGTCATGTCATGTCCAGCATAAGTTGCACTACTTGCATGCATATCTTCCTGAACACGCGCGTTTGTGTAACATTTGATTCGTACTTCCATTTTTAGACCACAATTACATTTACATTCGTTTTAAATAACTCAGCACTCATTGCAGTAAATTCGAATTTAGGACTGAGTTTTTAGAAGGTTGCTTCTTACTATCGAAGGTAGACCTTAGCTTCCAAGTCCTGAATTCAATTCATTGCAGGTTATTTATTACTTCCGTTATTGAATATAATTAAGGGAGAATAGCACAATATTTAATTAAAAATTATTTTTATCACTTAGGATCTTAATGGATTTTTAATACTCCATTTCATCTGTACATTTAGGAGAATTCTCAGCCCTCAGGTCAAATTAAGTTAATAGCTTATAAGGAGGATGTACCAGTGGATGGCCAATTCAGAAAATGCAAGCAGTCTGAACTTAGCTAGTAATTAACCTGTTGAATAATCCAAAGAATGCAATTGCAAGCCTTTTCCCAGAATTATCACATATGATTTATACTTTTGTCAATTCCTTTTGACTCATCGATTCAACTATTATTAGGTTCAGATTTAACAGGCCTGTAAGATTGTTAATTTCTAGTCGATATTACAGCTATGCATACTGTAATTTCAGAAACAAATGAAAATACACAACCTAAAAGGGAAACCCTCAACTTTGGTGGAGCTTCAACTCTCTACTCTGTCAACACTTGATTCATATTATTGTTGGACGATCAACACCTAAGTTGTCATAGCGACATATATGTACGGCCGCCAGAGAGCAACGAGGTTATCAATATTAAATTAGGTGCATTTTTGTGTTCTCCATTTTTTTAAAAGGACAAACCTAACATCTTGTCACATTTTGTTGTAATGTTTTCTTGTTTTTAACTTTATTGACTGATCCAACCAAACAACATGCATGATTCATGCCAATTGAACGGGCGAACGGCGTTGGTGTGGCCAAATTTGCACCACTATAAATAGAGGTCCTATTTAGGATCCAAGTTATGGGCAGTTGTCAGTGGTTTTAAATCAACAGTATTAGAGTATTTGGTAAATACTAATGGTTATTATTTAAAAATTAAGTTAATTTAATCAATCACTTATATGATAAAAAAAACTTATAATATCCTTATTTTTTTGTCAAAATTATTAGTTAAAAATATTTTATATAATAAATTTTTATTTTATAATTTTTTTTGTACAATAAAAGTTATAACACCTCAATAACAAACAAAGTCATAATTGTGACCTTTTATGCTCTGTAAAGTATACAATATCCTACTAGGTAAATAAGATGTCTCAATTTAATAACGGTTATACTTATTAGTAATTATCAAATATATCCGAATTCTACCAAAATTGATCTTTTGATTTCACTAAAGAAGAGTGATGAATATGTTTACTGGGAAGCTCTCATCTCATTTTATATATAAAATATATTTAGATTGAAATAAATTTCTTGAGCATATTCTTTTCAAAAAAAGAAAAAAGATTGGTCTAGGAAAAATTTAAATTGATTTTTAGCCTCCTACTATCTCCTCACGATTCGAATCCGAATGGACAACTATATGAAAAGAAAAAAAAAATACTTAGAAAATCACTCAATCAAGCCCTTGAAAGTACGCTTGACTACATTGCATTTTCCTCTTTTAATCTTCACATACAATTGGTGGTCAGCGATAAAGGAGGATCAGTTGTACCGTGATCATCAGGTCTCCCCCCTTCAACCCATGCACGATCTTTGTTTTGCCTTCGAGAGGGGAAGAGACTCACTCGCTGTACGCATACATGCTAACTTTATCGGCAATGAACAAGTTAGACGCTGTTCGATACATTGATTGATTCAATTGATGCGTTTGTTATTAAGGTACAGTAACAATTAAATTAGCTATAGGCCGCACAGTTTTAAGGTGGAGTAGGCGAGTCGTTCATGTAGCTTGTTTGTCCCACATCGATAGCATTTGATATGTTTGCACTCTTTATTTATATGAAGTCAGCCCAACACAGCGTGTTCGTAAAAAGGAGAGATGGTTGGCATCTCCCCTGACAAGGACGGGAACGGCTTTCGAGCTTTTCTTGTTACCGCACATCCGGTTAAGGCTTCCCACTTCGGTGGATCTTATAACCCAATTTTTTTTCGGCCCTTTATCTGATTTAAAACACTTTAAACTTTTTCTCCACGTGCGTTGTGGAACTGTATAACCCAATTTGTATTTTGGGCCACTATTTTTTATAATATAATATAAATTTTTTCTCCACTTATTTACAACATACTAATATAATTTTTTGAAACTTTATATATATATATATATATATATATATATATATATATATATAAATAAAAAGGGTATATCTCAAGAACCTATCGAGACTAACTTTGAAATATTCTCTTTTTAAAAATATTAGAGAAAAATATATTTATAATCTAAATTTTAATCATAAAAAAGAAAAAAAATTATAGAAACTTAAACTGATGTCCTAAAAAATCTCTTATTGAGAACTCTACCATTGGGACTTCAAATCTAATCGCTACTAAGATAATTACAAGTGATGAGAATTGAGCTTAATTAATCCAAATAATTTTGTTATTAAGACTTAGGTCAAGTTTTTAAAAGTTAACCAAAATCAAACTAGCTCTCTAAAGAGAAATGGAAGCCAAAATGCAAAAGCATCCATTTTCAATGTAAAGAGAAAGAAAGTTATATTGAGAAACTGAAGTAACTATAAAGTCAAAGTGTCTTATTACACTTGAACAGTAATTGATATACACAGTATAATATAATAGACTTATATCTTTCACATAATTTTTGTATTTCCGTTATATGTATAAACAAGCATAACTTCAAATAATATGACACCTTTAGTATTTGTAGTGAGCCATTTGATTGTTTACCTTTCTATTTTCTCATGGTTTGCTGGTTTCACTTGCATGCTTGGCTGGAGAATTACACAATGTTGAACCGAAAGTGTGATAATTTATGTATCTACTCGGTGCTGAGTTGCGGTGGAAAACCCCTTTTGGCATGCAATTGTCGACCGCTCGGTCACTAAATTTATGCCGTCCATGGCTTGTTTCGGGCTTCAACGTTGCATAATTTTGAGACTTGAGTGGCCTGGCAGCAGCGACACCATAGCATGTTCCACTCATTGTTGTTGTTATTGCTGGAGATGACATAAAGAGTAGAAAATAGAAGAAAGCGGTAAAGAAGGAAGCGCAAATTTTGCTAAACATTTGAAAAATGTAATGAAAATTAATTGTCTTGTGATTCGTTTGTTGTTTGTAGTTTGATTGAGGGAAGCAGTGAGGGCAACGGGGCTTTAAATAGGCTTGGGAAGTCATGGATATCTAGCCAGTGCCAGCCAAGCAAAAAAGCTGTTGCTGAGAGGCAGATTCTGCAAGCAGTGACTTAAATGAAAAGCACTTTTTGACTATGAAAGTGATGATGCCCGTGCCCTTCATTACTAATTCGTAAGTTAATTTTCGACGTCGGAGTCAACTTGTTCTTCTTAATTTCCACCTCATCACCGTCATCACCATGCAACAGAATCACGAACCCTTTTTTTTTTTTTTTTCAAATGTTATACATTCATCTGATAATTTTATAATTTGCGTGCATGTCAAATTTGGTCTTAAATATTACTATGGAGTCTTTAGTATTAATAACTTTTGTTTTTAGTGATCCAAGTGGTTAACTACTTAACTAGCATGATGTAAATACGTCAGTGTGGTGCTGCATGTTGAATCATATTTATTAAATTTTTTTTATGGTTGTGAATTGTGATTGAGATGCTACGTGTGTGTGTGTGTGTCTACGTACACCTATCAAATATAAATGAATGGATTTATTTATTAGAAATGCTTTTCATTATAAAAAAAATAATTGTTGTGCTTTTAAAAATTAAATAAAAATATAACAATCAACTTTAAATGACTAATTCTTATTTCATGGATAATTGAATTGTTTCGTCAGTATTTTATTTATGAAGTTAATTCATGCTAAAAAAAAGAAATTTTTGTAAAAGTTATTGTAAAGCTTCTTTTGATTATATATATATATATATATATATATAGTTTAAAAACAGCCGAGTAATTTACTTCATGTGAACTTTAACTTGATAATTTTAATATCTTTTGCATTAAAAATCCTAGGCAAGATATTTCATAGAGATCAACTTAATTTGTCGACTTTGCTAAGTCAACGAGATGTCACCCTCTCTATAAAACACATGGAAGAAGATAATTGGTCCACGTGGGAGAAGTAGTAGCTTACCTGTTTGGCCGACCCTTTGGCTGTGAATTCTTTTAATCATCACATCTTTTGCTTATCTAAAGCATAATCTTATGCCACGTGTAACCATAATTTGATCAAAGCAAATCTTCGAAGACCAACTTTAAAGTTGCATGCCTTTGTGCAAAATCTCAACAACCATTTGTAAATCTGTGATCAAAACGTGTCATATTTTCATAGGCCTCAAGGCCTTCGGTTGGGTAGCCAAATAATTTTGATGAGGTTGAAGAAGATCGAGTAGGAGGCCTTAATTGCAAGGGTATAAAATTCACATGCAAAGTTTATAACTCTCAACGTCGCAATTATTCACATGAAATCAAATTAAGGGGAAAAGAAAATTACTCTCACCTATGATTTTTCTCTCTTAATGTGAATCTATGCTATCGAATTTAACATAAAAATTAATTTTTGCATTTAATAATAATATTAATAGACCTACTAAATAATTAAATTCCAATATCTTATCTAAATCGTTGTGGTAACTTTTATCTATTAAATGATTAATTTCGTAACTTATAAATTTTTTTATTAATCCATCCAATATCAAATGGATTCGTGTCACTTTGTTTGAGACGGTAAAGAATAATTAAAAAAAAAAACTACCGGAAAAGTATAGCATTATTGTGTATTTAATGCCAAAATCAAGTTAAGTTGAATACGAAATATTGAAAAAAAAAAAATCTGGGTGCCCTTACAGCATTATTGTCCTTTTTTTAATTCATTTACTGCAATGCTATATGCGTCTTTCAAACAATCATAACAATATTGTTTTACTATTTGACGCAGTAAAGAGTGAATCAGATCAAAATAATGCAATGACCTATGAGTAGCTAAGACTTGCACATGAATATCTTGATTTATCAAAATTTTTATCAAAGAGAATGAAATAAACTGAATCATGAATTTTCTTAGACAAGGGAAAAAAAGAAAATGCCATTAGATGACAACGCTTTTAATAAAAGCGGAGGCTTTTGCACCCCTTTACAATTCTTATAACGACCCTTTTTCGTTTTATTTCCTAAGATACAGACAGTCTAATTTATAAAATACATATTATATATTTAAATTAACAATCTTCCTATAAATTTTCATCCAAAAAATATTTCTTTTAATTTTTTTTTATTTGAAACTCAATGTTATGAACACACACAAACACGCACAAGGAGACAGACATACTTTGTGGCCCAACACCTCAAATCTCATTGAGTACACGAGTGAACCCCATAATTTTGAAGAATCCGACTCTGGTAATTAAGGATGGACCGATCGTTACTGGTTCGATGGCCTGTTTCATGTTTACTGTTGGGTGTGGTTTGGGCTGGGCCTTTTGCTGATGGCACAGCTTGTGCAAATTCAGTCAACAGAAGAGTAGGATTTCTGACACCGCACAAGATTCCTTACAAAATCCTCAATAAAGGAGTCGGCTTTTACAATCAAGTGACATTGACCCATTAGTCCACCTAATAGCACTGTTTTGTTACTCATTTTTTTGCAACTAAAAACGTGGTTGTAAATTGGTTGCATGTTAGAGTAACTGTAAACTAGAAAAATCGTTATTCAATTACTTCAACCATGTAGCCCAAGGGCCTAGGTATTAAACAAAACAAAAAACCACACTTAAGTTGTACGGCTAACAAGATGGATTAGTTGTTCTTTTCTTTTGAATTTTTTAATTTGCTTAAACAAGACATAGACTTATTAATTGAAAATAATAAACTTTAGAATACATCATCATTTAATCGATCATTTTCAGATATAAATTAAGTTATATTCATATTTTATTAGATTGTTAATTACAGACAGTCAGTAATCGTACAACCATCAATATTTAATAACGAGTTAAATATTAATCTATTGCATGATGAATGATTTGAAAGATTGATTTTTATCATTTAATAAGTAAACAATAATGTAAATTATTATACATGTTATCTCTTATTGATTGATGAGACTAACAGTGATTTTTAATACCCAATAACATTGTAAAATAAAAATCTCAAAATTCAAATAGTTAATGTGTGAGATACTTAATAATTTAATAATCTGTCATTTAATTGTTTTAACAGGGTTTTTAAGCTTCAAACCAAGAAATGTCAGGGTGGCCATCTTACGATTCAATTAGGCATAGCCGGAGAATCAGTTGAGTTGCATGTGAAAGAGTCAACTTAGTAATTTACCTAATAAATTATGATTAATAAAACTTTAAGTTATGGCTAGTCGAATTATAAATTGCTAACCAGCCCACTGTTTTGAAGCAAAACCACACGCCTTTAGAAACATACCACTCTAAATGGAGATGGGTTTAAGAATACTTCCTCAACTTCGAAAAAGATTAAGATTTAGTTAACCAAGTTACGGATACTTAAACAAAGTAGTTTACTATTTGAAAACCATTCTAACAAAGTGATTAGTATTAAGTACTATACATGATGTGTACCGTAATTAATTTTTTTGAGGTAAATTATGTGACTCAAACGAAAACTTAGTGTGATCATAATCAGATAATCACATAGAAAATGATTAACATTTGTCCAATTAATCATAAGCACTTATTTATAGTTGTAACTGATAAGATGATGAATCAACACCGTTAGGTCATATCATATCATATCCGACAATGAGTCGGCGATCACGGAAAAAATTCATATCCATCCACACCAGCCATGTTATTTGATATGATTAAACCCGATCACCATTGATTTAGCTGTCATACTTGATGAGATCTATTTTAAAAAGAGAAAGGAAAAAAAATAAAAAAGCATACATCAATTATGCTAATCTCTCAATCTAATCGCATTAACAAGAGAATTTATATTAATCTTGGTAATTACAATTATTAGTAGTGAACATTAATAACGATAATTAACCATTTGATTTAATCGTGGTACTTATAATACTTAACAAAAAAAAAATACAAGGAAAAGGAAAAAGTAAAAAGAAAATTATGCTCAATCTATCAATCTAATCACGAGATTAAGAAAATTTATATCTCATCAACAGGACATTAATATATAAAACCAATAAAAAATGCATCTCCAATATAATTGCTGAGAAACAGACGAGATGCCACAGGAAAGTAATCTAATTCGTACTAGGTTGTTGGCCATGAGCAGGGCATTTAGCCGTTCTATGCAATTATTTTAAAGTTTAAAAAACAATAAAGTTGGCCGTTGCAAAAAGGAGTTTTCAATATGGCCAAAACACCCGAAATCACCCACATAAGCACCACTACTATTGATATTACACTTGTCATCTGTGTATCTTCTCTTGATTTGTGCTTGCTCATATTCTCCATTCTTTTTATCTTTCCATTTTATTATCTACCAATCTCTTTATTGTTACTGGTCGGATCTATTGGAGAAGAAATTTAGGTCAAAACAGGAAAAAAATTGTGTTTCCTCGCTAAATAAACCTTATCATTCGTTTGCATTGATATTGCGTATTATATAGTCTTTCTCCTTTGAATCTCCTCCCTTTACCGTACAAATTCTCGCAAGACCCAAAAGCCAAATTACGGTTGTTTTATTTACGAATATTTGAATTGAAAGAGCTGTGGTATCCCAATTTTAAATTACAAGCATTTTACAATTATTATTATTATAATTTGTTACAATTATTATTAGCTATGTTGCCTCTGTGGGAGCAGTTAGAGTTAGTCAATTTTCCATTGGTATATGCGACATGTATGCGGTTGATGAACATGTATACTTCCTTTACAATAATTTATTCGCCGAAAATGTATTTATAATATGAATATAAAGTTTGCTTGTTTCTTCCTTTATTATAATAAATACCATCATTAATTAACATTGACTAAGTTTTTTTTATTAAAAATAAATGAACTAGGTTGGTTGTTATATTTAGTGACAAAATTTTATTATACGTGAACGTGAATAAGAGTGCAACTAAACAGACAAAACGATTATTCCTCCCGATAAGTTTATTGAATTACGCCAAAATCTTGCAGTCTTGTCTGTTATCAATAGAATTGTTAATTTATGAAATATTATCGGAAAAGTTTTAAGGAGATAGAGATAAAATGTAATAGACACAAGAATACTATAAATTTTATTGAGATACAACCTAACATGGTTATCAGAACAAGGTCATGTGACAGAACCCTAAAACATGATATCATATTTGACTGAAGAGATACAAGGTCATGTGATTGATCAATTGCGGACCTTTGTGCATGTGGCTCAGCAAATATTGATTAAAAAAGTAATAATCACAAGTTTGATTTATGGATAAAATATTAAAAAAACATAAAATAGGTTGCAAGAGATTTTTGATGGATTTTAAACATAAACAGTTATTAATTTCGACAAGCGACAATGAAGCTTTTTTTCATCATGTTTCCAAGTGTAACGAAAGCAGTATTTGTATGCATCAAACACAGTCGCGGATGCACCATGTGACTAGTGGGGGCTATAGACCCCGCTAGCTGAAAAAGAAAAAAAAAAATCTAAGAATAAAAGGAAAGCATATTTTAGGTTTCCAATTAGTTTCCATTAAATCCATTAGAATAGCTATGAAAAAATTATAAACCCATAAAATGTAAACATTAAGAATTATAAGAGCCTATACTTCAATTAAAAATAATGATAACTTATCAAACAAAACATTTTCGTATTCCCAAAAATTGGATTAATTTTTCTCAATTTCCATAATAATAGTGGAGATAATGACATTTATGAAGAATCATCTTTAGAACCAAATGTATAAATAATAGTTTAGTTGTTTATATAGGAAATAATACATTTAATAATATTGATATGAGTTTATTACTTAATATTTTCGAAATATGAAACTACATCAAGAATAATTATAAATGTAGTAGCAAATATTTTACAAATTTAAAGTTTGAATTTTTAAAATTTACCGTTATTTACTTTAAGCCCTATTAAATTATTTTTCTAGATCCACCGCTGATCAAACATCTATATTAATGGGGCCTTTTTTTTCCCCATTTTGCACGATTTTAATTAAAATCGTAGCTAGCTTCAAATCCAATGATGCTTTTCCATGTAAAAGTTATAAATATTCATTTTTTTAAAAAAAAATAAAAGTATTATAATATAGTTCATTGATATTACATTCAGAATTCTAGTGGGTGGATAGTTAATTATATCTCACACATGTATAATGATAAACCTATAGTATCTTTATTATTCTCGTTAAGATTATTGATTAAGAATCATATTTACCATACATTATCACCTTAGTAATTAATATAAAAAAACCATAACTCTGATTTAGGGGAAAACTATTAAAACCCATAAAATAGTTTAGAGTTATCATAATATTTTAATAAAAGGAGATTTTTGATGGATTTTAAAATATAAAGTGATAAATTATTAATTTTCACAAACTAAAAAGATTTTTTTCATCATTTTTTGATGTATGACGAAATGTCTGCGTGTATATATCAAGAATTTTTATCAATAAGGGCATTTTTTTTATTTTGCATTATTTTAAAATCTTATAGTACTAAAATGTTCAATAAATATTTAGAGGTATATTTTTTTGCATTAGACAATTGTATAATAACAGATCTATAATATCTTTTTTTTAGGACATAAGTATTATTTAAAAAATATATTTATTATGTACAATACATACATCATCATCTTTTATTCATAACTACAGTGTTTTTGTCCCACAACATAGGTGACTTTTAAGATATTACACATCAACACCGAATAAGGCGATAATCTATTTTAAAATCTAGTCTTAAAATCTACCAAAAAAATTGAAGAGACCTACTCATAAATTATGAGATATTCCATTCCCACTATCACCCAGGCAGTTATGTGCTTAGCCCTAGCCCCTAAAACCCTATGTTAACAGTATTCCTTTCCAGTTAATATCCTCATTTCTTTTCCTGGAAAGAAAAAAGGCATGCAGCTAGCCGGCAGGCATCAGCTGATTTCTTGGAATTCTGCCTTTTATCAGGTGGGTGTGTCTCTTATTCTTTGGTTTAACATGAATCATCATCAAGTTAGTGCTGAAAAAAGGAATCGTCTGGTACTTAAGTAGTGCTTGCATAATATTGCCTCACAAATATTTCTATCAAATAATTTTGGGGCGATGCGTGATCGATTGATCGAGCTCTCTCTTATCCCACGAATATTGTCGTACACTTAATGCTAAGCTAAACCAAAAAAAAAAAAAAACGAATGGTCACAGCAGTTCTCCAATATTCCTATAGCTGAATTGAGCAAAACTTGCAGACCAATCACAATTAACTGTGAAAAAGAAAAAGAAACATTTTACAAAGCAAAGCAACTCTCTGTATCTCGGTGTAGTTCGGTTGGCTATAAATTGCACTTTACGTTTGTCTGAGTTCGAGTGATAACAGACTGTAATGATTAGTGTTTAATGGGTGAGGCAATTCTCGTTCCATTCTAAAGTTAAGTAGCTCTCCCCACAAGTCTTGAAAAAGAAAACTACCAATATTTTAGGGTTAATAAGGACTATGCCAATAAAAAAAAAAAAGAAAAAATAATTAGGACTATACATTAAGGACAAGATTTTTGCTTTAATGCCTGGATCTTATGCTTGCCTCCTCTTTACTACATACAGTTAAGATTTGGCTCAAGTGGACGACTAGTAGACTGATATTTTAAAAAGGCTTTGCTTCAAAGATTGCACATATATTCTTATTCAAAGCTAGTAAATATTACCCTGCACTATTTTCTATTATAATAAAAGCCTGCATTCCTGTCCATTATACAAGAATCCGATCTAAACGGGAAAGTTTTTTATCCATCGAGGTGTATGCACAGCCATAAACATGTGCCAACACTACATGTAACAATGGGCAGCCCTGGCTGAACTTGATTAATTAAAACCTGACCTGCCTCCACTTTCTTTACTTAATAAGAATATCTCTATCTATTCCGTACGTTTTCTTTTTGGTACTTTTGTTGATTACCGTGGGCACCACATTATGGTGTAATGAGCAACAATAAGAGGGGCCAAAAGAGAAAATAAAATCCAAGGTTTTGAAGCATTACTAAAATGGTTTGTTTTTCATCTGTTGCTTGATCTCAAACATTTAAAAGAAAAAAAAAAACGAAAAACTCGTGCTGATAGCTTTTGCCTAAGGCCTGAAAATGTCTTGAGCCACCACCGAGTTACAGGGGATCAGCATAGATTAATATATGTTACAGGTTCAATATTATCCCTCAAATAATTATAAGATAAATAATAAGGTGAGCTATGTGACTAACTACAGAGCTTCATGATTCATCTATCGATCTCAACACGCCATCGCATTATTCGTACTTCAATTTAGTGTAAACTAGGGCTCAGACTTTGAACCATGTATTTAGACACTTATCTTTTTCAACACATACTTGAGAGATCATCCGTCCTATAAAGTCAAAAATATATAGTAACTGCTATGACAGTTTGCAGTAATTGATTAATTAACTGGCAATTGAAAGAAAGCATTTGATGACAGATTGATGATGATATTTATTGGCGATAATTATAAAGAGTAAGAATCATGATAATTGTATATGCGTAAATGAAAATGACCATGATATAAAGTTAAGTGGTGGTGGAGGTGGCGGTGAGAGATGATGATGTGTTCCTTATCTATTTCGATCTGGTGCGCCATTGTTATCATTCGTTGTTATTGCTTTTGAAGTCGTACCAATATCATCAAAGCACAGAGGTATGGAAGTGACAATTAGCTTGTTTTTTTATACGTAGCTGAGCGTGTAATACACACACATTTATATATAAGAATTTTTTTTCTAATGCAGGCGCATTTTAAAATATGGATTCGAAATTTTACTACATTATAAAAGCCTTTTACAACATTATAAAATTCTAAATCCACACACATATATATAAAAGAGGACCGACTGTACCTGAGAATTATAATTAATTAAAAAATATTAGAGAAAATGTTGTGGGGATGCATAAAATTAAGATATATTCTTCCTGGTCGTATAACTAGTTCAGTTAGCCTGTAACATTTTTTTTATTGAAGCAAGAGGTTTGGGATCAGGAATTTTGCTAAGAAGCATTTAGTTTCCGTTTTTAGCAGGGATGGACCCCCAAAAAAAAAAAAATTGCCCCCAAAAAAAAAAAAACTGAACCAACTCGTGTTTTGGTTTTGTTCCAGAAATTCACAAAAACCGATCAGCTTATATAAAATCAAAAATAGAAAAAGCCATAAAATGCAAGAGAATTTATGGTTTAAAACCGAAAAAATCGAATCGAACAATTTTGTAAAAAATCGATCGATTAAGTTCAACGAAAACTGAACCAACCCATGCCGTTTTCGATGGTTATATAAGAAAACATTTTTTAACCTTCAAAAATTAGATCCAATAACTATAAAATTAATGTCAAAGGTCTTTCTAGTATTTTTAAAGCAAGAAAGATTTCAGTGACATCCAAAAAGTTAAGTCACTAATAGAAATCTAATTCAAATTAAGCAATTAAATGTAAATAGGCAAAAGTGCTAGAATTCAGGCATGCATTAGGCATTTGAGAGTCTGGTAGTAGTTGAGATAAATAGTTAAGCTAGCTCTCAATTGTGATGTTTGCAGAATGATGATACTAATAATTGTACGAATTACAATTTCATGTCTCCCCCAGCCTATCTGTGGGAAGAATATATAATTTGTACATTTATATATTTATATTTCTTTGATTAAAAATTGGACATAAAAATTAAAAAAAATTAATAAATAAGTTGAATATATCGAAATGGTTATGTTTATATGTACTGAATTTTTTCTTTTTTTTTTTTTGGTTCATTTGGACGATGAAAGAAATTATTTAATAAAATAAAATAAAATAAATCAGTAACGAAACAAACATGGAATGAAGATAAAGAAACAAAATTTCTGGAAAATATTAGTTTATTGAATAGGAGTCTGATAAATAATAAATGAGGGTTCTGATTGACGTAGATACTAAAGCCTGAACATCCCAATTTACTAAAAGATAAGGTTATTTGCGCTTCTAAATATTACTCTCTATGGGAATACAAATAACCCAAAAATCCAACATCTGGGAGAAAGATCTGTTAGAACCTACTTCAATTCTCAAAATATCATTTCTGAATTTTCAGTTTATTTTTTATTCAAAAAATAAATTTAGTTTCTTCTACCCAATTGTAGTTTTTTTTTTAATGAATGAATAATCACATATATTTAACTCTTAAAAAGAAACATATATGTATGTATGAACTATGTAAAATTAAAAGTGTACTCAAATTGCTATAACGTCATTTTTTAAAATAAAAAATTATAATGCAAAGTACATGTAAGGAAACAAAAATGTAAAAGATATTGGTGCAATTGTGTGGGTTCATAGAGGGTAGTTGTGAGAGTGTAAAGAGTTTGAGAGAAAATATAACCATTTGAATAGATTTATTTTGCCCTTCAATATAATTGTAGAAGGGTGTCAATAGTACAAATACAAGGCTGCTAATAGCTCGATTCATTTTAAAAATAGGAAAGAAATCTTCAGACTACATATACAGGACCACGATGATAGGATTTGTGAAAGATATATCTACTGATTCGCATTAATTTATATTTTTTTTTCCGCAGCCTTCGAAACGGTATTTTTATAGGCTCAAAATTAACAATTGTAGGTCAATTTATTGTCCAACAAAGTGTCCGACTCGTGAGATTACATGAATCGGTTATTCCTAAAACACAACCAAGGAAAATAGAACAACAATGCACGCATGCAACAAATGTATTGAGGAGAATCAAAATAATTCAATAAAAACCGATGATTAATTAGCAATGTCAGTATTCTCCTAAAACATTTGAAAAGTCATTGAAGTCAAGAAGATATTTAATCCATTAATTTATAAAAATTAATTGATTTAGCACTTCCGAAATGTCTCATTCAATCTTTTTTTCTATGAAGTGATGGACAAAGCCAGGTGTAGCTTTTTGAAGTTGGCCTATTTTTTGTCAATGAGTGAGGTCATAAATGAGCATGCAGGACGACATAATTGATACAAATAAGAATATATAGAGAGGATAGTGAAAATAAATAAATAAATAAATAAGACCCAAAAAAATATTGACATGTAATAAAACAGAATATTTCAACTTGAGCCAATAATTATTAAATATAAGACTGGCAGGCCGCTCTTTAGGAGAAAAGATTCTACATGTGAGCAAATTCCATAACTTAAACATTTCTTCTGTGCGTGTTACTTGTTTGCGCCTGTATTTTGACAAATAAAATAACAAAGCTATATGTATTTGTTTTACATCTAACTCCGGTAAAATGGTAGAATTAAAGAATTAATTTTTGCAAATACTTTTAAACTTAGAATTGGCAGCTTCTCTCCGCAAAAGATACTTGCATTTAGCTTTGATTTATGACCAAGCAGTGGATGCTCTGGTTAGAATCAGTTTAGTCTATTCTAGTTTTCTATCAAGAGAATATTTTATGTTACACTTATTTTGTAAAGCAAGTATGTTATTATTGTAAGTGTTAGGGATATTATCTCATATTAATTGAAAAAAAATCTTACGCAATTCTTAATTCTTGAACTAATTTTTAAATGAATTAGTCAAATAGGTTTCAATATAATATTAAAATTAAACTCATATGAGTAGATTCACAGTACAGCAACATATGATAAGAACTAAATAAAAAAAAAATCCACTTACATGGTAACAACAATAACTTGGTAAAAAGATCGACTGGACTTGTATGTGGTAGGGAGTGGTGTAAGGGGCGTTATGTTACATTAACTTGGGTGACGCATTAATACTAGGCATTCAAAAGCATTCGTGAAATGGTAAAAGTTATATGAATAAATCTATTTTAAATATTAACATTTCTCTTTCATTAGAAAATTTAAAAAAATTAAATGATGCGACACTATGATAAATTAATTATTACATAATTTTCAACAGAGAAAGTCATTTGTATGCCACATCATAACCTAACTTTAATTTCAAAGAGTATCTGAGGCTTTTAGCTTCGGTGTCACTTGGACACGCACACAAGGTGAGCACAAAACTTCTGTGCCCCAAGTAGTCACGTAAGAATCTCTCCCAGCGAAGACCTTGTATATATATAACCCTACTCCTCACCAAAATTCCTCATCTCTCATCTCTCATCTCTCTCTTTCAATGTCTCTCATGTTCATTTGATTCTTCAATAAGTAAAACGCGGCCAGATCTTGATTTTTTTTCGTTTCTTTAGAAAGAAAGTTCATTTTTTTTCTATTTATTTTCAACCCCTTTAATTTATCTCTGATACAAGTCTCTTCTTCTTCCTTGATTCATTCCTTCTTAGTACTTTTTTAAATTTCTATTTTCTTTTTCTATATTAGCTGCTTGTATTTCTTTCTATCTTACAGTGAAAGAAATCAAAGCCTCCAACTAGCAAGTATGGTTTCAGCAGTTTCTATAGATCTTCCTTTTAGTCATGTTTTGAAAGGGTTTCTCTTTGTTATTTCACTAACTTAGGGTTCTTTCTCTGCTGGCCAGTTGTTACCTGCCACGTCAGCCATCTATCTGATGGTTTCTGTTGTTGTGGCTCAGTCAGTTTATTTTATGTGTTATTTTTCTAGTATTGATTGTTTCTTTTAATCGGTTTGGAATGATGAACAAACAGTCATCGTTTGCAGATGCAGCATCATCAAGATTCACATATATAGATATATGCTAATGGTGGAAAGATGTTTATCTTTTTGCTTTATCGCCTTCATGAGAATCTTGATGATGCTGCATCAGCGATAAATGACTAATTATATATATCTATGTATCTATAACAAAGCAAGGAAGCAGCATCATCTTCAAGACGCACGGATCTTGCTAGCAGGCTTTACTTTTCTGCCCTAATTTGCTTCTGACAAAGGTTTAATTCTCAGCTTTTCCTTTTTGTACTCGTACTTCAAATTATCTTCTCGGATTAATTAGCTGTTCATTTTCAGGTCAATGAACCTATTTGTTTATGCTTTACATAATTAAGGGGAGAGCGAGGTTCAGGGGGCACTTATTAGTGTGACAGTTACTGTGACCACACAATTTTGTTATGACAGTTTATTGCCTTCTTTAGTGTCTATTGTGTTATCTTTTTTTGTGATTAATTTCGTATTAACAATGAACTTTATATAATCAAAACAAATTTTATGAATGATGGGGATAATTCGTGCTTGTGTGATATTTTGCAGTTTGTTTTCTTCGGTGGAAGATTTTGATTCCTTAAACTTTCAGCTTCTGTACATCTAGCTATAGAAACTTGGATGAAAATCATTAGTCAATGGTAGTAACTCTCGACTTTTAGTTTATGAAGATTTCACTAGCTTTTGTTCACAAAACATCCTCAAAACGAGCCCTATAATTTTGAAGTACCTAAATTTATTAACACTTAGCTTTCACTCAACATTTTCGTTATTAGTTGTTTATGTTGGATTCAAATATACTGACTAAGGCTCTGTTTGGTATTGCTTCCAAACAGCAGTAGCTTTGAAGCTTAGAAGTCACGTATACAAAATATTCGTTAAACACTCATAATTGTGGCTCACAGACAATGGTGATTTTATGTTTGATGAAAATTCTTTATCACTCTTACTATCTTATCAAAATCATTATTTTTTAAACTTTAAAAACTATGTTTACCAGATATTATCCATTTTTATTTCACACCTAAGGCTTTCATTTCATAAAAACTATATAATCTCAATACCAAATAGAGCCTTTTGCAGTCTTGTTCGGCACTTGTCGTTTTTAAGCTATAATTTTAAAGTGGTTGGTGAACACTTGCGACTTTAGTTCTGTTGAGGTAATTAAGCTATAATTGGTGAACACTTACAACTTTAGCATAAAATATGTTGAGACAGCTATGTCTTAAACGCAACAATATCACTGATCAAATAGAATCCAAATAACGAGTTTGAGAACTCTAATCACCTTATTATTTTCTGCTAATAATCTGTTTATTCAATTCCTATATTTTCTTCTTCACTGTGAAAATTATCTGTCAAAGAAGAAGATTAAATTCTATTCGTTCTTCAACATATTCAACCATGCACAACTGTATTTTAAATATATACATTATAAAACCGCTATTTTATATTCTATCTTGCAGCAGAATATTTTCTTGTTTTTTCCATCAACATATCAGGTCCGTATAATAAATATTATTATCCACTACATTATTTACTCTTTCCTTAAGAATATGAAAAACAAAAATAGGAGACGAATTTCACCTTAGTTAACATCAGGTGACGATCATTATGTTTACTAGCACAGGATTCTCGGAATTTGACACATAGATGTGTTTGCAGAAAAAACAAATTTGAAATTTATTTTACTGGGACAATTTGAGAAAATTATGCTACCCTAAAGTTGCTGTTTGAGGCTTGGAAGAAGCATATCCATGGCTAAAACTGAGCTTTTGAGAGAACTGCAGAATTAGTATAATGCCAAGAAGAATCTTATTTTAGCCCTTGTTCATGCGTGACATTTATTGACAAAAGAAAAGCTGTTGTGTCATTTGACATGTGAAAAGAAAGGCCACGAAATCATTCCTGCTTAATTATTATAGATGAGTGTCCACGAATGTTTTTAATCAAATTCAACTGAACAATCTGACTATAGCAGATCTATTTCGATTTGTATTTTTTGTATGCATATGCATGATTGTGCCCTTTCTCTTAACAAAGGTTGGTCTTTAATCATCAATTAAAATGCTTCTTATTGGAATTTCTCTATACTTTGCTTTATATTTTGTTGATGCAGAGAATTGAAGAGTGGCAAGGCTTGATACTTCTACAAACTTTATGCAAATGTCAAATGAGGCCTGGCAAAGAATTCTGGAAACGGCAGCTTCCTGTAGTGTATGTATGGAAAAGAGCCATATGAATTGAAACCCTTCGTTTGAAGGATGGACAAGATCAAATGTGTATAAAAAGTTTTGCCCTATTAATGGTGGGGAAAAATCAAACTTGGACTCGTTTGGTATTGTGTTGTTACGGCTTAAAAGTTAAGGTTACTATGAAAGTAAAAATTTTAATTGTGAAATAAGAGATTAACTATTATGGTAAATATAACTTCTAAATATTTATATTTTCTATACATAACTATTATGTATAGAAAATAACTTTGACAGAATGAAATTTTTTTTTTTTCCCTTTCAATCAATCAACTATAGAGATAAATCACCCTCACTTTCCCATTGCAATTTTGTTAAGCAATAACTGAACTGTGCTTAACATCACTAAAATATAAAAATCTTGAATACCCTCGTGTATTGCATCCCTTCCAGTCCACGGATTCTTAATAAAAACACTCGTACATATTGAGGTTGAATAGTTTATTCATAAAAACAAAAAGCTTCGAAGTTCTAATTAAATTTTACGATTGTGACTATGCATTTTGGGGGTACCATATCCTACAACTTGAGCACTGTCACACGGTCAGACTTTTGTTAATTTATATTTATTTTTGATCATCCGATAGTACCCACACTGTGGCCCTGAATTTTGCATATAACAGTAGCCGGCCACGTAGCAGCCTCGTCCTCCTCCCGTTGCATAGCCAAATAATGATTCAGATTTGTACGACTAACATTGAATTATTGCACCAAGGTCTCTCTAACGAATGTGACGTCTAAGTCCATATTCACATCTCAAAAAAATTTCCCACCAACCCTCATTAATTAATTTGCGCTTTCATTTCTCCCAATAACCTTAGCAACGATAACCTTAATTTTCATACCATTTACACCAAAGTTAAGGAAAATGAAAGCAAACCTCGCCCCTTGGATTTCCGATCGTCTGTGTCGTGGGCCACCAGATCTCGGGGCCACAGGGAGGAACAGATGGTCCCCCTTGTACTATGTATTTGCCGTCCAGCAAGCATCAAAGATGTACGGTGATGCTATTTATACCAAAATTAAGGCAAATGAGAGCGAACCTTACCTCTTGGATTGATGATCATCTGTGTCGTGGGCCGCCGGATTTCGGGGCCACAGGGAAGAGCAGATGGTCCTTCTTGTACTATAGATTTGCCGTTTAGTGAGCATCAATAGTGTACTGTGATAATTCAAACCACAAACAGAAGGATAAAAGGACAGACGCTTTTGATTTTTAAGTTTGAATTCTAATTTGAGCGGAGGTAATGTTCAATATTGTTCTACTGTATGTTTTTGAAAATTAAAAAGGATGGACTCTTCAAACTGAGCAAAATATTTCAATGGAGAAAATACTAAATATTATTGATAGAATACAGGAAAATGATTCAGTTCCAAAGCCAAAGATCGAAGTTCTCAAACGAGCAATCGAAAAGATTCTGGTATCTTGCGGGAGAGGTTTGTTTGAAATAAAATAGGCATAACAAATTTAATTATATATGTTGTAAGTAATCCTAATTCATATAAAGTTATGATTTATTATAAGAAACGAAATAAGATTTAAACCAAAATAAATAAATAAATAAATAAAGTTAACCCTAATTAAACTGAAAAAATTAAACTTAGGATTAGTTTAGTAATGTTGTATCTTTTAAGATAATTATTGTTAGATGTGCTGTAGAAATAATCAGTCGTAAAGATAATTAGTTAAATTTTTGATAAATTTTATTTTTAAAAGAGCTTTGGATTTTAAAAGTAATTGTGAATATTTATCAAATCTTACAGTAAAACTATTGTAAGAATGTAATTAATAACTGAATTAGACATAACATTGAATAAAATTTATTTATACATTTATAAATATATATAAAATACTTTTAATTGTGTGTATGTAATAATAGATAACTAAAATAAATATTTTATATTGTTAATTTTATTTTTTATATTTTTATATCAATATAATTGGTAATAATAATAATCTCTGTAAAGTTAATAATTTTATTTCTTAATTAATAAGGGTAATTTTAAATTTTTAATATATATAAAATTATATTAAGTATAAAAGTGATTCTTAAAATTAAATTTTGAAAAGCTACAACTTCTCTACTTTTTAAATTCTAGCAAAGGATTGGATGATTTTATCAAAATTGATTTCTTAAAAATTTACTTAATATCAAAATTAACGTTTAACTTTTTAAAATTAATTCCTAATTAAAGATTGAAAGTAATTCTTGTTACTTACGAAACAACGAAATCATATCACCGAAAGAAAGATAATAATTTAATTAAAGTGATTTGATATAAAGTTGAGTACAGTACTTAATAAAACAAATCAGTTAAATTATACATAACTCTGGAAAAGTAAAGAAAATAAGCTCCTATTTTCTTTAGAGCGGCTTGATTAAAACTTTCCAAGAATTATATAATATTTACATAGTTAGAATAATTTGTATTTTGTAACCCGCACAACGTACTGTTTATTGATTTTTTTTTTTCAAAATAAACACATTACTAATAATTCACATAATCTTTGCATCCAAATAAGACAACTTTCCGTTGTATCCAAATAAGACAACTATGTAAGTGTAACATTAATGCGGGTTGGTGAAAAATTTACATATGAAAATTTGCATTGAGCGTGGCAATGGGTGTACGGATGAGATGGTACGGGATGCGGAAGAATGGACCTTTTGACACTTCTCAAAATCTCTCTGAAAGCCTCTTTTTTAGTTTTTATTTAATTAATATTAAATAAATATAATAATATTATATTTTTAAATAAATATAATAATATTATATTTTTAAATAAAAATAACATATAGTAATATTATTAATTCTTTATAAGTTTAATAATATTTTAAAAGTAATTTTAACTTTGTATTAATGTAAATTATTATTTTAACTAAATATTATAATATTATTATATTAAATAAACGTTATTTATAAAATGATATAATATTATTTTTTAAATAAATATGATATTATTTATTTTATTTTATGAAATATAATATTTTATCAAATATGTTTAATATTTAATATTTATTAAACATATTATTTAGTAAATATGTTTAATAAATATAATTTATAAAAATATAATAATATTATTTATTTTTATTTTATTAATAAATATGATCAATAATACTAAACATATTTAGTAAAATCAAATTAGTAATATTTAATAAAATAAAAATAATATCATATTTATTTAAATAATAGAATAATATTATTTATAAATATATTTATTAAAAATATTTACTAAATACTATATTTAATAAAATATTATTTTATTTATTTTATTTTATTAAATATAATATTTAATTAAATTTATTTTTTATTAACGGTAAATACGAAAGAGATGGCAGGAGATTCCCACTCCCACCTCCCCACATGAGAATGAAATTCTTACTCTTCACTTCAAAAAAATAGTGAGTCCTACAAAATGAGATTTTTACTTTTCTCTTGAATTTTATAAATAAATAATAAAATGAGAGAAATTCACACTCCTCACTCTCACTCTAAAAAGTAAACATAATGTATTTTTTGTTTTGAATAAAAATTCAATTAAACCCTTAAATAAATAATTCTTTTAAAGATTATTTTTCCACCATACTCATTTCATAATTTACAGTTGAATTTAAATTTTAATTAAAATATTTTAAGAAAATTATCATAGTTTAGAAATATGAAGACAGAGCTTATATAACAAGAAAAAAAAATTTAAGAGAAATTTAATATTTTAAAATCTAAGCAATTTAAAAAGAAATTATTTTTAAGTAAAATTTTATGGGAGGATGGTTATTTTAATGTATGGATTTGCATTTTACCGATTAAACCGAGGGTATTTTAGAAAATAAAATTTAAAAGAAGAGTGATAAGAATTTTAGATTGGTGGTAAAAGCTCCACTTAACGCGGAAATGCCCTGCGTTGGTCGCACCCAAGTCCTTCTCATGTAAATCCTTTTTATGCATTCCAAATGTTGCCTAGCAACCGGAGACCAATGGGTTGCGCCCTAGATATAGCCCTGATTAATTGGGTCTACTTTCGGCCCACAAAACAATCAAGAGTGTGCCTTCGGCTAACCAACATCCAATTTTTAACCCCAGAAACATGCTACCAAACTAGTTGGCTGTTGCTTGAATACTACGCAAACATGTCACTGGCATATGCTGCTCCAAGGAATCAACTCCTCAGAGACAAAACAGTTAGAGAAAAGAGTTTGCTGAAAACAAAAATTAGATGAACTCCATACACACAAAGTTCTTTATTCAATATATTGCATCCGCAGAATTTGTCGTTCAGCAAACTCTTTATACAGAGTTCTGCTCAAGCTTTTATAGATATAAAGCCCTTCACCCTTGATAGTACATACAAGTACTGATCAAGCTATTGCTCCAAGTTTTTAAAGCAGAAGGAAACCAAGAGTGTGTCATTAATTTGGTTACTTTTTTCATCATTTCTTTGTCAAATAGAACCAAAGGGCTGTCATATGCCTTTTGATAAGTAGTTCTCACAGAAGGCAATCATTTTGCCGGCATTCATTATGATTCGAAAAAGCTAGACAGCATTTGCATCAGTATATCTTAGGTAAGCAACCTACCGTCCAATATCTCAGACCTCGTAGATCCTTTTAAAACCCTCAGTTAGAAGCAGTTTCACGTTCCCGACGTCGGCGCTCTCGCTGTTACAAATACACAAAAAGCAAAACAAGAAATTGACATTTATAAGTAGACGTATACAAAATTAATCAACCAAAGGGGAATTGTATTCACATAATATATTTAACTTCTTATAAAATGCATCTTCTAATAAAATGCATAGATATTGAAGTTATTATTTGCGTAAAAAATCAGACTGCGGCATTCATCAGACTTCCATGTATGAGCACTGTAACAGAAAACAGCCAACAATTATTCGTAATTAGCCATCCATCACAGCTAACACAACGGCAAGGTAATGGGAGGATTCCAAACTCCAGCACAAGCAATTTTACATAATGCAACCAGAAAAAGGATCTTCTTTCATTGTAGTAAAAAATTTCAAGAAGCCACTTGTCGACAGACCCTCATATCTTAGGTACTCAAGAGGACGATAATTTGACATAAGTAAACATTACTTTAGGGCTGAAACATAAGCAAGGTTATGAGCATAGTGTGGCAAAAAAAAAAGTTCATGGGAGCTTCCGCTCTTTATTTTTTTGAGAATTGGGGGGAAATAAAATCTTTTACTCTAGTCTCACAAGCTTCTGAATCAACCTAACGGACTGCTAAACAAGAGTAGTTTTCAGCTTACAAAACCAAACTTTTCCTCTTTTTAAAAGCCCATTGCCAAGAAGTTTATCAATGTAACCTCCCTTGCTTTTATCCTCAATTCTAATAAACAATTTATCCCTCTGTAACTAATCCATCTCATCTCCAAAATTTCATTTACTCGTCCCTCTACACATCCTACCAACTGAACAAGAGGGAAATTACAAATTTCAGCAATCCCTATTCTGCCACTGTAAGACAGGCATAGAAAAAAAATCCAATCGCTCTTCCGATCTCTATCCAAACAATATTCTGAGTATTTCCTAATAAAAATGGAACGGCATAAAATATCATGAATAGGAAACACAAGTTATCTCACTTCCAAATTTTCGTTCACTAACTACATTAAAAAAGAATATGTATCTATCCTCTTTTTTTTTTCCTGAAGAATCATCAAAACCAATCACTCTGTGTTTCACTCTTCTAAGATGTCTAATCAGAAACAAACCTGACTGAGAGTGGCTTCACTGATATCCAATCACAGAAGTGTGTTGGAAAAAAATTGATTAACGTTACAATTCGAAGTCTGTATCCTAACTGATATAACAAATGACATAGCACTTACGGATAGAGCCTACTTAATTACGCATCAAAGACTACCTCCTCGAGTCATGTAATTGATTTGGTGTCGTATCAGTTGGGATACAAAGAACAACAGCTCTAGTTTATAAAAAATAGAGTGTAATAGGAAAAAAGGAACATACCCTTCTTTCCCAATACGGAAGGAAGCAGACGAAATCATAGACTGGAGTAATAGTTGAGACTAAAACAGCATTGAGGCCGGTGAATACCAATAGTGCTGTCATGGGGCGGGTTCTGTGTGGCATCTTTCCCTCTTTTTTAATCTTTATTTTCTAACTGATAGACAAAAAAATTAAATATGGGTAAGTATGAGAATTGGCTAAGCATTTCATCAAACACGTAGAATGCAAAAACCGAAATTCATTGTACATAAACTAAGCAATCAATAAAGAAACAGAGGAAGAGAATCTACAGCTTCCGAAAGTGTGACAGATGGCGAGCGAAGACGATGCGGCGGACTGGCTCCGGCGGCCGGCGGCGGGTTGAGAGAGTGAGAACAGAGAGGACTCTGTGGGTCTCTGGGTTTGGGTCGTTTTAGAAAATGTATGATGCAAAAAATAGAGTTGCGAAAATGTTTATACTGTTTTTTAAAAATCATTTTTAAAATTAAAATTGGTGCATAAACAGTGAAAAAGCAAAAATTAGCGGGCTAAAAATATTGGCACATAATCTTTAAAATATATGGCAACTGTGGATGCGAATTGGATAACTGATATTCAACTTAAAATATTTTTAAATAAATTTTAAGTTAATTAAAATATATTATGAGTAATGGTATAGTTATAAATTATTATATAAATTTTTTTATATAATTAATATAATATAATTGAATTGGTTAGATTAAATATTTTTTAAATTACATAATTTATTTTTATTATTTTATATATTTATTTAATTAATAAATTAATGTTAAATTAATTTACGTAAAAATTTATAATTATATCATAACTCATATATCATATCCACTAATGATCATCTATTTTGAGAATTATATGTTTATTGATAAAATTATTTAATTCATTTATATTTTATCTACTCATATTTTTAGAGAAAAAAATTCTATTTATAACAAATCATTAACTCGCATGTGTTGTTTATAAAAATTTATATAAAGGTAAACAATAACTTACAACTATTATAAGTTAAATATATGTAAACATTATTAAATAATAAATCTTACATAATTTATTGTAAGTTATAATTAGTTGTAAGTTAATAGCTTATAATTTTTTTATTTTGTAACTTAATTTTCTCTAGTAGTCTTACTAAAGTTTATGCATTTATATCTTTAAAAAATAAATTATATAAAATATATCTTTTTATAATTATTTAATTAAAAATCAACGATAATAAAAATATCATAATTTTATATTTTTATATTTTTTATGTTAGATTTTTATTAAATAATTATAAAAAAATTATGTATTACATAAGGTAACAAGATCACCATGTTTTATCATTAATGTATAGCTAAATCTCGGTGGCATTAATTTTTAAAAACTACGGGTCAAAATCACACGGGTCGGGTTTCCGTACAGACAGTCGAGCTAATGAACCAGAAAACTTTCTTACAGAAACCCCAAAATCTCTTCTCTCGAATTGAGCTCATAGAAGAATAATAATAATAGTAGTAATGAAGCGCCAAAAATTTCTATCAGTCCCAATAATTGCAGTGTTTACGATGCTGGGTTTTGTATATTACATAACAGTATTTATTTTTATTAGAGATTGGGTGGGTTTGCAGACATCAGCCGGATTATTAAACGCTTTAATCTTCACTTTGTTGCTTTGTCTTTGTGTCTTCTCTTTCTCTGTTGCTGTTGCCACTGACCCAGGTCACGTTCCCTCCGCTTACGTTCCTGATGTTGAAGATGATAGCGGTGGTCCCTCCTCTGATCAAGAACTGAAGAAAGCTGTAAGCCCCCCATTTACTCATGTACCCATTTGCATTTTGAACCTTTTTCTTGGGTAAATATTTGGTGGTATATGTTTTAATTTTGAAAATGACGTGGTTGTATGTTGAGCAAATTGATTTGTAAACATTTTAATTTGCTGCAATCATTGAAATGTATGGAAGAGGTGTAATTTAAGGGTACTTTTTAATTTGAATTTCTGATTAGACGAGAGCTTGCTGTTTGCATTTAGTTCATGAGGGTCTCTTCTATGACAGTGGTACCTTATTCTGGTTTCGGTAGCATGTGACCTATCTTATCAAAGCGAGGTGATTGTGGTTATGTAATGGCGTAGCAAAAGAGAACAAGCTGATTACAAACAACATATGATTATTTCTTTTATACAAGTTAACCACTGGAGACACATGTAACTCTTTCTGGTTTTGGCTTCATACAAGTCAATAATTCTCAAATTTTTTTGTAGTTGGAATTCCGGAAATTGTGATGTCTGACTAGTTGTCTCTTCATTAGTAATTTGCTAAATATATGCCAGTGCTCATATATGCTCCCTCTTGCTGATTATGATTAGTGATTTCTTTGAAGGATGAACTGAATATTTGGTGTTATACCCTTGGTTGTTTAATTTCGCTTAGGCTGAAAGAAGGCAGTGTGACAAGTGTTGTGCATATAAACCCCCAAGGGCTCATCATTGCAGGGTCTGCAGAAGGTGTGTCTTGAGGATGGTAGGTCAGATTACATACTTTTCAATATGAATATTCTATGTACAAGCTTAAGCTTCAACATTTACATCGTTTCTTTCTAAAATTTGTCATAGGATCACCATTGTCTGTGGATAAACAATTGTGTTGGACACTGGAACTACAAGGCCTTTTTTCTGCTTGTATTTTATGCTACCACAGCAAGCATCTATTCCACGGTATGTATGAATTGGTTCATTTCTTCTCATATTTGAGTATTACAAAGTTGCCTCAAGTCATGACCAACTCTCTTGACATCCTAGGTCACGATAATAAGCTCTGCTTTTCACAAGAACTGGGATTTCAATGGAAAGGTTCCCCTAAAGACTGTTTATGTAAGTTGGAAATATTTTAATACTCAAAAAGGTCAAAGGGTGTAGTTTAGTCTTCATTTTTTATTGACATTTCTGAAAATTGGGCTGCACAGTTCCTTTCATTTACAGAGAAATTAGTTGAGTTGAAAAAAATCTTTGTATTTGACTATTTGTTGTTTCACATTCTAAAGATACAATGGCGGGGTGAAGAAAAAATATAAAAACAAGAAATAATTCTTGCTCAATTGGCTTTCATTTCATTGCTTAGCATTAAATGAAAAATACTATGGATCGGTAGCTTTTACGGGGTCCATGAGTTGCATTTTGTCTTTGAAGCTACCTTTTTCCATGATATGTGGTGTATTTGTCTTTCTGTTACCATCTAAATTAGGATTCTGCTGATTGATTGTTGGCGTATTGTTCAAGTTGATAAGCTTCGTGACATACGATATTGTCATGTTTAAAATCTAGCTGTACTAAACTACTTTTCCTCAGGTTTCTTGTGGAACAGTGATGCTTGTATTGAGCTTAATCCTTGGAACTCTCTTGGGTTGGCACATCTACCTCATTAGTCATAATATGACAACCATCGAGGTAGATTTTGATTTTTTAAAGGTGGATGCGGTTTGTATGGTTGTTCTTTAGTTATTTACAAGGTCAATATTTTCTTTTTTGGGCAGTATTATGAAGGAATACGAGCAGCATGGTTAGCTAAGAAATCTGGGCTGAGCTATCGACACCCATTTGACATTGGTGTCTACAAAAACATTAGCTTGGTACTCTTTCTTCCTTTCTCTTTTCTCTCCCATTCAGATCCGTACTAAATTGTATCTACCATGTTTCAGTTATCGTAATTTGCCTGTCTTTTTTATCAGGTATTGGGTTCAAACATGCTGACTTGGTTATGTCCCACGGCTGTAAGCCATCTCAAAGATGGAACTAGCTTCCCAACTATACGCCATACTTCATAGAACATGTTCTCCCTTATGTCAGGTAGCATAGTTAGTGTGATCCAATGCTTGTAGAATGAATTCTCAATTTGCCAATTTTATCTCACTTCTCAAGTTTTCAGTAATGCCAAAAGAAGCAACTAACCTAGCAAATCTCAGTTCTTCTAGAAAAGCTGCAGGCAAGTTACATTCTGAATTTGGTCAAGCATAAGCTTTAACAACATTCATCGTGTGAGTCTCCATTCTGCCTGATAATGTAGCATGTTTTCTGATTTGCTAGAGTATTAGCCATGATATTTGCCTTTTTTTCTTCCTCACACATGACATACAGGAATTTTAAAATTTATATTTTCATGGACAGCACATAGCATGTAATTTTCCTTCATGAAACTAATTTCTGTTTACATCGCTGATTAAGGGGTTAGAACGTGTTTGCTGCAAGGTGATAAGAGACAAGACGATTTTCTACTCAATAATTATATATATATATATATATATATATATATATATATATATATATATATATGATCGAAGTTTGAAAATAAGCGACCTGAATCATTAACATAGAGAATAGAATGAATGAATGATTGAAGGCGCTACAGACTAAATTTGTCCCAAGTATTTTAATAAGCGAATATCACTTGAAACAGCCAATAACACCAGGTGGGTCGATAAATTCTTCATATCATATTTCGTTCCTGAATTTTTTTTTTTTAAAGGAACCCAGAAAATTATTGTTGAAAAGTAACTATGATGTTTTCATATGGAAAGTGATTATTTGCGATCCCTATAAATCAAGATTAGTTAATTTATTCATCACAAAGGTCGCATTTGCCTGTCAAAATTGTGCTTTTCCAGTGAGTATTTAAATGACAACGTTATGAAATGTGGAATTAAAAACATCTCAAAAATCAAGTGGTATAAACCATTTCTGTTAAGGATCAAAGTGCCACTTTCCTTGATCCATCAACAATATCCTGTAAAATTTATTTAAATCAGCTTTATATACATATATATATATAGTTTTTTTTTTGGGGGGGGGGGGGGGGGGCGGGAGCTGGATACGAGTCATACGACCCGAATCGAAATAATTGGGTTAGGATCAATTCAGTTTAATTTGATATTATTTGATTTAAGAATTTTGGTACATTCTTTTATATTTACTAAAATTTTGTATTTTTCACTTAAATCTAAACTTTTTTTTTATTTGATTCAATTTTAACCACCGAAATCTATGACTTAACAAAAAAAATTAATGTAAAATAATTTTGTAATAAATAAATAATATTGTTTATTGATAAATAAAATTTTTTAATTCTAAATAGTAAGCCAATTGATTCATCAATTTATTCGATTTTAAACCAAATAGGATGAGAATCAATCAATTTATAAATTTTTGAACCATTTAATTTTTCATTTCAAATCCTAACTAAATTCAACAAATGAAACAACTTTAATTCGATTGGATTGCTGAACCGAATGCCCACTCCTAGAAATGACTCATTTCTTTTTTGTTTTTGGGCAATTGGAAGCCAGAGTTACATTACTTATATTCATCAGCAAATTTCTACCGTCGACACTAAAACGACATATACAATTTATAACCATTATTTGAGTTCCAATTGTTGGCACGACAGAGGACACCACTAATTAAATTTACAAGTGAGTCACTTACACCTGGACTGCATTAATATACATTTGGCATCATCATCATTTGACAAGATTAGTGACAGAATCAAGAAAGACTCACAATGGAAAAATTTGGGATGTGATGGAGATTCCATTCGGGAAATTAAAAAAACATTATTTAAATTGTCAGATTCTGTATGCTTTTTGCTTTGAGGAGGGTCTATCAAAATTTGCTCGGCTGTCTTTTTGTAATCAATACTTAAAATCTGTGGATGACCTTGAATCTGGGGTTTATACGTTCGTTGTGGATGAGATAATCCACTTTTAGTCTGCTTAATTGATGATTAAGCATTTGAAGCTCGTCACAGAGAATCCACGATGCTTGGGTTTTTGCTCATCGAGAAAAGATTTTAATCATATGATAAAAGAATGCGACAAGTACATTTGGGTCCAGAACTTTCGAAAAAAAATTACACACAATCATACATTTATTGAAACTATCTCAGTTCAAGTTTTTATGGCACGGTCCAAATTTTAAAAATGGACGTTACGAAATAGATTCAATATGGAAAAAAAAAAAAGAAAAAAAGAAAAACATGAATGTTACCATGGGCTTGAAAATATCTAAGTTTAATATTGCGAATAAGCACGAGATGATCGATTAATTAGAGAGCATCGTTAAATGAAAGCATTTAAAACTTTGTTATTTTATATATTTTTTAGTTTTTATCTAAATTGATCGATTATATTAACCATCATTTTTATAGCTCAATTAAAAAAAATGATCATATTTATCATTTAAGTTAAATTTTTTTCTTTTCAATACGGATTATATATCAGACTACTAAATTACATCGAATATTTATAACTATTGTCACAATAAATAATTATACTAATATTTACAATCATATATACAATTGAGACTTATAATATTATATTAAATTTTATAAAGTACTTGTCCAGACAAATAACCTTCACAAAATGAGAGATTTCTCTACTCCACTTACATTTCGCAAGAAAAAAAAAACTTATAATTATTAGCCTAAAGAGCTACACATAATGTAATTTCCATGATAACAAACATGTGTCTTGATTATTTTAATAAATAATATATTTTATATTTTTACTAAGTTCTTGAAGAATAATATTTATACAAGTAAATCAAGTTTAAGACACTCAACGGACAACGGCTCGATCAATAATAAAGTTTAAAACTCAACAGACTCAATATTGTGAAAATTCTTATAAAGTCGGTATAGTTTAATTTATACATGATTTCACATTTGTGAAGCTCAAGTTTTTAATTAATTAATCATTATTTTTTATTAATCTAAAGTATTACAATCATAAATCAAGTATTTCATGTAAATTAATTATTTTTCAAAATGGCGACTAAAATGAAAAAGTTTTGTAATATTTAATTTTAATAAGTATTATTTTAATTATGGATTTAGACATATTTACAAAATTATAAATATTTTTTACCATATATAATTTTAAAAAATTGTGGGAATGAGAAGTATTATTTAAAAATTATGAAATTAGACTTGTTTGTAAAGATTTTTAACATTTTGAGCTATAATACAATTATATAATATTTTAGCTAAATTTATAATTTTGTGAACAGTGGTACTATAGCAACTTCGAACTATTTTGAAAATAGATCTTTTTGTAAAGTTTTATGGGTTTTTGGGTCATTATATAATTATAAAAAATTATAGGTAAAATTATAATTTTATGAACAGTATTACTATAGTAAAATTCAAATTTAACGGTAATTTCACTGTAGTAAGCGGTTAACCATCAAAATGTAGGGGTTAGTCACTTGGACGCTAGAATTTGCCTATAAAGGCTATTTTTCGAGTCAAAACTATATAAACTTAAATCAAACTCATTTCTAATCTATCCTACAAGGCAAAACAAATTTATACATTATAAATTGAATTTTTAATTTATAAATCATCTTAGATTGAATCATCATTATGTTATAATTTATTCATCCACTCTTGAAGAAAGTTTTTTTTTATTGTAATCTTTAATTTTGTATTAAATTTATAAGTGTATAAGTGTGGGAAACGCTTGAGTGAAGGAATTGAGGATAATCTCTTGAGTGAAAAGGTTTATTAATACCTTGAAGTTAATTGTAAGAAACTTGAAGTTTTGAAAGGCTTGGTTAGTGAAATTCTCAAATTTGGTTTACTTTGAGGTATAGACGTAGGCGGGGATTGCCGAATCACGTAAAAATACTTGTTTTTGATTTCTTTTCTCTTACTATTTTATTATTGTACTTAATCAAACTTATTATTTTTTTATTTTGTTAAGACAACATATTAAATTATTGTGTAATTTACTTAATTTAAATTTTAAAAACTTAATTCACCACTTCTCTTGGATTGCATAACTAGTATTTCAATAATATTACAATCAACTATACAACTAAGCTTATAATATTATATTAAATTCTATAAAGTACTTTCTTAGACAAATAACCCTTACAAAATGAGAGATATCTCTATTTCATTCGCATTTCATAAGAAAGAAAAACTTGTAAATAGTCTCACACATTTATGTATAATATTTAATTAAAGAAGTTTGAATCCCTGAAAACTCGAATCTCTACTTTTACAATCTTTATTTATCCATGAGGGTAGTGGTTCACTATTGGACCTTTAAAGGCTCAATGGCCATTGAAATTAAATTTAAATATCAATTATGGATGGGTTTATATGTAATTTGAAAAAATAAAAGCAAAAAATAAAAATCATCACTCCGTATAAGCCTATATATATATATTGTGATAACGTGGTATATGATGAATTAGCACATCAATCGATCGAAGGCTCATAATAATAGAAATTAGATAAACGAGTACGAGTGAATTTCAATTATTGCCTCAACTGGATTAGTTTGTGACCCTATTCAGTTGTTATCATCATTGTTGTTTTGGTGCTATTTTCCTCCTTTATCTAGATGGAATTTTGCTTGAGATTATGCAAACACTTTCAAAAACCCTTTGATATATGTAAATCAAATATCTTTGAAATTATTATTAAGATGAAAGAGAGTAGATCGATTGATTTGAGTGTTGATGAAAGAGAACAGATCAAGATGTGAAATTGATTGTAATACAATTTTTAATTTGTAAGTAAAATATGCGTTTTATTTTATATACGTACTGACAAATAAAAAAAATTAAAAAAAGGAAACGATTGGCCTTCTTCTTATTGTCGTGTGATAGATCTAGTCAAATTTCTTCTTGTTTGAGATTCATGCACATGCGTGGGGTTTATGTATGGGTGTGTCAAAATCATGCAACGTGACGTGCGGATAAGCATTAGATTTTATAATTGTATGTATGAAATAATAATAATATATAGCATGATTCACGAAGAATCAAGACCTTGTAATAATATTTTGTTTTTCTTATTTTTTGTCAAAAATAATTTGATAATGTCGGATGAAAGAGAGGAGACGAGTTATATGACCCATGAAGGACGAGCGGGAGAAATGAGTGCACGTTTTAACTGTTGATAGAAATCATATGAGAGAATGAATCATTTTATGAACAGGGGAAAAAAAAAGAAAAGAAAAGAAAAAATTCATATATAATTTCAATACGGTACTCAATTTATTGGATTTTGATTGAAACCTGGATGTAGTCAAATGAAAGATGATAGCGTCGGTAGATTATCTTGAGATATCTTGTAACATATACCGATTTAACATGTAAGAATATAGGAATATCAATGATAAGGATATTTTCCTTGATCTAATAATTTAGAGTTGGTCAGGCAGATGACTAAGATAAGTATGTATGCGTAGATGTGGCAAATGGACCGTGTCGTGCAGGCTCCATTTAAATAAATTTAGCTCGTGTGTTTCGTGTTACGTTTATATCAGATACAATTTTTAAAAAATTAACTCGACGCATGTCGGATCTTAAATTTTATCTATTAAAATAATAAAAAAATCCTTCAAAATAATTAAATTATTACTAAAAAAAATAATAATTTTGAATCATTTAGAACCATGTGGACATAGATATTTCAAGATTGAATGTAGACATGAAAATACAAAGAAGATTGAATGTAGACACACATGTCATTCTTATCCATGGTTGGTAGTTGGAAACATTTCCCGGCAACACATGTGCGCTTCAATTGGTTTCTCATATCTGAAAGCAAATACGCGGTGGATCGCCAGTGAGATGATATGCTCCTCATTTCGTGCTTGTGGACCAAAAAAAAAAAAAAAAAAATATTACTAAATCTATATCATTGAAGCTGAAGCTGACTCATAACATGCTCCACCATTTATCAGAATTATTGGATAACAATTAATAATTAATTAACTACGTTTATATCTTAAGCAACTCTTGTTTATTATATTCATGATCAAAATGTGAATGCTTGATTCATGATCTGCATATGATTTATTTTTTCTTAAATATAAAATGTCAAGCGTATGAGAAATTATAACTTGAAATACATATCTGTGACCGTGTTGTCAATGTGTCATCATTGATGCGAACTTTATTTATTTATTTTTTCTTAAAAAATGGAAAGTGAGCAAAATTTAAGTCAATCTTTTAGCCTTTATTTCTTCAAGTTCTAAACTCGCGGCGGTGACTAGACAAGTATATAAATCAGTCTGTCTATTTTATTTATTTATTTATCTTTTTTTTAAAAAAGAAAAGGCTAATTAATTACATGTTGAATTCATATGATATAAATTAACTTATGATAAATACATATTATTGGACCATGCACAACTAGAATTAATTAATTATTATTGTTAAACTAATTGCAGCCAAAATATGTGTATAATATTTGATCTGTAATGCTGGCCCTTGTCGCATTTCTCAAAGGTCTAGGAAATTCTTGTTTCGTCTTTTACAAAAATAATTTATGTAGGTGCCCCGATCCAAATCCAAGGCCAACTCAACCATAACCAGGTGTTTTTTAATTTTTTTTTATTTTCTTTCTTAAATTTAAAGTTAACTTATTATTATTTTTTAATAAGATACAATTCATCAACATGAATTTAATTATAAATTAAGGGAAGAAAAATTAACTCTCGCCCAATTACATAATTCGAAGGAAAATGAGAGTCCTAGCCCAAAAACTAGATTTTTAAATTAAATTTGAAGGCGAATTAGATTTAAGGAAAAATAATTAACATTTAAGAGGTGTGCTATAAAAAAAATATTATAGTTTTGATTGATTGCTTATTATGACCTTGCTTGTAGCCGACACTCACGAAGTAGTTTTTAAATTTGGCCTAGATTAGAAGATTCATAAAGAGTCGAGTATATAATTATTATCAATTATCTTTCGTATATACTAGTATTGCGTAAATTCTAATCTAACATGTTTATTGCGTTTGAAATTACTTAATTTCGGTATTTTGCTATATCTTTATTCACTGATCATATTTATAAAATTATAAATCTCATAATGTCCTATTATGAGACTTATATATATATATATATGTTAATTGTAAATTGTGGTGGGTCTCAATGTGAGACCTACTTATGATCTTTCATCGAAATCACTACTCTACTCCTGGTGGCAAAACAGCATTGGTTGGTCCTATCATAAAAGGGAGAAATTTTAAAATATATTAGAGATAGATAATACAACTAATTAACACATATATAGTTAAAATCTTATTCAACGACTAATGACATATGTTGGTTTTTTAAAATAAATGCATACATTTTATAATATCATTAATTTATTATATAACTGATATGATACATGTATTCTAAAATTTCTCTATAAAAAGATGACAAATCACCTATAATTAAACAACATTATCTCAACTCTTCCCTCCTGTTAATTTTTTTTTCCATTATTTAACTTTAACACCAAGGGAGTGGTAATCCAATCCTCAAGCCGCTTGAGAGAAGATTAATGTATTAGTAGACTTTTGAACGAATTTTAGATTGTAATATATCTTTAGAAACTTCAATTCTAAGAGATTAAATGTCCTTTCAATCCTTATAATTTGAGTTGATTGCCCATTAGTCTTTACATGCTTGAAAAGTACGGAAAAACCTTTATCGTTACTTTCCCGGGATGGATTGAAAAGGAATGTAGCTTCTCAAGGTCTAGGGGTGTTTCAGAGTGTTCATTAAATATTCGTCATATTTTGGTAAACAAAATGCGACAGTGTCATATTTGACCACTGCCATAGTATATCCGCTGGAAAAATCTCGGCGCAAAATAAGAATATATTTTACGGAAATGATTACTACAAGTTGTGGTAAGCAACGTAATCGCATTTAGATTCACATGAAACAAGCAACAGTTTGCAAAATGAAACATTATTTTTTTTAATATATAAATTGCTGGTATAAGCCTCCGCAATGAACATGCAGACAGTTGCACAGTCACATTGAAAACAAGTGCACAATCATTTCTCTTTCGCTCTGTTTCAGAAACAGAGGCCTTCACTCTGCAACACTTCGACGGCCAGATGCTCATACTTTTCCATTCAAAGAAAGCTCCATCTCTCTTTTGATATTGTCGTGAAACCAAGGTTCGTTTGCTCTTTTCCACTGACCTTTCTTTTTTTCTTGTTTCTCGGACCCCGCAGCTTTTTGTGATATTATTATTGTACTCAACTATATTCGTTTCCCGATTGGTTGATGAGAAAGCTTTGGGAAAATGAAACGGAATTAAAATATGAAATTCAGTTATTTTCTATTTCTGTTTCTGTTTCTTGGAATCTCTTCGTTAACAGAAAGAAACCAAATTCTGTCAGTCATAATTTTGTTTGTTTGTTTGCCAAGAAAATGAAGAAAAATAAGATTTTTCCCATTACCAGATCACATGTTTTCTGTGGCATGCATGGTATGCGAAGACAGTTTTGCAGCATTTATTAGTGGTCACATTAGTGTGCCTTTTCAGTTCAATAACTTTACATATATAAATCAATATTTATAGTCGTTTTAGCTGGCCTAACACAATATTGCCATTTCCTACGCCAGTTCTTTTATTATTATTATTCAATTTTCTGTTCATTTAAGTATGCAAATTATTGTTTTCTACTTTGTTTCAATTGGGTACCTTTGTGTGTGTGAGTGTTTTTTAATTGTGGGGTTAATTTTGAATATTTGTTGTGTTTAGGAAATTGTTGTAGAAAAGAAAAGATTAAGATAAGATGAAGAACTCAGTTTCCGATCACAGTTTCTACATTGAGAGTGATGAAGAAGAAGACGAAGAGAAGGTGTTCGATGTCAATGGAGGTGAAGAAGAACAAGAAGAAAATGATGGAAATGATTCTGATTCTTCAGCCGAAAATCAGCAGCAGACTCATCCTGGTTCTTACAATACTTCTTGGCCTCAAAGTTACAGGTACGGGAAAAAAGAAAAAAGAATATCTTGGAAGATTCCTTTTGTGTCAATTGCATGTCGCTCTGGGACTCTCTGTGCAATTTTCTGTTTGCAATCCTTGGCCTTTGGGTGTTAAAATCGAGTATATATTCTTAGAACTTGCCCTTAGTTGAATGTTCTGGGGATTTCTTATTGTGATGGGACAGGAGATTGAAAAAAATAGGAGTAATGTTCCAACTTAGTCTCCAGTAGTGAGATGAACGGTAAAAGTATCAATCATTGGTAATTGCAGGCTATTCAATGTTTTATTTTTATTTTGTTTGGTGTCCGGGATTAAATTTGGAACACTATATAGAGGCATCCAAGAAGAATGTATGGTGGCTTTAACTGGTTTTGCACAGACGGAAAAGGAGTATTGAGAGTGGTGGGCAAGCTAATTTACTTGGAAATTGATGTTTATTTGTGATTTTGCAAGCCAAAGTTGCAAAAGTTGTAGTAGTAGTCAAAAGGCTACAGTTCGAGCAAAAGATCTATTTGTGCTCTCTAATGACTTGACGACTTAACTTTCTGAAATAGACCATCAGTTTGCTAGCAAAATTTCAATGATTAGAGGGTCTACCACCCAGTTTTGTTTCACAAATTTTGCTGTATTTTCAATATCTTGATTGGTCTGCAAAGTGATAATGCATGGTGGACGAGGATTATGAGAAACTTTAATGATTTTGTAGTAGTTTTATTTGTCTTATGATGTACTTCTTTTTGAAACCAGTTCTTCGTACTTAAAACACATTTGATTTGATGATTCAGGCAGTCCATTGATCTTTATAGTAGTGTCCCATCTCCAAGTCTTACCTTTTTGGGCACTCCTTCACTGTCAAGATTGAGCAGTTCCTTTCTTTCCTCATCGCTAACAAGAAGGCATACTCCTGAATCATTAGCTGCCACAACGAAGCCTCTGCTACCTACAGTAGCAAATGAGCAACAGCAGCAACAAAGGCGTAGTTCTCATACTTTGCTTTCTCCTTTTCCATCAAGGAGGTCTTCTCTAATCAAGGATTCAAAACCATCCCGTGTCTCACATGAACACCCAATTTCACGCCAGAGCTCGTATGCACAAGCTGTGCTTAATGGTTAGTCCTATAACACTTAACTCATTCATTTTATTTATCTATCATATGGCTAGTTTTAAATGATTATTTCATGCAGAATAGTGATTCGAGCTGTGAGTTATACGATTAAATTGCTTCATTATTATCCGTTTTATTAAGCCAAGCTTCAGATTGTATAGTTTACGGTCATCAAAAGCATATGTTTGCCGCCAGCTGGTGCCTTAGGACAATTATAGCCACCGATCCGAACCCAATTTCATCCCATCGTTTGGAGGGACCACATATGTCAATCATTTAGTGGTACATGTGCAGGACACATAATCAAATTGCTTGCAGGTCTTTGTCAACATCCTTGTCCCACATGGCCTGAAATAACCATTCAGTTGTTCTTATTATTAATAGTTGTTAAGTGTCTTCTCGATTTATCTGAAGTCATTTACATGTCTCAGCGTCCGTTTTCAGGAGTAAATTATCATCCGGGTTGTGCCTAGTATCTGTGAACAACCAAAACTGTATTAAAATTTGATAGGGAAATTAATTGCTTTTATAAGTCACAATCTGGGTATACGTGTTCGCCTTGTTGACTTTGTCTGTTGTTCACCAATTTCTTTTTCGTCTAGACACTGAAACAGTCATGGCTATGTTTTTGCATGAACTATGATGGATGGGCTTATCCTTTTTGCACATGGTGCACATGCAAGATCAACTAAACAACAAGAATATGGTTGTTCATAAGCTGTTATAGCTATTATTTGTCAAATTTGTTCTATTGTATACTTACTATTTCTCTGACTGTAGTTTCCTTTTCTTTCTGTTTTCCCGATATATTCCCATAAAACGATTGCTAAACTCTAAGCTCAAAACTGATTGAGCCAGGAGTAAATAGCTCTGTATATTTGTTATAAACAAGACATGAGAACATGCAACATTTCTTCTTTTTTTTTTCAGATAAAAAAATTGAAAACATTTTGCAAAATGTAACTGAACTGACTTGAACTAAAACATTACAGGCATGAATGTTCTATGTGGAGTTGGAATTCTTTCTACACCATATGCAGCTAAAGAAGGAGGATGGTTTGGACTTTTGATTTTGGTAGCATTTGGAGTGCTTTCTTTCTACACTGGAATACTTTTGCGTCGCTGCCTGGATAGTGAACCTGGCCTAGAGACTTACCCAGATATAGGCCAAGCTGCATTTGGCACACCAGGGAGAATAGCCGTTTCAGTAATACTGTACATGGAACTATATGTAAGTATAGCAGGCTTGTCTTAGTGAGTATATCTTCTTGTTAACTCATAGTTTTGGTGAGAAAAACAGACAAGCCAGATCCCAGTTAGATCCCAGCCAGTTGTCCTGGGGTCCCATATGTTAGTTGTCTTGTCTGAGCCTCAATTTGTGTCTGTGAGTAGTCATCATTTGAAGTTAATTCAAGTTGTGACCAATCAAAATCTTCCTTCTCTACACTGCATTATTGAATGAATAAAATACTCAATTCTTGTGAAGTTATTCAAGCGAGTTGTGACCAACCAAAACCTTCCTTCTCTACACTGCATTATTGAATGAATAAAATACTCAATTCTTCAATATTTATGTTATCTTTCGGTCAAATTTATCGAACTTTGCACTTAAATTTATTCACTTCATTTAAAACTTGTTTTAAATACATCTTTTGGAGGAGAGATTTCTTATAGAATTTACTGAAGGAATGCTGGCAATTTATGATTTTACCAATAAAATCTCTTATGTTGCAAAATTAAGAAGGATCATTCGGTAACACAGCAGTGATGTCTAAACTACATTCTGGATAGATTTTTCATTTTCAAAACTTAGGTTATCCAGTCACTTATATTGCTTTGAGGCATTACGGAACAATTCCTTAATAGATTTTTTTCACAGGCTTGCTGTATTGAATACATAATTTTGGAGAGTGATAACCTATCATCACTATTCCCCCATGCACATTTAAGTTTTGGTGGATTTTATCTAAATTCACATCATTTGTTTGCCTTGATGACTACCCTCGCTGTTCTTCCTACTTGTTGGCTAAGAGACCTCACAGTTCTTAGTTACATATCTGGTAAGCATCCTGATAAACTTATCATTTTGTGTGAATTTCGAATATTAGTAGTTGAAGCCCAATCAGTTACTATTTAAACTACATTGCTATCAAGTATATTATGGTTATCGCACAATCCAAATTCATCGTGTTGTATAAAATGTTACATAATCATTATTTTGGGACCAACATTCAGGCATCTCAACTGTTAATGGAATACCAAAAGGTGCTTGAACTTAAGGATTTACTCTGATACTTCAAGATTAATCGAAAGCTAAAAATAATCAAAGCATTAAACATTTGATTTGGGGCAACACTGTTTTATTTTTACTTTTGTGAGTTGCAAGTCATAGGAGTTAACTGAATCTTGTTTGCAGAATATTAATTTGTGCTTTTCTCTGTTTCCAGCCGGTGGAGTTATTGCTTCAATCTTAGTGGTCCTCTGCTTGTTCTGGGTTGGTCTAGTAGATAAAGTCAACATTCATAGCAAAGGAACACCACTGAACCTTGCTACTTTTCCTGTTGCTATTGGCCTCTACGGTTACTGCTACTCTGGACATGCTGTTTTCCCTAACATCTATACTTCAATGGCAAAACCTGACCAATTTCCAAAGGTCCTCATTACGTGGTAAATAGAAAATGATCAAATTTCTGTTCTTATCATATAGTTCTAACGATTTCAATCAGATTCCAACTGTTCCCTAATAGTTTAATGTATTAATTTGTAATTGTATGTTCCTAATTTCACTTGCAACCACTGTTGTAAATTTAGTTTCATTGTGTGTACGGCAATGTATGCTGGAGTTGCTTATATGGGGTACACAATGTTTGGAGAGTCAACGTTGTCACAGTTCACCCTTAACATGCCCCAAGATTTGGTTGCCACAAAAATTGCTGTTTGGACTACGGTATGTTCATGAATCATTTGCATGAACACCTTTAAATGATCTGTGATTGCAGCATTTACTGCTGAATGCTATGCTTTCTATTGTCCTTTTTTTTTTTTTTAATTTTACATCGATTGTTTTTCATCCATGGATACTCAGAGCTGTTATGAGCATGTTTTGAAAATTCTATTTAGCCATAAGTGTGCAAATTGGGTGCTATAAGCTTATAACCTGTACAAACTGTTTGTTCTTTTGCAGGTGGTTAACCCATTTACCAAATATCCTTTTTTTCCAAAATAAAATAAAAAAAAAACATTAAAATCCTCTCGTGAGAACATTTATGTTGTTTCTTACTTTACATTCAGAAATTTTTCCAAAAAATGATATTTTTCTTAATCAGAAATACATATGCATTAACCATTTCTCCGGTGGCAATGAGTCTAGAAGAGTTGATACCATCAAACCATCTCAAGTCTCACATTTACGCTCTCTGCATTAGAACCGCACTGGTGATTTCAACCTTGCTTGTTGGCCTTGCCATCCCCTTCTTCGGTAAGTCTCTCTTGCCACACTATCAGATCTTCATTTAAACTCTCTGACATTTTCTGCTTGATCACCAAGAAATTTTGTTACCATTTCAGGTCTGGTAATGTCGCTGATCGGATCTTTACTCACAATGCTTGTGGTAAGTTATCGTTTCCCATTTCAATCATTTAACTTTGTCTACTAGTACTAATTCGAAGACTTATGCTTGACTAAATATAATGCTAATACCCATACTTTATATACCTATGTGCAGACCTTGATACTTCCTTGTCTTTGTTTTCTGAGCATCCTAAGGGGTAAAGCAACCCGGTTACAGGTATGAACGTTGCACATCAAATTCTATACTATGTGAGATTATGCACACACAAATACTTGATGCTTACGGTTACTACTTTTTTCTGTAGGTGGCTCTTTGTGTTATAATCATTGTGGCAGGGGTTATATCGTCAGCGATCGGAACTTATTCGGCCATCTTTAAAATTGTTGAGAGTTTGAGTAGCTGATGATAATAATCACACATTTGGGAAATTTTGCCAGCAATATTGAGAGTATTACATTCTTCTGTAGAATGGATTGCGAGGGGATAAAAGAATAATTGATGTCGTCAGTTTAAACTTTGATTCAATTTTGGATTTTTATATTCCCACTTTGGTGGTGTTTTCATATATGACTTTTAAATTTTTGAATTTTACAAACATAATTATTTGTCCTAAATAAACCTTATATTACAAAAACGAATTCAAACAACCAATGCACTTAATGTGTTACCAATAAAACGTGAAATCAAAATAGTTTATCATTTTATTTAAAAAAAAAGAATTTCTTCAATTATCATTCAGTATTATCCGCATAATTACTTGAACAAATATATAAATTATTTTCTATTATAATTATAACTAAGAGGAATAATTTTCTATATAAAATATAAATGACTCTTGTTCAGGACTTTAGGTCAAAGAAAGAATTGAATGCTGGCCTACTCTTTCAGTTATACCGTGCTCGTTTGAATAAACTCTTGATGGCATACTAATTAATTTCATAAAAAATTTTAAAACACCTCTAATATATCAATTAATGCAAACATAACATGTGTAATTAAATTTAATATAATCATTACTTATATAATAATTTTTTAAAATTAATACATATATGTCATAACATTATTTATTTTTTATATGACTGACATAGTATCTGTGATGTATTTTAAAATTACTCTTAATTTCATATAATATATGTAATTGAATTTAATATAATCACTATTTATATGATGATTTTTTAAAATAAATATACATGTATTATAGTATCATTTACTTATTATATATCTGATATAATATCTTAAATGTATTTTAAAATTTCTTTTAATTTCAAATAGCATACGTTGGTCATCAGTTTTCTCCGTTGCTTTTTTAATTCAGAGTTGCATGTATAATGATCAAGTGATGATGACACAATCCTTTCATACTCTTTCTCTTTTTGACTTTCAATTGTCCTGCTTTATATTTGTTCTTGAAGGTTGTCTTGGTTGTTTATTTAAGTTTCTTCAGTCACCCAAATGCTTACGTGAGAGAGTGTTTCTTGGGGCTAGGGGTAATCTGGTCTTTCCAAGTCAACAACAGTCAATAGACGGAATTTTTAATACCAGGGGAGGGTTCTGAAACTATTCGGAAAGATTCCGTCTGAGTGAAATATGACATAACCTAAGGGACATGTATGAAATTACCTTCATTTATTTCTTTATATTTTTTCTTCACTGAATTCAATTCAACACCCAATCCCTGCGCGGTGACGTAACAGCTAACTGCCAGCGGTCTGCACCTGCTACTACAAATTTTGATAAATTCAAACCAAACGAGCGAAGCAATAATCACCTCACTCTCTCACTCATCAACAATGCGAAAGAGACCCCAACCTGAAGCTTCGTCTTCATCTTCATCAGCGTCAAAATCAAAACCTCAAGCAAGCGATGAACAAATCAAGACCAGGAGTAGCAACAACATTCACGTGAGAAGCGCCAAGCGATCGGGACTCGCATGGACAGTTGCCTTTGCGGTCTTTGTATATGCCAGTTATGGCGTTCATTACTATCAGTACGAGCATATGCCTCCTCCTCTCACTGCCGACCAGGCCGGCAAAAGAGGATTCTCCGAGTTTGAGGCCATCAAGCACGTCAGAGCGTTGACTGAACTGGGCCCTCATCCCGTTGGCTCCGATGCTCTTGATCGCGCTCTTCAGGTTGTATTCGTTGAATTTATTTATTTTTTTAATGAATAATGTACGACATATGTTACGTAGAGGTGAGTGATATAAGCATTCTAAAATGTTTGATTTTTCCCGTATAAAGTTCATGTCATGCTTTCTTTTTGCATAAGCACTTACCAAGTGCTTTTCAGAAAGTAGTAAGTTCGATTGCTCTATGGATGGTCTTTTTTTATAGAAAGCGCTTTCGAGTTTCGAGTGCATATATGGAAAAAATATTTTCAGTTACTTTTTTGCTATTGAAATTAATCTTGTTCAAAGAAGTTTGTATTTTTACTTTTATGTTTCACTGAAGCACTTTCCATGAATTCATACTCTGTGCTTATGATAAAGGCAAACAGAAATTTTTAAGTAGTTTGAACCAGATGTAGCTGGAGAAGGTGTCTTTCTTTTTCTTTCACATCGTGAATTGATTGTATATGAAGCTTCATAATGAGCGATCTTTTCATCTGCAATCCTTTAATTGCTGTCATGGTTAACATGCTTTTCACCACAGTATGTTTTGGCAGCAGCACAGAAAATTAAGGAAACAAAGCACTGGGAGGTAGATGTTGAAGTGGACTTCTTCCATGCAAAATCTGGTGCAAATCGTCTGGTCAGTGGCGTGTTCAAGGGGAGAACACTTATTTACTCGGATCTCAATCATGTTGTACTAAGAATCCTGCCAAAATACACATCTGAAGCAGGGGAACATGCTATTCTTGTCTCTTCTCATATTGATACAGTTTTTGCAGCGTATGTTTTCTTCTCCTCTTCAATCTATGTTTTATGTTTCTGCAAGTTATTTGTTATATCTGTCAGTCTGTATAGTTCTCTAACTTCTGTCTATAATGTGATCTTCTTCTTTGGTCTTAACTTCATTGTTGTTGTTTATTGTGGACAAATGTGTAGGCAGTTTCTTGGCCACTGTAGACATTGCCAATATCAAACCAAGGTTTAGAAACTGGTTCAGGAAAGTGGTAATCTTTAGGGAAAAGCTAGATATTGAATTATAAGCTGCCTTGTCTTTTCATTTCAAAATCACAAGAAAAATGAAAGGTAATATAGGAGCTATTCTGTTGGCCAGAAACATAATAGTGCAATCTATTCTAAGTACTAATTCACATCATGGTTAAAATGGAAAAGTTAAAGAAAGAGATTTCAGAAACATAAATGCATTTCAGGAGTTTGTAAGTATTTGCTTTTCAAGTATCTGCTGCTAAGTAAAGATTTTAAGAAGAATTCTCTGACTCTTCTTGTACTCAGTTATTAAATAATGTGGCCCTTTTTAATAGGCATTTTAATAATGATGGCAACACGGTGGGTTTAGGGAAGGGGGACCTCACCTAAACCATCCTGTCATGTCAAAATCTCCTCACCATCCTATGTATTGGATCAATGGAGTCCCAACCTACTGAAAACATACACCTATATATAATGACAAAGGGTGAGGATGGTTGTGTAAACATCAGATCTAACAATTACAGCAACTTAGCCGAGGGTGGGCCAGGGAATATGGGAAATTGGAATCGTGTGATTATATATCTTTATTCAATAGTTGAAATTGAAATGACTCTGTACTTAATATTTTTAGAAGTCATAAGATGATTCAGTGTGGTTATAGATGTAAGATATCAAAGATGAGAGGTGAGAGTTGTGGAGTTCTACGAGGAGGAGGTGCAATGTGTGAAATAGGATAGAAAAATCCTATCATTTGACCTAAATACAAAAGGCAGCTTGGTTAATATAATGGATGCACCAAAATAAATCCATCACTGCCCCTTTCGGCATTCAGGGAATTTTGTGATTACTGACTCTGGTTTTTCCGTACCTATTACCTTGAAACCCTCTCTATTCAGCTCAGGTTAGCCCTAAGCACTGATTTGGAAATTTTAATTGCCTCATAGCATCTCATCATAGGCTTTGCTCTATCTCTCTATGACAGTGAGAGTTCCAACCCCCACACAAAACCCCCAACCCCCCCCCCCCCCCAAAAAAAAAAAAAAAAAACCCTAAGAAGCCCATCTCTCTTGGATTTGTTCTTTTGTAAACTTTGCTTGCTACCTTACAATGTGCTTTGTGTGGTTCAGGGAAGGGGCTGGAGATTGTAGTTCTTGTGTTGCTGTTATGTTGGAACTTGCACGTGCAATGTCTCAGTGGGCTCATGGTTTTAAGAGTGCTGTCATATTTTTATTTAATACAGGGGAGGAGGAGGGTCTAAATGGTGCTCATAGCTTTGTAACTCAGGTAGGAAGCATTTTAAGTGACATCCTCCCACTCTAATTTATGACTTCCAGCATGTTTTGGGATCTGATAATACAGTTTATTTACTGTGGTTTTTGGTTTTACTCCTTTTTTTGTGAAAAACAGTTTTGTATGTTTTACCATTAACTACCTCAAATTTTGTTCTAATAAACATGTCAAAAATAGAAAGATTTGGTTGACTACTGCAGAATTATTCTGACACAAAAGTATATATGTTCTTGTTTTTTAGTCCCGAAGGTATTATGTTTCCATGAAAGCGCAGTATCTTATGTGTAAAGTGATTAAGTTTCAATATACTGGTGCAGCATCCCTGGAGTACAACCATTCGTGTAGCTATAGATTTGGAGGCTATGGGTATTGGCGGAAAGTCTAGCCTTTTCCAGGTGTAGTTTTTGTAAATAACAGATTCATATTCCATTTTCATCTATTTCACTTTGTGTAACATTTTGATCCAATGCCTCCACTTTAATGGTGTTAAATTATGGATCCAATTTGGAGACTTCTGTAAGAAAGACTCAATCCACTTTATAGGTTTGCGGGTGACTAATCTCTGTATTGTTTGGCATGTTGAGAAATTTCCCAAAAATCCATTTTTTTCCAACTATATCTCGTAAGTTGCAGGTTTATGTAATTTCTAATTCAAAATGATGTTGTTTGAGCTTTTCTAGATGATCGTGTATTATAGGAAATAGTGAAGAAAGTACCTACGGAGCTCATGCTAACCTACTAACCATGTCTACCATGTGTGCTTTCCACAGTTCAACAAGTTTTGGAACCATGACTGATGGAGGAGAATCGTTGACCCATAAAATGTTTGAAGAATATTGACTGATGAAATGTTTGAATTCTCGTTTCTACCTTTTGATTTTAGCTTTTAAACCAGACAACTATTAACTAATGGCTTGTGCTTTTTTTTTTTTTTTCTTTGGTTGGTAATGGCAGAATTTGGGTTTTATATTCTGACAATGAATTAATATTAATATTGTTAGATGCTAGTCTAGAAATCTTTCTGTATGTGAGGATGCCTTTCCTTTAGATTAGCATAAAAATTTACAACAGCATGTCCTTTTATATGTAATTGTTATTTTATCCGGGGCCTAATTTTATCGGATGTTCATCAGTCAACTGCTTGTATTGCCAGTTGTTTCCAGTAATCTGTTCAGGGCATTTTGTCTCTTTCTTATTTTGTTTTCCCCTTGTTTCATAGGCTGGTCCTCATCCATGGGCTGTTGAGAACTTTGCTGCTGCAGCAAAATACCCATCAGGCCAAATCACGGGACAGGTTTGTGGTTACACAATTTAATGTTATTTTCTCCCATTTCACTGTTCACTCTTGCTATATACTTGTATAACCACAAAATATCATTCTGAAAAACTTAAATGCTGTAGGATTTATTTGCCTCTGGAGCTATCTCATCTGCAACTGATTTCCAAGTATACAAAGAAGTTGCTGGACTTTCAGGCCTTGATTTTGCATATACAGACAAAAGTGCTGTATATCACACTAAGGTGTATATTTTATGTACTTTTCAGCATCCATCAGGAATTGTGATATTTTATGTACTTTTCAGCATCCATCAGGAATTGTGATAAGTCTTATCCATTTTGTAAAGCATTACAGCTCATTGGAGTTAATATTTTGGTTTAAGAAATGAGAGTCGTGAGCACAACCATTCTCTGCCTCTTATGAAATGAACCTAGCATCACATCCCAAAAGTGTGCACTGATTTTCAGGATGTAATGGATACCATGTGTAGCCTGAAAAACTTCTTTCAATTAGGTGATGTAGTCAGACCACACATATATCCACTTATGAGTTATGGGCATCATGTTCCCGTCCACCATGCTTCTATCAATGCTAAGCATGCATTATAACATGGTGCAATTTATGACATCGCTTGAGTTGAATCGAGTCTTGTTTCAAAATACTGGTTGTGAGTTGGATTTTTTTTTAATTTTTAAAATTTTTTTAATATTGCAGAATGACAAATTAGATCTATTAAAACCTGGATCTCTTCAGCATCTTGGAGAAAATATGCTTGCTTTTCTCCTTCAGGCTGCTTCGTCCACTAGTCTTCCAAAAGGCAATGCTGTGGAAAAAGAAGGGAAAACTGTCCATGATACTGCTGTATACTTTGACATTTTGGTAATTGATATTTTTATGACCGCTAAAAAATTGAATGCTTTTGCTAGCTGGTTCCCACTCTTCACCATTCTGTTTTTGTCTCAATAACCAGTTGGTTGTCATGGGTCCTCTACCCAAAAATGACTTTTTGGATTTCTAACTCTTGTTCTATCCCAGGGGAAATACATGGTCTTATACCGTCAAGGTTTTGCAAACATGCTTCATAATTCAGTAATTGTGCAATCAGTTCTGATTTGGACCGCGTCATTGGTTATGGGTGGTTATGCAGCTGCAGTATCATTGACCTTGACATGTTTGAGTGCCATCCTTATGTTGGTATTTTCCGTTAGTTTTGCTGTTGTTGTTGCTTTCATTTTACCCCAAATTTCTTCATCACCGGTGCCCTATGTGGCAAATCCTTGGTTGGTGGTTGGGCTGTTTGCTGCACCTGCTTTCCTTGGGGCATTGACCGGTCAACATTTGAGTTACATTATCCTGAAAGCATATCTTTCAAATCTGTATTCCAAGAGAACACAGTTATCACCTGTTGTTCAAACTGATTTGATCAAGCTGGAAGCTGAAAGATGGCTCTTTAAAGCTGGTTTTCTTCAGTGGCTCATTCTGCTAGCATTAGGAAACTACTACAAAATTGGATCCAATTTTATTGCTCTTGCTTGGTTAGCTCCACCAGCATTTGCATGTAAGTTTGATTTTACAGCTATATTTATGTGGCTACAAGAATGGGACCACTCTCTCTCTCTATTTTTTACTATTTGGAGTTCAAATGGGACATCGTTATATCAATAACATATTCAGAATTTGTTATTCTAAGTAGTTGCAATAAAATAATTTTTGTATATTGGAATATGCAGATGGCTTTCTTGAAGCAACTTTAACCCCTGTCCGTTTGCCGAAGCCATTGAAACTTGCAACCCTGCTCTTAGGCTTGGCTGTTCCAGTTTTAGTTTCTGCTGGCATCTTTATTCGATTGGCCAACGTAATTGTTGCAATTTTGGTACGGTTCGACAGGTAAAATCATAAGTACAGAACTTGTTAAAGATGAAGTAATTTATTTACTTTCTGAAAAGAAAAAATTATGCCCCTCTTTTAGAATGTACACACAATGTGCATCAAGAACTTGAAGAATTTAAGGAATGAACTTACGTGCAATATTCAAGGTTTGATCTAATCAAGAAAATCAAATAACATTACAGTACTTCCAATTTGCAAAGCCAACCACATAGTAGAAATATATTCATTGTTTGAAATGTTAAAAGCTCTATTCTACATGTATGGTAAATTTCAGGACCCAAACATCAATGACAACGTTCTCTTTTTCTTCCCTCCTCCTTTACAAGCCCCAAATTAAAACGCACGCCCTACCCCATCTGTTGGATTTAAATAGGACTTGCAATTCTGATTTTTGAATCATGTCTTTAAGAGTTATGTACTTACCTTTTAAATGTGAAGAATTTCACACTCATTCATAACTGACATTAAACTCAGACACCCTTTGTACATACTGACTGTAGCATGTTCCATACAGACAACATTCATGACAGCTATGATTGCACTCAGCAACTCTCTATTGGATGAGTTCCACCGCTGTTGCCTTTTAAATGATTTTTTTCCCCTAGATTTGCTATTTGCAGAATGGCAGCTGATAATTTTTGTGCATTTATTTGCAGGAACCCAGGTGGCACCCCAGAGTGGCTAGGAAATGTCATACTTGCTGTTTTTATTGCTGTTGTCTTATGCCTAACTCTCGTGTACCTCCTTTCTTATGTTCATCTTTCAGGTATTAACCCGAATGGTCTTTCCTTGCTTACAACTTTGTTGATTTTTGTCTTGGGTTTGTGACAATTGGTATTACCATTGGATGGGCTGTTCAATGTTAATTGTGAGATAATCTAAGCAAATTGAAACCGACAAACCATTTAAAGTCATTTGGCACAACCTGGTCATGTTGAGAATAAGGTTGAATTGGTAATGTCTGGGCATATGTCGAAAAGCTCTGAGGATCCAAGTTATCATGGGGCTGCCTCTTATTGTAATAGCTTAACAGGAATGTCCCTCCTTTGAAAAGCTTAAATAGCTATTTATCATGTTAAGATGACTAACGCTTTACTATATATGTTGTTTTGCAATTATTGTCTCAAGGTCCCCTAAGTGTTAACAGAATGGTCCTCTTTCCATCCCTGTAAATAATTGTTTGGGTCATTGCTGAAACCTCTTTAGTTTTTGCGTGTGTGTGTTTATGTTTGTGTGTGGGAATGATTTATATCTTCTATTTTCTCAAGTGAAGAATAGTGTTGTCATTAGTCAGCTTGTCAATTGGTTAATTGTGAGGTAATTTTAGCATACAAAACTAACACCATGTTCTAAGCCATGGAGAAGAATTGCATCATTTTCTATGTAGTAATGAATTCTTGTTTCTTCTTCTTATTATTTTAATATAAGTTATAAAAGGAAAGGAAGATGAGCAAGTAAACTCCATTTGCGTGCATGTTCACTTGATAAGTACGGATTTGTTTTTCATCTATAAAGATATTATTACAATCTTACAATGCTTGAATCTAATTACTGTAGCCCATTTAAATGCAAAATTGTTCTATAGGTGCAAAAGGACCAATTGCACTTGCAAGTTGTGTTCTGTTTGGTCTTTCACTCATCCTCGTGTTGTCTGGTACTGTTCCACCATTCAGTGAAGATACTGCCCGAGCTGTGAATGTAAGTTACATGAGTTCTTAATAACTATTTCCACGCCATTATTTTGTTGAACTATTATTCTTGTTGATTTTAGCTTCCATCTTGAGAGTGGCCCAATTTTGCCAAGTTCAAGAGCTGGTCTACCATTGCATTTACTGCAAATTCTTTTTAGAGCTGCAATTTTCCACTTCTTCACCAAATAGATTGATAACACCTGTAATTGCTTTACAAAGTGCAACTCCCTTAATGAATGCATTTACGGGTATTTTATGATTCTCAGGTTGTGCATGTCGTGGATGCAAGTGGCAAGTTTGGTGGAAAACAAGAACCTAGCTCATTTATAGCTCTATACTCTACAACTCCTGGAAAATTGACAAAGGAGGTTGAGCAGATTAAAGAAGGATTCATTTGTGGTAGAAATAATGTTGTTGATTTTGTTACTTTATCCATGGAATATGGTTGTTTGACCTATGACGACACAGACAGTGGGTGGAGTCAGTCAGATATTCCGACAATTCATGTTGAAAGTGAAGGTTTCCATATTATGGATACGAAGGGGAACGACAATGGAAGAATCACAAAAGTTTCAATTGATATGAAGGGCTCTGTACGCTGGTCTCTTGCAATCAATGCTGAGGAAATTGAAGATTTCACATTCAAAGGTACAAATAACTTATAATCATGTGCATCCTTTGCTTCCTTAGTATTGACGTTTCTGCATCTATGACAATTCTCATGCTGTAAGCTAGTAAAGATCTGGTAAACAAATTAAAAAAAAAAATTGTTAAATACTTGAATGACAAGTGGTGTTGACCTGGAATGCAGAGGGTTCAGAGGAGTTAGTTCCTCGGGATGAGAAGAGCTACATGGATGGATGGCACATAATCCAGTTTTCAGGAGGAAAGAATGCGGTGTCGAAGTTTGATCTAGATCTTTACTGGGCAAAAAATTCTACAAAGTCATATCACAATGCCAACAGAAAAGAGAAACAATGGCCTCTTCTAAAGCTAAGAACCGACTTTGATCGATTAACACCAAAAACTGAAAGAGTTCTTTCTAAGCTTCCTGCATGGTGTTCCTTGTTCGGGAAGTCCACATCTCCTCAAACGTTATCTTTCTTAAATAGCCTTCCTGTTAATTTCTAGGTAAGCAAAACATACTACATAAAGAACACGAAAGATTTAGAAACATTTATTGAGACATTATTTATAGGGAAGGCGATAATAATTTTGGTTCTCATATTTTGTATAAGTTAAACAGAATAAATTTATGTATGGTTGGAAACGTTTTTTCTTTTTCTTTTTCTTCCTTGGTTTTGTATCAACAACCTTTAGTGCCAATAAAAGCGTGAGCCATAATATCTGTTCCTCGTTTGGTTTTTTCCTCTTAATTTTTCTTTTTTTTTGGGCTCAGCTTCTTGTTATTATTTGTCTTTTAGCTCTTTTTTCATTTATATTTTATTGGTTAATAACTTTCCATAAATACACTGATAATTTTGGTTCCTACAGAAAGTTGTGATTTTCACTTGCTATCGTCGTAGCAATCTGTCTACTACCAAACACTCTCGACAACTGCTCCTCAGTGAAAAAGAAAGGATGTAATGCGGATTAGATCAAACTGACTCCTTACAGACGTTCATGCATTAATGCTGGGCATGCGTTGAGCATTGAATCCATTATTGCAATAATAATTATAATTTATTTAAAAATTAAAAAAATAATAATTCTTCCATTACTTTCACCATTTTCTTTGAATTTGACAAATTTTGTCAATATTTTCACACCTTCAAAACTATAACACGGGAAATAACATCTACCCTCGCCTGAGCCTGGAAAGAATAGTCATTCAAATACTTGCTCGCGTTAACACTTCTTCAGCATTGAAGATCATTATAAGGTGCAGCAAATGCTGCCGGCATTTTCAAACTTTGAAAGACCTTTGGTACTTCTGGATGGTTGTCACTATTTGATTATCTCGTGGTGATCCTATGCAATGAGTGTGAAAAGCCAAAAATACACCTGATGTTAACTGAAAAAAGGAGGGTTTCGATCATTTTCCAATATACATCAGGCCCCATCTGGCTGCAGGAAAGGGTTGGCAATCTCATCTGTACCATCAGTTGGTGACACAAGCATCACAGAAGTTCCCCTACATACCTGAGTAGAATTAACACTTCATCAGAATGTTATCAACATGAGGAAAATTGGAACCAACAGTACATCAGATAGTCTGATGTCTCCCTAACATTTTTAGTATGTCTATACTTCTAGGGGAAAGGTGGCAACTATTACAATGATACAATCTGGTCTTAACTCATGATCATCATATACGGTCTAAAACAAGCCAACCAGCTTGACCTTAGCATTTAGATAATTTACCACTACTCTAGATGCCAGTCATCGTAACACAGAACAGCCAAGTTACTTTCACAGACCCATGCCCAATTTTGATGCAATGCACAGGGTTGAACAAAAAAGATTAATAAAAGATTCTAAAAGATAAGACAAAGAAAGAAAGAAAAAAATACTATTAGGCCAAGTTGCCTGGTCTGATCAGTAGTCTTCAATGGATCATCAGCATCTGCAGCACATTCAACAAATACAAATTAATTCTCATACCCACAAATAATAGACAGCAGATTGATGGTTGTCACTTCAATAGCAAATGCAGAAAGCAGTTCTGTATTGACTTGCTAAAGGAGAGTCAGTAGCAAAGAGAAGGCAAAATGAAATTGGTGCTTAAAACTCAATCCTAGAAAAATAGCAGACCATTCACAATAGTGATAACAGACCCCTTAAAGTAGCTAACTAACTGATCTAAATTGGGGTCAACTCTGGGATTCATTTCTGCCTGCTAACTCTACAATAGTGTTGCATCATTAACCATTGCTTATGGCATGAAGTGTCATTCACATTTAAACAATTCACAGTAAAATCCATCCAAGAGGACATGTTACTTTTAGACCTAAGTGTCTCTGGAGTTACTGCACCCCAGAACATGGGTTTGCTCCAAGAAAACAAGTATATCTTACACTGGAGGTAATGATATTTGTAATAGAACTCAGTATATCATGCATTGCTACAAGCAGTATCGTGCTTAAGGAAGCCTCAAGGCATAAGCCGTATAGGCAAGAGCTAAGGCCATATATGCATCATATAACATGAGTTTACTTGAGCAGGTCTGGCTACAGTTCAATATTGATTGACAATCTCCCTAGGCAGGCAATACTGCAATATCAAGCCAAAAAATACAAAGCCTATGCGTACTTCATGGGATGCATCAGAGAATACATAGCAGAAATGATTAGAAAAAAGATAATAATAACCAGCTAACAAAAATAACACAATTGAATAAAACCACACATACGCACGTGCCTGAGTGCAATCACACTTTCAGAAACACACTAAGAGGAAGCGAAAAATTACTGGTATGCCATCGTAGAGATTACCTCTTGGAAACTCTACAGCCTCATCCAGGACAAGATTTAGCAACTGATCATACCCTTTCAGAGTCCCAGTCACTGAAACCATAATCACAAAAAGGGCACGTCTCCAGTTTAGCTATCGCACTAAATCTACAAATCAAAATCGACAAATCAAAATCATATAACTTCACTAAAGAACCCAAAATCAAACTTAAAATAAGCACATTTAACTTAATATGAGAGAAATCAAGACGACAACACTGCAATTAAGAGCATTTTCAGAATTTCGCTAATTAGATTAAATTTTTATACAAGAAGCAGCTTCCAAATAATAAAATAAAGTGGAGTAGCTCTGAGTACCTTGTCTACCACCAATAAGCTTCACTTGACACCTCTGTCGACAAGCTTTGCCAAATCGAAAACTGTTTCTTTTCTTCCAGACTGTAAACACAATCACACCGAATAATCCATGTTAGCAAACACGGTACCTTCAATAAATAATAGCACTGTTCTTTTCTTCCCCCCACAACCACCTTAAAAAATCGATTTTTATTTGTTTTTCTCCTGCGTACACAATTTTGGCTAAAACAATTGACCTGTAAAGTTATAAAGTTACCATCTTAATTGATCCTTTTGCTTCAAGAACCCTAAATTGAAAGAACCGCGCGCCGAGCGACAAGCGAATTCGAGGTCTAATGGCAATTCCGGATCGGTTTCTGACCCGTATCGAGCAGGCAATAGGAATAGAATCGGACGAAGTGCTGCCGGCGGAACAGAATCGTACGATAATAGAGAAGACGAATTGATTTGGATTTGGGGCCGCGGCCCAAACACATTTTGATCCAACTGATGGTTTAGTTCTATCACAGGAGTGGTGCGATGAAGGCATTTTTCATGCGCATCCTAGTGTTACTCCCCGCGTACTTACAAAGGAAGTCATTTTTATAATATAATTTTATTATTCTATCTTTTGCAAGGCGTTAAATTTAAATATTTTGAGAATATTTTTAAGCAAAATGGCTTATAATCCTTAATAATTAAATTAATTTAATAAAAATTTTACAAAGAAAAATTACACTTAAATTGTTCTATAAATCGGCATAGCGTACAAAATGTTGCCCTAAGTGTATGGAGTCTAAAATTCTAAATCTAACTCTGAAAACATAAAATAATACAATTGAAGGAAAGATCCAAAATCTACATGCAAATAGAGGCCAAATAAATTATTGGACTAAATGTAGTAAATTCATCCATAGTTCGTAAATGAATAGTATATAATAAATTAAAAAGAAAAAAAATCACTATATGAAAAGGAAGCAACTACTGACAAAATAATAAATCACGCACACTTGCTACCATTTGATGAGAAATAGTTAATAGAGATTGCCTACGCAGCATCAACAACAAGCAACAATAACGTTGTGGTAAACAACAAATGGTGTATTCTATGTCCTATGACCCAACCCATGTTGCTCCAACGAAACAGGTAATCGTGTGCAGAGATTAAGAAGCAAATAAGATGTATAATATAGTATTTGTTAAAATTATTTGAATGAATAATTTATACAATTATTAGGGATGTTTAAGATATTTCCCTTATTTGTAATTTTCCTCCATATTTTTACAATTTGTTATTGAACTAATTTAATCAATAAGGGTATATAAGTCATTTTACTTAAAGATTATTATCAAAATATTTAAATTTTATGGTTGAAACCAAAACTAGAAATAGAATGATAAAATAATATATACAACTAATATTATTGTAATTACAAAAAGATTTAGACCTATTTTGAAACAGAAATGCTTTTCACACCACTTTTAAAATTCTTATAGAAGCCTATTCTTTTTGTAATCATACTTTTATTACTAAAAAAATTTACATAAAAGAAAAATTACAAATTTAATTAAATTGAATGTCTTTATACCTATAAATTATGAACCATTAAATTTTTAAATCTTGATTTATCATACAATTGATCTCAAAATAATTTCAAGACAATAAGGTAAAAAAAATTATTCAATTTTATCATTATAAATAACGTCTAAAAATTGATTAATTCTATTATAATGTTTTGTTCCTTTTTATAATTTTAACAAAAGGAAAATTATAAAGAGTAATGATATACATCCCAAAATTTGTATCCCAAATAATATGGCATTTGTTAATTGATTGATAATTCTATACAAAATTTAAGTGAATTAATTGTATTATCTCTCTAATCAATTGATGAATATCACATCATTTGGGATAAAAAAATTTAAGATATGTAGTGCTATTCAATTATAAATATATTAAGTGATTATTTTGTATAATTTATCCAATGACCATAAATACTTATTTAATTTTATAAGCTCTTTTTAATTATTTATTATTATTTATTATATTTTGAGTATAGCTTTTAAAGATTAAATAAGTTATTTTGCCTCTATTAATAAAAGTTAAAATTTTGACCTTTTGAAAATATAGACTAAAAAGTTTTTTAAAATATTAAAATATCTAAAATATTTTTTTATTGATTTAAAAATCCTATTTCATTTGTTGTATAACATAATTTTTTTTAAAAAATTACCCATTAAAGTAATTAAAAAATGTTTAATTAAAGTTTATAATTGATAACAAAAAATTTTAAAAATTTCTTTCATAACATAATTTTTTAAAAATTCACCTATTAAAATAATTTAATAATTTTTAATTAAAATTATTAATTGATAATAGAATAGCTAGCATCTTTTTAGTAAAAATTTTACTTGTAATAATTTTGTTTAAAAAAATTATATGAAGTGGAGCTTGAGTGGGGTTTCATTACGAGTCCAAAAGGAGGTCAAAGTCCAACTTGTGGTTAAAACACGGCACGTAGTATATACGGCGTAAGGTAGGTCGAATCCAATCATCCAACGGCCGAAACAGCCCTGAGAGTTTTGGCTAAATTCGATAGAGCAACTTCTTGGTCGCTGTTTCGTAGCTTAAAATCAGCTCCCTACCAAGCGTTTGAAGAAATGGCCAAGTGAAATAGCTGCCTTTGACGTCAATGGCAGCAGATTCTTTTAGGCCAGCGATTGCTTAGCCTCAATTATTCAAGCCCTAGAGCCCTTTTAATAAAATACACTGTTAAAAGCCTGAAGCTGAAATCTACCAATTTGGTTCTCTTCAATAGAAGCCCTAGCTAATGTCATTCAACAAAACCAACACCAAAGCCCTAAAAACCCCAATCTTCAATGCCAAAAATACAATCTTTAATTCCATTTTGATACAAACCCAGAAAAGGCCACCACCTTTCACATACACTCAAAGCCAAACCTATGTAAATGTGTACATGAAATGGAAGAAAGATTCATACTTTGATTCCATTGAGAGCATCCACAAGTCAGCAGAGCTCAAACCCATCCTTGCTTTGAAAAATGTTATTGCCCAAGAGCCCTCTTGTTCAATCCCAATCTCTGCTATTTCAAAAAGAGGACTTGAATTTGATATTCATATTAAAGTTGCTAGGTTTTTGAGACAATACCCATCATTCTTTGAAGAGTTTACAGGTCCTTTGTACAATTTGCCTTGGTTTAAATTGACCGATGAAGCTATTGAAATTGATAGAGAAGAGAAAAGGGTGTATGAGGAATGTAGAGATGATTTGAGAGAGAGGTTAAAGAGGTTTCTTTTGATGAGTAAAGAGAAAGTTTTGCCTTTGAAGATTATTAAAGGTATGGAGTGGTATTTGGGTTTGCCTAGTGATTTTTTGGAGCATTTTGAAGTGAATCTTGACGGGTCATTTAGGTTTGTTGAAATGGAAGATGGGTTAAAAGGATTGGCTGTTGAGAATATTGGGGAAGAAAAAGTGTTATCAGTGTTGCAAAGAAATGCTACGAAAAGAGGATTGTATGTTGGAGAACCAATGGAGCCTATTGAGTTTCCTTTCTTTCCTCAAAAGGGTTTAAGGTTGAAGACAAAGATTGATCATTGGTTCAATGAGTTTCAGAAGGTTCCTTATGTATCACCATATGAAGATTATTCACATTTGGATCCTGATAGTGATGTAGCTGAGAAAAGAGTTGTGGGGTTTCTTCATGAGTTGCTTAGTCTCTTTGTTGAGCATTCAGCTCAGAGGAAGAAGCTTCTGTGTCTTAAGAAGTACTTCGGATTGCCACAGAAGATTCACAGGGCATTTGAGAGACATACACATCTTTTTTATTTGTCTCTGAGGAGCAACACTTGTACTGCTATTCTTAAAGAGCCTTTCTGTGATAAGTATGCTATACAGGAGCACCCGTTGGCAATAGTGAGAGAGAAGTATATTAAGTTGCTGAAGCAATCAAAGGTGCTTTTAAAGACCAGGAGGCTCAGAAATCAGTCGGATGATCAAGGGAATTTGGGAAAGGATTTGGATTATGAGGATGAAGAAAGAAGAGAGTGAGCAGATTGTTGTGTGTAAATGATTCTCCATTGTGGTTGAAGTGATGCATTTTATGGCTTTCTTCATCCTCACAATCCAAATCCTTTTCCAAATTCCCTCGATCATCACACCGATTATTCAGCCTCCTATTCTTCAAAATCATCTTTGATTGCTGCAGCAAATGAATTTACTTCTCATCCTTAAAATGGATTTGTCATCCCCTCAGTCTTTGTAGTACATCTTTATTAGGCGATGTTTGGGAGCTGAGTTTAACTGTAGGACTGGACTAATTTTTGGAATTAAACTTTAATCCATGTTTGGCAACCGTCATTTAGATTAGGCAGAAGGACTAAATTTGAATTTAATTTTAAAATATGAGATTTTGAATCCCAATTTACAGGAATTATATTAAAGAAAAAAATTATCCATTCATGAGTATTACATTTATGCACTTACTTTTATTGTTTTACCTACCCTTTAAACTGATAAAAGTAAAAAAAAATTATCCATTCACGAGCATTTCATTTATGGCACTTACCTTTACTGTTTTACCTACATTTTAAACTGGTACTTTTACTTCTATTGTATAGTTAATAATTTATCATAAAATTAATCATTTAATAATTTATTGCAATACTTTAATTTAATAATCTCTAATGTAATATTACAAATAATCATAGAAATTAATAAATCAATAATTAATTGATTTACATAATTATTTTTTAAAAATTTCATAAAAATTAATTAAATATTTTAAAATTATTTTATTTAATCATAATGTTTATTATAATTATCACAATCCAATAATTAATTTACAATATATTTAATTTTCTTATTAATTTCTTTTTATATTTATTTATTTATATAATAATTATTAAATATTCATAAATAATTGATATTTATAATTAAATATCAACTCAATTATTTAAATATAATTTAATATAACTAAATCTAATGCTGTACCACACATAAGAAAATATTATATAATCAAATTTAATCTAATCCAATCTTATCCTAATAGGTAATTAAATTTAATTATGCGTGTCAAAAGTAGTCTTAAAAGTTCAATATATAATCGACAATTGACGCATTGGAAGAAAATTATAAATATATCAGCCTCAATATATTGCAATATTCTCTCTCTCACACGCGAATAAAAATCCTGCACATCAAAGTCACAAGAATTATTCTGCTATATATCACTCTCATTAAGCATATACACCCAGTTCCGCTCTACATGCATTTACTCTCAGAATGGGTAGCCAAATATAATTCAACCCCCAACCTCGTCTCCCTAACTTGGCCCTCCTAATAGAGTATTTAGAGCTTATAAATAGCAGGCTTAATTTACATTTAAAATATACACAAAAATATCTTATTCCACAGGCCTGCTAATTTTGTGTTTATTTACACCTAATAGTCTATGTAGAAAACCAAAGAGTTGGGGATGATAAGAAGCTAAAATCACCATCCATGTTAGCTGTACAAGAGGAGCCCCCTTTTCGAATCTCATTTTGTTGTTCACTACTCAGGAAGAGAGAGAGAGGATGACAATCCTATGCGTCGTTCTGCAGATAACGAGTTTAAGTTTTAGTAGTAAGAAGTGGATGGTAAACATGACTAAGGGAAGCTACCCTCACCTCCAGTTGCAATGAGTTTCTCAATCCGAGAAACAATATGTTTGCCATAAGTGTACTTCTTCAAGACATTTAGATGAACCCTAATGCGAGAAAGAATTAACTCAAGACTCTGATCATCACAGGTTTCAAGAACCTTTTGCACCACATAGTTCCCAAATGGATCTTTCATCATAGCCTGCAGTTTTGCATTCATTCAATTTCAGTCACCCAAGAAACAGGTAAATAGAAAATCATATGAAAGCTTTAGCTCTAAATAAGGAGACATACTGAAAATAAATAAATAAACAATCACAAAATTTTTAATTCATAATCGTCCAAATGAAAGAATGTGTTCCGTGGAATATTATCATTTGACTAAAGCTTCCATGGATTCATTAAGGCCCAGGGAAAAGAAAAGGTAAATACTCAGTCCTCATATTTTGTGTTAAGCACTTTTTTAATCCATGTTTTTCAAAAAAATGCCTCAACACAACTTTACTGTTGAATATGTGACGCTCATACCCTTATATTTCCTTTTCTTTTACAATAATACTCTTACTACAATTTCAAAGGAATGTTTGATAAATTTGCAATAATCTTGATAATAATTATTTATAAAAAACTAAGTTGACAAATTAATCCTAAAAATCAAATAATAACAAAAAAATTTGCATTTATTTTATTTTACTTTTAGGGCTAAATGTTTTATTAAATTTTATTATAGATAAACTGATTAATGTTCCTGAAAATTTGCAAGAGTATAATTGTAAAAGCAAAGAAAGAAGAGCATGAGTGTCACATATTCAACAGGAAGGATGTTTTGAGGCAATTTTTTAAAATATAAATACTAAGCGAGTATTTAGCCTGAAATATAAAGATTAAACAAGCATTTACCTCAAAAAAGAAAACCAATAGCACGTTCACATGAAAATAAATTCTGTTCATGCAATAAAAGGCAACAATATCATGTATTGACATTTATACCCTCACATACGTACAATGCATGCACACAAATATTTTGAGCATGTATACTGTTTCATTGTCATTTCTAGGACGGATAATAACAGGCACATTCTAAGAGCTTCAAATAACATACACACTTTCAAACTGCTTTCCACAGACTTGAACCATGATGTTGCTTAGATAGATGAAGAATATTCTATATTGTTTATTATTATTATATTAATTAACTAAAAGAGAGCATACACCTGTTTTCTTGTCTCAAAGAAAACCCTAATCACTACCCTACTCCGAACAGATTGAAACGCAATCAATAGGTACCATACAGAAACAAAGAGATAACAATCACCCTTTTTTCTTTCTTGATTAACATTTGTAAGAATAAAATGAAGTGTGAATGTACAAACAAGAATGAATGGAAATTTGTCATTAACTTTTCAAATGAACAGAACAAACCAAACTCTATATCATATCGTGCACGCATAAGAGCAAAAAATTGAACTATAGAACTTGAAGAAGAGAAAGTGTGCCACAGACCTGCAAGGGTTCATTTTCATCAGTGGAACCAAGCATCTCATTAATCAGAAGTTGACGCTCCTCCGGGCTCCCGAATGTTAAGCATTTCTCCACAACATTAGAAGCAAATTTCTGCTGACTCATCCTCACAATTTGTCCAGCAAGCTGGGTAATAATAGTAGTTCGTTCATGTGGTTTTCCATGTTCAAGGACATGCTACCAAAGAGAAGGATAGAATCAGCACAAAAGTAAGAACATAAATTACAAGAGAAAAAAAGGGTTTAACTAGAAACCAAGTAGGATTTTGAGGAAAAACTTGAATTTTTAAGTACCTGAATAACGTAGTTGCCATATTGATCTTGTGCCAGATTGCATACATGTTGCATGATTTCATCCATGATTATTTGTTGTGTATTCACATCATCACAATGCTCGAGGACCCTCTATTGGGAATGAATTAACAGTTAAGTAAATAGATTCCATAAACCCCACCGGAATAAGTAAATACAAGTAGTAAATGTTTAACCTGAATGACACGGCAACCATAAGGGTGGGTCGAAAGTGCCACTACTTGCCCGTAAAAAGATGAGATGATAAACTGAATTCGATCTTGAGGGACGCACTCTATACACTTCTGAATAACATGATTACCATTCTGATCATGGACACACTTCATGACTGAACCATCAAGCTCTGCCACCATCTGAGTCTGCTGATCCACATGAACCACTTCCAGAGCCTGTGGTCATATTTAGAGTACTTAAGAGTTCCTTTCTTTCTTATTTCCAAAAAGGTAAAGAATTGCCCTCTTTCATTCATTCTTTCTTTTTTTCCCCCATATAAATAAATATATATAATAGAAAGTACTTAAAGATTTTCATATCCAGAAAATAATTAACTTGAAATCAGAAAATGACCATCCTCATAAAACAATATGCCTCACTTAAAAGTATGATCTTGCGGTTATCTCCCCCCAGCCCCCCCCAAAACAAAAAAAAAAAAAAATAAATAAACCAAGAAGGGAAACTTTATTCTCCTTCCATACCATCCATCCTCATTTGTAGACTAGTAATGATATTATTTCCAAACAACATTCTATTTTGTTTCTGAGAAAGGGGATTAAAAAAAAAATTACTTCACATACATTGTCATTATGAAATATTTCCAAGCATTCTACTACAAATTTCACCCAGTGCTCATAAATTACAAAACTCTTACAACTGATATCCAGTCCTAGCAAATCATAAGTGATGGATGCTTACTGTGTTAAGTCTATTAAAATATTTTACATCATGAAGAATACTACACATATTACCTTACACTACATTAGATTGTAGGGCAATATTACAGCAAAAGTTAATACTAGAGATTGCAGTGTGGAATTATACCATGCAGTACGCTTCAAATGGTATGTATGATGGACCACATTGCACAAAGCAAAGATACAAATTTCTATCAAGACTGAGCAAATACGAAGCAGATCAGGGGTGTGAAGCAAAGCCACAAAATGTCAAGCAGATCAAAATAAATAAAATCACCAATATGCATTGTTAAAACATATTCAGAATGAGATTGTGTGGTAAATGCATAAGAAAGCACCTTTTGTATCACTCTGCATCCATACATTTGAAGACTTAGACGCAAAACATGACCAGTAAGTTGGCTTGCTAAGTGCGCCCTTTGACTTTCTGTACCATGTTCAAAAAACTGCAAATAAACCGAATAATTAAAGTGACAAAGTAAATTTGTAGAAACTGGATGAGCTTAAGCATTTAAAACTACGAATGATATACCTTTTGTATAACATAATTTCCAAAGACATCTGTCATCAGGGTACGAGCATGAGGAATAATCTCTGCGAAAATCCTGGTTTTTTCTTCTGCCGTGGCAGCCTCTAGTTTCTGCTGAATAAAACGACTCCCATACTGATCTGTACTGAATTACGTAAGAGAAAATAATATATCAATAGTCCAACCACAGGGTATGTGGCACAAATATTGAAGTAGGGCATTAAAGGGACACCTGAATTCAACAACATGATCAACAATGTCTGAAAGTTCAAACGACCCGGTCTTGTTAGTTTTGAACTCATCTAGTAAGGACGATGACAATCTTCCTTCCATGTTAATGCCAGCATCCAAGTGCCATGGCATGGATCCTCCCATTGAACTTCTCATCATTGAAGTAAAGCGTGAGTTTCGTTCATTTGGAAAACTTCCAGATCCAACAGATGGAAGCACAGGATTTGCAAATGGGTTTCCAGAATATTGCATGTCCAGTCTATATGGTTGTGTCTCATAATACCCAGGAAACAAACCTCCAGATTTACCTAAAAGTTGAATTTCATGCTGTTGGTTCTGTTGAGCAAGCAATAACTCCAGATGTGCCTTCTGCAACCCATCCGAGTCCCCAAGCGAAGAGCCAAAGTGATTCCTAGCTACAAAAGGGTCACTTGCACTGGCTGCACTGCGTGTTGCATAATCAGATGTTCTTTGCAAGTATTGTGCATAACGGGGATCCATCGGTGGAGAACGGAAGTCCCGTGCGACTTGATTCACCAATTCATTCAAATTCCGTGTGGCTCCTATGCCAACTGAACCCAAATAAAAAGATTTCAACATACTATTCATCAGTGTATATATGCCAAATATATATGTAAAGAAATATTTAAATAAAAATAAAACCAACAAAGCTTCAAGAAGAGAGAATACTGGATTAACCTGTGTCAAAATGATGGTTGACCAAGGAATTTAGCTTCTGATTAACCGAATAATTGCCAGATACATTTGCGAAGTCTAAACTTGAAATATTTGCATTTTGTTGACGACCAACAGATCCTTCTGGACTTCCAAACCCTGTAGAATTCATTTTCGAGTAGAGATTAGGAGAAGAAGTTCGTTTCGGAATATTTACTTGTCCATTGGAATTTATTGCAGAAGCATTAAGGTTTGGTACTATCCCATTTTTTCGAGTAAAATCAATATAGTGAGTAGAAAAAGCAAGGTTCTCTGCATTGGACTTGTCTATGAATTGCTGTTTCATACTCTGGTTATGACCATTGGATGTATCATACAGAAAATCAGACTGATTATCCTGGTTCAATTGAAGCTGAGATTGCACACGACTAACTTCATCTGCATGTCTAATATTTGACAGGCTTAAACCCGATAATGTAGCTGCAATATCAGCAAGTTCACTATCATTTTGCACATTTGAACCAACGGGACCTTTCTTCTCAATAGCACCAACCCTACTCCCAACTGGTGGAAGACCAGAACCAGACGATCTCCCAAGTAGCTGAGCTTCAGGGGTTGTACTCCTAGATGGTGATGAACCCACAGCAGATGCAAAAGAAAGAGATGGGTTTCTATTATGGTTCTTAGCTCTAACAAGCCCAGGAGAAGCTGCTGCAGAATGCAAGACCTCTAAGGATTCTTTTCCGTTACATGAACCAGCTGGATGGGCATCAGCTATGCCAGTACCCACAATTTCACCATAGGCATTGCAGCTGGTTGGTCGAGACAGGTGGCCTGACAAAGAGGCAGGTCGATCAAGTCCTTCCTGAAATGGACCAATCCCAATTGTCAAATTATATAAAAAGCAAGAACATAATGAATCACATTCATAATTCTCATACCATTCAATTAACATATTTACAAGCAAAGAATCATATGAAGCTGCCAATGATAAAAATTGTAACAAAATATGGAAACATCAATTACCTGAAGAATGTCAGCAAAACTCTTTCTCCTGGAACCAAGTCCAGCAGCAGGCACTCCAATCAACCTGTCTGAGCCTCTTTCAAGCCACTCCGCTGAAGCATCCCTAGAAAGATTCCTCCTAGCAGCATTTCTTAATTCCATTAAGTCATTCTCCGCCTGCTGCACAGACATCCCCGGCTGCATTGAAAATAAAGATGACCTATCACCGCCATTCACCCCCTTCTTCCTCCAGTCCGCAATATCCCCTAAAGATGACCCACCACCCTGAAACCTTTGTGCAACACGCCAATCCTCCTTCGACACCAGTGGTGGTGGTAGTCTTGGGTTTATGTTCTCATGGGAGTAGTAATATGACAAATATGCTGGATGCGAGCGTATCTCGTCTTCAGACAAAATTTCATTAATATCACCATTACTACCCCCAGCACCACCAACAGTATTGCTGCTACTACTAGGATTATCCCTCAAGTACAGACTACCCACAGCATTTAATGATCCCTCAACCGTGGGCGGTGCACTGCCACTTCGATAGATATTTAAATCCCTCTCTCTATTAACAATTTGTCTGTTAGGTTGCCTTTGCAATATCAATTCAAGCTCAGTCTGCAAACTATCTTCTAAACTCAAATCCACATTCTGCCCCCGTAGTCCATCTTCCAGTTTAGGTAACATCTCTATGTTACTCCCAGGTACAATAAATGATACTACAATTTATCAAACAAACAAATAAATAAATAAACCACATTTAAATTAAAAGCTACTATCAGCAGAAAATTCAAACCCTAATACTGACCCTAATTAACAAATAAAATAATAGTCAACAAAACATAAAATCATGACCAGAATAATAGGAAAACAATTACTTGCATAACACACAATTAAGTGATTGATTTTCTCTGTTTTCTTTTTTTCTTTTTTCTTTTTTTCCCTTCAGCAACCAAACAAAAGAAATATCATTTATTTATTAATCAATAAGTATAATAAATAAAGCAAGAAAATTAAACTCAAAAGATACAACTTTTTTTAGCAAATCTCCGTATACAGAATAACAAGCAAGCTTCTGTTTCAATAACTTCAAATCTCCAGAAACTGAATATGAAAAAAAAAAAAAGATAACTGAAATAGTAATAACAAAAAAAATAAAATAAAAAAGTAAACGAATTGAAGAAAAATTAGACAGGGAATAGAAACGGCGTCGTTGTGTAGTACGGCTTACGGTTGAAGAGAAGCCGGAGATTGCAAAATGTATCAAAGGGAGAGAACATAACAAGAGCGAAAATCTAGGTTGAATTTAGAACCAATTCGATAACAACTATAAATTATATCATTGTATAAACTTTAACAAAAATTACTTTTGATTTTATAATTTACAACAGAGCGAATACGCAGGATGAGATCGCGTGAGCCTCCTGATTCTTCGAAACGGTCCCTGGTTTTTCCCTTTTTCCACTTTTGAGAGAATTTTTCGAAAGCGAGTTATGTCAGCCGTTCGATTGATCATGGACGGTGATGATGGTCGGCGTTTACGTGACTAGCATTTGCAATTTATTTTTATTATATTTTTAGGATATTTATGGAGTTTGTCTTGTTTTATCTCACTATATAATTAATTAAATTAAGATATAAGCAAGCCAAATTAGAAAAAAAAAACTTTTTTTTTTTTCGCAACAGATTGTTTGATAAAATAATTTTATCTTCGCAAAAATAAATAAATTTTAAATGTAGAGTTTGTCAAGGCAAAACAATTTTTAAACTAACAAAACGTTTTCACCAACCAAAATCTTTTATACATTTTTTCTGAAGTATTTTCAACTTTAACTCAAGTATATTGAACAAAGGAAAACAAAGCTAAAGTATAATAAAAATTTTTCAGTAGTTTAGAAAACAAAAAACACTTGCGAAGGTATATATCTCACAGACTGACAGATCATGTCCAATAGTTATTAAAATACAAAATTGTAATCACAATATTAAAAAAAATACTTTCAAAATCATACTAAAATAAGTAAAATAAACCAAACTCAATCAATTACCGAGAAAACAGCCGAATCATACCTGATTAAATTGTTTTGAATCCCTTTTGTTGAAACCTTGGATTGAATCAATATTTGCGACTTTAAGTGGATGGTATTGGCGGGTGTGTGTGTGTGTACAATTCCTAAGGTTAAAGCCACAAAAGAAAGAAACCAAGTCGAATTCGCCAATTTTGATCACAAATTTGGATTTGTGAACAATATTATGGACGTTTATAGAGGATTCTGATGAGCTTGTCTGAGCTAAAGAAAAATTTTATATGTTTTTGTTTCCCCTTTTACTTTTCCTTATTTTATTGAGAAATAGGAAATAAAACGGTAACGTGCTTACATGCCTCAGTAAGTAAAGAGAACAATAAATATTAATAGTAATAAGAATACTCACAAATCATCATCCTCCTCAAACAACAAACAAGCTCAAGGATTTCAAAAACTTCCTTTATTGTGTAAATAACTTCCTTTTTTTTTTCCCGCTATGTATTTATCAGATGAAACTTGTATGGAGCATGAACTGGCAGAAACACATGCCAATTTTCAATTCTGCTCTAAGTTCTGCAGAATTCTATTATCAGAAAAAAGATAATCACACAAAAATATTTACAAAGCTATGACAAAAATTTGGGGGTAAAAATATGCCTATCATACTGTTGCACTCATACGTTGTTCTCATTTCCGATCATCTCACGAACTTCATTAATGACTAAGTGTGATTTGTGGCCACCAATCACCTCCGCCTGTTTCTTGCCATCCTTCCACATCTACAACACAAATGCCTTCGGTAAGTAGGGTAACAAATACGGAACCATAAAACCCACTAAACCATTATAGTTTGACTCAAAATCAGCCCATTGGCTCTTGCTTAAAATCACAAACCATAAATGAGCCAAGATTTTATTTTTCTTTCTCACTTTTGGCCTAGTGGAAATGAGCTGATCCTGAGAAGAAACATGCCTATTTACTGGATATTCTCTCCTAAGTAATCTACTAAAACTCAGATTCGTAAGGCTTAAAAGGGAACTTGCTCATGATGCTTGAAGGACAAAGGAGTTGGCTTGGGTAGCATAACTTGCTTATTTCAGCTTGCTTTACAACACAAAGAAGTTGGAATTTACCTGGATGGTTGGCATTTTCTGCATGGGTTTTGGAGTCCATCACAAGCAGACACAAAAAAAGGAACAATTGTGTCAATCACCATTCTGCAGATATATACATACATACATACATTTTATATATATATATATAAAAGAAATTTTCCAATCTCGAAATTTAAAGTGCAGAATCGTCTGGGAAAATGCATAAGCCGTACGGTTTATGTGCTTTAAGTATTAAGTTTTTATAAACCCCATGGTTTTAAAGTTTTCCCATATGTTTCCCGCACTTTAAAATCCCAGACCAGAAAACTACTAATATATATCTAGATATATATATTAACTCAAATGGCAGTGTAAAACTGTAAATGCACTGATTAAAGCACAGTAATTGATGTGAAAAAATCAGAGACACTATTGACTAAGAATGATGTTACAGATTTAGACCATAAATGTCAAAAGTTTTAGTATACATTGCATATTTTATTAGATTAAATTTAGTTAATACAGAAGTAGTAAAATGGGGAGCTAACAGATCTACCCAACCAGCCTTGACAACTACAAGAGCTAGTTGTTGCCATAACAAGAAAACTCTTCCACCATTGTTCGATGACAATTAAGTTCTAATCTTGACTAAAATGATCTGTTCAAGCCCGTCCAAAATTTTGTTTGCATATATCAATGAAATTCATAGTGGACATACTTTTCTTAATGAACAGTGCAAAAGGAGATTGTCTGCAATGTCAACTTTCAAGAAAAAGCCTCAATAGGCAGAGGAAATTATGAAGACCCAAGGATTGAGTTTAAGATTTAGTATCAAGCTATTTGGTCATATATATTAATAGAATAACTGCTTTAGTATGAACCTAATACGAACAGCTGTTGCATTGTTTCTCAAATGACAATAAAATTAGACAGAACCACAAATAACAGAAAGTATAAACCACATCAAATCATGAGACTTACCATGACTCCTGCACGAGTAACAAGCTTGTGTGGAACAGCATTGACATCAACATTGTAGAACCGCAATCTATGCCAATCATTAATCAAAAGAGGAAAAGTTAATAACCAGTGCATGTGAGGCCAGCTTACTTTAATAAATATCAAACATGCCAATGATTGCACACAAGCACAAAACAAACCAAGAAGACATGTATCACATAAATCTAAACATTGTCCATCTTGTTCTGGATAACAGCATATGCATCTGCCTTTGTGTACGCGTAGTGTGTGAGAGAAAGAGAAGGTTCATTTATCAGTATAAGGAGTTTTGAACAATGAACAATTTCAGGATCTACATATCACCAATGAAATAGGATCTAACAGTAAAAGAGGACAAGAAATGCAAGTGTCCTCTGAAAAGAAAGAAGAATGAGACGTAACTATAGAAAAAATTAGAAATTACTCAGAAAAATGTTAAATCATATAATTATCCAGCTGTTTAAAACACCAGGTAAGCACTTTAACATCTGCACTCTTGCTCATGCCCATTTCGTAAGACAAGGGTTCATCCAACTTTCCTGAAGATGAATTTTTTTCCTCTAATTCCTTCTAATAATTTATTAATCTTTAAAAAATTTTAAGGCTTTGAATTAAGTCATTGCTACTTTAAAAACCACCAAACCTGGAAACAAACTGATAGGCTGGTCCTATCCCATATCATCTGAACACCCCACCCAAACGGAAAAAACTGTAAAAGGAAAATTGGTTGCAAGTTCTGATAATACAAGCATGGAAGGACACCATTAATATTTGTAATTATCTAAATAGATGTGTGCACAAAAATTTAAACACATACAATTCAGTGCATTTGACTCAGAGTTTACTAGTTCAAAGAAGCAAAATTTGAACTGCATATTAAATTAAGACAGACTACAATCACCAAAAAAAAAGGACAAAGTTTTAGTCCTTGGCCAAAAGAGACAAATTTTAAGCTATAGATGTATGCAAAATACTCAAAAAGATAACAATGTAATTTTCTCAAAAGCTTCAATTTGACATAGTTCTAAATCATCTCAAATTTTCAGAGAGAAGACAATCTAACCTTGGATGATAATCAGCTGCCAACTTCTCTAATTTTGGTTTCAGATATATACATTTTCTGCACCAGCTTGCCATCCTAAAAGGTCAAATAAAACAAATGTAACCCAAGGAAATGGGGCTACACAATGGATTCATAATGCACCTATTCCTAGCATCAATTACATGATTTTTAAATCACATAAAAACATACTAATCCCCAAACTCTCATCTCCACGCCGCCATATTAAAAAGGGAAGATGTTTCAATACAACAACAAGAAAAGCGAAGGAATTTGAAATATAATTATCCCGGCCTTTTCCAAGAACCAACTCGCAATTCTAGTACCGTCAACTTAAACAGGCCATTGTGGCAAAGAGTAAAGCTTACACTTGGTAATAAACTCTGTTAAGGAACTTACAACAGTTGAAGATATTACCATGCAGGGATAATTAAAAGGGATTTTTTCTTTAAAAAAAATTGCAACAGTAACCAATAGCGTTGATAAAACCGTATCAATATAATCGATTAATACCAAATGGGAGGGGGGGGGGGATTAAATCGTTGCTAGCAAATGCGATCAAACGAGTAAAAACTAAATAAACGAAACAAGGGTAACGAATCAATGGATTGGTTGATGCTCCCAAGCTTACCAAACAATGATAACAGGCTCGTCAAGCTGTTGAGCCTCTGCAATGACCCGATCGAACTGGCTCTCGCTGCCGATGGGTGTCAGCGGAATCGATACAGGTGCATGATCATCATCATCTTCGTTAAGTTCTTTTATTGGACCTTCATGTTTCGTGACCCTAATTAAGTTGTCAATTTTCCCGGGAAAATTTACAGATTTTGTAATTTTAGAGCTTGAAAATGAGATAATTCGAGAAGTTACAAAAAGGTCAAGTGATTGGTCACGTGGGTTTGTTGGTAAGAGAGTTTTGCATCTCAGAGATGGCGAGAATCGTATAGTTCCGTACATTTTTGTCAGAATCTAAGAAGAAGAAGAAGAAGAAGAAATGTTATGTATTAATTTTTTCTAAGATTTTGTTTAAATAAAATGTGATTTAATTGAAACAAATGTTGGGTGGGACCCAATGTCGACGGCGACGATGATGCTGCTGACTGCTGATGATCAGGTAGCTGAGACCCAAGCGGCCGACTGACTGGGAAAACTGTTTCGGCCGTCGGATTGGAACTTCCGTCTTTGTTTAGTGTAAGCTGTCAAACGGCGTCGTGTAGAGATGGCTAGACCAGATTTGTTAGACGGCCGGACTGCTTGAGCCTTCAAGTGGGTTTCATTAGCTTTTCGGCACAAATCTAGCCCAACCCAATTATTGAAAGCTGGGCTGGGTTGTACTTTACTCTTAATTAAAATTCGAATAATAACAGATAATTGATTGGTAAATATTAAGCCAATTATTTTGAGAGTAATTAAAGTATTAGGTTAATTAATCATAAGCTATTTTGATTTCACGTTTTAATCATATATAAACATTTTTGAAAACGGGTGTTTATAATCTTTTATTGAGTGGCTATTTAAATTCTACTGATTTTTTTAATTACAATTACAATACAACTAATGTCTATTAATCAGAAAATTATTTAGAACCAATTGAAATCATTTTTATTGAGCAGTTCAAGTCACTACCCCGGAAAAGACTACTCCTTTTTCCTAGGAGGAAAACAACTCCAAATTTTAAAAGATCGCAGGGACCCAAATTCATAAGCCTAATGTAAAAATCCTTGTTGTTTGGATTAGTGGATAGATAGCATTTATCATTTTCATGGTGTATCCTAATTCGTGAATCCATCCAGGATACATGGTAAGTGTTGCCTGATTTGGATGGCTATGGTGACAAGACAGTTGAAAAAGAAGCAATACCCAAATTATTAATTTAGGAATATATTTCTTTTCTTTTTTTCAAAATACCACCAGCAGGACTTGTATATAAGTTCTACACCAAAAGTATGCTTTTAGATTAACACCTCTAAAACATATCCCAATGATCTTTCAATAGTCAATGCTGATGTTTGTCCTGAGTCAAACCTCCAAATGGCTTAAAACAAACTTGTTTCATCTATTATTTTATTTTATTTGTTTTATTTTTATTCATTATGAAACAACGTCATTTAGCTTTAACAAATTACAAAAGTATCGATAGATCCTAGCTATTCTTCCTCTTCGTTCTCCTTGTTTCACTAGACCACCACAACCCAATTGCACAACCACAACCCAACTGCTAATTGTCTTCCTTCAGAACCCAGTTGCTCCTTCGTTCTCCTTATTTCTCTTTTCTTCATCAACCGAGCTCCAGCCATTCACAATCCACCACCACAATTCGTGGCTAAATTTCCATTTGCCATCCACAACTGACAACTATCATTTTGATCCATGTTTCATTTCTTGTAGGATAATTTCTACAACTGTAGTGGTTTTACCGGTTCGCCATAATCTTTCATAAAAACTCAATCTTCTAAGGAAAATGTCGAAACTCGTCCAAGTTCAAGCTTTTGCTTTTGTGTTATTAAGGGTTTTGCAGCTGGGTTTTGATTATGTGGTTAAAATGAAGAGAACGAAGAGGAAGGAGCAGTTGGGTTTTATTTTTTACACTTTATCCAAGTCAAACAACATCATTTCATAATAAATCAAAATAAAAAAAATTAATAGATGAAACAATTTTATTTCAAGCCGTTTTGAAATTTGACCTGTGACAAACATTATTTTCTTTCAATAACTAACATTAAAAGTATTTGCAACGACTTTGACACTTTATTATATATACAAAGAGAAATGATTTTTATTAGATATACAATGAGAAATGATTTGATGCATGCGGTCAAGTATTAGATGGGTGTCAAGATTTAGGAGAGAGAGCCATGAGTCCCACAACACACTTTTCCCTCTCTAATCTTGACACACTTATAGTTGTGTACCACCATGAAAATACGCGACTGCATGCACTTGAACAAAATTCTAGATATAAATATTAGAATTGGCTAACTTGTCGAGCGGCATGTAACATAATACAAGAACCACATGTATCTATGTAACATGACACAATGCAAGCACATTTTGATATGCCTTACAAGATGACAGGATGCATGTTGGACTGGTATTAGAATAAAAATTTTAGGCATGTGAGCCTAAAAGAACATAACATATGAAAATACTCATAATAAATATGTTTCATTCTTTAAAGTGAATTTAAATTTTATGATTTTACAAATAAATTCAAATTAAATCTTTTAATATATTTTATTAGCATAATTTTTTTAAATTCATTTAATTTTTAGTTTTATAAAAAACTCTTAACTATTTTACTTTTATAATTTATTAAATGAATAGATGATATTATGATATTTAGTAAATAAAATTATAAATATCATGATTTTATAAAATATATGTATTAATGTTATAACAAACTATAATCTATGACTCTATATAAATCTAAATTAACAATCAAGTTAACTCTTAAGAAAAATTTATTATTATTCTTCTTCTTGTTAATTACAAAAAATGAATTCTAATTTTGTAGAGTCTAATTTAATAGTTAATATTATACTTTTTTTACTATTATTAATTTATTATTTATTAAATATGAACCAAAGTTTTGAACTTTTAATTTTATTTAATTTAAATAAAGATACATAAACTATATATATATGATTGAAAAAATTACGCCAGTAGCTTGGCATATCCTCTTAAAAAAAAAAATGGTGCATCATACTTTTTTCTTAAGTAAAGCCAAACCAAAGAAAAAAAAATTGAGTACAATACGATACAGCACAATACGAACCGTAATGAGAATTGTACAGTATAAGCACAAAGCTGCATGTCCCTTCCATTGTTGGCCCGACCCGTTGGCCACCCCACTAAATGTTGCCTAAATGTGGACATGACAATTACAATTTGAAGTTGATATTCCGTTAAACTCTTACCTTAGTGGCCCAGCCTCTGAGTCAAAAAATTGGACTGGTTTAAAAAAAAAAAAAAAAAAAAAAAAAAAAATATATATATATATATATATAATTCTGGGAGAGGACTTTCGGGTTTTAAAAATTCAGCTGGTTACTAGTTATGTTCAGACTTCTTTGGATGCCAAATTGCCAATCGTGAACTCTGTCTCAACTTCAAGCCTGGCCTAGTGTTATATCTCTTTCTCCAATCTTATTATCTGCATTGGCTACCCCAAGGTACGCATATGGTGTATAAATCCTCTTTATGAGCTATTCAATTTGTCCTTATTGCTTATTTTATACCTTAACATATTGCTTTGTTTCGATACTTCGGCTAAGCATGCCGCCGTGATCTTGATAAAAAACAATATTTTCCAAGTAAAAAGCTGATCGATTTTGTTTAGTTTCATATTGTCAACATGCTTCATTTCCATGTCATGGGTCTGTGATTAGGTTAGATGGCTTCATGCTTGAGATCAAGAAAGTCTTCGGAAAAGGCAGAAAGGAGAAAATTTATGGTCGGGAATGGAAAAATCTTACTAGAAAAGTTAATTGCATCTAGTAATGGGAAACATAATCCTATTCGTAGCTTCTCTGCTGATGAACTCAAGGCAGCAACGGATGATTTTGATGCGGGGAAAGTAATAACGAAGTGTTTGTTCTATATATTGTACAAGGGTTTCTTGCAGGATCGTCCGATTTCTGTTATGAAGTTTGAAGATACTTTTCCTTTTTCTGTTTTGAAGTTTGAACATGAAGTATTGGGGATGGGTGAATATTGTTTTAATTGTGCTGCATTTGCATCCCAAATGAGTCACAGGAATGTTCTGAAATTTCTAGGATGCTGTTTAGAAACTCAAATCCCTTTGCTAGTTTATGAATCTGTGGCAAATGGGACTCTTGATAATTGGATTCATGAACCTTGTCGATCCAATTCTGAGCCTTTACTATTGAAACAAAGGTTAAAGATTGCAATGGAGATTGCTAGTGCAGTTGCATATCTTCATGTTGGATTCTCAAGACCAGTTGTTTCTAGAGATATCAAACCAACAACCATCGTACTCCAAGAAGAAAATGTCGCTCAATTGTTTGATTTTACTCTGTCTTTGTCTATTCCAGAAGGTGAAACCCACGTAAACGATAACAATAAGGTGATTGGAACGTATGGATTTATGGCACCGGAGTACAGGACAGCAGGTGATTTCAGTGAGAAGAGTGATGTTTATAGCTTTGGTGCGTTACTTCTTGAACTTCTGACTGGAAAAAGGATTAGTTATTCTTCTCAGTTTGAAAATGGTGAGGATTATTGTTTACAGGAGCTTGTGAAGAAATATATTGAAAATGACCGTTTTAAAGAGATAGTGGATCCTGTAATTGTTGGAGAAGAAGGATTAATGTGGCCTGAAAAGGAGCAACAATTGCTTATTTGTACAGAGCTCGCCTTTAAGTGTCTCTCTGAGTCCGAAGAAGATAGGCCAACAATAGTTCAAGTGGCTAAACAACTGAGACAGATCTATCAGTCAAATTAGAATCTCAAACCCTATTGATGACTGTAAAATTTCTAAATTTTTTTTTTCTCTTCATAAAGGGTAGGATGTTTTCTTGTTGATGGGCCGTTTTTCTTTTGTTCTTGTCTAGTGCATCTAATTGGTATTTTATGATCTCAATCTGAGAACGTTAAACTTTCAAGCATCACTAGTGATAACTGGAACTACATGAAAGATCAGCAAGAACTCTGCCAAAAGATAACAGATAAAGATGTGAAGTACTGCTACTTGTTCTAAAATTTAACAGGAATGCGTGCACACTCAAATTCCCGCACTAAATCTCTTGCGGTATCAAGTAAATCACGTAGAAGTTATTCAATATCGTTACAATGGATTGAGGTATTGTGGCATGAAATTCTTTAGCTCAAGTCTGGATTACGGTCATTTCTTTTGTGACAGCAGCATTTAGTCTTCAGAATCTGGAAGCTGCATAAAGTCAACTGCCCTGTCGGCTGAGTAAAAGTCTACAGAACTCCATAAGTACTCTTCTAATAGACTTTTCTCATGCGTGCAATAACCTCTAATAATGCCTTTCTTTGGAAAGAAGTAAACAAAGAGATTTAGTAATCAATAACGCCCTTGTTGATTGAATTTTCTTAGTGGCCAACTAGTTCACGACCTTCATTTTATAAAGGGCAGTGCAAGAGAAGACTTCCCTACTGGCATCTTTTTATCTGTCTTGACACCAATCTGCATAAATACATACATACATACATAAAAATATATACATACATACATATACATACATACATACATATACATACATACATACATATACATACATACATATATATATATACATACATATGTATATGTATGTCTGTATATATTTTAAATTCATAAACAAATGTCAAAATCTGAAAAAAAAAAATGCTTCTTTTATATATTCCTATAAGCAAACTTTTTGAATAGAGTTCCATTAGTAACTTGAAATATTAAATTGTTCAAAATTAACTCCCTTATTCATCCTTATAGAAATTATTTTCAATTGTTTATAATTTTATTAGAATTGACGTTAAGTCTTTTATATCAATAGCAGGCCCCCGCGCCCCCGCGCACCCCCTCCCCCGGCGCCTACTCTCTCGCTCAGCCTGGTGTCATCTCTTTTCTCCAAGTCTTATAATCTGAACTGGCCGTCCACTGGTACATTTCTTTATAAGCTCTTAAATTTGATGCTATTTTATTTTAATTTTTAGAGCTTAGACTAAGCATGCATAGCAATGATCTTTATCTTAATCAAACTTTTCCCACAAACCAGGATATTTTTTTCTTTCTTTGTTTTAACTCTCAAATTCATAATATGCTACATTTCCAATGTCATGGATCTGCTGAAGCAATAGTTTTAAAGAGATTAAAGTCAATGTCATGCATTGACTTTGTCTGGATTGATTGTTTCGTTTTAGATATGCAAAGCATATGAAAAAAATTCATTGAGTTTATCCAATAATTGATGTTTTGGCTTTTGCTTTCCTTTCAAGTCAACTGAATGAAATGTCTTGGGGAGCCTTCTTTGCTTAGCGTGTATTTTGTAGAAGTGATTTTGAATCAAAGCAAAATTTTCCCAGTAAATCAAGATCAATTTATTTGTTATTTATTTTTTTCACTGGCTTCTGTGTAGGTTCGATGAGTTTGTCTTTGAGAACAAGCAAGTCTTTCGAACTGGCAGATAAGAGAAAACATATGCTAAAAAATGGAAAGGTTTTACTACAAAAGTTGATTGCCTCTTCCAATGGTATATACAATCCCATCCGAAACTTCACTGCCGAAGAGCTCAAGGCAGCAACAAACAATTATGATCCTGGGAAAGTAATAACAAAAGATTTGTTGTACAAATTGTACAAGGGTTTCTTGCAGGATCGTTCAATCTCTGTTATGAGGTTTGGAGGCAATTTTAACACAGAAGAATATTATTGCTTTAATTGTATTGGATTTGCGTCCCAAATGAGTCACAAAAACATTTTGAAGCTTGTGGGATGCTGTTTAGAAACTGAAGTTCCAATTCTAGTTTTTGAATTCGCAGCATGTGGGACACTTGCTGATCGAATTCATGATCCTAATGGATCCCAATTGGAGCCTTTTCTCATGAAGCATAGGCTAAAGGTTGCCGTGGAGATAGCTAATGCAGTTGCATATCTCCATGTTGGATTCTCCAGGCCAATTGTCTTTCGCGACATTAAACCGTCTACTATCTTGTTCCAGGAACAAAATGTTGCTAAATTTTTTGATTTTTCTGTATCTATATCCATCCCGGAAGGCAAGACTCACGTAAATGATAATGATAAGGTGATCGGAACATTTGGATTTATTGCACCGGAGTACATGACTACAGGTAATTGCAATAGAAGAGTGATGTTTACAGCTTTGGCGCATTGCTTCTCGAGCTTCTGACTGGAAAAAGGATAAATTACTCTTCCTCTTTTGAAAGTGGTGAGGAATATTTTTTGCAGGAGCTTGTGAGGAAAAGTATTGAAAGCAATAGTTTTAAAGAGATTGTAGATCCTGTAATTATTGGAGAAGAAGGATTATGGCCTGAAAAGGAGAAACAACTGCTTAGCTACACAGAGCTTGCCATTACATGTCTTTCTAAATCCGAGCAAGATAGGCCAACAATGGTTCAAGTGGCTAAACAACTAAGGCAACTTCATAGGTCTATTTAATTTAGAGTCTCAAAATGTATTAATTAATGACTAAACTTTCTGAACTTCTTTTTGAAGGGCAGCATCGAGATTTTCTTGTCAATGGATTTGTTTTTCTTTTGTTCTTTTCTATTTCATCTAAAATTTTGAAAGCTACCCAAAGTCATGCCTGATGACACGTTTTGAGCACATGACATAACAATTCAAAGTTATTTCATATGACATATCCCAAGACAATGCATAAAAACAGATGAATGTGGGCTGCTCATCTGAATGTCTTTGTCGCAAATGAAAAATCATGACAATAGTTGTCGTATTTATGCCACGTAATTTGCTAACTCAATTACTAACTGTTCTGGGCCAACATCATTGTTTAGAAATTAAATTAAGTATACTTTCGAGCAATCTGAGAGAGACAATCAAAAAGCTGTATGGGGTTTGGAAAGCATCGGCATGTGATCTACACCCTTCATCTCCATCGCTTCGTTAGCAGGATTGTTGTGGATCATCCCGTCCTGAAATTCCTTGCTAACACAAATATCCTCGTCGCATACGACACAAACTCGCTTTATAGATTCATATCCTTCGTTCCTGAACTCATTTGCCGTTGATAAGTCATCAATGAATGCTGATCCTGGCCTCGATAACATCCTTCTCAGCTGCACATCCTTTGATTCAAAACAAACAAACAAAATATTGCCTTATGCAATGTTTAATCAAGATTTAATAATTGTACTATGATAGAGTAAATTAGCCTGATTAGGGATTGACATTGAGCTCCATATGGGGCCTATTTCAATGATTCAGTCAGTGCCTATGTTTTTTTTTTTTTTTTTTTTTTTAAAAAAAGTGGATTCGGTGCAAGTCTCTAGTGGAAATAAATTCCTGAACTAATATTCGATAAATATCTTATTTACACTGCAATTGTGTGTATCTAAGATCTCAATAGGGAGGGGAAAAAAAAAGCGTATACCTCAGGGGGACGAAGCTGCGACCGAAAGAAAAATATTGTCTTGCCAGAATATTTAATGGGTCGCTCACTCAAAATCGAGTGTCCAAGCATTCCTCACTTGGAATCCTTTCAAAAGACTTTTCAGCACAAACGAAAAGTTACAAATAAAATAAAATTTTAAGCTCTCTAAATTACGAAACGACTTATTTATTAATTCGATAACAATAAATAAATGGGAAATTATCAATTGACCACCTATTTTTCCTCTTACTTATAAAAAATTCAAAAATTCTTAATTTGTTCAATGGTCCACCCATTATTTCCACTTTAACATTAAGAGATTTTAACTTATGATGATGTCACAACAATTAACATACTAACGTTTGTTAAAAAAAAAAAAAATCAGTTTTATTAATTTATTAATTTATTTATTTCCGTTTGCTAAACTAATGTTAAGAGTAAAATATCAGTTTGCTAAGATTCTCTAACAATTTTAAGAGAAAGTGAGAAAGTGATACAATTTCTAAACTTCAGGTCGACAACAAATTCAAAGATTTTAGATTTCTTTTTTTGAATTGGGAAGAAATAATGGGTGAATAGTTGATATTTTTATCTAAATAAATAAATAATGAAACAAATTATCCAAAACACAAGATGGTTGGTGTTTGTGGCATGAATGCTGCTAATAAAATAGCAACTGAAATTTTTTTTATGAGAATTTGTCAGCTGCCAGGACCAAACTCAAGCCTCCAACAAAGGTTCATTGTATTCATAAAATGAATGAAGATCCTGGATTTTCTTCTGCAAGGTCCAGCGCCGTCTCCCAGTAACCCGCTGCCACCAGCTGTGGCTTCACCTTGTACCAGCACCAGGCATCAGGGGTTGCTCCCTGCACTAAAACAAAATGCTTCTGTTTCTTGGCTTCTGCCATTGTCCTACTTTTCTCCATTGGTTTCATTTAAGTTTGTGCACTTTATATACAGAACCATTATCGAATGATTATCTATTCTTACTTTAATGACTTATCTCACTTCTGTTAAAGTAAAGATGTCTTTATTTGAAATCATATCACAATATATATATATATAATGCAACTTCCTTTTACCACTCCGGTCCCTCTTAGATTTTTATTACTAATTTCATCCCTTATACATGTTAAATCAGAACCAGAAGAACTTTTACATACAAGTTGATTGTCCAAGACCTATGCAAATTAAAACTAGTTAATTTATCTGCTAAAAGATTAAACGTATCTGTCATTAAACAGCGTGTTTATATTCTTTGAACTTAAGAGATGCAATGAGGCATTACAAGCCGGTTATTGACTAAAGTGTCACTCTCTCCATATATCGCTTACATTCTCCGAATTGAATTTGGGTGCCCTAGTTGATTGAATGTTAGAAGGGGAGCCACAAGAGGAGGTGATGGTCATGCCCATGTGCAAAGTAATTTAATATGAAAATGACTTGTAATTTGTAAACCATCAACCGCCCTTCTTCCCCATAAGTAACTTGATCTCTATACAATATCTGGTATGTTTAGATTTGTTTCACACAACTGGGATAAATAGTTAATAGCTCCACTCCTCGCTGAGACCATTCGCCGACCATTTCACAGGACCAGTTTAGGCGAGTTAGGCTGCAAAGACATAGCCAAGAGCACGTTTGAAATATGTTACAATTTAGAACATTCACTTACCAATATATAGCACGAGGACTCTAATATTAACGATATTATTCATATTTCTTGATGGGTTTTTATGTTTTGAAAACGATTTATGAGGCTCAATGCATTCTTTAGATGGTGCATACACTTAACGGCGGTGATGTAATGGCATCAATATTAAATATATGTCCAATGAAATCAGGCAGCGCAAGGGTGAGTTTTTATTAATTGTTACTTTTCTAAGATGATGAAATTAGAAGATTTAAGTCTAGAATATGCTTCTTCTTCTTCTTTTTCTTTTTTCTTTCAAATAGTTTATTTTTGAAGCACTAAAATGCAAAAAGAAAATTCTTTTTAGTTTATCTAATTTTTGTGGTGAGTTAGTTATCACGGGATAGTTGATATGTATTTTACTAACTTAAAACTAATGTAAGTAACAACATTTTCAAAACTAAGTAGCTTCTACTAAAAAATTTTTTACATTATTTTTAAAGTAACTGTAAGTTACATAAGCTACAACTTAATAACCCCTACTTCAAATTTGTGAAATCAAAATTACTTATGAAATTCCACTTAATCGAGTTTTTAGATCAAGCACAAGTTGATACTTTTCAAAATTCATTTTAGATATTTTCATAATTTCAAAACTCAGGTGGGCAATTTTGTAAAACCCAAAAAATGAATAATGTCTGTTCATAGTGATGCTTGGATACAAATCATGAATTTTTCAAAATGGTGATATCTCATCAGGGATTTGTAGGTGCCTCCCTCATTTTGGTTTGGTCGGTCCTAAAAGTAGTGACAAATATTATGATTTTTTGTATTTGTATTGACAAATATTGATACGATTATTAAATAGGTTGATAGATGTAGCACGACATCATAAATTAATTGTTGTTCTGTGTTGGCCATCTCAATATGATTACATATTTATGACATGAATATTAATTTGTCAATTTGTCAAATTTTATATTTTGGAGAGTTACTAGTCATTAATTTCTATTTTATAATGATTTGAATTTACATTGTTGGTTTATATAATTAAATTTTAACACCTTAGATTTTTTGGTTATGTATATTTTATATTAAAAGTAAAGTATAATATTTTTATTGGTAATTGGGTTTTTAATTGTGGATCAATCCTCTATCTTATAGTAGTGTCTTAATTACGTTAATGGAACCATGTCATAGATTGTGTAATCATACCAAGTAGAATTATGTTAAATATGTCATGCCATATCACATGTTTATTAAGTAGGTTGTATCTATATTTAAATTCTTTTGATAAAATTATTAAAAATATCGTATTCTTATTTCTTAAATTTAACAAAATAGGATTGCGATATGACATGAACACAGCATGATTATATCAACTGCACCAATAATTAAAAGATGGCAATTCTCCCACGTGTTGAATTTGGCTAAGAAAAATGCGGTGTTAGATTACCACTGTGTTGAATTTGTGCTTCTTATTTATGAATTTCTTCTTTTGCCTTTGCTTTCGTTATTCTGCATTGTTCCAGTTAACAATGGTTAGCCTCTAAATGAAGTTAGTTCTCTAGCTAGTCTTGTCCCGTGGCCTTACGCAATTTCAATGTCAACACCCACTATTTGTTTTTCTTTTTCTTTTTCTTTTTTGTTAATAGAATAATACCATATGCACAAATAATAATAATAATAATATCACGGGCTTTAATACAAAATGTGCAAGGGACAAAAATTCTTAATTTCTTATGTTGTAGTGATTTTTTTTTATTCGATTAGTGATGGGTATAATTTTTTATACAACTTTTTGCATAAATATGACTATTTTTTATAAATAACCAATGCCAAGGTATGTTTACTACTGATTAAATTTAAAATTAAATAAAATTCAAATAAATTATCATTTAAATAAAACTAAAATAGTGCATCTATAGTTTCAAATTATAACATATCGAAAAAAATTCATTTATTTAGATCAATATATAAAAATTAACAAAAATTATAGAATTAAATTAATATAAAACTCGAAACTTGGCATCTATTTTTATTTATTTCTTTTTTATTATTTTTGAAGAAGATATAATGTGGTTTTAGAGTATCCAGATTTGAAATTATTTATTTACTACTATTGCCACATTTACACGTTATTGTTTTTTTGTTTAACTTAAATTGTAATACCCTAAACCCTATGAATTGATCGTGAACACCACTACCATTCGGAAGCTATTTGAAACTACATGTGTGCCACTCAATAAAGCAACAAGAATTGAGTGAAGCATCTCCTGCGTCAAAAAGATAAATTTAACTAATTAATAATTTCTGAAAGGATTATGATTTTCTCCTAGTGTTTTTCTCTCTTAGTCTCTGCTAGCCTTTCCAGACAAATTAGTTCTTTATACTATACTATCATTTTAGGCCAAATCATGTACAAGAAAATTATTTCAATACTAAAGCACAATGGTCTTCTGAACCTTGGCAATAGAATGCATTGGAACTAAATCGATCAAAAACTTAACAAGGAAAATAAAAATAAGAACATAACATTTGACCTCTTTTATGTCAACAATCTCCCTTGAATATAACATTTCTCACAAAGATTTGTATTTAAGGAACTGGGCTTAGACATAAGAAAGGAATGAAAATGTGCACAAAACTATAGAAAGCAAGATATGTGTTGGTGTATACGGATTATTAATCATGAATGATGATCAGTATTACACTCTAAAGTTGATAAAAACAAACAAAAGCTTGCTTACCTTCCAAATTGATGGAGCCTCCTCAAAACCCTGCCTCCACTGGAAATCTACAACTGATGCTGTCAAGGCTCCATAATCACTAGCAGCTTTCATCAATGACTCAGAAATTTGCTTCTGCTAAAAACCACGAAGCAACATCACCAGGCAAAATATTTTCTACTTTCCCAAAAAACTAGAGAACTTATGTAATCATTTAAAGAGCCTTCAATTAGTACATAGAGACAAGAATGCCTATGCAGACATGTACATCAATATACTGCTTGAAACAAGGAAGGGAACCATATCAGCAGATCCACAAGTCACCTAATGAGGAAAGTAAGTTTTAATTAACTTAAATAGTTACTCTATACCCAACATTCGGCAGTAACTTTAATGAAGAGATCCAGTTCACCCAAACTCTGCACAGAGAAGGGCGAACCGTGAACTTCCTTTCAAATTCAAGCCTGGTGTTATATCTCTTTCTCCAATGTTATTGTCTGCATTGGCTATCCACAGGTACGTACATGATACACCCTCTTTAGACGATACACCCTCTTTATATGCTATTAAATTTGTCCTTATTGCTTATCTTACTAACCATATTGCTTATTTTAGTTTGTTTCAAAACTTAGAATAAGCATGCAGCAGCCATCTTGATCAAAAACAATATTTTCCAAGCAGATCGATTTTGTTTACTTTCATGTTCTTAAAATGCTTCATTTCTATGTCATGGGATTGTGCATTATGTTAGATGGGTATACTTGAGATCAAGAAAGTCTTTGGAAAAGCCAGAAAAGAAAAATTTATGCTAGGGAATGGAAAAATCTTACTAGAAAAGTTAACCGCATCTAGTAATGGGAGTAATCCTATTCGTAGCTTCTCTCCTGATGAACTCAAGGCAGCAACGGATGATTTTGATGCTGGGAAAGTAATAAGGAAGTGTTTGTTCTATAAATTGTACAAGGGTTTCTTGCAGGATCGTCCGATTTCTGTTATGAAGTTTGAAGATACTTTTCCTTTTTCTGTTTTGAAGTTTGAAGATGAAGTATTGGGGATGGGTGAATACTGTTTTAATTGTGCTGCATTTGCATCCCAAATGAGTCACAGGAATGTTCTGAAATTTCTAGGATGCTGTTTAGAAACTCAAATCCCTTTGCTAGTTTACGAATCTGTGGCTAATGGGACTCTTGATAATTGGATTCATGAACCTTGTCGATCCAATTCTGAGCCTTTACTATTGAAACAAAGGTTAAAGATTGCAATGGAGATTGCTAGTGCAGTTGCATATCTTCATGTTGGATTCTCAAGACCAGTTGTTTCTAGAAATATCAAACCAACAACCATCGTACTCCAAGAAGAAAATGTCGCTCAATTGTTTGATTTTACTCTGTCTTTGTCTATTCCGGAAGGTGAAACCCACATAAACGATAACAATAAGGTGATTGGAACGTATGGATTTATGGCACCGGAGTACAGGACAGCAGGTGATTTCAGTGAGAAGAGTGATGTTTATAGCTTTGGTGCGTTACTTCTTGAACTTCTGACTGGAAAAAGGATTAGTTATTCTTCTCAGTTTGAAAATGGTGAGGATTATTGTTTACAGGAGCTTGTGAAGAAATATATTGAAAATGACCGTTTTAAAGAGATAGTGGATCCTGTAATTGTTGGAGAAGAAGGATTAATGTGGCCTGAAAGGAGCAACAATTGCTTATTTGTACAAAGATTGCCTTTAAGAGTCTCTCTGAATCCGAAGAAGATAGGCCAACAATAGTTCAAGCGGCCAAAAATGTCAGACAGATCTATCAGTTGAAGTAGACTCTCAAACAGCAATAATGACTGTAAAATTTCTAACTTTTTTTATAAAGGGCAGGATGCTTTCTTGTTGATGGACTGTTTTCCGTTTGTTCTTTTCTAGTGCATCTAATTGGTATTTAACGATTTCAATTTGAGAACGTCATAAACTTTCAAGCACCTCCAGGGATGGCTGGAAAATACATAAAAGATTAGCATGAACTCTGCAAAAAGATAAGAGATAATATGTGAAGTACTGCTACTTGTTCTAAAATTTACCAAGAACATGTGCAGACACTCAAATTCCCACAAAATCTCTTGGGATATCAAGTAAATCACATAGAATCTTCAATATTATTACAATGGATTGAGAGTCATTGAGATGTTTTGGCATGAAATTCTTTAGTTCAAGTCTGGATCACAATCATTTCTTTTGTGAGAGCAGAATTTAGTCTCCAGAATCTGGAAGCTGTCTAGAGTCAACTGCCCTGTACGCTGTATAAAAGTCTACATAACTTCCTAGGTACCGTCCTAATAAATTTTTGTATGTGAGCATTGACCTTTAAGGCTCTAAGAATTGCCTTTCTTCCAAAACAAGTAAACCAAGGCAACTTGTCCACCCTTTGTGATTGGATTTTCTTAGTGGCCAACTTGTTTCATGACCTTCATTTTATAAATGCAAATGATATTTTTATCAATTCAGAGAGAAGGCTTCCTATTGGGATCTTTTTATCTCTCTATTGACATAATTTTTTTTTTCATCTTTCTTTTTCATACAGATATACTTTAAAACTATAAGATTTAATAAAGTTAATTTTTAACTCTTAAAACCACATAGTTTTATAATTCATTCAAAAAATGATTCTTTTAAACTATACTATTTAAAAGTGTCTGTATTAACAAAAATGTAGACATTCACATTTTAGAGTGATTATGTATATAAATGTCAAAATCTTAAAAGAAAAAAATGCTTCTTTTATATATTCCTATAAGCAAACTTTTTTAATAGAGTTTCATTAGTAATCGAAATTAACTCTCTTATTCATCCTTATTGAAATTATATTTAGTTATTTATAATTTTATTAGAAGTGATGTTTACGTCTTCTATATCAATAGCAAAGCTGTCACTCTCTCTTTTTCAGCCTGCGGTAAGCTCTTTTCTCCAAATCTTATCATCTGAACTAGCTGTCCACGGGTACATTTTCTTTATACGCTCTTAAATTTGAAATTATTTTATTTTAATTTTCAGAACTGAGACTACACATGTATAGAAATGATCTTTATCTTAATCGAATTTTTCCCACAAACCAGGATATCTTTTTCTTTCTTCGTTTTAACTCTCGAATTCATAAATGCTCCATTTCCAGTGTCATGGGATCTGCTGAAGCAATAGTTTTAAAGAGATTATGATTCTATAATTATTGGAAAAAAAGGATGATGTGTTGGATTTTTAATCCAATATTATTGAATCCTTAATCCAACATTCGACTTATATGTGAATAATTATGTGTTGTAGAATATCATATAAAGTGAAGTCTAATAAAAGTTATCAATTAAGATTTTTGATATTATGAGCTTTAATGTATCTAATAGGATATGGACCTTTAATGTATAAAAATCTAATAATACTCTAATTCTATGACGGACAGAATTAGAAATACCCAATGAAAATAGGAAAAGGTTGTCTGTATAAGTCGTTATAGTCCCCAGGTCACATATATTTTTTTTTATTCTTTGTGATATCTCATCATTAGAGATAGAACACAGAGAGAATTAAATAATTCTCTAAGAGAATGCGTAGATTTGGAAAGCCAATCACACAATTCTAGAGAATTATTTGCGCTATGGATTTAGGTACACTTCCACATATTATGTTATTAATTCTTGGTGATATAATATGACATTCCTGAGTTATAGGAGATAGTTTTTACCAAAAATTTTATTTATCCCAACAAGTGGCATCAGAACAAATTTATGTTAAATCATTAATAATCAAATTTATTTTGATTAAGAATTAATATTTTGACATTTTTTACATCTACTATTCTTGAATTTAAGAATAAATATATGGTTGTTTTCTTTGGTATTATAAAATAATAGAAATCTAGAATTTGAATTTTTTTAAATTTGGAAATTCGGGATTAAAAAGAAATTCTTTAGGGTTTAAAGCCAGTGATAGCCCAACCACGGCTAGTGTTTGGAAGAGAAAGTTGTGGCCACCACGCTGCAACTGATCTGGTTAAAGCGGTGGTCGTGGGCCGCCGCATAAAGATAACAAAAAAAAAGAAATAATAAAAAAGGATTTTTTAAAAAGTTTTTGGCCCGCTGCAATTGCAGCTATAGGTGCTGCAACTTTCGACCTAAAAAAGGAAAGCAGCGGCGATTGAGCTACTACCAACCAGTTGAAGAAGAAGTAGCGGCCTGAGCCACCCCTTAAAAGAACTGAAAAAAGAAAATAAAGAGAAGTGTTAGGTTTTTTATATGGAAAAGATCATAAAGTTCCTTAAGGAATTATACAATTTCTTTTTGGTAGAATAATAAAGATATTTGTATTTAAACCCTAAATTTTTATGGGCTTAATGAAATTAAGTTTTAGGTCTAATTTTAGGCTTGATGAAAAGAAATTAAAAGGTTAATTTAGGATTTATAATAGTCTATTAATTTAAAGTTATAATTTGGCCCATTAAAAGAAAGATTTGATTTTTGTAGACTAGTCTGGTCTGAGACACAACTAGTTTGTTCCATAACCGATTAGCAATTTGAACAGGTCAACATTTGACTGTTCAATCATTGACCTATCAAAGATTGACTTTGACCCAAATTTTTTTATTTTGAATAATTTTTTTGGTACAATTTTAAATTTAAATATTAGTTAGTTTATATGTATTTTGAAATAAATTAATTAAAGTAATATTTTACTAAAGTGACCTCCCTTGTGGAAATTCATTTATTTTGGAATATAAATAATTTTTTGTATGTATAACTTCTGTGAATATCGATCGGCCCAAAGGAAAGTCTATATTTAATAGAATTGTATGTGCCTTTGTGGTGATAAACACGTGATGATTACTCAATTTCACATGTGAATAATAAATTGGCCCAAAGGAAAATTAATTGTTTGACATTTTTTTATTATTATCAGTTTTTAATTATTATAATAAGATATCACTTATAAGTTAATATTTTGTCTAAAGATAAATGTTAATGGAGTGCCCAGTATCTTGAGATGGAGTTTACCTTTATTTGAATTTATTTTTATTCAAAGATTAATATGAGCTTGTTTCGTTTGTTTATTATTCTCTATTCAATTTTGTCTACAGCTAATATTACCGCTAATATTAATTCAATTCCCATGCTAAATAGCTCTAATTTCAAATCATGACACGATAAAAGGAAAATGAAAAGGTGGGAGAGATCAAATTGTATGTGTATCATGATTATGAAGAAGGTCATTTCCAAAGCATTTAGGGGCTCAATGACTGAAAAAGTACCTACGGCTAAGGAGTTTCTTACACAGATTGAATAAAAGTTTGTCAAGAACGAAAAGGCTAAAATTGGTTTGCTCTTGACAAGCCTAATTTCAATAAGGCATAAAAGTAAGAAAATGAATAAAGATAAAGAAACTGCAAAACCAGTACCTCAAAAGAAATAATAAAAGAAATTGGATGATCTTAAAGCCACTTATTGTTTCTTTAGTGGAGCTAAAGGGCATGATTTAATTTGTTTTAAGGTTAATTTAATTATGATACCTAAACACACGTGGGGGATAAATTTTGATGCAATAGCTCACATCAATGTATTTAGGCAAGGTTGTTTGAATTGTCAAAAGCTCGATGATGGTGAAAGGTACATTTGTATGCATGATGTCAAAAAGGTTAAAGTTAAAGCAATTGAGAAATTTAAATTATCATTAAAGACCCATTTTTATTTGGATCTTGATGAAATATTTGTTGTTCCATCTTTTAAACGGAACTTGATTTCTGTTTTCGCTTTGGACAAATATGATTATTCTTGTTTACTTAGAAATATAAAATTTAGTTTGTTTCATGATTCAAAATTAGTAGGCTCTGGATCTTTATCAGGCAATGATAATATTCATTTCATGGATACAATTGCTTCATTTAATGAATCTCTACAATTAAGTACGTGAGGTTTAAAGAGAAATTTAACTAATGAAAATTCAGTTGCGTTATGGCTCAAGAGATTAGGTTATATCTCCAAATAGAGAATAGAGAGACTTGTATCAAACAAAATTCTTGACCTTCTAGATTTAACAGATTTCGATATCATTATTAACTGATCAAGAAAAAACAAACCAATAAAGGAGATTTGAAGTCAATAAGATTTCGAATGTCTTATAATTTATACATACAGATATTTGTGGCTCATTTTCTACAGTTACTTGGAATGATCAATAATATTTTATAATGTTCATAGATGATTTTTTTAAATATGGCTACATATATCTCCTTTATAAAAAGACACAATCTTTGGACATATTCAAAAATTTTAAAGTTGAAGTTAAGAATAAACTTGGTAAAAGAATTAAAAGTGTCAGATATGACCATAATGGTAGATATTATGGTGATATGATGATTTAGGTGAACAGCGTCCACAACCATTTGCTAAGTTTTTAGAGAAATGTGATATCGTCCCACAGTACACTATGTCGGGTTCGCCCACTATGATTGGTGTTGCTAAAAAATGAAATATAACACTTAAAGACATAGGGAGGAGTAGAATTTGTCATTCTACCTTACTAAAATCACTATAGGGAGAAACACTAAAGACTACAGTGTATATCTTTAATACGATTACAACTAAAACGACTACCAAAATTCCTTATGAGCTTCAGACAGGTAAGAAGCCTAGTCTAAAGCACTTGCATGTTTGGGAATGTCCAATTAAGGTAAGGTCATATAGGCCTAATGAGAAAAAAATTAGACTCAAGGACGGTGAGTTATTATTTTCAGTTTTATAATCTTACGACTAAGTTAATTTTTGAGTTAGGAAATGCTCAATTCTTTGATAATGTCGAGTTTGCGGGGGTAGATACGGTTAGAGACTATGTCTTTGAAGAGAAATATGTTGATATTCCCATAGGTGTTATTGACATTAATCAAGGTCTTATTCTTGACTTTATTCAAAATACAACAAATTAAAACAATGTTAGAGAATCCCCTATACAAGAGTTGTACTAGAAAAATAAACTTTACCACCTTAACAACCTATGTCATTAAGGAGATCTACTAGAGAAAGGAGAAGTGTATTGTCGAGTAATTATATTATATTTCTTCAAGAACCTGAGACGGATATTGAAATGATGGAAAATGATCCAATTAACTTCCATTAAGCTATAAAAAGTTTAAACTCTCAAAAGTGCATTGATGCCATGAATAAAGAGATGAAGTCCATGAAAGACAATGACATATGGGATCTTGTCCTATTGTCAAAAGGTACAAAACCTATTAGTTATAAATGGTTATTTAAGATAAAGAGAGATTCAAAAGGCAATATGGAGAGGTACAAGAGGCGTCTCTTCTCAAAGGGCTTTACACAGAAAAAATGCATTGATTATAAAGAGATTTTTTCTCCAATTTATTCAAAAGACTCTTTCAGGATTATAATGGCATCAATGGCGCATTTCTGTCTTGAATTACATTAGATAGATGTGAAGACAATGTTTCTCAATGGTGACATTAATAAAATGATCTATATGGTATAGTTAGAAAAATTTATTTTTGGAGACTCAAATAATATAATTTGCAAACTTAAAAAATCTATCTATGAGCTCAAGCAAATATCTCGATAATGGTATTTAAGTTTTATCAAGTGATCATCTCATTTGCTTTCTAGATAAATTTGGTAGATAATTGCATATACCATAAGTTTTGTAAGAGCAAATATATGTTTTTGATTTTATATGGCGATGTCATTTTGCTTGCCAATAGTGATATAGGCTTATTGCACAATACCAAAAGATTTCTAACTAAGAACTTTGAGATAAAAGATCTTGGTGACATATCTTTTGTATTAGGCATACAGATATCGAGATAACTCTTGAGGTACTCTAGAATTATCACAAAAAAGTTATTTTTGAAATAGTTCTCAAGAGATAGGCATGTAAGATTACAAACCAAGTGATAACCCTATGGCTAAGGAGACAAGTTTAGTGTCAATCAGTGCCCCAAAAAATAATTTTAAGAAAAATGAAATACAGAAGATAACTTATGCATCAACAGTAGGTAGTCTGATATATGCTCAGGTTTATACCTGATCGGATATTGCGTATGTTACTAGGATATTGGGTAGATACTTAAGTAATCCAAGATTAGACCATTAAAAAACAGTCAAATGAGTCTTGTGGTACTTACAGAGAATAAAAGACTATTTGCTCACATATCAGAGGTTAGATAAGCTTGAAATCACTGGGTATACTCACTCTAATTTTACTAGATGTCAAAATAGAATAAAATCCACTTTAGGTTACATCTATCTACTAGCTGGAGGTGTTGTCTCATGAAAGAGTACTAAATAGTCTTTTATAACCTCTTCTACAATGACAACAGAATTTATAACATGTTATGAGACATCCAATTATAGAATATAGCTATGGAATTTTGTAATAATAGGTGATGTTGATAGACCACTTAAGTTATTTTATGACAATAAGTCAGCAGTGCTATATTCCAATAACAACAAGAGCTCGACGAAGTCGAAGTATATAGACATCAAATTTCTAGTTGTTAAAGAAAGAATTCAGAGTAGGTAGTTGTCTATTGAGCATATTGGCACAAACTCCATGATTACGGATCCGCTTATTAAAAGATTACCACCCAAGATGTTTCATGAGTACACTGCTCGTATGGGTGTCATATCATTTAAGGATATTCAATTTTAGTGAGAGTTTGTGATTTTTAGATGCTTTTATAATATAGACATTTTCAGTTATTTTAATTTCTGAATATTTCGAGTTATTTTCTGCAGAAATAAAGTTTTGATTTATTTATATTTTGACTTTGGTATGATTTGATCTCACTAAGGTTTAAGGTGGACTAGTTGAAAATAGGCATGTTAAGATCATATTATATGAAATTTTCATGCTACACATCCACATCCTGATCCATTTCATTCACTTGTATTAGCATAGTGACCATTGATGGGTCGAGTTACGATAAATATAACAAAAATATTTTGATCCTATGTTGATATAATTGATGGATCGGATTGGTTATAGATACATTCTAGTAATGACAATAAGGTTGAGCTTATACGGTTATTTTTACGAAACATAATTATAAGGTTCCATATATAACCCAAGTATAATATTATTGGATTTTTAATCCAATATTATTGGATTTTTAATCCAATATTGTTGGATCCTTAATTCAATATTGAGCTTATATGTGAATAATTATGTGTTGCGAACTGTCATATAAAGTGAAGCTCAATTAAAGTGATCAATTAAGATTTTCGGTATTATAGACTTTAATGTATCTAATAGGATGTGGGCCTTTAGTGTAGAAACCTAATAGTATTATAAATTCTATGATGAGCAAAATTAGGAATACCCAGTAATAACAGGAAAAATTTATCTATATAAGTGGTTATGGTCTTCAGGTCACACGTATTTTTTTTCATTTTTTTGATATCCCATCATTTGAGAGAGAGTGCAGAGAGAATTAAAGGATTCTCTAAGAGAATTGGTAGATTTAGAAAGCCAATCACACAATTCTAGAGAACTATTTAGCGTCATGAATTCAGATACGCTTCTACATATTATGTTATTAATTCTTGGTGATACAATATAATATTCCTGAGTTATAGGTGATAGCTGTCACCAAAGTTTTATTTATCTTAACATAACCTGGAAAGAAGTGATCTTGATCCAACGAAAAATTTTCCCTCTAAATCAAGATCAATTTATTTGTTATTTATTTTTTTTTCACAAGATTCTGTGTAGGTTAGATGAATTTGTCTTTGAGAACAAGCAAGTCCTTGGAACAGGCAGAGAAGAGAAAATATATGCTAAAAAATGGAGAAGTTTAACCGTAAAAGTTCATTGCCTCTTCTAATGTTATATACAATCCCATCCTAAACTTCACTGTCGAAGAGATCAGATGGTGAAAAAAAAAAGAAAAAAGAAAAAGAAAGGTTGACATTCAAAAAAATTTGGATGTATTTTAAAATTAGTTTTGTCAAATAACAAGGAGTTTGACTCTTTTTGCCAGTAAATAATTACGGCAACAAAAGTCTACTTATTTTATTTTAGCACGACATTAGTTAAAGACATCCCAAGCTCCCAACTATTTAGATTATAACGACATAGTTACGTATAAGAATAGAATGACTAAAAAATGAAAGCAATTCTGAAAAAGATTCCACTCACGATTATTTCAACGATTATAATTAAATAACACTGTGGTTAGAAACATAAAATAGGTACAACAATGGTGACAAAATTACATGCTCTAAGTTGATAATGCTTTAAATTATTATTTGTCAAATAATTAAGTGGATCATGTCTTCTTTTATTGAAACTGATCCACTTATACCACGTTATTCGCTTAACTCAGTTACAAAGGTTGTGGGTATATCATTATTATTTATTAGTTAATTAATTAAGCATACTTATGAGCGATCTGAGAGAGACAATCAGAAACTGGTTGGGGCTTGGAAAGCATTGCCATATGATCAGCACCCTTGATCTCCATCAACTCATTAAAAGGATTGTTTCGGATCATCCAGTGCTGAAATTCCTGAGGAATAGTATCATCCTCTTCGCTACCAATAAAAACTCGCTTCACAGATCCATATCCTTCATTAGTGAACTTATTTGCCTTGGATAATTCATCTGTAAACAGTGATCCTGGCCTCACTAACATCTTTGCTAACTCCAGATCCTTTAATTCAAAATAAAGTAAATATAACTGATATATAGTATTTAATTAAAATATAATAATTGAATGATTGAATAAATTAGATTGGTGAGAGAGAAAAACTTATAAATGCTGATCTAATTATCAAGAAATTCTAAAATATACCTAAGATAATATAATTAATTAATATATGTATAACTTGTGTAATTGAATTTAATACAACTACCACTTAAGTAGTAATTTTTAAAATAAATATACATATATATCATAATATTATAAATACTGGGCTAATTATCGAGAAATTCTAAAATATATATGAGATCATATTATTAATTATATGTATGATTTGTGTAATTAAATTTAATATAATCATTATTTAAATGATGATTTTTTTTAAAAAATATACTTATATATCATAACATTATTTGTTTGTTGCATAATTAATATTATATCTATTTTACAATTTCTCTTAATCAGCTGAGACTATTGAGATGATATGACCAGTCAATATTACTCTACCACATAGAATAGTGGGTTACCAAAAATTTAATATTAAAAAATTATTTAAAATCTTAGTCAAGTGGTAAAATGTTATTGATTTTCTGAGGAAGTAGGACCATCGTGCAGAATCCGTTCTCCTCGCGAGAGATGAGATCAAGTGCCCCCACATAGGGCTCATTTCAATCTCTATTAAAAAATGTGGATTAATTGTAATTTTCTCTCTTACTAATAAATTTTTGAACTAATACCTCATAAACTACAATTTTATTTATTCAAACTCTCAATAAGAAAATAATAATAAATTAATCTGAATTATTTCAAAACCAGAAACTCTGTTATTTTTTAAATAAAAGTTGATTTTTAATCTTTTTATTTAATTTTTCGATTTTTTTTACTATTTTATACTAAAAATTATTATTGATTTACGGTGAAAAATATCACGGCAAGTGAGATTGATAGCAGAGAGAAATACCTCGGGAGGACTAAGCTGATAGAGATTGAGTGCTAAGAAGTTGGGCCCAAAAAGAATTGACACGCGGGATGGATTTGATTTGTCAATTACTGACTATTGAGTGTCCAACCGTTCTCTCCCTGGGGTCCCTTCACTGAACTTTTCAACAGAAATAAAAAAATCATTGACAATTGCCCACCTGTAGTTGCCTCAGATTTAAAATTCAAAAAAAAAATTAAAAAAATTCTTAATTTGTTCAGAAAAAAATATAGTTTTTTTTTAAATTGGAGCAAATAATGGTTGGACAATTAATATTTTCTCTAAATAAATAAATAATGAAATAAATTATTCAAATACCCGATCCAAAACATAAGATGGTTGGTGTTTGGTGTCTGGCATGAATGCTGTTAAGAAAATAGCAACTGATATTTTGTGTGGGAATTTGTTTGCTGCCAGGGCTAAACTCAAGCCTCCAAAGCTGTGTCCAACAAGTATGACATTCTCGTCTGCCGAAAGTGAGGCCAAAATCTCCAACAAAGGCTCATTGTATTCGTAAAATGAATGAACATCCTGGATTTTCTTCATGTTGATGCCGGAGGCTGCAAGGTCCACCGCCGTCACCCGGTGACCAGCTGCCTCCATATGCGTCTTCACCTTATACCAGCACCAGGCTCCATGGTTTGATCCATGCACTAGAACAAAATGCTTCTGTTGCTTGGCTTCTGCCATTTTCTCAATTTTCTCCGTTGGTTTCATTTACGTGCGTACCTTATCGCGAGCTTTATTCATAGATTTCTTTTGTGTGTGCGCCTTATTGTGTGCTTTGTATAGGTATCTACTCTCCCATAATTCTCTAGTCGTATTCATTTTGTTTGAACATAAGAGCTGGACCGAGGCATCAAAAACCTATCATTGACTAAAGTGCCATTCTCCATATACGTCGCTTATCGTCTTGAAATTGAATTGGGGTGGCTTACATTGGTGGATATTAGAAGGGGAGCCACAAGAGGAGGTGATGGTCATGCCCGTGAATAAGTAATTTAATACGAAAATGACTTGTAAACCTTCAACCGCCCTTCTTTCCTCATCCGTAACTTCATCCTCGTACAATATCTGGTTTGTTTGTATTTGTTAATTGAGATAAATAGTTTGTAGCTCCACTTCCCTTTGAAACCATTTTCCAAACATTTCACATCACCAGCCTAGGCCAGTTATGATGAAAAGACAATGTCAGGAGCTCGTTCGAAAAATGTTACAATTTTGAATATCCACGCAAAAATATATAACAATAGGACTCTTGATGGCTTTTGTGTTTTGAAAACGATATATGAGAATTCTATGGTCAATGCGTGCTTTACATGTGCATGCACTTCAACGGTGGCGATGTAATGGCCTCAAATAATAGATCCATGTCCAATAAAGTTAGGCAACATATATAGATTAGGTGATGTTTGTTTTTTAATCTCAAATGTAGATATACGTGAATGTTTAAACCTCGATAATGTATTTGTTTTCTTGTTTGAATCTCTAAAAATAAATATTAAGTTATTTGTTTTTTAAATTTAGAAAACTAAAAACATATACTTTGACATTTGTATACTTATAAAATTTGAATGTCAAATAAATTTTATATATATATCAAAGGATATAAGTACTATAATATTTTATCATATAAAAGTAAAATTATGTTCGAGTGAATACATAATGATCTTGGAATTATAATATATAAGGGTAGATCAAGATATATATTTTTAAACACAAGTTTAAACACAATTTTTTAACCATTAGATTAAATTGAAACGAAGGGTTAAGATTAGATAACATAAGTTATTAATTTTATTAATATTATTCTCTCTCCTCTCCTTAATATTTAATTCTCTTTCTTCTTTTATTTAAAACCTTCTCTTTTCTCTCTCGTATTAATGATTGTAAATGGAATGATTAAAACCATCAAAATTAATTATGTAACTTACATGATTTATTTATAACTATACACTAGCCCGTTTTAATTACCCAGAAGCCAAAAGCACTTGTCCTTCTTCTACATACAATACTTTCTTCAATTAGTGACTCTGCTGATGAAGATTTCCTGTTTCTCAATCTTCTTCAACTGCATCATTATTTATTAACGTATGCTTCATGATGAAATGATCAAATTCATATCAATGTGTTTTTTTTTTTAAAAAAAAATGTGGCATCTTATCATTTTTTTTTTCGCTTTGTGCTTACATAAAAAGCTTTATGCATTCCATTTACAAATTATATAAGTAAATTAATTTAAAATATAATGGAAAAGAACAATGTTGTTTGATAGGAAATGATCATGATTTTTTTTTATTAAAACCTTTTACGAAGTTTATTGATGAAGGTTGTGCATATACGGCTTACTTGTACCATTGGTTCTGAAACTACATATCGAAAATTGTACAAGTTTGTTCCATATATTGCTACTTTGTAAGTAGCAATATGCCCCCAAGCTCCTAGTCGAGCTGGCTAAATGCCTTGAATACTGCGGCTGTGAAGATTTGAGTTTGAGTTTGGGAGGTAATGAGTGGGGTTAAAATTTAGTATTTGGGTTTGCCCTATGCAATATATGGAAGTAAATTAATTTTGATGGATTATGTAAGTAAATTAATTTACTTCCATATATTGCTACTTTTTTTTTTTAAGGAAAGGGGGGATTTAATTGTTTTAATTATCTTATTTATAAATCTATAAGAGAGATAAAAGAGAAAATCCTAAATAAAAGAAGAAAGAGAATTAAGATTAAAGAATGGAGGGAGAAAAGTATTAATGAAATTAATAACTCATGTCATCTAATCTTAGCCTTTCATTTCAATCTAACCCAATGGTTGAAAAATTATGTTTAGACTTGTGTTTAAAAGTGTATCTCTTGAAACTATCCTATATTTACACACACACACACCCCTTTGATTACTGAAAGTGGGAGATTTAAGAACTTGATGAGAGAAGGAAAGTATGAGAGATTCCATAAAGGCTGAAAAAAATTGTGAGAAAACGTGTATGGGTTGGCTTTTGGATTGGCATAAAAATAAATAATAAAATATGGATATTTTTTCACATTAGAAATTAGTGGGGTGATTGAGATTTCTCTATTTAGTAAAAAGATAAAAAAAAATGGACTTATTATATTGAGCAAATATTATTTGAAAAGTTCCATTAAGTTATAAAAACTAATACCTACAATTAACTTAGTTAATTAAGTCAAATCACTTTAAATTATTAAGTTAAAGTGATTTAATTAACTTAATTAAACCCTGTTAACTTATACTACTTGTTACTTTCTAAATATGATGAAATTAGAAGATGTAAGTCTAGAGTATGCTTCTTATATAAAAGAAAAAAAAACTAGAGTATGCTTATTTTAATTGTTTATTTTTTATGCGAAAAAATGCAAAAAGAAACGTTTTTTTTCTTTTTCCTTTAGTTTATTTGATTTTTGTGGCGAGTTAGACTTCAGATAATTTGAATGGTGCCAAATGTGTCATGTCTTAATAATCATGGATACATGTTAAACAATGCCAAATGTGTCATGTCCCATCACATGTTTGTTAAGAAGCCATGCTAGTATTCAAATTGTTTTTGATAGGAAGAATTATTAAAAGGATTTAGTTACGTTAGAATAATTTTAAGATAAAATATATTTTTATAATTATAAAATTAAAGTTATAATAAATTTTTAATTATTTATCACTTTACGTGTGTGACTGAGATTTATATTCAATTCTAAATCAACTTTAATATAGTCATGACTTTATTAAAAAAGCCTTATTCATGTTTCTTAAATTTAACATGACAACATTAAGATACGACACAAATACAATATGATTACACAAACTGCCATCAATACTTAACAGATATTCTTTCCATTGTGTTGAATTTATGCTTCTAACTTATGAATTTATGCTATTTCCTTTGCTTTTGTTGTTCTATATTGTTCAAATTAACAATGCCTAGTGTAAGGGGATGAGAGTTTCAAGCCTGTGCGGTACTCCCGCATTCCATACTACGAGAATAAATCTAGTGGAAGTGGTACAATATCGACTGATTTTGCCCTATCTTGGACTCATCAGGAGAATGGTTTCAGTTCCCAACTAGTATGTATAGGGTTTCACCTAGACCGTTCTTCCACTTTAAGTCCTCGACTAGCGACAAGCTCCCTAAACTCAACCGGGTCGATTTGCCTGAACTCCAAAGAATCTAGGTCCATGACGTTTCTCAACACACATGCCTCTTACTAGATTATTAAATACATTTCAACACATTATTGGGAAATTGATTAGGTGAAACAGATACACAACTCAAATGAAATTGAGAAATAATGAGATAATAAAACCACACGAGATACTAGAAATTACGTGATTCGCCTTTTAGCCTACGTCTACGAATAAAGACAGATGGAAGTAATTTTACTAGTGATGCAGAGTTACAATTACTGTGATATTTTAACTGACTACCAAAACCCCAATACAATTAAACTCTCAAATCACTAAACTCTTTAAAACTTTCTAAATAAAAAAAAAGAAATTAAAGAGTTGAATATATAGAGAAAGAGGAAATACCTCTCCTTATATAGGTAAATTTGGGTTATTGTACATTATTATTTTATTTTTTTCTCTTCTTTTTTGGCTCAGCATCTCCTTTTCTCTTCTTGTTTTTATTTTTTTTCCTTTGTTCTATTCAAGGAAGGAAGCAACATTCTTGCTTAAAAAAAGTTAGCGCGGGCCTACCTTCTAGAATATGGCACCTGCATGTCATTTCTTTTCATTCTCCCACTAGAAGATTAGACTGGGAATCAATCAATCTCTACACTATCCTTTCTGCTTCGTTATTGTCGTGTTACTTACGACTTTACTAGACTACAAAAGGATCTACTCTATATAAACTTGTCTGTACTGATCGACTTAGTTAAAAGATTTACTAAATTCTCCTTAGTATGGATTTTTTGGAAATCCACATTTCCATCTTCCACTACTTCTCCAACGAAGTGATATTATACCCCTATATGTTTTTTCCTTGAATGAAAGACGAAATTTTTTACAATATGCAAGGCATTTTGACTGTCAAAAATAAAAATTTTTTTGTTATTTGTGCCTGAGCTCCTCCAATAACCTTTATATCGAAATAGCTTTCCTGCAAACTTGTGTAGCTGCCATGTATTCTGTTTCTGTTATAGATAAAGTCATAATGGTCTGCAATTTTAAAACTTAGCTTACAGCTCCTCCTACAAGTATAAACATATAGCTAGTAATGGATTTCCACTTATTTAGATCTCCCACAAAATCTGAATCTATATAGCCCTTAACAGTAAACTCTAATCCTTTATAACATAATGCAATATTTGAAATTCCTCTAATGTATCTCACAATCCTTTTCCTTTCTAATGATTTTCACCAGGATTCGTCATGTATCGACTGACTTCTCCCACTGCTTGTGCAATGTCTGATCTTGTGCATATCATAGCGAACATCAAACTTTTTACTGCTGATGCATACGATACTTGAGACATCTTCTTCCTTTTTGTTTCATTGCTAGAACATATACTTGAGAATAATTTAAAATTAATAAGAACTGAAGTAGAAATTGACTTACAATCATACATGTTAAAGTGTCGCAGGATTTTCTTCAAATAATTCTTTTAAAAAAGCCAAATCTTTCTGTTATCTCTGTCTCAGTAAATTTGCATTCCTAGAATCTTGTATGCTAGTCCCAAGTCCTTCATTTCAAACTTTTAGCCAACTGTGCCTTCAATTCTTGGACTCGATCTTTGTTAGGGTCTGTTACCAACATGTTATCCATATACAACAGTAAAATAATAAAATTATTATCTTCAAACCTCTTATAATATGCACAATGGTGTGAATTGAGTCTGTTGTATCCAAGGCTCATAATGAAGGAATCAAATCTCTTATATCAATACCTCGGTGCCTAATTGAGATCGTATGGAGATTTGTTCAACTTATAAACCAAGTTTTCCTTGCTTTTTTTAGCAAAATCTTCTAGTTGAAGTATATAAATTTCTTTTTTAAGTTATCTATGAAGAAATATAGTTTTCACATCTAACTATTCTAAATGTAGGTTAAATATAGCACATATCACTAAAACTACTCTAATTGGAGTAAATCGAACCACCGAAAAAAATATTTTGTTGAAGTTAATACCTTCTTTCTGAGCATATCTTTTTACCATCAATTTTGCATAGTGCCATTCTACTTACTCATTACCATCACACTTGATCTTATAGACCCATTTATTTTTAATGACTTTTTTTCCCATGTGATAATGGCACAAGTTTCCATGCCTTGTTCCTATATAAAGCCTTAATTTCTTCCTGTATTACTATAATCTACAAAGCAACATCTGAGTTGTTCAAAACTTTATAGAAAGTTGATGGCTCTCCATCCTCTGTTAGAAAACAGTATATAACATTAACCTCAGTGACATAATTCGAGTGCCACACTGGCAATCGTTTCTCACGAGTTGATTGACAAACTTCTAGAGTCTCAGATTCGATTGATTCTTGTTCTCTATGCTCTAGTGCTATTTTGGAAGAATATGATTTTTCTAAATTATTTACCACATATATTGGCATAGGCTCTGACTTTTCTTTTACAGTGCTATTATCCTTATATTTCCTTTACAGTTGATCTTCTACAAAGATAATATCTCTGTTGATGATAATTTTGTGGGCAGTAGGGTCCCACAGACGATACCCTTTTACTTTATCATTATATCCCAAGATAATGTACCTCTTAGATTTTAGATCCAACTTTATTCTTTCTTGAGTATTATATATCACATATATATGATATCTAAATGTATATAGGTGAGAATAATTTACTGACTTTTCAGTCCACATCTCCATTAGAGTTTTTAATCCAATTACGGTTGACAGAGACCTATTAACTATATAACAAGTAGTTTTGGTTGCTTTTGCCCAAAATAAGTTGGGTAGACTAACAGTCCTCAACATAACTATTATTCTTTCTGTAAGAGTCCTGTTCATCCACTCTATCACTCTGTTTTATTGAAAATTGTATGCCACCATGAACTGTCTCTGAATACCTTCTTGCTTACAGAAAGTAAGAAATTCGTTGTTTGTATACTCTCTACCACTATCTGTCCTCAAGAACTTTACCCTCTTTCTGGATTTAAGTTATACTCGTGCTTTGTATTGCTTAAATACTGTAAATATATCTTATTTTTTCTTAATTAGATACTCCCAACATTTCCTGGAATAATCATCTATAAAAGTCACTAAGTACTTTACTCCTTCTATGGATATATCCGGTGATTCTTAAACATCAGAATGAAGTCTAGCATACATTTACTTCTAACAATAGATCTAATAAATTTTAACCTATACTGCTTACTTGTAACACAATACTTATAAAATAATAAACTTACCGATTTGCCCTGGAAGTAGTTTTCGATCAGAGAGAATTTTCAAACCTTGTTCTGACATGTGACAAAGTGTGAAATGCAACATCATTGTTGAATCTTCTCCATTTGATGCAACACACGCATTAGCTTCCTATAGTGTCTCCCTTTTAAGCATGAATAAATTAATACCGATCTTTTCTGCCTTCATCAAAATAAGCGCACCTCTAGCAATATTCATAATCTTATTTTCAACATGAGTTTTATACCTATGACTATCTATTTGTCTTAAAGATAATAGATTTTTTTTAAGCCTTTGACATACTGTACCTTTTTAATTATACAAATTATATCATTAAATATTTTGGTTTTGATAATACCAATACTAGTGATCTTTAAAGCATGATCCCCATGTATATAGATTCTTTTGAGATTGGTTCATATATGTGGAACCATTCTCTCTAAGAAGTCATATGCTAGGTAGCTCTTGAGTCTATAAGCTAGACATTATATAGCTGTTTTTTGTCTTCCGTAACTATTGTTGCCTCACTGTAGAAAATTTCGCCATCATCTAAGGTACTTGGTATGCACTCCTGAGCATTTGATAACTGACCTCTCTTCTTTTCTTGTTACTCCAACACTTTTTCTTGACATATCTTTTCTTGCTACAATTGTAGTACTTGACATTTTTTTTACTTCTCGATTTTGATCTACCATAATTCTGACTCCTATTGGGGCCACTTTCCGTTGATCTCTCTCTTGTCACCAATAATGCTTCTGCCTATTGTAAACTCACTTGTCTCTCTTCTCTATTTTTTCGCTTGCTCTCTTTATTTAATATAAAGGTTGCAACATCATCAAAGAGTAGACTATTTGCCTGGTTGTTATTCTTCAAATTGATGATAAATTAATCATACGAATCTAGTAGGCTCTAAATTAGAAGCTCCACAAGTTTATTTTCCTCTATTTTATGACCCAGTGTTGTGAGTTATGAAAATAAAATTTTTAAGATATTGATATTGTCATTTACTGTTGTAGATTCTGTCATTCAAAAAGTATAGTCTTATTTTCAAAACGATTTTGTTGTGTAGTAATTTGGTTTTATACAGTCTTGTAAGAGTGTCTTAAATTTCTTTTGCTATCTTTTCTCTACCACACTGAATAATACCCCATCTATAAGTGCCAAGTGTAGATTATCAATTGCATTGCCGTCCATCTTATTCCATTTGTCATCAGTGATTTCTACAAGCTTTTCCCTAATTGTTGTCAAGCAATTATTTTGTTGCAAAATTGCTCGCATCTTTATTTTCCATAACGAGAAATTATTCCTACTGAACTTCTCAATTTCAAACTTTATCGCCGTTTTGTTACCATACACAAATTAGCATATCTCCTTAAATAGTTATATGTGTGAAAATACTCACTAGAAAAGTTTTCAAGAAAGAATGAAGGGGTTACAAACAGTCTCACTTAAAATCCAAACTCTCTAAACTTTTATTGCCTTTGTGATAAAACTTTCTTATACATATACAAAATCACACATTTGCTCTACTCACAACACTATTACTTGCTTTACACTTAAAAAAAGAGATTGGATCGCTCCCATCGTTTCATGTAAATAGTAACTATATATGTAAACAGTACTGTATGCGTGAACAGTAACTGTATATGTGAACGATAACTATATATATGAACAGTAACTATATATGTGTATAGTACTATATACGTGAACAATGCCCTTGCATGAACAGGTTTCTGACCTTAAAATTACAGCCAATAGCTCTTATACCATTGTTGGAAAATTGATTAGGTGAAGCAAACATGCAACTTAAGCAAAATTGAGAAATAATGAGACAATAAAATCACACGAGATATTAAAAATTTCATGATTCAACTTTTAGTTTATGTCCACGAGTAAAGATAGAAGGAAATAATTTTACTAGTGATGTAGAGGTACAATTATTGTGGTATTTTAATTGATTATCCAAAATTTCAATACACTCAAACTCTCAAACTACTAAATTCTTTAAAAATTTTTAAATAAAAAAAAGAGATTAAAGAGTTAAATATATAAAAAATAAGAAAATAACGTTCCTTATATAGTTAAATTTAGATTATTGTACATTATTGTTATTATTATTATTTTTTTGGCCTGACATCTCTTTTTTTTTTCTTCTTTTTATTTTTTTCTTTTGTTAAACAACATTCTCGCTTCAAAAAAAAAATTAGCATGAGCCCACGTTCTAGAATGTGGGACCCGAATGTCATTTCTTTTCACACATGACTCCAGGCAATTGCAATGGGAAGAGTAGTGCTTGTAGCTTCGGCGCATATTGCTTCTTGAGCTTTGACTGGAAAAAGGATAAGTTACTCTTCCTGTTTTGAAAATAGTGAAGAACATTTTTCCCAGGAGCTTGTGGAGAAAAGTATTGAAAGCAATATTATAGATCCTGTAATCGCTGAAGAAGAAGGATTGTGGACTGAAAAGGAGAAACAATTGCTTAGCAACACAGAGTTTGCCATTAAATGTCTTTCTAAATCCGAACAAGACAGGCCAACGATGGTTCAAGTGGCTAAACAACTCAGGCAACGTCATAGATCTGTTTAATTTAGAGTCTCAAAATTTACCAATTAATGACCATAAGCAACTTCCTTTTGGAGGGGAGCATCGATATTTCTTGTTGATGGATTTGTTTGTCTTTTGCTCTTTTCTAATGTCTAAAGGTTTTGAAAGCTACACAAAGTCATGTCTGAACTCTAATGACACCCCATGTGCGCATGAAATAACAATTCAAAGTTATTTCACGTGACGTGTCCCAGACAATGCACACAAACAAAATGTGGACTATTCATCTAAAAATATCTTTGATCCAAATAAAAAATCATGACAATACTAACTGATATGGGCGCAACATTAAGTATACTTATGAGCAATCTGAGAGAGACAATCAAAAAGCCGTTGGGGCTTGGAAAGCATCGGCATATGATCTACACCCTTCATCTCCATCACCTCATCGGCGGGATTGTTTTGTATCATCCAGTGCTGAAATTCCTTGCTGACACAAATATCCTCATCGCATACCACATAAACTCGCTTTATAGATCCATATCCTTCATTACTGAACTTATTTGCCTTCGATAAGTCATCAATAAACACTGATCCTCCCCTCACTAACATCTTTCCCAGCTCCACATCCTTTAATTCAAAATAAAGAAATATAATATTACGTTATACGACGTTAATAAGACTTAATTAGCCTGATGAGGGATTGAAATTGAGCTTCACATGATTCTCATTTCAATGATTCGAATCCTATAAAAAAAAATATGAATTCGTTGTAAAACTGTGTCTAGACATCAGTGAGAATGAATATTTGAACTACTAGTCGGATAAATGTGTTATCCGTATTATAAGTGTATGTACCTAAATTTCCCCCCAAAAAACAAAATAAAAAATTAAGGCAAACCTGAGAGTTAAGAAGTTGTGGCCGAAAAATATTGTCATCCGAGATGGATTTGATGTGTCAATCACTGAGAATTCAGTGTCCAACCATTCTCCGCTTGGGATCCTTTCAAAAAACTTTACAATAACATATATATATATATATATATATATATATATATATATAGTGAGAGAGTTAAAAATTTATAAAATTTTCAAAGGTTAATATATATATAGAGTTTTTTTTAGTGTGGACGTTCATTTTTTTTTTCACGCAGACATAATTTAAAATTGTAAATTTTAAAGAGTTAATTTTTAATTTTTTAAAATTTTATGATCTTAAAGTTCATTTAAAATCTAATACTTTAAAACTGAATAGTCTTAAAATGTGTGCGTATAAAAAAGAATTATAGATGTTTGTATGAAAAAAAAAATACAAACGTCCGCAGCTAAGAATGATTAATAAACTCACTAACACAGAAAATAAGTTATTTATTAATTCGACAATGAAAAAATAAATAATGAAATAAATTATTCAGATACCCGCTCCAATACATAAGATGGTTGGTGTTTGGTGTCTGGCATGAACGCTGTTAAAAAAATACAAACTGAAATTCTGTGCGGGAATTTGTCAGCTGCCACGGCCAAACTCAAGCCTCCAAAGCTGTGTCCAACAAGTATGACCTTTTCGTCTGCAGCAAGTGAGGCCAAAATCTCCAACAACGGTTCGCTGTATTCATAAAATGTAGGAACATCCTCGATTTTCTTCATGTTGATGCCGGAGGCAGCAAGGTCCACTGCCGTCACGCGGTGACCCACTGCCTCCAGCTGAGGCTTCAGCTTGCACCAGGCTCCATGGTTTAATCCATGTACTAGAACAAAATGCTTCTGTTGCTTGGGTTCGGCCATTTTCTTAATTTTCTCCGTTGCTGTCATTTATGTGTGTGCCTTATCCTGTGCTTTATATAGATACCTACTCTTGAATAACTATCTAATAAGGATATTCTTAGTTTAGTTACCTTATTCATTTTATTAAAATAGAGATGTCTTGTATTGGAAAAAAATTCACAATCTATACACACACACACATATATTTCTGTCAAAACTTTATTTTTACCTCAGTCCCTCATAGATTTTTATTACTGATTCCACCCCTTGTACATGTTAAAACGGAAACAGAAAAAATATATAGTTTTAATAATTTAGATGAAATATTTTAAATTATAAATTGTCCTATTCAAATTAAAACTAATTAATTTATCTATTAAAAGATTATCTCTATCTTTAGACGGTGTGTTATTTTGTTTGAACATAAGAGATGCAACAAGGCATTAAAATCTATCAGACTAAAGTATCACTTCCCGCATACGTCGCTTATAGTCTTCAAATTGAATTTGGGTGCCCTGCATTGATGAATATTAGAAAGGAAGCCACAAGAGGAGGTGGCCCTGCCTATGTACCAGTAATTTAATATGAAAACGACTTGTAAAGTGTAAACCTTCAACCGCCCTTTTTTCCTCAACCGTAACCTCCATACAATAGCTGGTATTTTTAGATTTGTTTCACACAACTGGGATAAATAGTTAATAGCTCCATTTCCCTTAGGAACCATTTTCCAAACATTTCACATCACCAGTTTATGCCAGTTATGAGGCAAAGACATGGTCAGGAGCACGTTCAAATATGTTACAATTTAGAATATTCACGAAACAACATATAACACTGCGACTCTGATGTTAACGATATTATTTACATTTCCTGATGGTTTTTATGTTTTGAAAACGATATATGAGAATTCTATGTTCAATGCATGCTTTGAATGGTGACGTCGCGCACCGTTTGGGAAAAAAAAAAGGAAAAAAAGAAAAGCCACATTTGCATAGTAAGTTAAGTGGCCAGCTGCCCGTTGCATGCAATATGAGCTGCCTGCTTCACCACTTCTTCACGTGCCTGCTTCACCTCTTGCTTGCCATACGTATATTCCCCTTGCTTGCTTGAGGCGGTGAGCATGTTTATATATAAATTTTGACAGCTGCCTCATTTTAAGAGAGCAAATAAAGGAAATGGGAGAGAAATAAGAAAGTGAAGAAGAGACAAGAGAGGGGGAAAAAAAGAGAAAAAGAGAAATTGTGAGTGGAAAAGAATTTGAAAAGTGGAATAGAGGAAAATATTACAAGAATTAGAGTTAGATCTATATTAAGTGAGTTAGTGGATAATAGATTTATGAAATTCAAGTATTCATGATTTAATTCACATCATATGTATAAGTTTTTATATTAGTTCTAACAGTTAATTTTTGAATCTTATAGTTTAAGATAAATTTGAGAACCAATGAACACATAAAAGCCCCCAAAGAACTTTAAAGTGAAATAGAATTTATGAGCATATACTATTATTACTATTTTGTATTTCGTGAGATACTTGTGTTTGATGATTTAATATCATGTTATGCTTACTTATACACAGATTATATGTTTAATTAAGTCATAATATATGATTACTAGGTACTATATATATAGCATTTGTCATAGACTCTGTGCATGCATCTTGAGAGTTAGGTCAGTCTACTCATGCGATAATGGCTCAAACTAGTATTGAACGTTATTTTCCCTAAGTACTATTTGGTGCAACTTTGTCATATATGAATGATTTTTATGTTTGTTGATGCGTTACATTTAGTGCAAAGTTATGTCGCATGATTATGTTTACACCCTACTATGCTACTTTATTTTTCTATATATAAATTATATCCACTTACTGAGCTATAAGCTCATTATTTTCTTATTATCCCTTTTTTCCTAAGATTCCGCAGGATTTCATACAGATACGTTCTAGTAATTGAGATGAAGTCATGAGATGCATTGCTACATGTCTTGCATTTTGAACATGTTTATGTTGCTTATGCTTTTGTATACATATATATCTGTAATGTAAGTATTTATAATAAAACATGAACTGTGCAAGTTTTGAATACATATATATTTTTGGAGAAGGCATAGAAGTTGTTATGTGTTTATAGTAAAGGTTGTATTATATATATATATATATTCATAAATTAAGTGTTACCATGAATTTTAGTTACTAGACTGTGTGATTTGCCTCGGATCCACCATATAAGTCCCAGAAGGTCTTATCAAGTGCATACACTTTAATGATGGCAATCTAATGGCATCAATAATAGATTCGTGTCCAATGAAGTTAGAGAACGTGTATAGAGTTAGCTTTTATTAATTGTTATATTTTATGATGATGAAATTAGAATATCTAAGAGAATATTTATTTTAATTGTTTGTTTTTGAAGCATTAAAATTCAAAAAGAAACTTTTTTTTTTTAGTTTACTTGACTTTTTGAGGAATTACTTATCAGGGGTGGATAATTCATATTTGTGAAATAAAAATAACTAACCAAATTCTAATCACTTAGGTTTTAGACTAGGGACAAGTTAAAACTTTTCAAAAATCAGTTGGGACCCTTTCATAGTTTTAAAACTTTTATGGGCACTTTTGCTGAATCAAATAATAGACAATGTCTTTAAGAGTCATGTTTTTAAAATTTTCAAAAAGGCATTCAAAAAAGCTGATCGCGCAGGAGTTCTATTAAACTTAAGGGTGGGTAAATTACTTGATCCATCCTAATCCAAAAAATTTAAGTTCAAATCAAATTCAAATAAAGATTTTAACCTAATTAGATTGAATTTTAATAGGTTGAATTTTGACAAACTTGATTGGATCATATTATGATTAAATGAGCCAAACCCAATTTGATCTAAAAATCCAAAGCAATCAAAGCATAGATAAACACAAATTTTTTATCCACTCTTATTCTATCCAAACATATTCAGATGATATCAAAATTGGATTACATGTTTGGGTTGAGTTCAGATTATTATTATTATTTTAATCCAATTAACCCAAAATCTAATCAAGTTGATCTGAACCCGATCCAAACCCGAATTTACTTACTTCTACTAAAGTTTTAATACAACTGAAGAATTTTTCAAAATGGTGGGATCTGGTCATGGATTTGTAGCTGCCTTCTAGATTCTAGTTTGGACAATGTTAAAAGTAGAGGTGACAACATAAGTCATTACACAATTTTTTATTCTATTTATAGATGTTGATAAGATTAATAAATAAGTTAATATAACATGACATCATAAATAAATATGTCATATCTATATTAGGTCACCTCAACGCGATTACATATTTTTGACATAGATATTAATTTTTCAATTTTTCAATTTCTTTTAGTGTTATCGGTTATTATTATTTTTATGTAATGATCTAAATTTATATTGTTGGTTTTTATAATTCAATTTTGATATCTAGATTTGTTTAAGTTTGTATGTCCTTTATAATTTTGTAATCATATATTTCATTTTAAAAACTTGAGTTATGATAATATTTCCATTGGCAATCGGACTGTTAATCGTGTAACCATGCTGCTATCGTATGATTGTGTCTTAATTATATTAATGTGATCATGTTATAATTGTATAATCATGTCAAGTGTGTCATGTCATATCACATGTTTAATAAGCGGTCCATAATTATATTTGAATTTTTGACACAATAGATAAACATATTTTATTTGTGTCTCATAAATTTAACATGATACGATTATGATGCAATACAAATACAACATGATTACACGAGCTCCCACCTATACTTAAAACATATTCTTCCCGCCATGCTGAATTTGGCTAACAAAAATGTGGTGTTCGATTACCAGCATGTTGAACATGTGCTTTTTATTTATTAATTTCTGCTGTTGCTTTGCTTTAAAAATTAATAAGATCTAAATAAATTATTATTTAAATAAAACTAAAATAATTCATTCATAGTCTCAAATTATGTCATACTAAAACAAAAATTTTATTTTTTTGAAACCAATATATAAAAATTAACTAAAGTGATTGAATTAAATCAATACAAAAATTGAAACTTCACTCTATACTTGTTTAATTATTCAATTGTTTAATTTTTTCTATTCTTATTAGGTAAGATATTGTGTGGTTTCATTGTTAACTACGTTTTGACTTAATTATTTACTAACAATATCACATTTAAACATTTTAATTTTTCTTAAATTAAATAAATTCTTATTTTATTTTATTTTATTTTATTTTATCTTATTTTTTTTTTGGCAGATTTACGGATTTTTGTGTTTGTAGATTCATATATAATCCATCAATTATAAATTTTTAAAATTTTTATTTCAATCCACTCAACTTGTGTGGGCTGAAATTTTCACAAATTAGATTTTTAATGATTGGACGAATTGAGGAGATTTCACTTTGATTTTGAACACCCCTACTACTGGGATGTTGTTTGAAGCGACATGTTTGCCACTCAATAGTGTCACTGGGGACTAGTTTTTTCAGCTTGAAGAGGCCAAGACTATGACTATCTCTTATTAGTTGTGCCATCAAACTAATTGAGGCCACTTACTTCACGATTTGCATCCTGATCTGCTTCTAGCCGCTTTAGTTCTTGTCTTCTTCGATTTCTGATAACCAAGTCATCAAATCTCGATTCATTTCTCCGGGGAGTTGCAGTTATACAATCAGAATCCTTAGCTGGTGGTATTGGAAATGACGAGGTAGAATTACCAACCCTCAGATGTTGAAGGATTGTTCATGATTCTCTAGCGGACGACATGGCTTCAAAGAATTAAGTGCATGTGCCCAGACAACAGGAATTAGGCGAAGCATCTCCTGAATCAAGAAGATAAATTTAGCTAACTAATGATTTGGGAAAAAGTTCACCTACTTTAAGGAAGCTAAATGATGTTCCTTTCCGGAAAACTTAATCATTTTTACTGGACTATCGTTTTAGTGAAATCATTTACAAGAAAGTTATATCAATATTAAAGCACAATAGTCTTTTGAATCTTGACAGCAGAATACATTAGTAGTAAACTGGCCAAAAACTTGAAAGGAAAATAAAAATGAGAACATGACATTTGACCTTCTTATGTCAACAACCCCCTTTGAATACAATATTTTCATGAAGATTCATATTTAAGGAACATGTCTCAGACATAAGAATGGAATGAAAATATGCATAAAACTTCAACAAATCAAGAAATGTGTTGGTGTATACGGATTAGTCATGAATGATGATCAATATTACACTCTGAAATTGGTAAAAACAAACAAAGCTTGCATACCCCCCCCCCCCCAACAAAAAAAAAAACAATGAAGGCTTCTTAAAGCCCTGGCTCTCTAGGAAATCTGCAACTGATGCTGTCAAGGCTCGATAATCATTAGCAACTTTCATCAGTATTTCTGAAAATTGTTTCTGCCAAAAACCACAAAGCAATATCACCAAGCAAAATAAATTTTTCTTCCTGAAAAAGTAGCAAACTTAAATAATCATTTTAAAAGCCTTCAATTAGTACATTAACATTAGAGACAACAATGCCTATGTGAACATGTGCATCAATACACTGCTTGAAAAGGGGAAGGATACTATATCAACAGATCCACAAGTCATCTAATGAGGAATGTAAGTTTTATTGAACTTTAATGATTTAGTTTTCTTGAATTCTTCACAGAGAAGGGCTAAGGTCAGAGCCTGCTCTATTTCACCCAATACATACACTTGAAAGTTGAAATATAAAAGGTCAGGATAAATGTCATGTCAAAATTATCAGCGTACAATTAATTGTGGAAGTTATTAGTCAACAATTAAATTAAAAACTTGTGCTCAATACAGGTACTTGATATTCATATCCTCGTTTCATAGACATATGACCTTTACTGAGCAACATGACTTGGATGTAGTAACTCAGTTAACCAATCTACGCACTGAAATGTATCATCTAGGATGGAAATATATTTCACTAACTTCAAGGAAAATTTGAGAACATCTTAGTCAAACAAATATTATAACAAAGAGAAACTTCAATTTTCCATAAATTGCCAGAATTTGAACCCAAATTTGACTCACTTCTCCAATATATGGTTCATTGGCATCGAAACTCAATTCACAGGTCTTAAAATCAAATCCATAAGATTTGCTTAAGATCAAACTACCTAAATCCTTCACTGTAATTCTGAACAGTACAAATGTTTGTTGGAACGTGCAATCTAAATTAACTGTCAAACAAAGTTTCACAATATATTTCCACTATGGTTGTTAAAAGCATGTTTCACTGGGTCCCCAACCTGATATTCAACTTCTAGAGGAATGCATTCAAGTGAATAGGTTGTTGAAAACAAGCTATAACTCGATCCTTGGCATCATTTATAAATAACAGAAAGTTAAATGAGATAATACGCAGGCAATAAAAGACAACACTTTTGGTAAAAGCAAAATTTCTTCTGGTTTTTAACATAGTCCTAGTTGCGAGTGTCATAACTGGTCTTGGACTATTTACCACACCCATTGTATACAATATATGAATAGGATTCCCCAAACAGCATAACAATGAGAGATTTTGTGCATAAGCATGATATGGATTACTAAAACTTATGAATGAAGCTACAACCTCCAAGAAGCTTAACCGAGTTCAAGTCAAAAGGCCAGCAGTGCTATTAGAAAATTTACATTATTTTGAATTACATCTTTCAATATGATAGTAATCCTTGAAAGAGTTCCAGTCTTCTTTTCTATTTCACTCACATGGGTCAAATGTGCAACATTTTTACCTTCTTAAAATTTAAAACATGCAAGTCATGGGGTCACTCGGCAACCCAAAAAAAAAAAAAAAAATTCACAAATATCCATCAACTATCAAAAGCAATTTTAATTCATTTTTCAACATTGTTTGTATACAAATAATTCACCTTCCGACCTTGAATCTCCACTTGCAGATATGTTATCTTCCTCTGTATAGTTGTTATCTCTGTTAAACACTCTTATCAAGTCATCACCTTTTTTAGCATTGGTGCACAAATTTTTGAAGCTCTTCCTACATAACCATCCAATTTCAAAATTTAAAGCATTCACATGAGAAGCTATGAACCCCTTAAATGTCACACACTAATCAATTAACATTATTATAATACATAACTCAAATAAATGCGGGCAAATTGAGGAAGTGGGAATCTGAGAAAGGGGAGGGGAGCCGGAGAAGCCGAGATCAGTGGCGATGGAGAAAGCATCAGACATGCCTTCGATGCATCAACGACACTTCTTCCCAACCCAAGTTCTATTACCCATCAATGGCAAACGCTTATGCTTACTTTTATAGCCAACTGCTGTTTTACGTTGTGTTGGTTGAGTTTGAAATATAATATAACTGTATCTAATTGTTTGCTCCCTAATTTAATTTTTTTAATTTATTAACAACTTTTCTCTTAAAAATGTCTCATGGTCAACAACTCATTGGTTGAAAGCTTTTACTTAAATTTAGATCTTAATCATTTTTTTAGTGGAAGTTAAAATCACTGCCCAAAAGACATTCAAATTCTACATTTGAGGGCAGTTGTAAGACGCCACTGCCAAGGAGACTAATGACTGACAAACTGAATTATAAAATCACATGATATAGTGTTATAGTACTAATTAATTATTTTCTTTTCTTTTTTTAGCACAACATAATGTTATAGTTCATTCTATTAACATTTTATCACATTCCTAGTTCAAATATCTTAACTCTAATTTTTAAATTTTATTAAGTCAACTCTCTTGATATCGTCCTTGTTTAAACTCTACAGAACTCCACCATCTAGTCTTCTAATGATTTTAAATCTCGGAGAAGACTTTCCCATACTTGCAAAAAGAAACAAGTATCGGAAATCTGAAATATCTTCGTCTTCACATATTGCAGAGTGTTTCTACAATTACAATATGTAAGTCCTTTAATTTCTTTTCAATAATATTCATTTTAATTTGTGTTTCAATTTTCATGCCTCCTAGGATTTTGTACAGGTTAGATGAGCTTGTATCTGAGAACAATCATGTCTTTGAAAAATGCAGAAAAGAGAGAGTTATGATACGGAATTCAAAGTTTTACTAGAAAAGTTGCATGGGCAAATATAGTCTTATTAGTAACTTCATTTCCAAAGAGCCAAATGCCGCAATAAACAACTATGACTAGGTAAGATTGCAACAAATGATTTGACATTTAAACCAAGTAAAGGTCTACAACATGATTGTCCTATTTCTGTTATGATGTTGATGATGATGCAGACCAATATTATATTGCATTTAATCCCAAATGAGCCACAAAAACGTTCTGAAGTAGACAGGATGCTGTCTTGAAAGTTAAACCCTAATATTAGTTTTCAACTTCATTGCCTGAGGGACTCTTGAGAATCGAGTTCTTGACCATTGCTAATCCCATTTTGAACATTTACTATGATGGATAAACTAAATATTGTCAAGGAGATAGCTAATGTGGTTGCATCTGGTGATTGCAATGAGATTCGTGATGTTTAAAGGGTGAGATTTTTCCTGACACATTAAGCCCCTTCGACAACAATGTTGGATAATCCTAATAATTTCACCGTCATATATCGTGCCTTGTATTTGTATTAGAAGCATAAACACACGTTCTCTCTATTAGACTATTGAACCAAGATTGTGGGTAAACTTAGTCTCTGACATCACTAGACGTGTCCTTGCAGTTAAGGTATAAATACAAGTTTAAAAGGACATGCCTATCAAACTAGGTAGATTCTTCTCTCTAACAAGAGTGTCTAGCTTGTCCTTTCTCACTTACGTGATTAAACCTTTTATCTCATGTCTCATATTTGAAGTTTTGCCACATTTACATTTTCTTTCTAAATATTACCTTCTATTGAATAAAGAGTATTAACTTTCTTTCTTTTTGCTAACATTAAAGAGCTTTTGGAATTAGATTACTCACTAACACTACTAATATCTCCCAACTGCCAAGTAAAAAGACTAAATAATAATTTGACTTATAACTCATCATTAAGAATAATCTTCATCATAATCAACTAAACCTTAAACTAGCATGTTTAATTATATTGCACCATTGTTTTTCAACTAAATTAACTTTTTTAACAAATTGGCTTTATTTTGTACCGTCAACTACTTACAAATTATTTTCAATTTCTACTAAAGAATATCAAACTTGATTTCTTACAGAACAAGGTTATACGCACTCTAATCAATCTATAACTAAATAATACCTATAGTCTAGCACCTTCACCTTCAATGAATTCACATTAGTCTTTTATGTACAATAAATCCTCTATTTTAGACTTTCAAATATCGTAATTCTATGACTTCAATTCAATCATATAACTTGTAGACTCCTCCATCTTAATCCACCCAAGTAACAAAAAACATAACTTAAAGCATTTAATTAGGCAAGCCATAAACTCCTTCATCTTGCTCTACAAAAGTAATAAAATTTGATACTATTATTAGACGGTCTTAAGCCTCTCTCAACCCAATAAAAGCCCAAGGAGTGAGGATTTTTTTCTCGCAAACTCGTTCACGACTAATGAAAGATAACCTAAACTCTAGACCTCAGTGATATTGGACTTCCCTAAAGCCTAAAAGATAATAAGTACGAAGCTTTTCCTCCTACTTATAAACTCATCACCAACCCCTTCGGCAAGTAATTTAGGATAACCCTAATAGGTGCATTGCTTCTTAAGCTTCTGACTGGAAGAAAGATTCGTTGCTCATCCTGTTCCGAAGACGATGAGAAATACATTCTGCGGAAGCTTGTAATAAGAGATGTCGAAAGTCACAAGTTTGTCGAAATAGTATGGATCCTATAAACGCTGGCGAAGGATTATGCCCGCGAAAGAAGCAACAAATGCTTATTTATACTGAGCTCGCCTTCAAACGTCTCTCCAAATCTCAGGCATATGTAGGCTTACAATGCTCCAAGTGGGAAGCAACTCGTGCAAATTTACAGTCCATTTTGAGTCCTAATCTAAGTTGATGGCCGTAAAATTTCTGAGATTTTTATAAATCCTTGTTCTTAATGCATCTCCTTGGTATTTTATGATTTCGATGCTACATTCTGTAATTTGGACAGTTGAAAACAGACTGCCACATGGTAAGCAGGTGATGTTATTATAAAGCAGAAAAGAAATATATAAAGGTTTTTATTTACGATAAAAAAATCGGTTACAAATGAATCAATAAAATGAACTGAAGAATTTCCCATTCTATAAATTATGAAAAGTTGAACTATGTACAAAATAAATTGAATAAGAACCGCATCAAAGAAAACAATATGCATAAGCACAAAGTAAACAGCAGCAATATTAAGCAAGGCCAGCACAATACAGCACACCCACACTTTTCTCTTCTATATACACCAAATCACGGAAGACACCAGCCATTTTTGCTTCAAAACTTCCACCACTTCTTCTTTTTCTTGTCATCTAATAGAGGCAGTTCTGATGGTAAAAAGATCACAATAAAGGAAGTATTTCATTACTTTCATTGTATAACTAGCATTTGAGTCCACTTATTCCATTCAAAAATTGTAACAATGTTCACAGGCAGTCTCATCAAACTTCTCATAATGCACACAAAAGGATATAAACCTGCTTACCTCCTTCTGGGTAGATTGAATTGTAGTGCACCTCAGCCCAGAAACTCAAGAAAATAACTGCAAGTGATAGCAAATTGTAAAGAATTCTTCTACCACACATGAAGGATGCTAAAAGTAAATGATAGCTTTGAAAATCTTACCTCGTTTTGACTTTGGCACATGTGGAAGGATCTCAATGTAACATGTGTCCTTGAATGAAGTTAGTACAAATACCTTGACACCATACTGCAATTATATACAAAAAAGACATTATTCATCGAAATCAGAACATTGAACCCTTTCATTTTTCACTAGTAACACTCACAGTGATCATTGAACCCTTTCATTTTTCACTAATAATACTCACGCTGATCATTGAACCCTTAAGTAGCTACACAAACTTCTCTCACAATTTTCTAATTCCAAATTGAATGGTTGGATGATTACACAGCAATCTAAAAGCACCTATTCACTTCATCCACTATTTCAGTACTTGAGAAACAAAACTTCTTCTCAATATCATACAAACTGGGGAAAAAAAAAAAAAAAAAAACAACAACAACAACAATGTAAACTTTTCTATGTTCTCCTGTACTAAGAAAGAGACCAAACACTGATACCAAAACTTTTTCCTTCTGTTACCCAAACCCAACTTCTAATTGTAAATTTTTAAATTAATTTCATAGTTTTCATGGTTTTCACACAAATTAAAAAAAAAAAAGAGAGAGAAACACTGAGTATGATCTACAAATGATCCTATGAAAGGAAATCAATTTAACGTGATTTGATATTATTTAAGCCATTATGTGAGACAAGAAGGTATGACCACCACTCAAAACTCCTACCAATTCCCGAAAATCTGGAAAGGACATATTTGAAGATGAGAAGAAAAACAACAAATGTGTTGCCAGACAAACTGGAAATTTTAGGTTGTTGCCCGTACCAAATCTGCCGCAGCCTGCAATGTGACATGATCACCCCACTCACCACTTCTGTTGATCCACCCAAAAAAAAAAGGTATTAGCATGAACTCCTTTAGCAAATCCTTTAAGGTAAAACCATAGAAGCTGAGATAAGGATAATACTGGTTCATTTTCTTTAAGTAGTCACCATATGCCATTGGAACATAACCCTCGTAGATTTGAGGGTGAGCCTTGAGCTGATGACATAACATTTGAAAAAAGGCACAAGCATAGTTTAAGCATTATGTGCAACAACATCATCAAATAATATTCACATAAATTTACTGAACTGGATGCTACACTGACCTGATTGACAACTTGTTGTCTCACAAACTTGTGGTGGTCAGGAGAACGATAGAGTTGATCTGATAGGGAACGAAACTGAAAAATAACAAGTAGTAAGAACTTTAGACAAAATCTGAAAGAGAAAAATAATGGAGTGTTAGTTTGTCCTTGTGCATGTAGCAACAGATATGGACACACAGTTAACTATATGTTTCCATCTTCACAGGACATAACACTAAAATCATCAGTTTCAAAATATCAAATACCAGAAAATATAGGCAAATCATAACTCAGTGAATACCCCACCTAATAAATTAGTTGATCATGTATGTCCATTAAATCAGTAGAATTTGGCAATACCCATGATACCGTACATGTAAGACAATTAACATCTGCTATGATTTCTTCTTCACCCCCATCCCACCACCCAAAAGAAGAAAGTTAAGCACTACCGAGAATATACTGCAAAATGGAGGTGAGAAAGTCCAACAACTTTAATTAGGAAGATACTGATTGCAGACATAGAATTTAAAATCACAACATAGATTAAACCAGTACCTAAAGTTATTAAGTTTCGGGAGTTTCTTCAAAAAGATATTTCTTAATAAATCAATACTTCTTTCATTCTCTCTAAGAAAACACTTATATCTGCACAGGATAATTTGCAATTTGAATATCAAACCAACCTGGCAGTTGCCATCTCCTTGCACCTTATTTTCTACCAGATCATACAACTGCAACCTGAAAAAGGAAAAAAATTAAACCTTAAACCTACTTTTGTTCATAAATAATACAAAAGACAAGAAGAGATAGGTAGGTATGTTCCTACAAATCGTGCAATATAGTGCATTGTAGATAATTGTCCACATTATTTGGAGGATTAAGAAGTTCAACCCAATAGCTTAAGCTGAAAAGCAGATGCCCAACATCAGTGGAAGTAGCCTCTCATCCAATCCCACACTTAAGCCAAATTTGGACACCACACCGCAACAGCCCACCTTCACATGTGGCCTCATTGACACAGATCATGCACTTTCATTACATGTGATTGTGGGCCGTGTTGTAGAATAAGGCCCAAGTGTATCAAGATGCTATTTAACACAGTCCAAGTCCCATAATTGCACGATTGATATAGAGTACTAATTGCTCATACATCCAACAATATTAGACACCACAACCGAAGCCATACCACTAGCTAAAAAATCTTTTAAATTCATGACGTTAGCTAAGATATATGTGTATGTTATTTATCAAGTAACTAGTGTAAAGAATGATCCAAGACCTGTCAAGCAGCCTTTGATGATCTGAAATCTCTTCATCAGGTGAAGGTATATCTCCATTAATTTTGGGAATGTGCTGCCCAAAAGATACAAGGAAAAAGAAGAGTCAACCACAGAAAAATAACTTCGCCATTTTCTTCATATTTTGCACGTACAAGGAAGCACCAAAGAACTAACTCCCCCCGAAACCATGAGAGATTATTAGTGATGATCACATAGTAAGTTTACTGACGATGAATTTCCAAAGTAATCAAATCTTCTACAAGCATATTTCATACATAAACATCACTAGAGCTCCTAGTAAATTAATTGGAAGAATATTATAAAATGTCTAGAGCATTCCAATGCCAGAACTAATATCTACTTGCAGTTCTTTTGGAAAAGTAAGTCCATCAACTTGCCAAGAATTTATCTAATGACCTCATGACATGCCATGAAATTAACTAACGACCAAAAGCAAATATCTATGCAAAAACCTAAAGTTCGAAGTATACCAGTGAGCAGAAGACGAATTTCCAATAACATCCTTGAAGACATACCATTCTAATCTTGAAACAAAAGTTACAAAGAACCATTCAAACGATACTTACTGGCACAGGAACCATCTGATGCAACCTCTTTCCCAATTCACCATCAATCACAGTCGATTCATCTGTTGTGTCTAATAGATGCAACAAGTCCTCCATATTGTCTTCATCAGTTTCTAGCTCCACCTTCTCCCCCTTAATTTGATAATCTACCTCCAACATTCTACCAGAATCATCCATTTCTTCTTCATTTTTGCCAGAACCATCTGCAGTGTTCTCATCATTCACACACACTGCACATTTTATACAATACCATTACAGCCAGCCTAAGAGAACTGAAAGAACAGTAAATCAAATTGGCTGCAGCAGAATTTCCCACTACCTGAATTGTTGTATCTTCCTGAAGGGCTGACCCAATCCTGTTCAAGAATCGATGATTTCTGTGGATTAATAGACCCTGATGCTCCTGCAGCAGCAACTCGTGAGAATTCCTCTTGAAGGACATGTGCTATGGCCTCATCGTTCTCTACATAAGCTGGTTCTGTTTCACTATAACCTTCTCTGACATACCCAACTTGGCTCAAATCTCTGTCATATCGTGTAATAACATTTTGTGATCCAGAATTAGAAAGAGTACAAACATCTAACAGTTGATGGAGACCCCAGCGAAGAACATCAGGATCTTGCTCATAAGTCATCATATTGATCATATAGCCAAAAATTCCTTAGGTATTCTTGCCGCAAAATTCCAAAAATCTTCAACATAAAACCTTGTCTTAGTTGATGCATCAAAATACCAAACATATAAATAAAAACTCATATCTTCGTATATAAATATATTCATGTGAAGGAATTTATAGTAACAAAATCTCAGAAATTAATGATAAAGAAGAAGAGAGGATTGTCCCCACAGGTCCCAAAGAAAACCTAAAGAAGGATAATTTCACAGTAACCAGTCCCTCCCAAGCAAGTCCCAGAAGAGGAAACATAAATAAAGTTGAAGTGCTACCGTTTGATATTCAAATAAAATTGATACTTTCAGACTCAAACTCTATCCTCAACTTGAGAACCCAAAACTTGAAGCATAACAAGAGGTAATGGGCTCTAGAATATGCCTATAGTTATAAAACTATAATCTGTCCACTCAACACAACATCCAAAAGATTAATCATAGGTACATTTAACATATAACATAACCGTAACGAAAAAGAAAAAATTCAGTCAGACCAATAAAAGTTTCACAATTCTATAAACGGTAAGCTTTTTTTTTTTTTTTCCTTACTCAATAAAGTAAATTTCAGACATTTGTAACAAATGTCTAAGAAACATATTCAACAACATATCACCATTAAATTCATCTTTCCTGAGTACTATTATAAAAAAAAAAAAAAAATTACTTTCGCACCAAAACGAAATACGCTACGCTGAAACAAGAAACCCAAAAACCCTGATTGATGAAATGAAAATTCATAACCCAACAACGAATACCAGTCAAAGGTTTTATACCTTACGTAACAACTAAATAATACAAATAATTAATTGCAAATAAATATAAAATTACCAGTCAATTTCAACCAAAAAAATTTTGTGAGAGAGAGCCAAAGGAAAGAAAGGTTTCGAAGGCAAAGCAATTGAGTATTCATACGAAAAGGTTTTGTTAAAAGTCGAGCACGTTTGCAGAATAGGGTAGGTGAAAGTTGCCGTTGATTTAGGCGTCCCCTTCTTGGAATTCCGATTTACGTGTGAAATTTTAACCAAATCACCGCCGACAACTGACGTGGCGTGACTTTAACGGTTGCCGGTAAATCGTGGTAATTGATGCCACGTATTGGCTGTTTAAGATGGGTCGGTTTTGATTTGTACGATGTTAATGGGAATTAGATATATTTTATATGGGAAAGCGTTAGTTACGACTTCCCGTAACTTATAATTTTTGTTATTTTTTATGATAAATTTTATTAAATTTTTTATATTTTATGTTATTTATATTTTATTTAAAAATATTATATATTTTTATTAAATCTATTATAAAATTTTATTAAAATTTTTATATTTTTTATTTTATTTAAAATTTTAAAATAATTAACTAATTCTTATCATTTTTAATTTTAAAAATATAATTATTTAAATTAATAGAATAAAAATTATTAAATAAATTATAATTATAATTATTATATTAAATTATTACTATAGTAAAAAATTATTATAATTAATTAATACATTAATAATAATTAATAATATTTTTATTTAAATTAATAAGAAATAATTATTATTCATAATTAATTTTTGATAAAAAATTATTAAAATAAAAATAAATTATAAAAATAAAAATGAAGAACATTTTTATAAAAGATTAATTTAAATGAAGAGTATTTTTAAATTCTAAAAATATATGTAAATAGAAGAGTTTATAATATTTATAAATAAAATATAAATAATAATAATTAAATTATTTTGATACTCATAAAAAATTAGTAAATGAAAAAGAGTGTAAAAAAATAAATTAAATTTTTAATCAAAATTAATTAGTGATAGTAATTATTGTTAGTTATTATTATTAATAATTTAAATAAAAATTATTATTAAGAAACAATTACTACTTTTATTATTTATAAATATTTTATTTGTAATTTTTATCATAATTACTAATTTTATTTTAATTATTTTAATTTTTATTATTTTTATTCAAAAATTAATTAATAATAATAATTATTGTTAGTTATTATTATTATTAATTTAAATAATTAATAATAATAATCATTATTAATGTATTAATTAATTATACTAAATTTTAACTATTATAATAATAATAATAATTTAATACAATAATGATAATTATAATTATAGTTATAATTTATTTAATAACTTTTATTCTTTTAATTTAAATAAATAGTATTTTTAGAATTTAAAAATTATAGAGGTTAGTTTAATACTTTAAAAATTTAAATAAAATGAAAAAAATATAAGGATTTAATGAAATTTTATAATATACGTAAATAGAAAAGTTTATAATATTTATAAATAAAATATAAATAACAATAACAAAATTATTTTAATACTTATAAAGAATTAGTAAATAAAAAAGTGTGTACAAAGATAAATTAAATTTTTAATTAAAAATTAATTAGTAATAAAAATTACTATTGTTATTTATTATTATTAATAATTTAAATAAAAATTATTATTAATTACTGTTAATGTATTAATTAATTATAATAAATTTTTTATAATAATAATTTAATATAACAATTGTAATTATAATTATAATCTACTTAATAATTATTATATCTTTAATTTAAATAAAGAGTATTTTTAGAATTTATATTTTTAGAATTTATTTATATTTTATTAATTTTTATTAAAAATTAATTAATTAATTAATTTTTAATAATAATTAGTTGTTATTATTATTAATAATTTAAATAAAAATTTTATTGTTATAATAATAATAATTTAATATAATAATTATAATTATGATTTATTTAATGCTTTTTGTTATTTCAATTTAAATAAAAAGTATTTTTAGAATTTAAAAATTATGCAAGTCAATTTAATACTTTAAAGATTTAAATAAAATAAAAAATATAAAAATTTTAATGAACTTTTATAATATATATATATATATAAATAAAAAAGTTTATAATATTTAAAAATTTATTATAAACAGTATAAAGTAAATGGGGCTAAATGAAATTATACTAATAATTATGTGGGATCAAACAAAAATAATGATAAGTTTAAGAGGTCAAATAAAATTATACACAGAAAAAAATAAAATTACATAACTTGCAGCGGCTATAATTATTTTATATTTAACTAATCAAGATTAGATTTAAGACAAGTGTTTGTTTGTTTCAAAAGATGATAAGGAATCTCGTATCGTACCTTCTCTTTTCCAATTATGACACGGAAAAAAAATTAATAATAATAATATTTCAAAGATTATTGTTATTATTCTTAATAATTAACTTCACGAAAATGATTTTTTTAGTAAAATATTTATTTTTATTTTTTAAAATTCTCATTGAATTAGGAAAGGAAAGAAACAAGTCAAAAGTTGTAAAAAAGACCATCATCCATACAAAATAACCATTGTATGGAAGGGTAAAATTTTGTGAGAACATCTACTGTTTAACTACACAATTTTTAGATATAAAACTAGTTCTAAATTTCTACTTCTCTAACAAAATAATCCAAAATAATTTAAGGCGAATTTAAAAATATTTTAATTTTTAAAATAATTACTGTTAGTTTTGTCTTAAAAATAATCAATTGTAACAAAAATAAGTTAAGTGTTTAGTAAATTTTATTATTAAACTATTGTAAGAAAATAAATTATTAAAATATACATAATGTAGGATCAAATTTATATATATACGCACACACAAAATATTTTTAATTATATATTATAATAATTTTAACTAAAAATAAAATTTATTTTATATTAATTTTAATTATGTATTATAATAATTTTAATTAAAAATAAAATTTAAACTAAACTGTCACAAAAAATTTTGATGTAATGTAAAATATAAAGAATAAATAGAGTAAACGAAAGAAATACATGAGTTATAATAAAAATATTAAAATATTAATTCTCTAATTTAAATAAGAATAATTTTGGATTTAATTAATAATTGTAAAGATATTTATGAATTATATAAAAAATAAAATTAATTTTTAAAAATTAAAATTTAAAAATTATTCTTTCTTGATTTAGTAAAATCACCCGTAAAAGAGTTGATTGTGACAAAAATAATTTTAATTTATTTATTTTTAACTAAATACTAAAATTAACTTTTAAATTTTTAATATTACTCTTAAATGTAATTCTAAATAAGCCCTTAATATGAGTGTTGTGCTATCTTATCACTAAATGAACTTCTCACAATAAATTCGACCCAAGAATTAATACAGATAAATCAATTTCATTTAGGAACCAATCGGTAAAACATAAGACAACCGCCTCATTAATAAATATCGATGTCATCACTCATCAGTGCAAACACCAATATCAATGTCATAAGAATAAACACCAAAGTCAAACCCAGCCGCCGTGATCATATATTCCTACCATCATTGCGCCCGACAACTGCGTAGCCCCCCATCCCATGCTCAATTTGAAAATATCCACGGCCGCACAAGTATTGAGCCTTGCCCCACATTAGAAACCCGAACAGTTTGCTCCAGACCAAACCCCACACTCTCCCTACAGCCCCGCACCCCTTCGGTCCTGGCCTAACAGTCAACTCCTCGTACAACATCTGATTTCCAGCACTGTTAATTCTCCGCATAATCAACCCCAAATGAATTCAGTTCACTAACAGTCAAAATACACCTGAAATACTCAAAAAGCGTAGGGTATTATAAAACGGACAATCCGTGGGGCATTAAAATATTATTTCTCTTTTACCTCGTACTTATTAAAGTAGGGGATTTCCTTTCTTTTTTCTTTTTAGTAGAAATTCTTCGAACACTGAATCGTCAATGAAATTAAAACGTTTTTCCCGAAGGGGAGCGCCGTTCACTCTTAACGGCTATGAGAAATTTTGAAAGTCAGTTGTAGAAGTTCAATATTTGCATAGCTGGGTTGGCGCCTTCCTTACTCCTAGATCATCGAAAAGAACAAGGAAAATGTAGTAAATAATAAATTTCAACTCATAAAACTGCAACAATTCTAAGCAACTCATCAGAATATTTGCAAAGCCAAGCAAAGTTTATATAAGAACTCATTGGCATTGATATAAACACTTTACAATCAAGATGGAGAATTCCAAGTAATAAGCCGGAGGACAGCGGAGCGCTGAGGCATTTTCGCTTTCAACCAAAATAAAAAAGACCAGTTCCAGTCACAAGCAAACAATCTATTTCAACTTGTTTTTACAAGCTTTGGTCTCCATGTTAGCCAAGCCAAGCACCCTTTTTCTCCACGAATTGGATCCGCGATTCTTCTTTTCAATCGTTCTTTTTTAGATGTTTCAGAATCATCTTTTAGAGACAAGTTCTTCAAGGGTGTTTGGGGGGTTCCCGCTTCTGCTGCATCAACTATCTTATTCAACATCTCTACAACTTCACTCATTTTTGGGCGTGCCTTGGCCTGTCTTGCCAAGCACTTGTTGGCTACAGCAGCTAGTTTTTGGGCCAACTTCAGAGAATACTTCCCTTCGAGCTTAGGGTCCAAGATCATCATGAACTTTTTAGCATCACTGAGGTGTGGCCTGACCCATTCCAAGAGCTTTTGCTCACTCTTGGGGCGATTACGATCCAGAGGGCGCCTACCGGTGATGAGTTCATAAAGGAAAACTCCAAAGCTCCAGATATCACTTTTATATGTTAGACGTCCAGTTTGAATGTATTCAGGAGCTGCATATCCAATGGTTCCTACCACCTGTTCGAACATGAGAGTAATCACTCATTCAGTCATGACCAGAAAAATTATCAACAACATAAATATATGCCGGAAAATATCCTAAGAACATAGTTTGAATACAGATTCAATGAGTTGAAGGATACAAAGCTGTTGCATGCTTAATTAAGCCAAAGCCAGATGAACGAAGAAAATAAAGTGAAGAGCAAATCGAAAACAGTTTCCATGATACAGTTTATCTCCAGCACTATAGACATACTGCAGTTGAGACATGACTTAGTCCATCCGAGGGTCCCAGCCTAGCCAATCCAAAGTCTGACAGCTTTGCATTCCATTGCTCATCCAGAAGTATGTTTGAAGATTTGAAATCTCTAAAGATAATCTGCACCAATAATTTAAATTAAAAAACTTATTCAGGGAATGTGAGACATATGCTACTGGCCAAGAATAGATCAAACCTATCTTATTAACAGAAACTCCAATAAGTTAAAAATAAAAAAATAAATAAAAGTTAAAATTCTGAATTTTATATATATCTAGTATAAGCAATAGTCAAACAATACTCTTCATAAATAGACCATGTGGGTCTTCTCAACGGCAGGATCTAACTTTAGATCATGTCAGCAAAGTCAAGACCTGAATTATGAAAGTGATTTCTCACAGTCAACCAGCACCTTCACTTTAACCAACAAAAGCTATCATCCAAACGTATGCCTCCTCTAAATTTCAACTAGTTGAACATATATAGTGCCCTAAATCTTCTAGATGGATTTTGGTTATTCCAAATAAATGTGGAGGAGGTTGGGCGTGGCACAAGAGGCTTCCTTACAGTAATCCAAACCCCCCCCCCCCCTTCAAAAACCACATCATCCAAAGTGATCCTAGGAAGTTATCCCATTCATCCGAAGCCCCAGACACGTTACCAAGAGGTGACAATCTGGTAAGAAAATACCTGAAAGTCCATTCCTTCATGGAGATATGCTAAGCCGCAGGCAGCATCCTGGGCAATTTTTAGTCTTGTGGTCCAGGGAAGAGTTGTCTGAAAACGACTTGTCAAGTGATCTAGCACACTTCTGTTGGGCATATACTCATATATCAACAGCCGCTGAATTCCTCTTTCATCATCCTCAGCACAGTAGCCTAGCAGATTGACGAGGTTTGGATGTTCAACAACCCCTAAAACATTCACTTCTGTCACCCATTCCTTGTGCCCCTGTAAACAGACAAAGGAACAAATATTGAAAATCTTCAAACACGAAGCAAACTTTGGAATGTCGTGAGGGGACACAGACAAGTAGAGAAAAAGCTAGAACTATAAAAGATTTTTCCTCATTTATTGAACAAAAGAAAATGAGCAGACCTAGCAGCTTTCAATTCATTAAAGTGACGAATTAAGAAGAAAACAGATACAGGTTTCTTGAACACAGTAATCATCTATATTAAGACAAGGGATGCTTTTTATCATTTATTTACCATAAATTAGGAACTGCAACATTGTCATTATTTATTTGTGTAGCCCAGTTTTATTGCTAGATTTTTTAACTTTCTTGACCTTGCCAGATTCTGGTTAAGAAATGTATGTCATACATGTCCGGACATGCAGGAATCTTGATGATATGATTTTCCAGTAAATCTAGAGCAAATCCAGGTAAATGCCATACTCAAACATATACCTGGATTATTCTTAACTTTTTTTATCAAATAAGCAAATAAAAATCATATTTGAAAGACACAACATCAACAGATAACCATCTGAACTGTATCCTCAAGAAAAAGCATCAAATTATGACTTTGAGGAGGCACTGGGATTTATGTCAAATAGCTGTCTAAATCTTACAAAAGTTAGCTCCTTGAAGAAATTTGAAGGTCCGAAAACTGGGATGGAAGACCACTAAGAGCTGAGAATATATATATTGCCTAGAACAGCGGTATCTCCAAAGTAGTGGGATCACGTGCAAGAATTCATATCATGAGTTTCCAATCCTTAACCAAATTTCAAATACCCTGAGCTGAGATCTCCATATATTTTGCATCCAAATAAATTTATAACTTCACAAACAAGAAGGGTTGTCTAATATCCGGATCACAAAAGTTTCAAGCAAAAAATCATTCCAAAATAGAGTATCGTACCTTCTGAAAATATAGACATTTATGCTTGTAGAAAGTGCAAGGAAAATAGGAAAGAAAAAAGCTTACCTGCAAGCCTCTTCTACTCAGTTGTTTAACAGCAATATCAATTTTCTTATGTGAATCTTCTGTGCTCCGAATCACACCCCGATAAACCCCACCAAATCCGCCTTCACCAATCATGAGGGAGCGGCTGAAATTCTTCGTAGCTGTCTTCAACTCCGATAATGTAAAGACTCTGAGATTACTTTGTCGTTGAGACAACACAGCAAATGTGTTCCTTGAGGAGGATTCCGTGCTGAAATCAGAGGCATTCTGAGAATTAAACTCAGATCCAGACTTCCTCACATCACGATCAGTTGACATGGAAGTATTGGACGCAGAGGATCGAACTGAAATAGATTTTGCAGTCTTCTGTTCTTCGTTTTTATCTTTGTTGAAAACATACAAACACTTCATGTCCTGTTGAAAACCAATTGCCTCACTGCTCATTTACCGTTCAATAAGGAATAAAACAACAATCAGTTAATTAACTCCTGCAGCAATATTATTACTCACCAAATTTAGAAACTCACATGTGCCTCATAATCCCTATAACTTCACATAATTCACTTCTTGTAGGTTCAATTAGCATTAAAAGATTGCCAAAACGTAACGCTTCAACACCATATGCAGGTTTATCATTTTGACTGATTTTAAGACCAGCCCAGAATCCAAAATTCAAAAATTTGAAAGAAACACAAGTGAAAAACAAGAAATGACGTGACTCACCTCTTGAGCACCAACCAAGGCTTTACAGGTTTGATGACACGTGAAGAGAAATAAAAGAATCCAGAAAGGTGGATTTGAGATTGAGATTGGGATTGATGGAATTGAAATCAAGTACACAACAACAGCGAGGCCTCCATGATCTAAAACTAAAGCAAGTCAATACAAGGAGGAGGCAGCTGGATTGTAGCTCACCAACCAATAACACCGAAGTGTTATAAGATTTATTAAAAAGAGGCAACACATCCCCAAAAAGAAGAGTTGAAGAAGAAGGAAAGTGTGAAATGGGTTCTTGAATCTTTTGATTGTGAAAGCGAAAAGCGGAAAACCAAGTCAAAGAGACTGCTTTATTTTTCGCTTACTCTCAAACCCCCCCCCCCCCCCAGCCCCACACAAGGTGAAGACTGAAGACCCGGCAAACGCTCGCAGTTCCAAATCTTTCAACAGTAAAATTTTGACCATCGCGGGGAATTTATCATCTTTGAAGGTGACATATCTAAATGGGTAATAACATTGAAATCCTCGAGATTTATTGAAATTACAAACAAAAGCTTAGTTTATAATCTTTTATTCGACTTCAGGATTTCTCCTTGTTCCTTTTCATTTTCATAGAAGCTGTAAAAATCTTTTTATAGTAATAATTATTTGATACTTTAAAATAAAACATTTATAATTTTATAAACATTACAAAAGGCTTACATATTTGGTTCTCTTATAATCTTATATTAACCCTATAAAATGTCGTCTAATTTTTTAACTCATCTTAATTACATTAACTCAAGTAAAGAGTAAATCTGATATTTAAATTAACTTTTCAAATGTGAATAAAAATCTTTTTCTATTAATCTTATATCTATGGAAAAATAAGTAGTTTACTATTTAGTTACTAGGTGGTTTCTAATAGATTAATTTTTCTTGAATACTTTAAATGAATGAATATTACTTGAGTAAGTTGATTTTATAGTTGCAACAGTTAAATTACTAACCTTATCACAAAATTTTTCATTGCTTCCCACATAGGATTGTGTAAAAAAAAAAAGAAATGTTTGCCCTTATTTGAAAATTTTTTTAATTTAGGGATTGTTTTGTTATTATTCTAAACTAATACTGTAGGCATATGTGTAAAATTTTTAAAAGGATTACTTTTAAAAATCATCCTAAGGTTTGATATAATAAAACTTAATTGATAAGTTTATTTATATTCTCACTTATCTTTTTTATCGTTAATATAAATATAAGTATATCATTAGTATTTGAGGGTAAATTGTAAAATACATGTTGAAAATTTAGAAAAATCGATAACAATAAAAAAGGGTTAGAAATATATTATATAATTGTATTATCCGATTATACAAAATATCCATTATATAAAAGAACACATTTTCTCTTTTTCTAATGCAAACAATGTTATGAAATTGTCTTACTCTAAAAAAATAACAGACAAAGGTTTTATACCTTACGTAACAACTAAATAATACAAATAATTAATTGCAAATAAATATAAATTTACCAGTCAATTTCAACTAAAAAAATTTTGTGAGAGAGCCAGAGGAAAGAAAGGTTTCGAAGGCAAAGCAATTGAGTATTCATACGAAAAGGTTTTGTTAAAAGTCGAGCACGTTTGTAGAATAGGGTGGGCAAAAGTTGCCGTTGATTTAGGCGTCCCCTTCTTGGAATTCCGATTTACGTGTGAAATCGTTAAGTAAATCACCACCGACAACTGACGTGGCGTGACTTTAACGGTTGCCGGCAAAATCGTGGTAATTGATGCCGCGTATTGGCTCTTTAAGCTGGGTCGGTTTTGGTTTGTACGATGTTAATGGGAATTAGATATATTTTATATTTAGCTAGCCGAGAGTAGATTTTAGACAAGCGCTTCTTTGTTTTAAAAGATGATAAGGAATCTCGTATCGTAACCACACCTCCTCTCAATTATGACATGAAAAAAAAAGTTAATAATAATAATAATCTTTCAAAGATTATTGTTATTATTCTTAATAATTAACTTCACGAAAATGATTTTTTTAGTAAAATATTTATTTTTATTTTTTAAAATTCTCATTGAATTAGGAAAGGAAATAAACAAGTCAAAAGTTGTAAAAAAGACCCTTATCCATACAAAATAAATATAAAATAATCATTGTATTAAAGGATAAAATTTTATGAGAGCATCTACTGTTTGACTGCACAATTTTTAGATATAAAGCAAATTCTAAATTCTACTTCTCTAAAGAAATAATCCAAAATAATTTAAGGCGAATTTAGAAATACTTTAATTTTTAAAATAATTACTGTTAGTTTTGTCGTAGAAATAATCAGCTGTAACAAAAATAAGTTAAGTATTTAGTAAATTTTATTATTAAACTATTGTAAGAAAATAAACGATTAAAATATACATAATGTAAGATGATATATATATATATATAGCCTTTGCTGCACAGAAACAAGTAAAAGAATGGATGTCATCCATTTCCAAACCCCCTAAACTTATGTTAGCCTTACAAAGCTTTTCTCAAGTAAAGCCTCTTTTTCAATTTCCGGAGAGAGAAAAATCTATTTCAAAATCCCCCTCCAAAGAAGTTTCAAAAATCTCATCTTCTAAAGAAGTAATTTCTACTGAAAACTCATCTTCTTCGGTTGTGTTTTCACAAAAGAGCCTTTTAAAGAAATCAGATTGGATTAATAAAGTTTATCGATAAAATATTTTAGTCGTTGAGGATGGGTTTTATCACTCTGATCCTTTTCAAAGTCTTTCAAAGATTTTCCCGAAGGGTTGGTTTTTCAAACCATGTGATTTAATAAAACCCCAATCCTTCTATCAAACTATCTTTGAATTCATTGAATCAGTGAAATTCAAACATTTTTATTTCTCTAAAGACCATAAAGAACTGGTCTATTCCATGGCTACAATTCTCAAAGTCATAAGGCCAAAACAATGGGGTGAACCACTCTATAAAACTAAATATTTTCCCGCCAATTTTCAAAATTGTTTAAGCCACTGTCAATCCTTCTCCTATTAGGATTACCAACAGGTATGGTTCAACACATTTTTTATCCAAAACCCGAAGAAGTCCCATTCTTGGTTATTCTTCTTCAATTCAAAGATAACAGTTCAGAGCCTTCCAAATTGGTTTCACTGGTGGTTGGATTATTTCGGCCCAAACTCAGAAATCCTAACTCCCAACGCTGTGAACTGTCTAAACCTATTTAAAGCCCATTATAAGCCCACAGACTCAGAAAAAAGATTCACTCCTTTTCTCTGTTTCTGCACAAATTTCTTCTTCCCTTGGGTCTGGATGTGAAGTCCTCAATTCCACACTCATGAAGCCCAAATCTTCTTACAAAGAATCTTTAAAGTTAAATGATGGTCAAAGTTTAATGAACAGTCAAAACTAACTGAGACCATCGTCCAAAGATGGCTTTCTTTAAAAAGACACCTCACTCCTACTATTGAAGAAACCAAAGCCCAGTCCACATTCGTCACTCAGAAATCTAAAGCCCAATCACTATTGGCCTCGGCCAAATCTGAAGAGGAATATTTTAAAGTAATGGAACAGCTCCCTGCCTCAAGGTCTGAAACGTCTGCATGTGACTCCTTAGACAGTGAAAATGAAGAGCCGTTCATTTCATTGGGAGATGACAACGAAGACGACTGTTTTAACATCTTTCCACCTGTAAAGCATTGTAAATAATTATGCTTATATAAAAAAAGTAATTTACTTTTCCTATTCATTTCTCCTGTAATTATTATATTCCAGATGTAAATTTTTTCTTTTGTCATTTATCGTTTTTGGATATTTTTCCCCTTCACTCACTATTCCCTTCACGGGAAAAAAGCTGTGGGGACAAGATTTCATTTTCTTTTCTTTTTTTTTAGGTCCTATAAAGACTTTGAAGACTGGAAATTTCTAGTTCAAAGATATCTTTGTTCCAAACAAAGATTAGGTTCCTTAGACATTACATCTTCAAAGGAACAATTACCCCTATTGAGAGATCACTAGCATTTGCTGACAAGTTTCTAGATAAGATACTTGATAAGACGCAATTGCAAAGATTTCTTGGTAGCTTAAACTACGTCTTAGACTTCTGTCCAAATATCAATAGGATTTCGAAACCCCTACATGATAGGTTAAAGAAAAATCCTAGTGAATGGACTGATGAGCACACCAGAGCCATCAGACTAATTAAACAGTCTGTCAAAAGCATACTATGTTTGCATTTAGTAAACCCTGCATTACCTAAGGTAGTAGAGACCGATACCTCTGACTTAGGATATGGTGGTATATTAAAGCAAGTAGACAATGATAAAAAATAAATAGTACAATATGTCTCTGCACAGTGGAATGAGTGTCAAAAGAATTACTCTACTGGTCTCCATGATCTTGTGCCGCTTTCTATGTTAATAGTTTGACTAATTCAAGAAAGGTTTCTTGTTCTTTAGTCAATACATTGATTTCTTTAGATATGATTCTGTATTAGGTTCTATTTCCTGGTCTTGTTTGGTATCAGATCCAAGGGGAAGTAGGTGTAATATAGGGAAAAAGAATTTGTGTAATTTTAATTCTCTAAATTAGGATTTGTGTGTGTTCCGGTAGTAAGATCCGTTCAGGACAAAGATCCGCTTAGGGCAGTAATATCCGCACCTGTAGCCATACACATAGGTTTTAATTGAAAAGATTTAGGGTTATATGGATTCTCTACTCTGTAGAACATCCTTTTTCTCTAGCTCTTCCTCCGGGAGGATTAGTGTTTCAAAGAATATTGTGAATTCTGAAGAATTCATAATTAAAGACTTTAATAAAGCCATAAATTGTTGGGAATTACCCAAAGTTGCTAAAGACATGATTTACAAAACTAAAAAGCTTGATTTTCTAAAATCAGATTATATTATAAAAACTAAAGAGCGAGATATCACTCTTTTAAAGCCTTTTGAAACAATTCAATTATTTTCAGAAAGTTCTTTAAAGGTTTTAAAAGAAAAGAAATTTAAATATATCCACATTGGTTTAATCCAAGTAGGAATAAAGTCTTTGACTAAAAAATATTTAGATACCTCTATATTAGCCATTTTGAGAGATGGCAGGTTCATCTCTTTTGATGATTCTTTACTAAGCAGTATCGAATCGAGCCTCTGTAAAGACCTAATATCGTTTGATTGTTATCCAAATATAACAATCTCACTCAAAGATAAAAATATTCTTAGGAGCATGATTCTTCAAATCAAAACCCATAATTACCACATGATTGAAGGATCAATTCTTGTTGCATTGATTTATAAAATGTCTTATAAAGCAATGCACTCCGCATTTAATACGCAATATAAATTCCAGTAAAAAAAGAATGAAACGATTCTTTTCCAGATTGACCTATCCAAAGCCAACATTGTTGTATCAAGACCTATCCAATGGAAAGATGTCCATCTTCCAGAGGAATGGATCCTTGATAGAGCCACTGAACTAGTGATTTCGAAACAACTTGAGCCCAATACAGAGTTACAAAATGTGACTCAGTATTCAGATGTTAAAGTCAAACTATCCTTTAGAAGGTCTACTTCGTCTAGATTTTCAGACCTAGGTTCTGTTTCTAGTATTCCTTCTATAGATAGAACATTTACTAGAGTACCTTCTATAGTAAATGTCCCATACAAAGACCGACCTAGGTTTTTCACCTCGGACATACCTAGTTCTTCTATAAGATCTGTTGACTATACTACTAGTATACCTGACCTGGTATATACCAGTACGCAACAGGACCAAAGACAGAAAGAGAAGAAACCTTCTCCTCTAATGTAATCAATGTCTTAGAAAAGCCATTTGAATTGGATAAAACTTTTTTACACAATGATTTTTATTCTAATTCAAATAAAAAGAAAAGACTTTGGTTCTTTGAACATTTTTTGAACTGAAGAAAACAAATTCAGAAATCCTACTATGAATTTGTTAATGAGCAAAAAGCCCACATTTTATTTTTTGATTATTTCGAAATGTATGCTTTCAACAATAACATTTCTTACCCATTCAAAAAAATAAACCCTATCATTGAAAAAAGGAAAACTCCAAAGTGGAAACTCTCTGACCATGATGATGTAATCATTGAGTCTGAGCATCCTCCTATGAGAAATATCACCCTCATGCATGGTGAACCTCCCATGGAAGTTAAAGCGTCACCCTACAAAATACATAGATACGGTGATACAGATAAAAACCTAGAAAATGTTATTCAACAGAATAACTTCTGTAACACCAATCTAAATATGATAGGAAAATAGTTGACTAGAATACAAAGTCAAATCCAAAAGTCAACCATTACTGTTTCTCCTACTATATTACCAAAGCCAGTTACAAAATCTGATCTTGAAAAGAGACTCAAAGAGCCTATTTTCAAGCCTTTCCAGGTTTCGAAAACAAGCCAAAAACTTGTTCAAGATTCGAAATCAGATTTTGCTAAAGCAATTAGAGAATAATTAGATAGGACAGAAGCCTCTTTATCCTCATCTAAGAAAATAGAGATAGCCCATGATACTCCCTAATCAAGTAAAATAGGAGTATTAAATTAGGATCAGTCTTCTATAGCTTCCTCTGACATAGAAGCATTCCAGGAAGAACCTGAACCTGAACCTAAAGTCAATAAAGTCTACTGGGAATTAGCACTTCCTGCTATTTCTCGTACTCCACTAAATCTAGCAATAGATAATAGACCAAGTGCAATAAACCAATCATGGTTTAATGTATCTTCAGTCTATGAGTGGAACATAGATGGAATGTCTGAGTATAACATACTTGGACTTTTCCAACAAATGACCATGGCAGCCAATGCCTACAAAACCCAATCAGGAACTGCTGATAGAGCCATTGTAGAAATTCTGATTGCTGGTTTTACGGGTCAACTTAAAGGATGATGGGATCATCTCCTCACCAGCCAACAACATCTTGAGATTTTAAGAGCTATTAAAACAGATCAAAAAGGACTACCTATTATTGATGAATTTAATAACACTATTCAATATGCTGATGCAACCCTAATAATTACAATATCCCTTCACTTCATAGGTGACCCATCTCACCTTAGGGATAAAAATGCCGAGTTACTATACAACCTTAGGTGTAGAAAGCTTAGTGATTTTCAAAGCTATAAAACCACGTTCTTTACCAGACTCTTTCTAAGAGATGATGCAAATCATGTAACTTAGAAAGAAAAATTCCTTGTAGGGTTACCAACCCTTTTAGGAGAAAATGTAAGGAATTTAATTAAAGCCCTTTATGATAATCAGATCCCTTATGACAACCTTACCTACGGTGAATTAGTTAGTTATGTCAATAAGGAAAGTCTAAAGATTTGTCAGGATTTGAAGTTACAAAAACGACTTAAATGGGAGCTTAGGAGATCAAAGCAAAAATTAGGTAGTTTCTGTAAACAGTTCAATTATAACCCCTTTAAAGCTTCTAGTTCCAAAGATTGTGATGGTAGGTGTTCTATAAAGACTTACAAAAAACATCACAAATCTAAAAGATATAGAAAACCTTTTCCAGAACTTAGAGAATCTTTTTATAAGAAGCCTTCGAGACCTTATAAAAAGCACTCCTCTAAAAGAAAAGAAAGTAAAGCTAGACCCATTACAAAGAACATATTCAATTATAAAGAAGCCACTTGTTTCAAGTGTGGGAAAAAGGGACATACTGTAAGATATTGCAGAATGGCCAAAAGACTTTATGAGCTGTGACTCAGTGAAGAAATATTTTCTCAAATAACCCCTTTATTAGTTGAATCTTCTGATTCGGAGTCTTCCATGACGGAAGATAGCGAGTCTCTGCAGGTTGATGAGTTGGTTGACTCTGATACCTCAAAATCTTCTGATAGTAATTCTAATACAGAATCATATCTAAAGAAAATCAATGTATTGACTAAAGAACAAGAAACCTTTCTTGAATTAGTCAAACATATTTCTGACCCTTCTTTGCAAAGAGAGTATTTAGATAAACTTCTAAAAACTTTCGAGTAAAGAGACAAACCTGAGACTTCCAAAGCACCTGTAATTCAAAAGCACGCTTATGATCTCACAGATATTCTGAACAAGAAAAAGACTAAAAAACCTTCTCCTTCTATTTAGGGTCTCCAAAAAGAAATAAAAGAAATTAAAATTGAGATTTCTGATTTAAAACAAAAACAAAAAACTGATTCTGAGACTATCCAAATAGTGTTACAAAATCAATTGAAACAACATTCGGATAAAGAATCAGACTCAGAAAGTGGTGAGGATGAGGATCAGAAACTCGAAAACATAAAGTCTCTCCCTCATGATTTTTTATTTGTTTTAAAACAAATCACCACTAGAAAATATTTGATTAAAGTCACGTTAGTTTTTTCTAAAAAATTTCAAATTGACACCATTGCCCTATTTGACACTGGTGCTGATTTGAATTGTATTAAAGAACTAATTGTCCCAAAGAAATTTCATGAGAAAATAAAATAAAGGCTTTTTGCTGCCAATAATTTAAAATTAAGGATTACCTCCAAAGTAGATGCCTCTATTTTGAATAATGATTTTGAATTTAAAACTTCCTCTATTTTGACAAATGATATCCTTCATGCTGTCATTCTAGGAACCCCATTTATAAATCTTATTACCCTATATACTGTAAATTACGACAGTATATCTTTTCAAACCCAAAAGAAGAAACTTGTCATTCCTTTCTTAGAAAAGCCCAAGACAAGAAACCTAAATATTATCAAAGCTACTTCTATTTATCAAAACCAAATCAGTGTTTTAATTAAAACAAAACAGAATGATTTGACTTGTTTACAGAAAAATTTGAGTTTACAAAGAATTGAGAAATAATTACAAAGTAATTTCATAAAGAAAAAGATTTCTAACTTCAAAAATCAAATTGAAAAAGAGATCTGTACTGACCTACCCTCTGCTTTTTGGGATAGAAAGCAACATATGGTAGACTTACCTTATGAGCCAAACATCGATGAAAGACAAATTCCTACCAAGGCTAGGCCCATTTAGATGAATATGGATTTAGAACAACACTGTAGGAATGAGATTAAAAAACTAGAATCTAAAGGCCTAATTGTGAAATCAAAGTCTCCATGTCTTGTGCCGCTTTCTATGTCAATAAAAATTCTGAGATAGAAAGGGAAACACCTCGATTGGTGATCAATTACAAACCTTTAAACAAAGCTTTAAAGTGGATTAGATACCTCATACCTAACAAAAAGGATTTGCTTCAAAAGCTCCACTCTGCTTTCATATTTTCAAAGTTTGATATGAAATCAGGGTTTTGGCAAATTCAAATCCAACCAAAGGATCGGTATAAAACTATTTTTACTGTTCCATTCGGACAGTATGAATGGACAATTATGCCATTTGGTTTAAAGAATGCCCCTTCTGAATTTCAAAGGATTATGAATGACATCTATAATCCTTATTCATAATCTTGTTTAGTTTATATAGATGATGTGTTGATCTTTTCTAACACAATTGATCAACATTTTAAATATTTAAAGACTTTTAACTACGTTACTAGGAAAGCTGGTTTACCAATTTCTAGTTCAAAGATATCTTTATTCCAAATAAAGATTAGGTTCCTTGGACATTACATCTCCAAAGGAACAATTACCCCTATTGAGAGATCACTAGCATTTGCTGACAAGTTTTCAGATAAGATACTTGATAAGACGCAATTGCAAAGATTTCTTGGTAGCTTAAACTACGTCTTAGACTTCTGTCCAAATATCAATAGGATTTCGAAACCCCTACATGATAGGTTAAAGAAAAATCCTAGTGAATGGACTGATGAGCACACCAAAGCCATTAGACTAATTAAACAGTCTGTCAAAAGCATACCATGTTTGCATTTAGTAAACCCTGCATTACTTAAGGTAGTAGAGACCGATACCTCTGATTTAGGATATGGTGGTATATTAAAGCAAGTAGACAATGGTAAAGAACAAATAGTATAGTATGTCTCTGCACACTAGAATGAGTATCAAAAGAATTACTCTACTATTAAGAAAGAAATTTTATCCATTATTTTATGCATTACAAAGTTTCAAAGTGATTTGTTAAATAAAAAATTTTTACTTAGAATTGATTGCAAAGTTGCAAAACACGTTTTGGAAAAAGATGTTCAAAATATTGCATCCAAATAAATTTTTGCACGATGGCAAGCTATTTTAAGTGTTTTTTATTTTGAAATTGAGTTTACTAAAGGTGACAGAAATTCTATTCCAGATTTTCTAACGAGAGAATTTCTTTAAAACAGATAAATACCGCCCAAAAAGAAAGATAAAGGCAAATGAGTCCTTAAAGACCCTCAGCCTCAAACACCTAAAGCCCAAACTCCTCCTAAAGAAAAATTGCTATCTTCGGCAATACCTATAAAGTCTTGGATCGATATGGTCCAAGAAGAAGAATTACAGTCTAAAGCCCTTGTTGTAACAGGTAAAAGAATGGATGTCATCCATTTCTAAATCCCCTAAACTTATGTTAGCCTTACAAAGCTTTTCTCAAGTAAAGTCTCTTTTTCAATTTCCAGAGAGAGAAAAATCTATTTCAAAATCCCCCTCCAAAGAAGTTTTAAAAATCTCATCTTCTAAAGAAGTAATTTTTGCTGAAAGTTCATCTTCTTCGGTTGTGATTTCACAAAAAAGCCTTTTAAAGAAATCAGATTGGATTAATAAAGCCTATGGACAAAATGTTTTAGTCGTTGAGAATGAGTTTTATCACTCTATCCCTTTTAAAGTCTTTCAAAGATTTTCCTGAAGGGCTGATTTTTCAAACCATGGGATTTAACAAAACCTCAATTCTTCTATCAAACTATCCTTGAATTCATTGAATCAGTAAAATTCAAACATTTTTATCTCTCCAAAGACCATAAAAAACCGACCTAGTTCAAAGCCTTCCAAATTGGTTTCACCAGTGGTGGGATTATTTTGGCCCAAACTCAGAAATCCTAACTCCCAACGCTGTGAACTGTCTAAACCTATTTAAAGCCCATTATAAGCCCACAGACTCAGAAAAAAGATTCACTCCTTTTCTCTGTTTCTGTACAAATTTCTTCTTCCCTTGGATCTGGATGTGAAGTCCTCAATTCCACACTCATGAAGCCCAAATCTTCTTACAAAGAATTTTTAAAGTCAAATGGTGGTCAAAGTTTAATGAACAGTCAAAACTAACTGAGACCATCGTCCAAAGATGGCTTTCTTTAAAAAGACACCTCACTCCTACTATTGAAGAAACCAAAGCCCAGTCCACATTCGTCACTCAGAAATCTAAAGCCCAATCACTATTGGCCTCGGCCAAATCTGAAGAGGAATATTTTAAAGTAATGGAATAGCTCCCTTCCTCAAGGTCTGAAACATCTGCACATGACTCCTCAGACAGTGAAGATGAAGAGCCGTTCATTTCATTGGGAGATGACAACGAAGACAACTGTTTTAGCATCTTCCCACTTGTAAAGCATTGTAAATAATTATGCTTATATAAAAAAAAGTAATTTACTTTTCCTGTTCATTTCCCCTATAATTATTATGTTCTAGATGTAGATTTTTCCTTTTGTCATTTGTCGTTTTTGGATATTTTCCCCCTTCACTCAATATTCCCTTCACGGGAAAAAAGCTGTGGGGACAAAATTCCATTTTCTTTTCTTTTTTTTGGGTCCTACAAAGATATTGAAGACTTAAAGTAGAGATGCTGTCTCTACCAATGGGATTCCCGGGGTTCAAGACACCAAATGCGGACCTACCCACGTGAAGACTTTATCACTTGTAATTATTTCTTTTGTAAAGCAACGGGTCTTTGGCTATATAGTTGCCATTAACCTTCATTTGAGGGATCTGAAAAAATTCTTCTCATTTCTCTCAACTCTTTCAATTCTCTCTAGTTTCTGGAAAATGATCTGAAGTCATTTGAAGGAAATTATTCCTGACTCCCGATTCCAAAAACCATTCTTCTTGTAAAGAGTTAAAGCATTTAGAATTAAATGTAAGCATTTAATTTTAATTTTATTTAAAGCATTTATCTCAAGATTTGTATCTATTTTTACTTTAAAGCATAGATCTTAAGAGTATATGTTTTAAATTTTAAAGCTTTTAAAGTTTATGCATATTTACAGACTGATCTGTATCAGCTCTGCTATAACAACTGCTACTTAGCCTCTGAGGCAAAGAGACCAGATCTTGATCCTCAGTTGTATCTTCTCTGCTCCCCCCTTATTTAGAGCACCATTTCTGGGAATCGGTCTGGGTACTGTGTTTGCTTAGAAAGCCAACCTTAATGCATGTTTATTTCTGCAAACCCTGTTGCTAGGCTTGCTAAAATAAACTAATTTAATATTTTAAAGAACTTAATTGATATATTGGCTGGAAACCAGGACGTGCAGGCTGATAATTATTCAGTCGGATAAACCCGAGCTTGGGCCTTAAGGCAGGACTTGATTCCTGCATCGACCAAGTGTAAACAACGCCATGTACCAATAATCCTAAAGACTACTAGGTTCTTAGAATAAGAATCATTCCAATTAAAGCCAACAATATTTCTAAAGCAATCATTGGTTTAATTAAAAATCTAATTTTATTAATTTTAAAGTATTCACACACCTTCACGTGATATTTTTAATTATATATTATAATAATTTTAATTAAAAATAAAATTTAAACTAAACTGTCACAAAAATATTTTGATATAATATAAAATATAAAGAATAAATAGAGTAAACGAAATAAATACGTGAGTTATAATAAAAAATATTAAAATATTAATTTTTAAATTTAAATAAGAATAATTTAAACACCAATATCAATGTCATAATAATAAACACCAAAGTCAAACCCAGCCGCGGTGATCATATATTCCTACCATCATTGCGCCCAACAACTGCGTTGCCCACCATCCCATGCTCAATTTGAAAATATCCACGGCCGCTCAAGTATTGAGCTTGCCCCACATTAGAAACCCGAACAGTTTGCTCCAGACCAAACCCCACACTCTCCCTACAGCCCCGCACCCCTTCGGTCCTGGCCTAACAGTCAACTCCTCGTACAACATCTGATTTCCAGCACTGTTAATTCTCCGCATAATCAACCCCAAATAAATTCAGTTCGCTAACAGTCAAAATACACCTGAAATACTCAAAAAGCGTAGGGTATTATAAAACGGACAATCCGTGGGGCATTAAAATATTATTTCTCTTTTAACTCATACTTATTAAAGCAGGGAATTTTCTTTCTTTTTTCTTTTTAGTAGAAATTCTTCTAACACTGAATCGTCAATGGAATTAAAACGTTTTTCCCGAAGGGGAGCGACGTTTAATATTTGCATAGCTGGGTTGGCACCTTCTTTACTCCTAGATCAACGAAAAGAACAAGGAAAATGTATTAAATAATAAATTTCAACTCATCAAACTGCAACAATTCTAAGCAACTCATCAGAATATTTACAAAGCCATGCAAAGTTTATGTAAGAACTCATTGGCATTGATATAAAAACTTTACAATCAAGATGGAGAATTCCAAGTAATAAGCCGGAGGACAGCGGGGCGCTGAGGCGTTTTCGCTTTCAACCAAAATAAAAAAAAAAGACCAGTTCCAGTCACAAGCAAACAATCTATTTCAACTTGTTTTTACAAGCTTCGGTCTCCATGTTAGCCAAGCCAAGCACCCTTTTTCTCCACAAATTGGATCCGCGATTCTTCTTTTCAATCGATCTTTTTTAGATGTTTCAGAATCATCTTCTAGAGACAAGTTCTTCAAGGGTGTTTGGGGGGTTCCAGTTTCTTCTGCATCAACTATCTTATTCAACATCTCTACAACTTCACTCATTTTTGGGCGTGCCTTGGCCTGTATTGCCAAGCACCTGTTGGCTACAACAGCTAGTTTTTGGGCCAACTTGAGAGAATAATTCCCTTCGAGCTTAGGGTCCAAGATCATCATGAACTTTTTGGCATCACTGAGGTGTGGCTTGACCCATTCCAAGAGCTTTTGCTCACTCTTGGGGCGAGTACGATCCAAAGGGTGCCTACCAGTGATGAGTTCATAAAGGAAAATTCCAAAGCTCCAGATATCATTTTTATATGTTAGATGTCCAGTTTTAATGTATTCAGGAGCTGTATATCCCGTGGTTGCTACCACCTGTTCGAACATGAGAGTAATCACTCATTCAGTCATGACAAGAAAAATTATCAACAACATATATATATGCAGGAAAATATCCTAAGAACATAGTTTGAATACAGATTCAACGAGTTGAAGGATACAAAGCTGTTGCATGCTTAATCAAGCCAAAGCCGGATGAACGACGAAAATAAAGTGAAGAGCAAATTAAAAACAGTTTCCAAGATACAGTTTATCTCCAGCACTATAGACGTACCGCAGTTGAGACATGACTTAGTCCATCCGAGGGTCCCCGCCTAGCCAATCCAAAGTCTGACAGCTTTGCATTCCATTGCTCATCCAGAAGTATGTTTGAAGATTTGAAATCTCTAAAGATAATCTGCACCAATAATTTAAATTAAAAAACTTATTCAGGGAATGTGAGACATATGCTACAGGCCCAGAATAGATCAAACCTATCTTATTAACAGAAACTCCAATAAGTTAAAAATAAATAAATAAATAAAAGTTAAAATTCTGAATTTTATATATATCTAGTATAAGCAATAGTCAAACAATACTCTCCCTAAATAGACCATGGGGGTCTTCTCAACGTCAGGATCTAACTTTAGATCATGTCAGCAAAGTCAAGACCTGAATTATGAAAGTGATTTCTCACAGTCAACCAGCACCTTCACTTCAACAACAAAAGCTATCATCCAAACGTATGCCTCCTCTAAATTTCAACTAGTTGAACATATATAGTGCCCTAAATCTTCTAGATGGATTTTGGTTATTCCAAATAAATGTGGAGGAGGTTGGACGTGGCACAAGAGGCTTCCTTACAGTAATCCAAACCCCCCCCCCCCCCCCGCCCCTCAAAAACCACATCATCCAAAGTGATCCTAGGAAGTTATCCCATTCATCTGAAGCCCCAGACACGTTACCAAGAGGTGACAATCTGGTAAGAAAATACCTGAAAGTCCATTCCTTCATGGAGATATGCTAAGCCGCGGGCAGCATCCTGGGCAATTTTTAGTCTTGTGGTCCAGGGAAGAGTTGTCTGAAAACGACTTGTCAAGTGATCTAGCACACTTCTGTTGGGCATATACTCATATATCAACAGCCGCTGAATTCCTCTTTCATCATCCTCAGCACAGTAGCCTAGCAGATTGACGAGGTTTGGATGTTCGACAACCCCTAGAACATTCACTTCTGTCACCCATTCCTTGTGCCCCTGTAAACAGACAAAGGAACAAATATTGAAAATCTTCAAACAAGAAGCAAACTTTGGAATGTCATGAGGGGACACAGACAAGTAGAGAAAAAGCTAGAATTATAAAAGATTTTTCCTCATTTATTGAACAAAAGAAAATGAGCAGACCTAGGAGCTTTCAATTCATTAAAGTGACGAATAAAGAAGAAAACAGATACAGGTTTCTTGAACACAGTAATCATCCATATTAAGACAAGGGATGCTTTTTATCATTTATTTACCATAAATTAGGAACTGCAACATCGTCATTATTTATTTGTGTAGCCCAGTTTTATTGCTAGATGTTTTAACTTTCTTGACCTTGCCAGATTCTGGTTAAGAAATGTATGTCATACCTGTCCGGACATGCAGGAATCTTGATGATATGATTTTACAGTAAATCTAGAGCAAATCCAGGTAAATGACATACTCAAACATATACCTGGATTATTCTTAACTTTTTTTATCAAGTAAGCAAGTAAAAATCTTATTTGAAAGACACAACATCAACAGATAACCATCTGAACTGTATCCTCAAGAAAAAGCATCAAATTATGACTTTGAGGAGGCACCGGGATTTATGTCAAATAGCTGTCTAAATCTTACAAAAGTTAGCTCCTTGAAGAAATTTGAAGGTCTGAAAACTGGGATGGAAGACCACTAAGAGCTGAGAATATATATATTGCCTAGAACAGCAGTATCTCCAAAGTAGTGAGATCGTGTGCAAGACTTCATATCATGAGTTTCCAATCCTTAACCAAATTTCAAATACCCTGAGCTGAGATCTCCATATATTTTGCGCCCAAATAAATTTATAACTTCACAAACAAGAAGGGTTGTCTAATATCCGGATCACAAATGTTTCAAGCAAAAAATCATTCCAAAATAGAGTATCGTACCTTCTGAAAATATAGACATTTATGCTTGTAGAAAGTGCAAGGAAAATAGGAAAGAAAAAAGCTTACCTGTAAGCCTCTTCTACTCAGTTGTTTAACAGCAATATCAATATTCTTATGTGAATCTTCTGTGCTCTGAATCACACCCCGATAAACCCCACCAAATCCGCCTTCACCAATCATGAGGGAGCGGCTGAAATTCTTCGTAGCTGTCTTCAACTCCGAGAATGTAAAGACTCTGAGATTACTTTGTCGTTGAGACAAAACAGCAAATGTGTTCCTAGAGGAGGATTCCGTGCTGAAATCAGAGGCATTCTGAGAATTAAACTCAGATCCAGACTTCCTCACATCACGATCAGTTGACATGGAAGTATTGGACGCAGAGGATCGAACTGAAATAGATTTTGCAGTCTTCTGTTCTTCGTTTTTATCTTTGTTGAAAACATACAAACACTTCATGTCCTGTTGAAAACCAATTGCCTCACTGCTCATTTACCGTTCAATAAGGAATAAAACAACAATCAGCTAATTAACTCCTGCAGCAATATTATTACTCACCAAATTTAGAAACTCACATGTGCCTCATAATCCCTATAACTTCACATAATTCACTTCTTGTAGGTTCTATTAGCATTAAAAGATTGCCAAAACGTAACGCTTCAACACCATATGCAGGTTTATCATTTTGACTGATTTTAAGACCAGCCCAGAATCCAAAATTCAAAATTTTGAAAGAAACACAAGTGAAAAACAAGAAATGAAGTGACTCACCTCTTGAGCACCAACCAAGGCTTTACAGGTTTGGTGAAACGTGAAGAGAAATAAAAGAATCCAGAAAGGAGGATTTGAGATTGAGATTGAGATTGGGATTGATGGAATTGAAATCAACTACACAACAACAACGAGGCCTCCATGATCTAAAACTAAAGCAAGTCAATACAGGGAGGAGGCAGCTGGATTGTAGCTCACCAACCAATAACACCGAAGTGTTATAAGATTTATTAAAAAGAGGCAACACATCCCCAAAAGGAAGAGTTGAAGAAGAAGGAAAGTGTGAAATGGGTTCTTGAATCTTTTTGATTGTGAAAGCGAAAAGCGGAAAACCAAGTCAAAGAGACTGCTTTATTTTTCGCTTACTCGCCCAACCCCCAACACCACCAGCCCCAGCTCCCCCTCCCCCCCAAACACAAGGTGAAGACTGAAGACCCGGTAAACGCTCGCAGTTCCAAATCTTTCAACAGTAAAATTCTGACCATCGCGGGGAATTTGTCATCTTTGAAGGTGACATATGTTAATGGGCAATAACATTGAGATCCTCGCGATTTATTGAAATTACAAACGAAAGCTTAGTTTATAATCTTTTATTCGACCTCAGGATTTCTCCCTCTCTATGTTTCCTTTTAATTTTCATGGAAGCTGTAAAAATCTTTTTATAGTAATAATTATTTGATACTTTAAAATAAAACATTTATAATGTTATAAACATTAGAAACGGCTTATATATGTGGTTCTCTTATAGTTTTATATTGATCCTATAAAATTTTGCCTAATTTTTTTAACTAGTCTTAATTATATCAACTTAAATAAAGAGTAAATCTGATATTTAAATTAACTTTTCAAATGTGAATAAAAATCTTTTTCTATTATTCTTATATCTATGGAAAAATAAGTAGTTTACTATTTAGTTAGTAGGTGGTTTCTAATAAATTAAATATTTACATGAATACTTTAAATGATTAAATAATTACTTGAGTAAATTGATTTAATAGTCGTAACAGTTAAATTACTAACCTTATCACAAAATTGTCATTGCTTCTCACATAGGATTGTGTAAAAAAAAAAAAAAGAAAATTTTGCCATCATTTGAAAATTTATTTAATTTAGAGATTATTTTATTATTATTATAAAATAATACTATACACATACACGTGTGTAAATTTTTTGAAAGGATTATTTTTAAAAGCCAATACTAAGATTTGATATAATAAAACTTAAATAGCGAGTTTACTTATATTCTCACTTATTTTCTTTACCGTTAGTATAGATACACATATATCATTAGTATTCGAGGGCAAATTGTAAAATACATGTTGAAAATTTAGAAAAATCGATAACAGTAAAAAAGGCTTAAAAATCCATTATATAATTGTATTATCTGATTATACAAAATACCCTTTGTATAAAAGAGTATATTTTCTCTTTCCCCAGTACAAATAATATTAAGTAATTGTCTTACTTAACAAAAAAACAAATCAAATCTTTTCACTCCACTTTCTTACTCTCAATTGTTGAAACAAAAGCAAAGAAACACAAAGAGCATATATAACAGATGAAAATAACAACCATGGGTGGACAGACAAGGCCACCGACCAGTGACAAAAGCAATCGAGATATGTCACTAGTATTAGAGTTTGTAAGAGGTTAATTACTTTCAAAGTCAAAATATTATTGTTCACCTTTAATTTTTTTAATTTTAGAGATTTCATAAGTGGTTATTGATTGTACTTGATTTATCTTGTTCATGGGTTAATGGTGGAAAATTTGATTAAAAAAAGAATAGGTTCAGCCATATGTGGGTATGAGTTGAAAAAAATGATAATTAATTATTTTTATTTGTGATATGTATCATTATCATGAAATAGAATTAGTCTTAATAGTAACTTTTATTTTGTTAGCCAATTTTTGCCAAAGTTTATCAATTTATAAATTTACAGAGATTTTGTTCCTCTATCACCCAAATAACTGTAATAAGGCATGAGTTGGGAAAAAAAACATAGTATTCTTTTACGGCTATCGCATTAATATCGTTTTTGTATTTTTGAATAACATGGTGTGTCTCTCGTGCGACAGTTGGTGTGAGATGAAAATAATTTCTGTTATTTTGGGTGACAATTACTTGTCTCTTATGTAACAAGTTGGTGTAGGATAAATACAGTTGTTGTGTTTTTTGAGAGACAGTTGCTTATCACCTAGGTGATAAGTTGGTGAGAGATGAACGCAGTTGCTGTGTCTTGGGGCAACAGTTTCCTATCTCATGTGTGACAAACAATTGTTGCTCGTACACAGTTATTTTATTTTTATGCGATAAGTGTTGTCTCCTGTTTGACATGTGCATGTCGCAAGCACTCAATTTATTTTGACAATAATAAACACATATTTATAGGTAATTAAAATATATTTTTTTCTTTATTATTATTACAATTATTAGTTAATTTCACTTTCTAAAATGTATTACTATTATCTTTATTTTTTTATTATTATAATTGTTGTTGTTGTTATCACTTATTAACGTGTACATGTTGTTATGTTGTAGTTTCACTTTTTAAGAATTTAATAATGATGAGAAACCTTTTTGTAGTTTCAATTACTATTACATAAATATATAGGTTGTTGTTGCTGGTAGAATGCTTTCTGTTACAATGATACCAAAGCAGTATAACTTGAAGAATTATAAAAGGATGTCAAAGATTTGTGTTTTGATCAGTTAATTAAGCATGCTACTGAAATTAGTGTTGATGTCATGTTACCTTAGAAGACATCTACTGCTTCTATAAAAAGTAATTGTGACTTGCGAGATACATTTATCAAGTTATAGGATAAAAAGGATACTTAGGCAATATTAATAACAAGACTGAGTCAGATGACTTATCTAGAGACACTAACAACCTAGCTTTGCCTAGAGACACATATGTAACATAAATAGACTAGTATGACTCAGCAGATGAGAATAAGTTTGCTTTCTTTGATTCGGATGATAAGGTTTACATTGAATATATGTTAGTGACAGAAAATTCTATTAAGAAGATACCAATAAATGACGATGGATATAGTTATAAAGAAAAAAAACAACGAAAAATGATATTGAAAATGAATTATCTGATGCTAATAGTAAATGAGAGTTTAATGAAGTTATTGACATTACAGTTGATGATGGGTTGGATGACTACCAATCAGGTGATGAAAGTAGTTATGATTCAGACGAGATTGATGGTGAGATTGCATAAGAAGCTTGTGATCGATACAAGACAAACTCAGGTGGTTTTCAGTTTATAGCCGATTGTGAAAATATTGTACTTAAATCAGGTTAGTTGTTTAAGGATGTAGTTAAATCCATTAAGGTTGTGAAGGTATGCAATAAAGAATGCATCCAGATTGAAAAGACTGAAGCATGAGAAATTAAGAACTACGCTTAAGGTGCTGCTATAAAATGCACTTGGTGGCTATATGCTGGTCCAAATTGGAGTAAATGTCTTTTTTAGATCAAGACATATTGTTTAAACATTACTTGTGTAAGAAATAACAAAAACTACGAAGCAATATCAAAATGGGTGTTATTTCCTTCTTTTTATATGTTCAGGACCAATATTCAATTACCAATTGATGTCATTATATTGAAATTATTAAGAAGGCATAGGATAACTTACTGCAATTAAAAGTTAATTATGCAAGAAACAAGACTTTAGAATTATTGAAACAGGACCATTAAGTAAGTTATAACAAACTATTTAGGTGTGTATGCATGTCATACTTACTTCGAATCTAGGTTCTACTGTATCATTAGATAGTGATTAATTAGGGGGTGATGCGAAATGTCATAATTAGTGTAGACACCAATTATGACATTTATCCATTGGCCATATGTGTGGTAGATAATGAAAACACTGAGTCTTAAATGTATTTTATAGAGAAACTATATAAACAAATAGGCTGCAATGATAAGGAGAGTTTGTGTTTTATGAGTGACAAACAGAAATGGATCTTGAATATCTTAGAAAATATTTTTCTTCAATCTTTAAAAAGATACCACTGCAGGCATATTTATGTTAACTTCAAGCAAAAACTCCATAAGGTTTTACTTAAAAAATCATTATAGAAAGTGTGCAGAAGTGCAAATATTTTTTATTTCAAAGGATACATGGCTAAACTCAATGATATTAGCCTGCTAGATATGATTGGTTGATCAAATACCAGTGGTCTGTAGGGCGAAGCAATGTTCGAATATATGATGAAATTAGAAGGAAAATGATAGACTCATTTACACGAGACAATAACAACTTCTCACTTGGTAGGATGAGTTGCCACCAGTTGTGAAGAAGAGCATTTAAGCGAAAATAAGGCATCTTGATCATTAACTATGATATTTGATTACAATAAAATATTTGAGATCATGAAAGATGTCTCTAAGGGGACGGTAATTGATTTGTTAGCAAAACAATATGATTATATTGAGTGAAATATATTAGGGCTACCTTGTAAGCATGCAATTTATTGCATTGATACCATGAGGTTCAACGTGAATAATTATATCCATCCATTGTTAAAGAAAACAACATTCCAGAACACTAACTCTCACCAGTTATATCTAGTACCTAATAAGGGTAAATGACCTCTACTTCTTTATAAAAATCTTCAACCACCAATTATCAGTGGATCTACTGGTAGGCCTCAGACCAAGAGAAAGACATAATTGAGTGAAGCAAAGTCCTTTAAAAGGAATTTTAGAAGAGCCATAATAAGAGGAGTTGTAAGGCATTTATGTAGTGTTTAAAGTTAAAGAAATTGAAACTAAAATGAAAATCAACAATAGTCAGTTATTATTTCGTAGTTTATTTTGTGTGTAAATATTATGCCTTCAACAAGGAAATTTGTATTATTATTTCGTAGTCAGTTATTATTATTATTTCGTAGTTTATTTTGTGTGTAAATATTATGCCTTCAACAAGGAAATTTGTATGTTTTTATATATAGAGAGAAAAGGCGATTGCTCTGGTTCAAAGTTTCCAAGTGGTGGTATTACTTTAATTGATGTATCTATTGCAAATGTGGTGTCAACTTAGTTTAATGTCATTGGACATGGTATTACCTTAATAAGCTTGTCTATATTTTTTCTTAAATAATGAAATAATATACATGAACCCTGTAGTAATCTTCTAATTATGTATTGTTACCATTAAAAGATAAATTACTTAAGAGTAACAAGTATGACGTATATTGCATTCAACAGCATATCAATAGCACGAATGAATCATTTTTTGTAAAGGTAGCAGTGTTATGCAAATTTTATTGAACTCGCAAGCGCACGAATCTATTGTATAATAGATTAATAGTGACGAGTGTCGATCCCACGAGGAAGTTGATTTTAATTATGTGTGTAATTAATTTTCTTTAATGGGTGAATGAATTTGTGGTGAAATTGATATAAACTATACTTAAATTTAAATTACAATGGTAGGAATTAAATTAAACTGAAATCTATTGAAATAACGTGTTTGGGTATCCGAATCTGCATCAACATGCTCCATGAGCTAAATATTTCATATTAATACCAATTAAATCATAAGGGGGAATTCTACACCTTATAAACCACACTCTAATAAATATGGTGCCAAGTGCTTATTGTGTCACATAATAATAACCTTGTACTAGGGCGCCGGTTTAACCAAGGCGGTATTTAGACAAGACTATTATTATTTATCGACGAAAAGTCAAAACAATCACAAATATTAGAGGGAAAGAGAAAGTAAATTTATCAAGTTAAGCCCATAGGATATGTTGAGACTTTACCTTCAACCCAAGCTTGAAAGAAAATTAGCTACTCATATTTTAACTAGGGATAAAAAGAAAATTTTATTAAATATAAAGAAACTACAAGAGGGAGAAGGAATTTTAGAAATCTAAACTTAAAAATGAATCAAGGGTGTCAACTTAAGGGGGAGAGCCCCCTTTTTATAGATACATTGAGTAAATCGTGACTATTGAATTAAAAACAATTCGGACACTTAGGATTGCGCCATGTCATCAGTCAACAGTCAACAGTCAACAGTCAACAGTCAATAGTTAACAGTCAACATTTGAATAGTAAATAATCCCATGTATGCGCATGTACCGTACACACGATTTTTGCTCCACTGAGATTCTGCCACGTCATCAATCCATAGTACATAAGAAATTTAGCCCAATAAGATTATAACACATCATCAGTCAATGCCACGTCATCGGTCAATGCCACGTAAGCAGTTAATTCCACATAATTCATTCAATCAAATACTGCCACGTCATAGGTAGTTGCCACATCATCGGTCCGTATATATGAACAGTATCGTGAATAGTAACGTGAACAGTACCGTATATGTGAACAATGACATTTTTCTTTTTATGCTCTTTCTAAGGTTTTCGACTGTCCTGAGTCCAAATATAACGTCCGTTTTGTTGTCTGATCACTCGTTTATTGTAAAATAATCGTGATACCTCTAAAATACATAAAACACATAATTATAATAAAATACATATAATTAAATAACAAAATACTTAAATAAATAAAAGTAACAATGTTAGTGAGACTTGAAGTATAAAATGACGATTTTCTCTTTTATAAATATACACTTTCTAACACTCAACAAGCAACACCTGAGCTTATCCCATACAATATATACTTTTAAAGGATTTGATGATACAACACTTTTTTCAGAGTAAGGAATGTAATTAAGATATCATATCATCTTTTTGTACTCAGTCACAAACTTAAGATTGAGTTGTTATATATTTTATATAAATGTAATACTAACAAACTTACATTCTAATGATAGAGCCATATATCTACTATAAATGTTGCTATCACGACATACTATTAGTTTAAATTTTACTATCACAACACACTATTAGTGTAGTGTTTTTTTTTTTTTGGTATATAGGCATCTGCTTTATGTATAAGTTGATACATTCAGTTATTGTGATTGCTAGTAATTGTAAGCTGTAGAAATACATATAATGAAGTATCTAAAAGTTAATTATTTACATTTTGGTTTGTTGATATATAACTTGATGGTTTGGTATTTATCTATTTTTTTAAACATATTAAAAAGCTTTCAAACAAGCTCTGTAATTTGGAGAGACAACTCTATTGTCGAGGAGACATGATCTTGTCACTCAAATAAGCTTTCTTTAATTTAGAGAGACAGACATTGTCGTATGGGAGATAATTTCATCACTCAAATTCATAGCAATTATGTCATTACAAATTTAAATCTTCAGCTCCTATTTTCGTGGCACAAGGTTGTCTCTCTAAATTACAGAAAGTTTGTTTGTGACTAGAAATCTTATCTCCCAAGAGATAGGACTGTCTCCCTAAATTATACGTTCAGTTAAATCAACTTTTAGCTGTTAATAGAAAACTAAACCAATCTCTATTTAGACATAGTAGTGATTTTATTACCACTGAACCAGTAATATTTATCATAAGCTATAATCAATCTAATAACACAAACTAGTAACAATAAGATAACAATCTTAAATATGTCAACGAAAGTTTGGTCTACAATAGAATCATTAATTAATATAAAAAAGTAATGTGTCATTTATAATTTAATGTCCTCATTAAAAATATCAAGGGCAATCTTCCTCATAAAATATTGCCTATGGCTACTATTAAAATTAAAATGTAATTTAAACATTAAGTACATTGTAAACACTAACATAAACACTCTACAATTACCATTAACTTGCCCTTGTTGTGGCATATCCCTTATTGGTATGACTTTTCAAGGCTCTGCACTCTGCAAGTTCGATCATATGCTGTAAAAACTAACATGTTGTAGCCATCGGTGAAGATAACCTTAAGCAGCTTCAATAACTGATTATATCTTTTATCTTTGCGAGACTCCTTTATTAAGTCATAAATAGAGATCCTCTTGTGCCAAAAGTCTACTCGAGCTATTACCCAATGGTCGTTTTCCAAGTTAATTGAAATTAAAACTTACAGGTGGTTATAGGAAACCAATCCAATGTTATTTTTATGACAGATCTTTAAATTATTTATAACAGAACTATAATAAAATATATCGTAATATACACTATGTCAACATCCGTAAACAGTTTTGGTTTTGTCTCCTCCTGGTCATTAATATATGTGTTAAGCCTTGTATAATCTAATAAATCCATATCACAGTCTCCGTTATTCTAATGAGTCCTCAAAAAAATCTAGTCAATTTATTATAGGTAAATAAGGAAATGTTATACTTTTTCTTATAAGGTATAAATCAAGGATTACAACTTTAAGTCTCTTACCGAAAAAAGACATCTGTATGTGTACAACGTTGATGTTGTGCAAATTTTATTGAACTTGCAAGCGCACGAATCTATTATAGAATAGATTAACAGTGACAAGTGTCGATCTCACGAGAAGATTGATTTTAATTATATGCATAATTAATTTTCTTTAATGAGTGAATAAATTTGTGGTGAAATTGATGTAAATTATGTTTGAATTTAAATTACAATGGTAGGAATTAAATTGAGCTGGAATCTATTTAAATGACGTGTTTGGGTATCCAGATCTGCATCAACATGCTCTATGGGCTAAATATTCCATATTAATACTAATTAAATCATAAGGGAAGATTCCACACCTTATGAACCACACTCAAATAAATATGATGCTAAGGGTTTATCGTGTCAAATAATAATAACCTTATACTAGGGTGCCGGTTTAACCAGGACAATATCTAGACAAGAATATTATTATTCGATGGAAAGTCAAAACAACCACAAATATTAGAGGGGAAGAGAAAGTAAATTTACCAAATTAAGCCTATGGGACATATTGAGACTTCACCTTCAATCCAAGCTTAAAAAAAAAATTAGCTACTCATTTTTTAACTAGGGGCAAAATGAAAATTTATTAAAATACGTAGAAAATACAAGAAGGAGAAAGAATTACAAAAATCTAAGCTTAGAAATGAATTCAGGGATATCAAATTAAGAGGGAAGAGTCTCTTTTTTATAGATACATGGAGTGAATCATGACCATCGGATTAAAAATAGTTCGAATGCTTAGGATTGGGCCACGTCATTAGTCAACAGTCAACGTTTGAACAGTAACACGATTTTGGCCGCAGTTTGCACAGTAATACTATTTGCACAATAACTCGGTTTGAATAGTAAATAATCTCATGTATGTGCATGTACTGTACACATGATTTTTGCTCCATTGAGATGCTGTCATGTCATCGATCCACAATACATAAGAAATTTAGCCTAATAAGATTGTGACACATCATTAGTCAATGTTATGTCATTAGTCAACGCTACATAAGCAGTCAATGTCACATAATTCGTCCAATTAAATACTATGCGTTATAGGTAGATGCCACATCATCAGTCAATGTCACGTCATCAGTCCGTATATATAAACAAAGATTCAAAAAAGATCTTATACATATGAATAGTAAATGCACGTATAAAACGATCTAGTATATGTGAATAGTAATATTTTTCTTTTTATGCTCTTCCTAAGGTTTTCGACTGTCCTGAGTCCAAATATAACGTCCGTTTTGTTGTCTGATCACTCGTTTATTGTAAAACGATCGTGATGCCTCTAAAATACATAAAATATATAATTATAATAAAACACACATAATTAAACAATAAAATACTTAAATAAATAAAAGTAGCAATGTTAGTGAGACTTAAGTGTAAAATAACGATTTTCTCCTTTATAAATATATACTTTCTAACACTCAACAGTTGATATAAAGCATTCAGATATTGCTGTTGCTTATTACTTATCAAATGGTAGTATTTATAGATATGCTGTACATGACAAGTTAATACATTCGATAATGCAGAAAACAATCAAAGGTGAATTAAATAAAAATTAATAACAATTATCTCATCCCCTAGCCAACCCATTGACTCTCTCCCAAACAGTATTTTATAAAATTACATTGATTGATGGATACCACAATCAACTCCAATGTTACTAACAAGCCATTGGTCAAACTCATGAAATAAAGATAGATCATCCATTTCTCTCAGTGAATTTATATTCACAATCGTCCTTTCATCGATAGAGTTGTTCATCGACTTTATGGTGGAGAGACTCTTAATGTTATAAGTGTATAAGTATGGACTTCTAAAAACATGTGACATCTTATATCAATGGCCAAATTTGCTAATATAGGGATGTACTTTATTTAGTACTTGTACACTGTCATCATAATCATCCTCATATACATTGTACAACGATAGTGGGGTGTGATTATAATGATCTTGAACATCGTTAGGGGCTTGTCAACAATGATAATTATTATCTCTAAGTACCGTAGTTATAATATAGTAAAAAAATAATAAATTATTTAAATAGCTTATCGTGTAAGAGCTTCTCATTGGGGCATCACCATGGGATCACTTGGTTGAATTATTGATATATGAATTAATAAATGCCATTATAAAATTTGCAAATACTCTTTGCTCTTTTCTAAACTCTATTTGCTCCTTACACTCAGGCTCAGCTTTTGAGAAAATCTTATTCATCATTTCTTTTATGTCAACAATCGAACGATCAATCCTTTGTATTTCATGGGAAAGCTTTACTTTTGTTTGTGACTAGAAAAAATAAACAAATAAAACTTAAGTAAATTATTAGTAAATTCTGCTTGGGAAAATGTTCGAATGTTAAAATTTTCATCTTGCCTAGTTCCTTATGTGGACTGAGTGGATTACGCTTATATCGCAACTTCTTGGCTATCGTGTCTATAGGAAAATATAATTTTTTTTGTTAGTCACATTCATAGTTCAAATTATTCAAAAACAAAAATCATATACATGTTTCAGCGATTTCAGGAGACATTCTTGTCACGCGGGAGATAAAAATTATCACTTAAGCTTGCAGAAACAATTTGCTTGCATGATGAGCAATGTCACTCCCGTGAGAGAGCCTATCGCGCTAGACAAGCACAGAGGCCAATTTTGTAAAAAATTTAAACTATGATTTTATCATCACCATTACAACATTTTCATCTTATATGAACAGCTTACACATAGGACTTGGTATCAATACATCATGAATAATTTAATCTACCTAAAAAAATTTAAACAAACCTAACATGCATTTTATCGAGCACCTCACGTGCCATTTATTAACTTCAAACTTTATTAAACCATTTTAAATTTTTAGCGCAATAATCAATCATAATGCTTATCTATTGTCATGTATATACCCAACTATATTCATCAATAATTCATATTATACAAACAAAAAATCCTATAATCATAAGGTAAGCGATGCCAAAATTTTTAAAAACTTACATAAAAGAATGACCCCAAAATGGGAGAAGTGCTGCCGAAGATAATCTGCTTACCAACGCCTACCCAAGTGCTGTCACTTGTCGCAGAAAAACACAAGAGGTAAGTTAAATTTAGAGAGAAAACAGGGTATATGGTTTAAAGACTATTTTAAAAAATTTTGTTTTGACATCAAGTCTGTACTCATTTTTGGCACCAAATAATTAGGTTTAATAGTTGTTTTGGATAATTTAGTCATTTTGCTAGTCGACAAATAGTCAATATGTATTTATACTATTGACAAGGGAGGTAAGTGAGAATACAAGCAAAATCGTTATCTAAATATTATTATATCAAACCTCAGGAGAGATTTTAAAAATAACCCTTTTTTAAAAGTTAGTTGAAAGTTGGACATCATTAACATGCTAGATCGCTTCTTATAAATTATTATTATCCATTTTCTATCTATCTTTGAAAATAGAGAAAAATACTATATACCCACTATCTTAAAAGTAATAATAATAATAATCAAGTCAAAAATATAGAATGATGAGGAATAAATGAGAAAATAGAAATAATCAAAGTCAATATATATACACAGGCATAATTCTAAGTACATATCTCGAGATTAAAGAATTCAATTGAGGTTGTGAGATTAAGTTTTGGTAATATATATTAAATTACATGAACAATTAGAGTTTAATGTAATCTATGTTCTATTTATTCCTTTCTAATATCTCTATTATACTAATATCTATCTCAATGTTTGTGCATAAATACAATGGTTCGACTAATTGATTAATGTATTTCATTAACTTTAAACAGACATTATATCATTTTAGGTTAGTATTGTGCCGTGCCGCAATCTTTGCTTAAAGGAAATGAAAGATCAAGCTCTCTCTCTCTCTCTCTATATATATATATATATATATATATATATATATATGTTATAGTCCTTCATTTTTATTATGAGGACACGCTATTAAAAATTGTTCAATATAATAAAGTTAAATCACACAATTTTGTAAGACATGAAAAACTGACTTTATTAAACTATATAACTTAATAATATGTCTATATTAAATGAAATGATAACGTTTATACTTGACAATGGTTACACACACACAGAAGCATCTTTACTTTGTTGAAGTGAAAATATCACAAAAATATTAAAAAATATATTGTTTTCAAGATATTTGACATCTTTATTGGTATATTAAAATATTTTTTGTATATTAATAATATTCTCACTTAATTAAAATAAGGATGTCTTCATTATAGAATTATACTATATATATTTTAGTTGTAGTTAAGGTAACCAACAAACATATGGGCAACTATGATGAATATGATTTCTATAAAAATTTTATAGAAAAATTTTTATTTTTCTATGTTAGATACGACAAAAAGTCCAACATGATAAATTAACTTAATAAATTTTATGATAATAAATTGTTTTTTTAAAAAATCATATTTTCCTATAGGACTCGCTTAATGAATTAGTAATTACCACATTTGAAAGAAAATTCAAATGATATGTCATGTGACTTCTATAAAGTATGTTCTTTGTATTGTTTGCTACTTCTTGAAATTGATTTGAAATTAGATCTCATCTCAAATGTGAAAATTCCAAGTTGCATTCTAGTATTACAACAAGCGCTAGATGGGCATTATATGTCATATCTAACATAGAAAATAAAAATTTTGCAATAGTCTAATTAGTAGAAAGATAAGATAATTAATTACTATTCAAATAAAACATAATAAATACTAAATCAAAGGAAATAAATAATACATACATGATCATATTTTACATTATAAATTAATAATTTATCAATTTATTAATATATAAATACTCAATAAGTTAAATTTTTAACATGGTTTAAATATTATTAATTTATCGAGATTTTACAATAATTGACATATGAATAATTCGAATTAGACAGACATGGTAAATAGGAATATGACATGAAAGAGTGGCAGCATACAGGCCTCATCCAATTGCCAAATGGCTGTTGTGAGTAATCAAGTGAATGGATTTTATAATATCCCTATCATTGAAAAGCACTAACAATAATTGAAGAAAAAAAAATTCGTGGTATACATATCCAAATGAAACAAAATAAAACAAAATAAGTAAAGAATCAAAGACAAAATTAGAAGATTATTATAAAACCTAATTAGTACCATGAATTCATACTCAAAATAAATGTGTGATAAGCTGATCGCAAATCCAATCCAACCGATAATATGAAAATAAAAGCAGTAAATCTTGATAATAATATTTTCCAAACAATATGCTTCTCATTAGTTCACTTTTTCAAGATGTACTGGCAAAAGTAATGAATTAGCTTGCAGTGACTAAGTGACCCCATTCATTACATTTGTCGGCCACATGAAAATTATATCGCGGAAGCCAGAAAGAATTTGGAGTCAAAATCACACCGGGATGATGCTGCCTCAAATTCCAACCCCCCCACTGTTCCAAAAGATTGCTTCTTAAAATGACAAATTAAAAAAAAAAATTTACCGCTTGTTCGAATCTATTGGTTCAATTCCATTAATCAAGAAAAGTTGCAGTTTCACAGATAAACTTGGCACTTTGGGGAAGCAACATTAAATTAGCGACCACCTACGACGTTCAATTATCACAACACATGTGATCATATCTCTTGTTAGAAAATTTCTTCAGGAAAATATCAGCTTCTCTGTAAACCGCATATACTTCTGTTTTAAAAAAAAATTCACATTTTGCAATCGGAAATTTCTTTAATTAATTAAAGAAAGAGCTCTTCTTATTACCTGCTTGGTTAATTTCCTGAACCGAGTCTTGCATGAGAAATGGTCAATTTATTGAAGACAGACAGACACGCAACACGAACAAATGCTTATCATTTTTCATGCATACGCAAAACTGCAATATGTATACAGTAATTACCGCCCGACCCTTGTTGCTATTAATATTATTATTAATTTTTCAGTTTCCATTATTTTTCTACGATTTAATGCCTCCTCAATTTGTAAATAATATTTTAATGTGAATCTTCTTTGGTTTTCAAAAGATTATCTTCAAATTTTAAAAAGTCTCTGTTGCAGTTATTTATTTCCATTCAAATCACAGAAATGACGATGCAATTATGCAGCAACTGAATAATTGACTTACACCGAAAGAACCAAAGTAACGCTTACTCTAACAGCTTACAATATAAAATTACAAACCCAATAACTAGTATTATTAGTTTAGAAAATGATAGTTTTATTGTGATAACTTTATAACAGAGTAAATTTAGTATTCTGACATTGAATTTTGCTCGCTTATTGGTAGTGAATGCCGCATCATAAATGTGTTTGGGGACAAATCTAAAAATCATATCTAAAAACTTTAATTAGATATCAAAATAAAAATCATTCTCATCGATTCTAGTCAAACCAAAAGGTCTTTTACCGCGTACCGATTTCGTTGGCCGGTTTCAAATACTCAAGTCAATGGAGCCGCATTGGGTCCGTATTCTGTCGTTCGAACAAGTCATCCAGACCAACTGAAGCAAATGCAAAACATCCAAACACCTGCGCAGCTTTGTAAATTGTATTGTTAAAGTCGGCCAAGACGTGGTCAGTGGTGCCAAGCGTGGTCCCACCGCACACATATCTCAAATCTTAGAAAAACAAAATAAAAGAATATTATTTGACCTGCAGAACCACGGACGTGCAAATTGCAAATGTAGTACGAATAAATTTATGATCCCTTAACTATCCATGTCCTTACCTCATGGTTGTTACTCCTAACGAAGTTTCTGAAGATATTTCTTTAGTGGGTCACCTCAAAGTTTTTGTTTTCTCGTTGTTTCTAACTCCAATCATCTAATCAGTGTGCATTAGCTTCTTTTCAGTGCAAGATATGAGCTTGAAGAAGCTCAAAATGTGGAAATCTTGCCTAATTTTGAAATGGGTGGTTGTAGTTTTGAGCTTTATGGATTTGGTACATTGCCAAGATGTGGGCGATTATGATCAATTTGACAACCCAGCTGTTCTTCCACTAATCACACAGGTAGTTTATAGCAGGCTTTCCAATCTGACCACAATTCTCAGCCGGGATATTGGCAACAGAGCCAGTTTCTGTGTGAAGAACCCGTAAGTAATTCTCTTTAGATTTAGCCATTTGGTTTATGTTTGGTTGCTCAGAAAACCAGCAAAAGAAAGACAATAATTGGATGTTTCATTGATTCATTCTTTCTGCTCTTGTTTCTGAGTATGAAAAAGTCTAATACATTTTTGTTAAACTAGTTGCATTTAGCTTGGTTGTCATCAGGCAATTGACTTAAGAGTCAGCGGTGTCAATTTAGCCCCTTTTTTTAAAAAAATTTATTAGTAATGTAAGTTTGAACATGTAATGTTTTGGCCTAGCTCGAGCTTTGGTTTATTCTTATGCAGATAGTCATCTGAATTTGCATTGATTTGAAGCTTATTTCATTGTTTCAGGGAAGCTGACTGGAACCAAGCATTTAATTTTTCGTCTAATCTGGACTTCTTGGCTTCTTGCATTAAAAAAACTAGAGGTACAAGTATATATATAAGTGGTGAGAGAAAAATCTGTTTTTTCATGTTTTATAGAGCAAATTAATGCAGGAAATAGAATAAATTCAAAGTTTAGAATTTGTTCCACGATTGTAATTTTCCTTACCATTATGCCTAGTGCTTGGAAGGGCTTAGTGGGTTGTTAAGCTCTATGAGATTGCATTGTGACCCAGAAAGATTCATGTTGGCCACCTCACATTTGTTTAGATAAGGTAAGGAAGAGACAGTAAGCCATAGCTAATTATGGCACACTGTTGACAATGTTACCTCTTACATAATGTATCAACTCATTGACATTATCATAATGAGATAAAGTCTTCTCTTAGATTCCTAACAAGTGTACTAATCTTGCAATGTTATCAAAACTCTCACCATATGCTCAAAACATCGAAACTTATGCTAGTTCCAGTTATGGGCCTGAGTAGTTGTCACTAAGGCTTGATTTAAATTGACTTGAGTTCTTATGCTAGTTCTACTTTCTGTTCTAACATGTTGTCATCGTTCTGAATTTCATCAGGAGATATCCAACAGCGCATATGTACAGCAGCGGAAATGAAGTTATACTTTGATAGTTTCTTTCAATCATCAGATAGTGCTACTCATTTGAAACCTAACAAAAACTGTAATTTAACCGCATGGGTTTCTGGTTGTGAGCCTGGATGGGCTTGTCGTGTTCATCAAAATCAGCATGTCAATCTTCAAGATTCACACGACATTCCTGCAAGAACTGAGGATTGTCAGGCTTGTTGTGAGGGTTTCTTCTGCCCGCATGGTCTTACTTGCATGATACGTAAGTTTCTAAAAATCCTTTAAATACTTTGCTTGTAGTTATCTGGAAGTAGCATTTATTAAAAGTTCTCCAATTCAGTTTCATAGGAGTTCTATTTATTGTAAAAACATTACCTGCAAATTTTGAATGGGACATGAAATATTGAGTACTAGTCATTTTGCTGTGTAAAAATGTATACCTCCTAGGGTTACTGCAAACTAACAATCTCTCAAGAATTGACCCATGCTTTTGTTTGTCTTTGTACGCTTGAGTATATTCTGAGTTATAAGATGTTTCTGATAATGCTAATATTCTTATAGTATTTACGTTGTCTCACTCCTGCTACTTATGCACTTCATGTTGTTTTCCTGAAGCTTGCCCACTGGGTTCGTATTGCCCTCTATCAACACTCAATAAGTCAATTGGCACATGTGAACCGTAAGTTCAGGTTTTTCTTTAAGCATTACTTTAGCACATGCTCTGCCATAGTGTCTGAGAACGTGTATAAACCATGTAGAGGAATGGTTCTGCAGGTATAATTACCAATTGCCTTCAGGAAGACCAAACCATACTTGTGGAGGGGCAAATATATGGGCTGATGTTGCTTCTAGTAAAGAGATATTCTGTTCAGCTGGATCATATTGCCCAACAACAATACACACAAAGGATTGTAGCAGCGGGTATTTTCCAAGAACTTGCACTGCCAAACTTGTCTACTATTTTGCTAGTTGCAACCTTCTAGTTTTAACTTGTAGTGTCTGTTCTTTATAAAAGAAATTTGGATTGTTGTGTCAGTTCTTTATAAAGGAAATTTGGATACTGTTTGATGGCAATTTATTTACTCTGAGTTCTGATTGCTTTCACATTTTTTCTGCTTCTAATCCTATAATATTTGTTTATGGACTTTCAGACATTACTGCAGGATGGGTTCTACCTCTGAGAAGCGTAAGTTTTTCCTTTTTTTGGCTAAATTTGTTATTACTACTTATACCTAGTATTTGCATATAACTCTTTATTCGATCTTAATCTCGAAAACATATGAATTTCTGGGAATTTGACACTCACATGTTATGATATCCTCAATATGGCGTTTTCATTTCCCCTGTATTTCTGGACTTAACTTTCTTCTCAATTATTCTGCAGGCTGCTTCAAGTTGACTACATGTGATCCAAATGCTACAAATGAAAATATGCATGCATACGGAATTTTGCTTTTGGTAAGTTAACCTTTCTGAGAGTTAAAATATATATATATATAAAATCTTTGCCGCCTTGACGTTTCCGAGTCATCAACTTTTCATGTGTGTGAAACCCTTTCAAAGCCTTGATAATGGAAACATCTTAGAATATATTTTAATTTCAGGTTTTATGTTCTCAGGACTTCTCTATATCATATGTGTGACTTTCTTCTTTAACATACTACAATATGTACTCTAACAGCTCCCTGTGTACCTATGTTGATCCAAGTAGGAATCCTTCATTCTCTTCTGCAGGCTGCTTTGAGCACACTGCTGCTTATTATTTACAATTGTTTTGACCAAGTTCTCACCACTCGGGAAAGAAGACTGGCCAAAAAGAGGGATGCAGCAGCAAGGAATGCAAGGGAGACAGCAAAAGCACGTCAAAGGTGGAAATCTGCAAAAGATGCTGCAAAGAAGCATGCAAGTGGATTGCAAGCTCAATTATCACGCACATTTTCTCGCAAAAAATCCATCCAACACCCTGAAAAGCTTAAAATTTTGAATCAAGCTGAATCTGGAACAGATGAAGATTTGTACCCAACTTCAGATTCAAGTACTTGGAGTGCGTCTCTGCCACCACTTGCACCATCAAAAGGAAAGAAAAAAGAACCAGGTGATCTCATGAAGATGATGCATGAAATAGAAGAAAACCCTGATAGTTATGAGGGTTTTGATGTTGAACTGACAGATGTGAAAACAAAAGAGCATATGTCAAAGGGAAAAGATTTGAGCACTCATAGCCAAATCTTTAACTATGCATATGCTCAACTTGAAAAAGAGAGATCTCTTCAGCAGGAAAACAAGAATCTTACCTTCTCGGGAGTAGTTTCAATGGCAACCAACACCGAAGTCAGAAAAAGGCCTCTAATTGAGGTTTCTTTCAAAGACTTAACACTTACTTTGACGGGCAAAAATAAACAACTATTGAGGTGTGTCACAGGAAAAATTCGGCCTGGCCGCATTACTGCAGTCATGGGCCCATCAGGGGCTGGAAAGACTACATTTCTTTCTTCTCTGGCTGGAAAAGCAATTGCATGTAAAGCTAGTGGCTTAATTCTTATTAATGGAAAGAATGAACCAATCCACTCATATAAGAAAATCATTGGTTTTGTGCCACAAGATGATATTGTGCATGGAAATTTGACAGTGGAAGAGAATCTATGGTTCCATGCAAGATGCAGGTATGTTACATTTAGACCATTTTCACATTTTACCTACAGTTTAATATGCTCTTCTTCTTCTTTTTTTCTCACTGGGTTTCTATGAAACTAAAGTCCTATTTGATCATCAACCTCCTGGGGACTGTGGACAATGAACTGCTATCCATCAGTAATGAGAAGTGCAAAGCAGCAAACAATAATATATTTTATATAGGTTGGATACGGTTATATTGGTAACTGCATATAGTTTCACAGAAATCTTACATAGATGGCAAACTAAATAAATAATAAACTATATATCCATAGTCCATTTGGAGGACATTTGTACAGCTTGCTGCTCCTATTTCTAAAGTTTTCTGGACTAAAAAGAAAGAGGAAAGGGGTTGGCAGTGGCTGTAGCCTACCCACTGTTCTAATGTCACAGCTTGAGTTGGTCTTCTCTGCCATGCACACTTTGTCAAGTTTATTGTTCTGCATCATGATTTTTCCATCATTCCTTCAGTACCTCTTGCTGGTAATGTTCCTTACCATACAAACTTTGTTGAAGGTTATCAGCTCACTTAGCAAAAGCAGACAAAGTTTTAGTCGTTGAAAGAGTTATTGATACTTTGGGGCTTCAGACAGTCCGTGATTCCTTGGTTGGAACAGTAGAAAAGCGAGGAATCTCTGGGGGCCAGAGGAAACGAGTAAATGTTGGATTGGAAATGGTCATGGAACCTTCACTTTTGCTCTTAGATGAACCCACTTCTGGTTTAGATAGTGCATCCTCTCAGTTACTTTTAAGAGCCCTACGACGTGAAGCTCTTGAAGGGGTTAACATCAGCCTGGTTGTTCATCAACCCAGGTACTGTTTTCTTTTTACAAGTTAGCTTCTATATTTTCCTGGATTGCCTAGTCAATGCATCGGGTTTTTAGTACCAGTTACTTGACCTATTCTCCCACTACTAGTAAGTTGACATTTAGAACCACTCTATAAACTTCATAAAATCAGCAATAAAATTTGAACTTACAGATTTTTTTTTTTTTTTAGTTATGACTTGCAGTCATCAGAGGGATACTGATAAACAGCCGATGAGTACGGCAGTTAATATCAAATAGCATCATCTGATGACATTTTGCCTAATTATCTGATCTCTAAATACTAGTGGAAGATATAGATGCAGTTTTCACCTGAAGTACAAGCAAGATCATAACAGTAGTTATGAAAGAAATGTTTTTCATTGACTTTGGTGTGTTAGAAGTGACCTAAATTGGATCGCCAAAAAAAAAAAAAAAATGAATGACCTAAATTTCACATTGGTTAGCTAGTACCATTATTTGATAGATAGGCAATTTCAGTATTTGCCAAAACATAAGGCTTTGGTATCGGTCAAAATACTTCCAATGCTTATTTGTTGCATCATCCATGAACTGTACTGGGTTAGAAAATTCTCAAGAGCTGCAATACTGGTGAACAAAATCATTTCAGAATATATGTATATTAATGTGCGTGTGAATAAGCATAATGTGAATGTGATCGCTCACAGGATTATTTTGCTTCTTATATCTAATGCTAATTTTTCTTGTTCAGTTATGCCTTGTTCAAAATGTTTGATGATTTAGTGCTCCTGGCAAAAGGTGGACTTACTGTTTATCATGGTTCAGTGAAGAAAGTGGAAGAATACTTTGCAGGCCTTGGTATCAATGTTCCAGAGCGTGTTAACCCTCCAGACCACTTCATTGACATTTTGGAGGGTATGGTGAAACCGAGTGCAAACTCAAATGTGACTTATGAGGATCTTCCTGTTAGATGGATGCTTCACAATGGCTATCCAGTGCCCCCAGACATGCAGAAGAATGCTTCTAGATTTGTTATGCCTCCAGAGGGTGTAAATCCAGCTAATGGAATAAATCTTGCTACTGCTGAAGTGGAGGAGAAGTCTTTTGCTGGAGAATTATGGCAAGATATGAAGAATAATGTGGAGTTTCATAAGCATCATATACGACTCAATTTTTTCAAATCCAAGGATTTATCAAAACGGAGAACTCCGGGTGTATTCCAGCAATACAGATTCTTCCTGGGGAGGTAATTGCCATATATTTCATTACCTTTTCTGGTACTTTCACTTATATTATGTGTTTCAGAAGATTGATGAGCTGAAATCTTCACCACTATAAAAATTCTTTGTATTCTGTGTCATTTCATGGCTATCAAAATTTTGTTTTCTTGCTTTTAAATTGTAGACTAAAGGGTAGATTAGGTAGACACAATCAAAGATACTGTTTCTGTTATGATCCCCTGAAAATGTCATTGTTTGACTGTTAAAAAACTGTTGGCCTCTGTTAGCACACAAACTAAACCTGGGGATTCTCTGTTCAGGGACCAAATATACTATAGTTTGACAACACCTAAATCCAACGGCTTAAGCCAATCAGCCATTCTCTTGTCTTATTCTCTTTTGTCATGGGATCAAACTCTGCTCTATCCATCTTGCGTATCATCTGACCCATCCCTAAGAAGAAAACATATTTGAACTACTAATTTGATTAGCAAAATGTTATTGAATAATGTTATACATATAGGACATGCTTTTGATTTTCCTTTGCTTTCCGTATTGCTGGATAAATTATGTACTTGCATTTGCTTAATGATTTGCAGTAATTTTAAGCCCCAGGGAGAGGAGATATGATTTTCCAATTTAAGTGACTTATCTTGCTATTTTCATTTGAAATATTTCATTCTATTATGTTGATATATTAACTCTTGACCCTCACTTTGTCCACGGCAATTTCAGGGTTGCCAAACAGCGGCTAAGGGAAGCTAAACTACAAGCAGTTGATTTTCTGATCTTATTGCTTGCTGGAGCCTGCTTAGGATCACTGAGTAAAGTAGGTGATGAAAATTTTGGGGCGGCTGGTTATAGTCATACCATCATTGCTGTTTGTAAGTTCAAGAACATTTGATTTCTTTCTTGATTTGTAAACGAAGTTTCAGAACAATGGAAAATCTTTGTTTTGCTTTTTCCTTCACATAACTCTATTTATGTTATTTGAAGTGTAAAGTTAGTGCCATGTTTAAAAATGAAATTGCAACAACGAAAATAATTTTGAATTTAGATTGACCAGCCAATTGAATTGGTGAAAAAGTAACAATATAGTGTTTATGTGGAAAAACCTTTCTTTCTTACCACAATATATTTCTGTTTTCAGCTCTTCTTTGCAAAATAGCATCTTTGAGAACGTTTTCTCTGGAAAAATTACAATACTGGAGAGAGAGGGCCTCCGGCATGAGCAGCTTGGCCTATTTTCTTGCTAAGGATACAATTGACCATTTTAATACAGTCATCAAGCCTGTGGTGTATCTCTCCATGTTCTATTTCTTCACCAACCCAAGATCTTCCTTTGCAGATAATTACACAGTCTTGCTCTGCCTTGTTTATTGTGTGACTGGTATAGCTTATGCACTTGCCATCTTTTTTGAACCTGGTTCTGCCCAGCTGGTGAGGAACAATAACAATCAAATGAAAATATTCGCTTCTTGCCCATTTGAAGCTTCGTATATCATTTATTTATATTGACAAGCCATTTTTTCTTGCAGTGGTCAGTTCTTCTTCCAGTGGTTTTAACTCTTATAGCAACACGGGAAACGGATAGTGAATTTGTGAAGAATATGGCTAACTTATGCTATCCAAAGTGGGCTTTGCAAGCATTTGTGGTTGCAAATGCTGAAAGGTATGATAGACTGCATTTTCTCTAAAGTCATTTTACAAGTTTATGCGACGTGTTGCACTCTTGGTTTTATGATTATAGTCTTTAGAGAAGTCTAACCAAAGAAGTCTGGGCACTGATATAAACATTGGCACCATGAGCCAGAGAGAGAAAAATTCACCGAACCACATGATAAATACCATTGAAAAGGAACGTATGTATCTAAGACGTAAATTTTAAGAGAAATGCTAAGTTGCAGCTAACTATAACTTGCTTCTCTCATAACTAGTGTCGGTGAGTCCCACACAATATTGTAGCTATGAGAGGAGTAAGTTACAACTGACTATAACTTAAAGAGTCTTAAATTTTAAATGTAACTTTGACTCACATTGGATGGTGGGCCAGCTGCCAGCCAGTTCCTTGGGAAAATTGACACAAGATTTTGCCTTGAAATAGAAAAATAAGTTATCAAAAATGGCTAGAGAACTTTATTAAATTTCAGATTTCATGATTCATGTTGCTAATTCTCATGATTGCAATCAGGTATTATGGAGTGTGGTTGATTACTCGTTGCGGTTTACTGATGAAGAGTGGCTATGATCTTCAAGAATGGGGTCTTTGTATAGGCATCCTTATCGTTTATGGAGTAGTCAGCCGTATCATAGCATTCTTTGGCATGTTAATCTTCCAAAAGAGGAAGTGAGTTCTGTGGGATGTTAATCTTCCAAAAGAGGAAGTGAGTTCTGTGGCATGTTGATCTTCCAAAAGAGGAAGCAAGTTTCAAACTTCAGGACTATATCATTCATTCTTTCTCCATCCAAAGCCTTTCTAGAAAATCATAGTTACACATTTTGAAGAGCTCTCCTAAAGCAATAAATGAACGAGAAACTGGGCTATGGCCATAGTAGTGGATTGAATCTGCTGCTTAGCAGTAGCAGAGATAAATAGAGAACGACAATGGCAAAATCATGTATATTGTAGGATTTGGACTGCAACACTTTAAGGTATTTGCTTTAGCGTGTTTGTTTCTTAGGTATAGCATTCATTTTGTTTTTATTTTCCACCGGAGAAAACAAGTGTGTATATTGAAATCCCAGAAATAGAAGTTGGCATGTTATTGGTGAGTTATCATAGTTCATTTGCTGCATCACCTTAAAAAGAGGTGTGCATGCCAAAACCATAAAGCATAATGAGAACATAGCATAAATGAAATTGGGGTGTTGTAATTATCAACTATGACCAACTTTTGTTCTTTGTGGCAGCGTCATTTTCACCTTGAAATTGTAATATCTCACTAGTCTAAAGTTGAGACCCATGTTCATAAGAGAGGGGAAAATAGACACTGTTGCATATGTACTTTCTGCTTCATAACTGCATGGGTTAGAAGGGCTTCCATATATAAAATTCATACTTCTGGCCGTGTCACTGAGTTTCCTGACTTCTGCGACTGCTCGTATTGAAGGCAAAATCTTCTTTTGATCTCTCATATTGTAGTGCTAGAAGAAGTTGAAGCCAATACTTAAATAACTTGGTTTTAAGAGGTGAAGTAAAGGCAGGGGAAAAAGAAAGAAGAAAAGGGTTAATCACCTCTGAAATCGTTGAAGTGAATATCACTTCCATATAATGTCCCCCATAAATCTAAGTGCGGGGACTCCTCTAATCTCCACATCAACTAGGGGTGCCTCAATCAGCATCAAGCTGGAGAGTTCTGAATCACTCTTAATCATCTCAAGAGCACGCATTTGATCCTGTGAAACATTAACATATTTAAGCAATATTTTAATCTTGTTGTAGAAACAGAATACTGTGTTTTGGCGGCATGAATTTGGCAATGGGTAGGAATTATCCGGTGCTGGAGGATGCTTACTTAGAAAAAAATTGGGGATTGATGTAGCTAAATCCCACTCAGTTTTAATTCCGACAGTCTAATCCCATATTTTTTATGTTACCAAATACAACATAAGTTTAAGCAAAATTTCAAAATGCTAGATGTTTCTTCTAGTGTCATATGGTTAGTTTCGTGTCGTGTCAAATTTAGGTCAACCCAAACCCAACACGGAAAAATAATTAGGTTATCCAATAGCCCATTTAATATCTACATATTAAATGAAATTTACATCAAACATTTATACACTGTCATACATGTATACATACATACATGCATATATACATACATAATTTATCGATATTATAAAATATACATATCTATCAAAATATTACACATTTATACTACTGAAGTTTTAATTATATACATGTAGATTATATTATATATTGATATTATAAAATATACACATCTACCAATATTTTACATATTTACACTATTGAAGCTTTAAATATATATAAAATTTTATAAAGAAAATATTGTGTTTATATTCATATTTTTAAAAAGCAAAAATAAAAGAGAGTCATATCTAATATTTGAGTTTTGATAATAAGAACCTGCAAATTATTTTAAAATAAAAAAATATAATCGTGTCATTGACTAGGTAAATAGATCAAGAATTTTAACCTCAACTCGGACCCGACCCAGTTAATAATCATGTTAAATTCGACGATCCATACCCATTTATTCGTGTTGTGTTCGTGTCGTGTAATTGAGTCGTGTCAAATTTTGCCAGCTCTAATTGTACCATATCTCAAAGAACTTTATAAGTTTCGATCATAAGGAAAATTAAAGAGAAAAGATTAGGTGCAGCCAATGAGAGAGAAAATAGACTAATACCTTTCTTTTCATCGCGCAAAACTTACAGTTTGAAGCAGATGGGGGAAGAATCTGATTAACAATAAGCCTCTTGACAGGAACATTTTCCTTCTTCAGTGACTCAGACAACCTAGATGACTCACTGACCGCCATCACCTGGGGAAAATAAATGAAACATGAAAGACTAAATTACAAGCAACAAAAGCATTCCAAATTAGCCTTTACTTCCACTTGCCAATAACCATCTAATTCGCTAACACACTAATTTCAGTTTAACAACGAGTACTACAATGTAGACTCCTAAAATGATATTGATATGACAAACTGATTAGCACTGAATTCTTATTAAAAAATAAAAAATGATTTGCATTTAATGCTTTTATTCCACTAGATGTGGTTACGCCTAATTTAGGTTCTGGTTAGGAAGAGAAAACGATGGAAAAAAAATCAAACAATAAAAAGTATAGAAAAAAGAAGCAATGAGCATAGCAGCCAAAAGCGAAGCTTTCTGAATGAAGGTGTGGAATAGAATAAGTTATGCACCCAAGCCCAACCTTATATAGCAAAACCTCCCCATCTCTCTCTTGGAAAAAATAAAAAATAAAAAATAACCCAGAGAAAGACGTTCTCAGATGAAACTAAATTATCAATAGTAAATAGAAGAGAAGAATTAACTTTAATTAGTCCTGTAAGAAGAGATTATCTTAGAGAAAAAAATTATACAGACGCACATATGGGAATAATATTAACAGAAATTCTTAGTCAAGCAGTTTTAATTTCTTTTATTTTATTTATTTATCTTTCGAGTTAAGAAGTCTCGCCTGGTTGTGGCAAAAGTGTTTAAGACAAATATTGCTATTCTTCTACCAAATTGATCAGTTTGATCTTGATCTGAAAATGTTATTTGCCGATCAGACCATAATCTAAAAGTAAGGTACGTGTCAAAATTAGTTTTTCTTCTTTGTAATCTATTTGCATAGGTTCATATCTGGATAAATCTATACCGGCTGAAGATGTACAACAAAAGAAGATGACATTTACAGGCGAATCTTTCTAATAGGATAGATTTACAACAAAAAAGGAGCTCAAATCCACATAATCTACATGATGGAATCTGAATAGAATCCTACATTGGCTCAACTTGGATGAGCTGGTAAATCAGAAGAAAATATCAACATTTGAATGCAAAACCAGGCGTAATCCGAGATACCTTAAGAACACAACTTTAAACAACATAGATCCAGAATCTAACAAATCACTTAAACTCATTCAAACTCAAATTCAATACACCAATCAATCAACAAGGCATTGTTTGCAAGAAGTATGAAAAAACATCTAAAGATTATTACCGTTGGGATTGTTACTATGACGAACTCTGTTGAATCTGTATCACGAAAAAGCTCACGCACTTTTACCATCCTTTCCCTCAGTCGTTCTAATTTGTCAGACTACATAACAAATAGAAGAGACATTTAAAATGTTACCAAATTCATAATGAAAGTGCAAAACAATTGCTGCCAACAGCATGAGACTTACAGCATCCTGGCGATTTTGTTCTTGCCCAAACACAGATTTTATTGCTGAGGTTGCTGAAGCTATTTTTTCCCTAAGCTGTCACATGATTGCATGAAAATAAAATCTCAAACAAAAATGAGAAACAGTTAAAAGGAACAATTATAGTTCCACTTTATGGGTAAACATATTGAAATAAGGAATTTCAAACATGCAACACAATATTTAACAATCTTCCATGTTACAAAGTTTCGTAGCATGATACAGCTCAGGGTAATTTTTAATGTTACAACCTTTGCATGTTCAATAGTGTTACCCCTGCAAGTCCTGTCGCAAAATCCTTAACTGAAAACAGAAAATATCAACGGGTTATAACTAGTCTAAGTTGCCATTTCTACCTTCAATATCTTGCCTATAGAAGCATCCAAGAAGTCTGGTAAGGATAAAAGTCGAAGGGTATGCCCCTGCAAAAAATAATCATCAATCTCAATAAACTAATTTGCACCATAAAATGACAAGAAAAAGGAAACTTTTGCTCACCGTTGGTGCAGTGTCAAAAACTATTCGAGTGAACATACTATACTCCTGAGATTCAAGGAATTGTATCACCTGGAAAAGGTTATATGATCGGTGGACATTTTTAGATTTACGATACACAACACAAGCAGCAGAACAAGCAGGAAGATAATACATACCTTTGAAATTGCAATAGCTTCATCCAAACCAGGAGGAGGTGTGTCCAACAGCTCTCCTAGTTTTAATTCTCCTAACTTTACAACCAATCAAGAGAAGAGTAAATCAAGATAATGACCTCAATTATTATTATTATTATTATTATTATTATTATTATTATTATTATTATTATTATTATTATTATTTTGTGTGTGTATGTTTGCACTATGCCCCCATACACAGGCAAAAGACAACTGAATCCTGAGTTAACAAAGTTGCTGAGTTAAACCAACCAAAATGAAAATGAGGCAACTACTGTGAATATCAATGACAAGTTAAAATGCAAGTCCAATCCAGGCTTGAGAAATTTCATCCTGAGTTTTGATGCCAGTAACCATGGATAAAGCTTTACCTGTTCTACAAGCATACCAAGACCCATGCCATCCATGAAATCCTTAACCCCCGTTCCACCATCTTTTTTAGTTACGTTGCGAAATTCTTCCCTAGCCTTCTCAGGATTTATCTGTTGAAAAAGTATAATTAAATTACTGACTACATGAAGAAAAACAACCATCATAAATAGGACAACAGAACCACCATTAAGAATAACTAGTAAAAGGCTACAAGAAGCTATTCCCAGAAACCTCAAGAGCAAACAATGGAAAATCAGGCCCTTCAACTGGTACTAGTTGCCCGCCGGTCAAATCCTAAGAAAAAATAAGCTCATACGGGTAAGCAGAAGCATGATAAGCAAGAAACATGTAACTCCAAGAAGACCAAGGAAGTAAAACGGCCATTGACCTGCGCGAAAGAATCACTCAAGGAATGTGCTGGATCAGTTGAGACCACTAAAGTGGGGTGCCCATTATTTGCAAATTTTACAGCAAGTGAAGCCGCACAACTTGTCTTGCCTACTCCCCCCTTCCCACCTAACATGTAATATTTCCGTTGGGTCCCAGCCACCATCTCATCAAACCCAGATACAGCTTCTGAAGGAGCCGCCACTGATCTTACTGCCATGAAATAGTATTCTATGAAGGAATACACACTCAAGGAAATAAAACAGATAGTCTCAAATAGTATTCTATGAAGGAATTTCTTAAACAGCTGAGTATTATACAATTTTAAATAATTAGACTGGAAAATTCCCAATTAAACTCTCAGCAGAACAATAATATTCACTCTCATGGAACTAGGAATTAGGATAATAGTACATAAAATAAAAGATCAAGTTTCATATAAGCAAAAACGCTTAAATAAATTCGCTCTGTTTTTATTTTATGTCTTTCATAACACTACTTCACCACAATTTCACTTGACTATACAGTCCATCAATTATATGTATACATTTACATTCAGTTCACAACTACCAAGTCTCAATTGCCATTAAGACTACATGAAGAAACCATAAAAAAAAAAAAAAAAAACTCCACCCACTATCAAATTCTGCAACTGAGCCTGAAGAGGACCCATCAAAATTGAACCCACAAGTACTGAACTATACGAAAGTAACTTACAAGAATAAAATAGAGTAGACCCAATTCAATAACAAAGACAGAGAAAAAGCTTAGCAAACTCGTTAAAGAATTCTACCTTGGAGTGAGTTCTTCGGACGCCTCTGCTTGAGGGAAATTGAGATAAGGCCAGTGGAGAAAGAGCTGGTTTTGGGCGAGAACGAGAGCAAACCCATGAATGACATTGCGTTTGAGTTTCTCCTGACAGCAAAGTTTTTGTGAATTGAGAATGAAGAAGGAGAAGACGTGGAGCGAAAACAACACGCAGTTGTTGTCATGTTTCTAAATTTTGCCTTGCTGGGCTCTGTTATTTGCAAACACAGAGAGACAAAAGAAAGTGCTTCTGCAGTTGCGTTGTGACAGTACACTAGCAATCAAATCACAGGTACTTAACCGAACTATTTGATGACGTATCGCTTGGTATTGGACAATAGTTTTGACCCGCCCCGCCGCCCCATAAACCCATAACCCATTTGCCCTTATAGAATCTTGACTGCTAAGTAATGCAACTGGGTCGGTGGTAATAGAACAGTTTCGGGTGCCAGCAAGGCGCAATTAGTGAGGATAAATATGTAGACTGTGTCATAATAGAATAATTTATAGGCTGATTTCATTAGATTTCTGAATATCAATAGCCTTTTAATTATATTATAACAGATCAATGTAATGAAAAAAAAATTAAAAAAAAACACAGTTGACACTTCCAAAGTTACCGAATAAAATGTTGCACTATACTATTTGATGACTGAACGAAAAAGTCTCTCATGGTTCATTAATCATTGTAAGATCAATCAAGGGAAATTTGCCACCGTACTTCATGGTTCAGATCAGCATCAACGTCATCTACGCGAGCCCTCTTAATCGACATGCACTATGTACGGTATTGGAATTGGACCCAACTAACTTCACAAAAATGCATTGGATAATTTCAATTTCAGGTTAAAAGACATTGTAATACATTATTTAACAAGGGAATAATCTTTTTTTTTTTTAATATTCATACAAACAAATTGGATTTAGTCTTTCAAGACTTCTTTTCCAGCTAGATCTTCGAGTGTTAGATTTAGCGTGTCAACAGAACCTTTCTTCACTTCTTCTCCACGGGCAGCAAGGAAGTCCTCAATGCTTCCGGGTTCTCCAAACCATCCAAGATGATCTGCAATCAGGTGTAGATTGTTGCACCCACCACATCGTGCCACCACCACACCTTTCTCATATGATTCACGACAAGCTGTCTTTACAGATCTCGTTTCACAGACCTTGCAAGTAAATATCATTGCAAGATCATGCCTTGCGGACGTCTTCAAATTGGATGTCGCACTAAGCTTCACAGAGGAACTGTCATTAGATTTAGAGGATATCAAATTGCTAGCCTCACGCTGCTCCTGATCCTCATCAGTCACACTGTTTGAATTTATCAAGGTTTGAAGTCCTCTCCGGTGGTATTCACTTATGCTAAAATGTGCACTTGTAGAAGGCAGAAATTGCCTAGTGGGTTCTGCCATAAAATGTTAAGAAGAGGTAAGAAGTTAAAAACTTAAAGAACTGGATCCCTCTAAGTTACAGTTAGCTGTAACTTACATCACACATAGCTAAAGCATGTGTGTGATGTAACCAGCAAGACTGTTAACATATCTGGATCCCTCTAAGTTAACATATCTCAGAAAGACTGTTAGCTGGATCCCTCTAAGTACATATCTCAGAAAGACTGTTAACATGACAGAATGAAATTTCACTGTAACCGGCAAGCCCAAGATTCTAAATCAATTTCATTAAGTAAGAATGTCAGCTCTCAAGTGAGGGGTACCAATTCAAGTCCTCATCTTCACACTATATTTTTAACAGGTCTTCGACCCCATTGGTCTTAACATTATGGTATTATCAAACCGTACAATGGTCAGATAAAATAGCATCTCTACATCATTTCTTCAAACCCTCCAATTCTCCTCTCTGTTGATATGATATGCATAAACCTGAAGCAGCCAATATTATCAAAAGACATTTCAAAATGTCGTAGTAGTTGCAAACTATTCTCACCATGCTGATTGATCACAAAATAAAGGCAAATTTTTGCTAAGTTCCTAGTCTTTGAGATTTAATTCTTTGAAGCATATTTCTAAGAGACAGTCTTCCACTCTTCCATTTAAAATTTGATATGTTACCATCACTTATAAGTTTCTTAAGAAACTATTCAGTCAATCAAATAGACAAAAGTATGGCTTCAGAATCGAGGACTTGTTTATAAGATCAGGACAGTTCAGTAGGAGTTGCAAGCCCACATTGTTAAATGCAGGAACATACAAACACATACATAATTCAAAGGAAAGAGCAAAGAATGATATCCAAACTTTGCTCCAGCAACTTCAAATCAATTTCAATGTATGAGCAAAACATAGTCAGGCCAATCTAGTAGATGAAGCAGAAAACATGCACAAATAATTAAAATTAGCTCATCACTCAACATCATCACTATTATTCCAAGTTCTTCTAGTTCAATATATACCTTCAGAGAATCGTTCAGTTTGCCTAGTATTAACATAGATGTTTTATTCAAGAGGCGCTTAATTTGAATAGAGACAAGCGTCTAATAGATTTACTTACCTCAAAACAGTTTTGAAAGAAGCCTTATATTACTATTGGACCCTCGGCAAAAAGTTAGCAAAATTTGCTCAATAGTGTCCTGAAAAATACATGCTATATTCCCAGAAACCCCAGTAAAAGTTCCTGATTTCTCTGTCATTAAGGGGTTCAATTTTTTTTTTCTCTGTTTCCAATTTTACTAATGTTTCTCTCAAACATCTATCCTATTAATCACATAAATCCTATTTGTAAAATCCAGCAAGAACCCACATGTTTTAATCAATAGAAAAAGTGAAAGAAACAAAGAAACCAAGGTATTATGAGCTTCAATTCACAGAGGAAGAGATGCATATATACACCTATATACGCATATTGAAAAGTTACTATATATATATATATATATATAGAGAGAGAGAGAGAGAGAGAGAGAGAGAGAGGAAGGAAACAGAGAAGGTTCACCTTTTAGAAGAGAAGATTGAGGCTGGTTACGAGAAAGGACAGAGATTAGTCGTCTGGTTAACATCATCCTAGCGGCCGCCATAAACGATCGCTCAGCTCCTGGCCGAGGTTTTGCACAAAGCTTAGAGGAATGCGAGGTGCCCGCGCGACGCGCACACGTGTATGACACATGACATAAACCTTCTCTTTTTGTTTACATTACTAATTTTCAAGACCTTCTTATTTAATAAAATTTTGAATAAACTAGATGGTTTATGAATTGATCAATTAAATCCCTCAGGTTTCCCTTGAGAGTTGAGTCCCTGACCGATACTCGTCCTCCAATAGTCCGATTCGAATACAAGGTAAATTGACATTTAGAGCAATTATGTGCACTTGCCAGGAGAAATATAAAAATTAAGTCATGATATTGTCACTAATTTTTATATAAATTAATTTTATATTCATCTATTAATTAAATAAAAATATAAATTAATAAAAATAAATTATATAAATAAAAAATATCTAATATAATTAATTAAAAATAAATTTATTTTATATAAATTAATTTATTATTCACTCATTAGTTAAATAAAAATAAATCATTTAAATTAAAAAATATCTAATATAACTAATTAAATTATGCTACAAAAATTTATATAAGATAAATTTACATTAGAGTTTGTAATAATATTATTATTCTTAAAATATTCTAATGAATGTACCTCTACAGTTTAACTTAATGTTAAAGTTACCACTAATTTTGTGTTAGTACTTAAGTAGGATTGAGATGTGGGCTTTTTTTTTTTTTTAATTGGAGATTTGGAGGGATGAGTATCACTCATTCACTCTTTCGAGCCATAAAAGTAATAACTTAATGCCAAATTTTATTTTTTTTCATTTTTTTAATGTTTTGGTTGTAACTTGATAGAATTTTAAAATTTATTTTGTCTATATTTAAAAATTTAAATTTTAGACTTTTAAAAACAAAGGAAGTTTTAGGTTTTATTTTATTGACAATTTTATTTCATTTTTTTCATAATATAACTCTAAAAAAATATTTATTAAAATAATATTACAACTTTTAATAAAAATTCTGGTAAATAACAATTTTTTGTTTCTTTCACAAAAGCTTTACCAATATAAGTTCTGCATTAGCCCAAAAAAAAAAAAGCAGCCATTGTAAAAATTTTTCTGTACGAAAATTGGTACAGCGTGAAGACTGAAGAGAGCGTTTGGCCTTCGCTTTAGGGCCATGAAAGTGTAATCGGTGCGCCTAGTTGACATTTGTGTATGCTTTTATGAAAACTTGGGAAAGGAAAGAGAGGGAGAGAGACTCATCGATGAAAAGATTTGGCATCTTGTTTTGGTTGGGAGAACTACTACACTATCTACTAATTAATGATTATCTAATAATATTTTCGTTTAAACCATTAATATAATCCAATTGTCTTGCCTTTCGTTATACTTTTTCTCTATTAAAATATGCAAAAGATTTGTTATGGGATCCTCTTTTGAAGAAGAAAAGTTCTACACCAACCGAAAAAAAAGCGCCTGACCGTTTACAATTCATTGTTAAAATATTAACCTATCAAGCTCATTATTACATACTTACATTTGCAGCATAGATCAACTTGATCTACTTCGTTGACTTCAACATAAAAACAGTAGTCAAGATAATTTCTTAGCAGGAATTGATCTCTGCTTTCAAGATATCATTCTCCATCTTTAATGCAATGAGAATGACCAGAGTTCTATCCATGCCAAGTCTCCCACTAAGAAGACTTTCAGATAATATCTTCACGCTCAAGGCAAGAGTCAATACAAAGAATTTGAGAAGTTCCAAAGGGATTTTATTCTTTCAACATCAAGCAATCAGAACTCAGAACGGAGCATAAACTTCCATTTGGTTCATATCCATTCTACCGTAGGTTTAAGCCTGTTTGAGCCATTGCCTGATTTGTCAGTAACTACTGAATTTTGGCATCTATGCAAGCGCAACAAGAAATGAATCAAACAATACATAACCCCTCAAAATTTGGATGAGAGAATGCAAAGACCAAATTCATCCACAAATCTATAATGGAGATATAATTATTTTATAAACCTCTTCATATATGTTATTCACAACAGTTACAGTGTCTACAATGTTCCATCTATAAAGAATCACTTTGTATGGAAAAAGAAAAAGAAATCATAGCAAAAACTCAACTGTACAATGTATCAGTAATGTGTCACTGCAAAAAGAAACTTAAGACTCAAGTCATCAAGAATTAGTATTCAAATTACCCTCACCTGGGTGCCAATGACACTGAAAAATCAGTAGGCAAACCAATTTTATCGGCCCAGTTCTTGGATTCCAAATACATTTTGGAAACCAAACCCGTAACCTGCCTCATATCTGGCCTTTTCCCTGGATCCTCATCCACACACTGCAACGCCATCAATACCATGTTCTCAGCTACCTCCACCGGATACGAGTCCTTCAATCTCCTATCCACCCACTTCCTCACACCCCCAACACCACCAGCCACCGCCTCACTCGCCTTGTCAACCAAACTAACCCTCCGATACCCACCAAACCCTTCATCAAAAACAAACTTCAAAACCTCTTCCCCACTCAACAACTCCAACACCACCACCCCAAAAGCATACACATCACACTTCTGTGTAGCAACCCCAGAAGCCTGAAACTCCGGCGCCATGTACCCTCTAGTCCCCTCGATTTTCTTCACTTTCCCACCCTCATTTCCACTCACTTCACCACACAACTCCGCAGTCCCAAAATGACAAATCTTTGCACACAAAGGCCCGGCCTTCTCTTCGCTAACAATAATACTACTACTCTTAACATGATTATGAATAACATTAGAATGAAGACCCGAAAAATTATGGATATAATCGAGGCCATGAGCAAGATCAGTAGCCACCTGCATGCGCGTGAGCCACGTGGACAACACAGTAAAACTCGGGTTCCTCGGATTCCTCAAACAATCAGCAAGATTTGCTCCAGAAACATGTTCATAAGCAAGATACACATAATTCCCAGAGGCACAAGCACCCAGAAGCTTGATTAAGCTACTGTGATGACTCCGGCATATAACGGACAGCTGTTCACGCAACTGCTCCAAATCTAAAGAACGGCGTAGTTTCCGTTGAAAGATGATAACATCTTTCCCGCGAATTGTCCCGCGCCAAGAGGCTGACGCAGAGGATGAGCTGAACTTCTTGGCGAGAAAGTTGTTGGTGGCAGCGCAGATTTCGGAGAGGTGGTAAATGTGAGGGTTTTCGAGTAAAGACTCTTTGAGGTTATGGAGGGAAGATGATGAGTTGATTAGAGACGATGATCTTGATGAGTTGTAGTAATCGTTGGTGCTACTCAAATTTAAGGTCGACGAAGAAGGGTTTGATGATCCATCATTTGAAGAGGACTTTGAGGAGTTGAATGAAGATCTTGATGGGCGCCACTTGCGGGGTCTTCTTCTTGGGTTCATCACATCTGCGCTGCGTTTTGATTTGCACATGGGATTTTGTGTTTTTCGAGATTAATTGAACTGGCGGAGATTGTTTTGAGCATTAAATTGAGCACTACTAGTCTTATTACTTTTTTTTTTTTGGGGGGTTTTTTATTTTTTGTTGTCGCTGCTAAAATCTGGTGACTTGGAGCCTTGCACTCTGGTCTTTGTCAGTTTGGTAGAGTTTAAAAGAAAGAAAAAAGGCTACTGGTCTTCAAAGTTTTGGTTGGCAAAACGCAGAGTTTTGGCCTGGACTGTAATGACTAATGAACAGACTTTGTCATCATGAGCGTGGTGATGGGCTTTGAAGTTGAAGTGGTAAATTTTCTGACTTTTCCATGTTGACAAGCCATCAGGCTTTCCCACTCCCTCTCCCCGAGACTAAAGACAAATTTAAGTTTGTGGCAATTGATGAGATAAGTTATTTGTATTGTGTCAATAAGATAAATTATTCATGAAAGAATTAAGAATTTAGTGAACCATTTATTATTGAAGTACTTCTGAGTTTAGAAAACATACCTTTGATAAATATAAGTTTGAACTAGACTTTACTTATATATTAAGATTGATAAAAAAAAAATTTATAATTATCTTTTTATTAAAATATTAAGGTTAGAATAAGAATTCTAAAATAATATGATAACTTATTTTTAAGGTTGGCTATAAAATTTATTTATATATTATGATTTATAAAAAAATATATAATTTTTTTGTTAAAATATTATGATTATAATAAAAATTTTAAAAATGTATGATAACTTATTTTACAAGTTGGCTATATAAAAAAAGAAATTACTTATTTTAAAAAATTATTGCAAAAATTAAAAAAATTTCTAAAATAATCAACTTTTAAAAAATTACCAAATATTATTTTTATCAAAACTTATAAAATAAGAAAGACGGCTAAGGTGCATATTGCTACTTTAAGCATTCTCATAAAATAAATGCTCATAGAATAATACGAGAATAAAAGTCTCGTCACTAGTTATTATTTAATTTTTGAGTTATGTTCTCGATCGACTTCAGGTTATATTATAACCGTACCGTCTGAGATTCTCGATTAATAATTAATTAATTAATTAATTAATCTCTAGGCCCTATTACAAAAGGTATCAATTTTTTACTTCTGTTAGACACAAAAGCAGGCAACCCGTAACACATCTGCAGTTGTTAAGAACCTCAGCTCAGCCGTGATGTAACGAGAAAGATAATTTGACTTTGGTTGGTTCAAATCAAACAAGGCGGTCTGCAACGGCTGATGTAATTGCATTCGGAAATGGTTGTACGAGCACAGAATGGATCATGGATACAATTAATTATAAAATCATTTTATATCGATTGCTATGGGTGATTGGCATTGCACTAGATGATGTTTTTTAAAAAATATAAAATTAACTTAAATTATTTTAGTACTGGCGGCACGTTGATTTAACAACCAAAAATGGACATCTGGGCAAGAACGCCTCGTCGTTAAGATTATTAACTCTCAAGAATTCAGCCTATGCCACGTATGGTCAATGACTTTCAGCTTATGCATGCGTTCTATAACTTTGAATACGATTAATTAAACGGGTCATATATTCGGATAGATTCAAATCTTTTAATGACCTTTCGAATCACTTCAACAGAGACAAAAATTTCCCACCAACATACGTACACCACCAGATTATATTTATTATAAATGTGAGGGGCAGTGCAGTGCAGACCTCAAATGGTACTTCCAACAGTGCGACAGCTAAAAATAGGAATTGAAATACCATGAACATGGTTGAAGTGAATTGAAATTTTACCAAACCTCTTGCCTGCCTTATCCTGGATGCTAATTGAAATTTCGACAGAGATTGAAAATGAAATCCTAAGAATATCCTGCTTTTCTACAAATCGGTTTAAATGTCAAGCTCAGCCAATTTCTAAACCATATGGAGTTGATAAACTTAAACTGTATAGATCCAGTAAATGAGTTTTATAAAGGAGCATGTTCGGATAATTTAACAATCAACCTAAAACTCGGTGTTGAACTGGTTCGCTAATCCTATTCAGATAGACAAACAAATGCAATTAAGTTATCTTCTCTTCTTAAAAGATGAAGGCAAAGGAAAGCAACATCACTCTCCTGTCCTTTCAGCCTTTCCTTTTGCTTACTCTAATTATTCCTTCTACTCTTCCGACCCTCCCTTCCTCGCTCCTAGAAAAACAGTCTAATACTCTACAAGTTGTGGCAAAGTATGAGCAAGGGGCTGAGCAGTTATAAAAAAAGGAAACAGACTTAGTCAAATGTCACTAGACCACATTCTTAACTCACACACATAAACCCCATCCTTCAGGTGTGGACACATCTGGGGTTAGTCCAAACCCCTTCCCACATTAAATGGTGCCGAGTTCCTTGTTAGGGGCCCCTAGATACATCCTAAAGTATCCAAACCACACTGTCTCATTCCATTACACTCACTAAATGAGACTAACATTGAAAATAACATTTTCTTCCCATAACCATAACTTGAGAAAGAATCAAGTGATGATACAAAAACCATTCCATATTACTACAATGAAACAAACAAAACTACAACTTCATGAGCATAGTGACAATGATTGCAGCAACAAACAAAGGCAAGTAATCCAACACATTTGATTAATAATATACTAAACACATCCATTACACCACAACCTTCAAAGTAAAACCCTTGAAATTCAATGTCCTCAGTTAGAGAAAACAAAAGGGCACAATCAAGAAACCGTCATCAAACAACAAGCGTCAGCAAATTCCGTAAGCCATCTTTTAAATATTAGCATTACCATAGGCATCAAGAGCGTCACCAGTGAGCCTGCAAATCCTCCACTCACTCAAAACTTTTGCACCCATTTCCTCATAAAACTTGATGGCATTCACATTCCAATCAAGCACAACCCATTCAACTCTCCCGTACCCCATCTTCACCGCCTGCTTCGCCACGGCGGACAGCAGCATTCGCCCAAAACCCTTCCTCCGATAACACTCCCTCACAAAAATATCCTCAATGTAAAACCCGGGCTTGGCCAGGAACGTGGAGTAGTTTGGGAAAAACAAAACAAACCCAGCAACGGTAACGTCGTGGGTTACGTCGGAGGCGAACGCTTCGCGGTCCGGGTCGTCGAGGGGAAGGTCGAGGTACACGATGCGCTCGACAGGCGAGAAAGGAGACGGAGAAGAAGAAGGGAAGTGAAGAGGGGCGAAGGGGGAAGGCGAGACTTCGAGGAACAAGACGGTGAAGGAGGTGAAGGGAGGGGAGTTGAAGAGGGTGGCTGCGAGGGAGGATTCGGTGGCGGAGAAGAGGTGGGTGAGCTTTTCGAAGACGGCCATTTGGTGGATCAGTTTGTGTATGTGGGGAACGTCGGCGGGAGTGGCCAGACGGATGCGGGAGAAGACTGGGTGGTTGCGCGAATCCGTGTCTTCCAGTGTCATCGACGGTTCCGGTGCCGGTGCCGGGGGCGGCGGGGGTGCGGCGGCGGCCATCTCTTTTGCACTTTTTTCTAGAGTGTGGGAGAGAGACGACTGATTGTATTTTGTTGGTTTTGCTTTTGCACAAGTGAACCGGCTTTTATATATCACCTCACTTGCGCCATTTTCTGGGTTTTTTTTTTAATTCAATAATAAATAAATATTATCGAGGCCAGTAAAGATAAGTAAATGAGAACTGTTATAACGTGGCATTATTATAAACCGGCACGTGCATGAAGTTTGTGTATTGTCAAATTATTTACAATCTCACATCAGTTAAAATACAATTTTTTTCAGCAATGCTCTCCATATCTATTTGACGTTTGAAAAATTAATGGACGAAGGTAAAATACCCATTACTATGGATGCAAGGTGAACACTTCCTAGTCACCTCATATATTCAGCAAGCTTGGACAAGAAAGATTAGTGGAAGAAGCAAAGAACCACTCAAAACTAGAAGAGAGTTCTGGACTTTTCACAATTCTTACCTATTGCTTCATGACAAGTAAGATTAATTCAAGAAAAGTAATTAAGACTTGTGGATAAAGGGTTTATATATCCAATTTTGTCAACTAAGCACCAAGGAAATCATTCAAAAAATGTTAAAAAGACAAGGGGCAGACATTATTTTAGGATTGATGTCTTGCTTTTGTTTGACCCGTGTCAAGCTTACAACAGACTCATTCTGCCATCTTCCACAATCCACATTGCCACTTTCCGACTGGAAAAAACAAAGTCATCATCCCAACAGTTTGATACAAAATGAATGACACTTGACATCCACATCCTTTCTTCATTTCCTGCTTAAAAATGGAGACCAATCTAGAGACCAATCTAGACAGTCAATCAACGAAGCTAAAATGATTTGAACACATCTTTCCGGGAGGCTTCCTTTCCTTATCCAAAAACCGGAAAAAAAAAAAAGGGAAATTCCAGAAAGATAAAAAAGAAAAGGCTTTTCAACTATCACTGCATTCAAATAATTTGAAGAACGAACCCTCCCCACCCCCCCACCCCCCAAACGAGAGTGATCGGCCTAATCCCTAAACTATATCAAGAGACAACACTCAAAAGAGTTCTATGTATAGTACATGATTCTGCCAGCCTCTTTGGCCACAGAATCTTCATTTCCCGTGGCCATATTTTACAATACCAGCACAATTTACAGCAAATCTTCAGGCAGATAAGTTTTCATAATGTCCTGTTTTCCGTCTATGCCGACTAATATCAGATACAAACCTGAAAGAGAGGCCACAACCCTCAAACTTGCATTTGTATGGCCGCTCGCCTGTGTGCACCCGTATATGCTCAGTCCTAGCCCAAGCCCACTTGAATGACATAGAGCAACCTTTCCATGGACACTTGAGCGGCCTATCATCATCATGAACACGCTGATGAATTATTGCATATTTGTGGGAGCTGAACCTCTTCCCACACCCTTCATGCGGGCAGCGGTTGCGTTTGTGCAAAGATAGTTCTCTCTTCGTCTCAAAACTCATGCGGCAGCCGTCTAGATCACACTTGTGATGCCCCTTTAAGATCTTTTTCTTATCCTGGCAAGGAGCTGGAACACTTTTATGGTTTTTCATTGTCTTTGTTGCGCGCTTCTCAGCAATCTTTCTGATGTCAACTTCACTTGTATTGGGTGCATCTTTCCCAGCCCGTGGCCTCAATCCTTCACAAGGACTCCTGATAAACCCACTGCCATTAAACTTGTTTTCTGACAACTGCTCCAATTCTCTATTCCTTTTTCTTCCTTTTCCAGCACTAGAGCTGGGATCTTCCGAATTGGACTCATTGTATTCCCTCTCTTTGTTGTCTTTTGATGAATATGCTTCATTCCCATTGCAAACTTTGTCAGCAGAGTGGGACTCCCTTCGAGTTCTAGAGTACTTTCGGATCACGGCAGGGTTAGACTGATTTATTGGGATCAAAGAAGTAGATTTTGGTTCCTCATTGGTTGCGTTTTTTGTCTGGGCCAGTTCCTGCTGTCCACTGCCTATTATCATGTCAACATCCAATTTTTCTTCAGCAGAAATACCACTTGGCTCTTCAGAACATGCTCCTATGCAGGCAGCAATATGCTCATTTTCTTCCAGTTGTGTGCCAGAACTACAAACAAGCTCATCCTTATTAGCTTCAGTAGTAGTATAATTTTGCAGCCGTGTTATAGGGTCTATCGTCATATGAGCACCTGAGTCTTCTTTAGTACAAATTTCTACTGGAACTTCAGAACATCCTCCCACCTTGACTGGGGAAGGCTGATCTACTTCCATCTGTGAAACAGAACTTGAGATAAGTTTCTGTTTGGTCCCAACATTGCACAAGTCTACTGCAGCACATTCCTTGCTTGGAAATTCTGAAATTTCCGTTGGAGCATAAGTACGCTGATTTGTCATTGTGACAGTACTGGAAACAAGTTCCTCACTAAATTCATTTCCAATATTGCTATCATGCTGCAAATTATCCTGTAAAGGCTCTGCAGTGTATATTTCTCGCTTATCCTCACAACTTTCACCTGGTGAGGCAGGAGGCTCATCTATTAGCTTATGATCACATGAAATGGGTTCCACAGCATTGCCTCCTTTAGTAGACTGTACATTTAGCCCCCCTTCATTGTTAGAAATCATATGGTCACAAGTTTCACTGATCATACAGGAATTATCCAGAGCTAAGTCCTCAACATGTGCACCAAGGCTCCTCAGAGGTGAACAAGCAACATGAAAACTTGCAGAGTTAGCAAGACCGGAAACCTCAATCATCAAAACATCCCTATCAGCCACTTGCCTAAAATGTCCTTCAGAAGCCAGATTACATTTCTCATTCTTGATGGTCATACTTTCTGTACTTTGATTCAATCTCACTATTATAGATCCCTCATTAGATGCAGTGGTATGGTGAGAAATTTCAGTTTTCTCACTAGTTACATCAGTGCCACTGTTTTGCTGCATCTCAGTGTGACAAATATCACCTTCAATATTCAATTCCTTCATTGGTTCAGTATTATGCTGCTCAATGCTATCTACCACTAAAGTAGCAGTTGCAAGTGAATCTACCACCCGTGAAGGCGAGTAATTCAAACTCAAATTACTAGTTGCTTCACAGACAGGGACGTCATGCAGCCCTTCAGACATCCCAATAGGAGAGTGAATGGACCCAGCAGAAATCGATCCACTATTCCCATTACAATCAGGGTTAATTTCAAAATCACTTCCATTATACCCATCAAGATGGTCACAAGTGGCAGCAGAAACTTCTGGCAGAAGCTCTTTAGGGTGTACCTGATCCCCACATGCCCCTGTTGATAAATCTGGTTTCTGCTTAAATTTCCTTCTTGAATACTGAATAAGTTTTTCTTCTTTTCTAACAATGGCACTATCTAACTTTCCCTCTGTTATTTCATCTTTCTTTATCTCAATGCTCTGGCATGGTTTAGAGTGGGTTCGATAATAAAGCTTAATTTTTGAGCGAGACCTTCTAAGCTGCCATTTGATTTTGGAGAAATCTGAACTAAGACTTTTCTCAGAGAACAAATCACCCAGTGACAATGCATGCTGAACCCGCATAGATGGTGAGTTCTTTCTGACCTTGACACAATGTCGTAAATTGATACCCAGTTTTGAGGTCCAGTCTTCTCTACATTCATCAAGTTCTCCATCATCAATTGCAAGATCAATCAAATGCAGATCTTCCTCAGATGCAGCATCTAGATGAATATCAATATAATTGAAAGGGCTGCCAATTTCCTCAGCAACAGCTGCAGCATGTGCTTTTATTTTTTGATAGTCTACAAGAATTAATTATTAAAGTTACACACTCAGTTCAAAATCAATAGAAAATATGAAAACCAGGAATCGGTGCTATCTTTGGTCTTGGAGTGATAATGATTGGTTAACTAATTGCATGATGTGATTGTGACACATAAAAAACGAAAGTAATTTCGACTGAATGCCTCTTAACAAAAATTAAACAAATTAAAATTTCGATAATTCAGCAAAACTGTTAAGGGGAAAACTGGTAAAGTCAGACAATTGTAGAACTCATCAAGTATAGACCTAAAGGCAGCCTCACCTGAATGACAAATGACAAGGATGTCTGCTCCACCTTTAGACTGCAACATCTCCTCAATCTGAGCGGCATGCTCAAGGCAGAAAATCCGGGGTCTCAAATACTTATTAGAAGTGTTCCATATCCTACTGGACTTAGTTATCAATGGTACCGACAGATCATTTTGAAGTAGAGAAATATCAGGAACAACAGAAAGATCATCTGCAAAAATAAAGCACAAGGCATGCTATTTACCCACTTTAGAAGTCCAATTGGTGATGATGTTAATTCATCCTATTTTCATCTGCTTAAATCAAAAGACTATCAGAATTATCTTAGGGCTAAGGATTGTGTCTCATAAACTTTATTTCTTGCCAACCAATGAAAAATTTACACCCCTCACATCCCAAATAGATTTCTTTGCGTGTAACTAAATTTTGATGCATCATCTTGTGCATCTCCGTATGATATTACAAGTTTAGAAGATAAGAATAATAATCAAGACAAACGCTATATTTACTATTTAAGAATCATGACCATTCTTTGACCAAGTTCGGTATAGTAATATGAGCAGATTGAAAGTCCTAAATCAGATAGACATAATGGAACATTAAGTAAATGCAAAATCATTCAAACATTAACACCCTAGTTTCATACTCAATTTAATCTAGAAAGTGAACACCCAAAATTGCAAAAATAAAGATTAGTAAAATGATTGCCAGAATCATACAGGAACTTCTTTGTACCACAGCAATTAATCATTATTTATTCCACTGGCATACAGATGCAGAACACCTCCAAATGTCCAAAAGATCTGCAAAATGTTAGATTCTACAGTTGCTAACTTTATTAAATTTAAACATGCACAGAAGTCATCATGTTTCTTTATTCAGTTTTCCTTTTTTTCACATCTTTCCCGAAGTGTAGAGTATCAGGTTGATAAAATTTAATTTTAGCTAACAAATTTGTAGACCTAGATTAAAAAATGACACTAGAATCATAGAAGAGAAGCCAGGAAATAGTTGAGAGTGGTGGCAAATTATCAGATAAAGTAAGCAGCAGAATACCTGAAACAGAGCTCTTTATGGAGTCATTAGGGTTTGTATGGTGATGAGTATTTTTCAATTCTGAAACTCCTGGTTCTTCTTTAACCAAATCACCAAGCAGTTCCACTGATGCCCTCTCAGACAGTTGTACGACAGACATAAATGGAAAACCTAGAATCCCACAAGCTATGCATGCCAGTGCTCCAGAATCAATGTGAAAATCCCGTGAGATGTCATCATCACCCATATACGGATCATTTAGAGTTTCCATATACAAGTTCATCTCATCAAGCAGATTACTGTGATCATTGTGTTTCTCAGAAGCATTATTAGGAACAGTTTCTCCAGGTGTGGTAGAAACTGTTTCACTCACAAAGGGCACTTGAGACTCTTTGCTTTGACATGGTAACAAATCAGCATTCCACAGCACTGCCTTAAAAGTTGATTGTCGTCCAAGAAGAACAGACAATATGTTGTTTTCTTTTAAAATGTCTTCTACAAAAGCCTTTTTCACTAACAGCTCTCTTTCTTCCTTCTGACGATCTCTCAACCGTGAACTCCGAGCACCTGGCAATAAGGATCTTGGCACCCTGCCATCAGAACATATACAGTTCAAGAAATATGAGAAACAATTAATAAGATGTGTCAACTTATATCTTTATAGACAAAATAAGCAGGTTACAACTTCAAAATGATTTGAATAATTCAGAGAGCAAACTTCTCAGAACCCATAATGTCCTGTATTGTCAAAAACACTCTCAACGGAACTAAATCCATTGAGCTCTAGTGCAGTTCTCCATAAATTGCAATTTCTTTCAAAGGAAGATGAGCGCAGTCTACCGTACCTCAAATAATTTAACTCAATTACCATTGAAAACATGTAACTAAAAGCAATTTAAGAATAAAATATAAATGAAGATTAAAGGAATGAATAGCCAAATAGCCCCAAAAAAGAAAAATAAAGTCAACAATTACAAAGGCACAGGCAATACATATGGACTGAGCTATCTGTGCGAACAGAGAAAGAAGTCTTTGTGAGTGTGAATCGGGACCTGATTACTACTCGTCTATAAAGATTGTTCTTTCTAAATCATCCATAACTTCCTTGTCAGCGTGCCAAGCCAGAAGTCATTCTAAAGACATTCTGGACCTTAAGGATCCAACATACAACCAAATCCCATAATTTTTGGAAAAAAAATTTAAAAAAAATAGTTTCAACAATTCAGCAGGTATAGTGGTAGGCTAGTAACCATTCATTGCATTTGATAAAGGACAATAATGAAAATTACCAATGTAAAAAACTTAATAGAGCAAGTTGCTGAAGCTATAAAAATGTGATAATTTCAGTCAATATTTACTCAACTTAGGAACATATGAATTATAAAGCATGCATATAGGATACAAACTCACCTTGAAATGAATGACATGGTCAACAGGTATAGCAGCTGCTGATGGGAAAGCATAGGAAGATAATTCATAGCAGCTCTTCGAACTGCAGCTTCCTTAGCCACCATAAGCCACTGTGGAGTTCCAAAGTTAGCAGCTTCCCCACAATTAAAACCTAGGTTGGAGAAAGAAAGCTATGTAATCCTTGAAAAAAATAAAGATGTACAAAGAGTGAAATGTAAATTTCAGGAAAATCCTTCCTGGTGCAGCTTATGAAAAACATCTCAGCAACAATACATTCAATTCAAAAAATTTTAACGGCAGGATAGAGATTGACATAATGACAGTTGTGGAAGCAACAACAATTTTGTTCTCTAAATGAACATGTGAAATCAACATCACATAATCATGTAAATATCTACAGTATTATTAGTAGATGAGAACATGACCTTTCCATTGAAATTTAAACTTGCGTACAATTCTTAAATATTAAAAAAAAAAAAAATCAGAAGCCAGCAGCTCTTTCAGTTGAGTCAAGACAATTAATATTCCTAATCCATTTTACTTCTGCTGATGAAATTAAAGTTTAAAAAAATATTGCTCTCATACGATCAACTTTTGAAATGAGAACTTTGAAATTTGTGCTATAACACTATGTACTCCAAGGTAAAGAGTGAAAATTTTTCAGAGCACTATTTCAGCACCTATATAGCTGACACATGGATGTGTAGACAGCCACAAACAAAATCTTATTTACACAAACTCCTCATGTATATAGTCAATGATTGAAGTTCCTAGGAAAAGGACCAGAATCTTACCAATCTTAATAGAAAACCATGTAAAGACTGAACATTTGAGCTAAACCCTTCATGTCTTTTTCTTTGAACATATATGGATATTCAACAAACCATGCATCAACCCAAATATTCTAAGATTAGTATATTCCAATTTGCTTGTATTAACAAACCATTTGACCATATACCAATTGCCATTTGGGGAGTCATAACAGCGAAGATGTCGAAATGATCTTGTAAATGTGCAACCAAACTTTAAAGCAATTACCGTGGCTGAATCCTGCATGGTAAGCCCGTGGAAAAGTCACAACAAATTCACCAGGATTCTGAACTAACCTAAAAGAGAAACCATAATAGACATAAGTAGAACTTCAACAACACTATCAGCACAAATCAGCCCTAGCCAGTTTTATGCATGGCAAACTAAATTGATCAGAAAGTGACAAGTTTGCCATCAGTTTTGAGAAAAAATAATAACAATAATGCAACTTACCTACAACAAGGAATGCCTGATGCAGCAATTACTTCAGGTGATATGAGAGTTGTCTTCTCACCCAGTAATGAGAGAGCAGCTGGGAATACAGGAAACTGGGATTTAGCTACTAAAATGATATGCAATTAACAAATTCCAACATAAAAAGAAGAATTCAACCAAAAAGCCACTGGTGAATGGTCAGACTGAGAAATATGCCTAAAGCGATGGCAATTCTTTAGTCTATATAACAATGTAAGACTATTGTAAGCATATTAATCAACGAATCAAAATAGGATTGTAAGTTTAAGATTTATCAAATTTTATCAACCCACATAAAACACAAAATACTGAACAGGTCCCAAATTTGTATCCCAACAGGTTGAGGTCCATCTATCCGAAGTAGCCTAATTTGACGCCCCTAGAACACAGAGTTGCTGAGATATTTTCTTTTTTGGAGGGCCCAATCAAGACAAGCTCAGTGTTGTAGAAATTCTAGATTTTTTTTCCCATCATTTTATAATACAGAGATTTAATATGCAGCATATGAAAGTAAAAAGAATTAAAAGTTGACATACCTAACCGGTCAATGTCATCACCATAAGCCTCATTGCGAATAACTTCCTCAAAAGTAAATGCATAATCCCCTGGGACGGCATACCAAGTCTTTGGAGCACCAGTGTGAAGGAAATTCATGCTGTGAAGCTCATGATCTTCAACATGCCAGGCAAACCAGCTGAACAACATGCCAATATAAACCATGGGAGAAGTAACACCCGGGATATCATCTGGCATGAAACGTGTCAGTGATCCAGGTGACCGTGCAATGACTTGCAGATTCCAAGGGCTGTTTGAAAGCTTCCAACCAGCTGTTCCTTCCACGTCATGACTACCAGTTACACTCTTTCGTCTAGAAGATCGTGAATTTTCATCAAATGGAATAGTTGATGAAGTCGTAGATGAGATGGGGGTCTCTATATCGTTCTTATCACAAGAATGTGTAATCTGATCATTATGGAAATTTCTTGCACTTTCTAGTTCAATATTCTTTTCATCAGCCTTTCCTCTGTTCCGATAAGATTTCCAAGACGTCACCTTTCTCCTCCGTCTATGAAAATAGCGAAATTGACCCTCCGGTTCCCCAAAACCTGACCCAGGCACATCATTCGCATACTCCACGTATATAGGCTTCTCTGAGGCTGCCTTCCAAAACAACGCTTCTATAACTAATGGTGAAACCTCCTTAATCACACTCAATAAACTCCGTGCAAAAACCTTCGACTTGGACTCAAACTGTTCCAATGTATAAACCTCCCCACTTTGCCATACTTGCTTTTGTGCACCTAACTGCAGATTATCTTTATTATCAACCGCTTTAATTCTTTTCACACTCTGCCCCAACTCCTGGTGTCTAGTTGTAAAAACCGCCCTAGCCTCCCCCTCATTACCACCTTCATGACAACCTACTTTCGCCACAGTACCAACATCAGGCAAATTCACATCGGAACCCAATTCTGAGCACTTAGAGAGTGACTTATTCAAGTTACCAAAAACATATTTCTTAGAAGGTCTTGGCAATGGTGGGACAATTTTGCATATCCCAAAAGCACTAGCCTCCTTCTCAATTCTTGATATGTAAGCAATTGGGTCAGCAAATTCAGTATCAGTTGGATGAAACACAGGTGCCAATGGCAACCCTTGCAGCCATTTGGGTATTTCCACATTATTATTACTATTATTACCCATCTAAAGCAATAAAATTTCTACAACTACAACAATCTCATAACTAAATCCAATAATCTAAGACTACAACTCAACCTCATGACATTGTTAAATTAATTGCTGAAGTTACACCAAAACACTCAAGTGGGTATTTGCAGGTGAAACCCTAGAAAAAGAATTGAAGTGAGAACTTATAAGCGTTTTCCTTGCTTGTGAATTGAAGCTAACATTAAAGCAAAGAAACTGATACTACTAACAAAAATGTAAACAGAAAAGAACAGAACCTCGTAAAATTTCTCCTAGAGACGTTAAAAAGATTTGCCTTCAAAAGAACCAAACCCCAAGAGAGAGAAGAGGTGGAGTTCTTTTTGCCTAGGTTTTTTGAGCAACATTCAAGGTGGGCGCAAGGTAGAATTTTGTATCGTCCATTGGCTAACGTACGCATCCAGAACACAGCCCATAGCTTGATGATTTCACTGTTTCCGAGCCGTACGATTTCGGTTGGGAGTCTTTTGGGTAAAAGACAAAGAAAGAAAAAAACAAAGGATAATCCCAATAAATAATTAAAAGTAATTTTAAATGTTATAAATAAGCAAATAAATAAGTTCTATATTGCGTAGGGACTGTGCATGGGTATTTTATGCACCTCATGGCGCATGCTAGCTCGGAGCTGTTTAATAAAATGATAGAATCAAAGAAAGGGACGTCTAGGGTACATATAGGAGCGGTGCGTGATGTCGCCAGAGCTCTAGCCTCTGGAATTTTATATTTTTTATGCTTATCCATTTAATTTTTTTAAATAAATTCTTTTTTTTTTCAATTTAATAAATAAATATAAACTTGTATAAATTATGTAAAATGATCTAAGATGTCATTAGCACTCTTTTTGCATGTAAAGTAAAACTTAAAATAACATTAAGAATATAATTTCTCTTCATATAAATCAATGTAGTTGAGTCGTTTCATTAGTGTAATATGTGTTTTTTTAAAATTCGTATAAGATTATGCAATTTGTATATACAAATATTCCCCTTTCAGAAGGCTAAAGTCATCTTGCGCATGTAATTGGAGAAAAAGCTCTGGTTCTCATCTAATATTTGAAGATAAATCTAACTTATTCTAATTTTCAGAATATAAATAACTAATAGAGTTATTTAACCAGTTTTGTTTTAAAAAAAAATAGTAGTTCAATTTGATAGAAGCCCCTTATGGACTAGTTGGCTTATAATACACAAATAACATGTTTGATAAAGTGATAAGTCAACATGGTGATGAAACATTAAAACTAGGTCCGCGATGCACACCATTGAATCATTCTTTCCTTAAAATGTTAAGGCAAACAAATATACCCTTATTGAAAATGGTCAATATGCCTTTTGATGTTACATCTTTAGTCAATTTTAGATTTAGGCTAGCAAGTTGAACCAATCCCATGACAGTTTCTGCAATGAGATTACTTTGCAATTATGTGCCCATCTTCTTTATTTTTGGCCTAAATTACCTATTTTAAATTAAGCAATAAAGCCTTGAAGGTCTTTTGATGGGGGGTTTTAGCCTAAAATGGCCGTAAATTTCCCAAAACAAATCATAACCCATTTAAAAATAAAACATTCAAATGAGTTGACTTAAAGAAGTGAGTTTATTTTATCATTACAGATATAAATATCTTATATTATTATATTCACCTATTAAATTAGTAAACTAAACCTCTTATTTATTTTTTTTTCTTGGTAGTATTTTTAATTTGTGATGTCAATGTCAAACATTATTTTTAAAATCTCAAGGTATTAAGTCATTTGAATTAGATTGACACTCAATCATCACTTGAGAAGTGAATTAATTTCATTAATGTGAATATTACTATGTACCAACAAGTATGTAAATCAATTGACATGCAACTGTTCTACTTAACCAACGTTATTAGTTTGAGGTTTGGAAATACAACTGCATTAAATATTTATTGAGAGAGTTTTATCGCCTTAATAATCCTACCTAACTCGAATTTGCATTAGTCGAAGTTTAATGTAGTTTTCGGATACCAGGTGATCTCCTATATTATAAGAAAAATATTACTATGTATATCTTGATGCAAGATTACAACAATAATATGAATGTAGAGTGAGATTTTTTATGATAAGATAAACCAAACTCATTATATCAATAAAAAAATCGAAGTTGTCTTTAGAGATCATATTTATCTGCAACACTATTAGAGGCAAATGATTTCACTGTGTGCCCTATGCTCTACAGTACCAAAAAGAGAACATGTTGTATATTGGCTGACCGTGCATGCACATGATCAATACGTCTAATTGAATAAAGGTTTAAAAACTGAAAATCTCCAACACCAACGTCTCATATAGTTAAGCTGGTTTATGACCTTTGATCATTAGGTTAAATTAGGCAATTAATGTCGAAACTAATCAATTATCGATTACTTTCATATTGGAGTATTTAATTAATGAAGCCTGTTTCGGTTTCGTTTCCAAGGTAACACTCCATGGTCGTCTTCTTTGGTGGCAGTGGGGCTGCAATGGCGTGAAGGCTGGCTAACTTTTAACTGTTCCATACGTTGTCGCATGCAATTTTTGTTACACTTTGGATCCGCAGCTGCTTCAACCCTCAATACAATCCATGCAAATGGTTTTTGTTTTGGTTTTGGCAATCATCGTAAGGTCAACTTTTTGGTTTGATTATGGAATTACTTTGATCGATTTTTGTGATGAGTATGGAAAGTGAGGAGTGTCAAGAAATAATTTGATACTATATGGTAGAAAATGAACAAAAAGATTGTATTTGTGCTTTTCATTCGGATTGGAGCAAAATATGGAGAACGCAAGCCTTACAAAATTGCAATTGTAGTGTTTTCAAAGAATTTTGAAAGAGATTAAGGTCCATTTGATATTGAGTTTGAAACACTCAAAAGTGATTTTGAAATACCAAAAGTTAATTTTACTCTTTAATAAATTTTTTCAGAAATTACTTTTATAACAAAATTACTTCATCCTACAGTAAATATGAAAGGAGTATCTTTTTAAAATATGATTTTAAAAATTAATTTTATAGTAAATATGATTTTGAAAATCAATTTTATACTCAATAGAATTCTATATAATAAAAATTTAAAATTATCTTTATTAATTAAGAAATAAAATCATTAACTTTAAAGAGATTATTATTATTACTAATAATATTGAGATAATAAAAAATCGATAATATAAAATATCTATTTTAATTTTCAATTATTAAATAAGCACAATACAAAGTATTTATATACATGTAATATGTATATAAATATTATTCTACATTATGTAGAATTCAGTTATTTATATTTTTACAACAGTTTTAACAGTAAAAATTACCAAATATATATATGTGTTTGTGTCAGTGTGTGATTTTCTTTTAAACTCGCAACACTTTTAAAAATCAATTTTACTAAATATTTAGGTGATTCTTTTTATAATTAGTTATTTATATAACACAACTAACAACAATTATTTTAAAAATTACAACATTACCAAATTGACCCTAAATCATTTTGATAGCAAGTAATGGATTTCCACTTTAAAAAAATGAAAAAAAAAATAAGACTATTGATAATGGACCAATATCCTTTACTCATAGATGCGAGTGATGTTTGTTTACATGCAAAAGTTACTATAAATTACTAGCAATATACATGTACAAAATTAAGTAAGAAGACAATCATTTTTCCTTGGGAATTTTAAATTGGACAATGGACATGGATAATTTGGTAGTGTGAAGTAAGTGAACTCAAACACAATTCAAGCTAAAATGACAGTGTTTTGGGCGAGATTTGAGCTGATACGAATTCACGTGAGCAAGCTCGTGATTTACTTAAGTGAAACAATAAAAAAGTCCTGTATTTGATCCATAACAGAAAACTGAAGCTATTGTGCAGGTCACGTGTGTGTTCAAGAATCAGCTTGAATTTTTAAACAAATTCTACACGTGGAAACAAGTTGTGCAGTCAGGATTTCGAGTTTATTCTGCAGCTAATTTATAAGGTGTTTTATTAAGTTGTTATCGAGCAATGAGGGAGAAAGGGAGAGAGAATTTTAGAGAGCAAGAATCGTTCTATAGAGATTTGTTACTTGTACTCTGGAAATTCTTTTCAGAACTTGTAATTTTTTCTGATGAATCAATAAAAAGAATTATGGTGTTTCCTCTCGTGGATGCAGGTCTCGTTAGAGAGACTAAACCACGTTATCTCTATTCTTGTGATCTTGTTTTTCTGATTTGTTTTTGGTTATTTGTGAGCTTAGTTTCGTTTGAGTAAAAGTTTTATGTATGAGTGTTGTTGAATTGTTTTGCTATCTGTTTTTTGTCTTCAAGCATTTTACATTGATCTTGACAAAGTTCTTGGGCAGAATATTTGAATTAGTGATTTGGTGAAGCCATTTCAAAACTCTACAGGTAGGGATTGCAATTTGTTATAAGATAAATCAATTCCACGTTATAGGACCAATGAACACATCCGGATGCATTTAAAATGGTATAATTATTAATAGCATTAAAAATATGCCGCATGTTTATTGATTGTGTTGGGTTGAAGTTATCATGCTGATCTTTTTTTTTTTTTTCTAACCTAGATGAAACTGTGTAATACTTATTATTTTTAAAAAGTATTCAATTATATTTGTACAAAATTGATCATAATTCGACTTACTAATGAAACAATTTTTTTTTTAAGGATAAGGAAATATAATGTTTCATTAAACAAATGACAACGATACAATAATTTGCAGCACATCATCAGTACGTATGACAGAGATCAAATTATAGAGATCTGTTACAATAACTAATTGAATTAACCTATAAAATTTTATTGAAGAATAGGAAGAAACACTTATACTTAAGAAATAAAAGCTTTTATTCACATTACACAAATAGTTCACTCCATCAAACATAGTTAGGATTTCCAATTGGTACTAAAATAAATTTCCTATAAAAATTGATCCTACACAATAATCTTCCTCGTAGTGAAGGGAGGAAGAAATTGAAATACATCTTCTATCCTCACACCTAAAAGTGGAGGAGGTCAAAGCAAGATAACTATTCTCAATCCATAAGAATAGGGAGACTTTAACAAAAAAAATAAAAAAGAGAAGGGAAGAAATAGCTCCCCCTTGAGAAATTTAATAAGGAAAAAATAAAAGGTTGTTAAAAGAAAATTTGGTAAAAATATCTAAAGAGAGAATATATGTATGCAAGAAATAATTTAAAAGATACATGAAAAAAAGCATGTAACTCAAGTACAACGTATAGTAACTATAATTTTCTTGCATGGTCAAATACTAAATGGATAGGAGTGTCTTTTAAAAGTTAGATGGATCTCAACACTTTTTTACTGTCATATAACGTGAAATCAAGCTCGCACAGCCAAGCGGGTCCATAGCTCAGTGGTAGAGCATTTGACTGCAGATCAAGAGGTCACCGGTTCGAACCCGGTTGGGCCCTAAACTTACATTAATTTTGAAAAATATGAACTTAAGTCTAATTTTGTTGTTGTGTTGGCTAGCGAAGTGTGTATTTATTTTTTGCGGCCCCCATGCTGCATTGCATTTTTCTTTTATAGGTTTTATTGAAAATTTTAGGCGTGCAACGAATTCTTTTTTTTTCAATTATTTTATTTTAATGTATTCTCTTTTTCTTCTTATTATTCACGTGATGAACAGAAAAAAAAGAAAAGAAAATTAATTTGAGATTTTCATCAAGTAATCTTAAATACTTATTTAATTCATACAATTTGAACAATTATGATATTAACCTTTATATGTTAAAAAATTATTTAAAACACTTATGTCATTATTATTTTGGTAGCTAACTGTTGAATTTAACTTTTTATTTTCGTTGATAAAATCACATTTATGGCCAACAAAACTTTAAATTTAAGCAAATTTACTATGTCACAAATAAGACATAGATAAATAGAAATTTTAACAAAAATGAATATACGACGACATAACTCACTAAAGCAATTTAAAAAAAAAACAGTAAAAACTAACTAAATAATTAGTTAAAACTGCAAAGAGTAAAAGAAAGTTTCCTTTATCATATGAGATGAAACATTTATATACCCACTTTCAACCGAAGCTACATATTATTCTTCTTATAAATGAACTGATTAGCCTGTGTTGCTCCCACACCATTGAATTTTTTTTTTTTTTGAAAAAGTTGAATTGGGGAGATTTTATTTATTCAATTAATTATCCAAACAAATCGGTAATCTCACCTTTACCATCATTGCCATCAATTTGGTCACAGAAAAGTTGGCAGCCATGAGTGCATGCATGATCGGATCCTTTTGTTTGTTGAAAACACATTGGCATGCATAGATTCACACATTCTTTCATGTCTATATCATCTTCTGCCTTCGTATTTTCTCCTTGGGTCACCTTCAAATTGCCCATGCAAATCGATAATACTATCGCAATTGTAAAGGCCAAAAAATTGCTTTTGCGCATTGTCCCTTTTGCTGCCATAATTATAATTCTCTTTTAGTTTTCGAAATTTTTTAATTTTTTTGTTCCTTTGTTGATGGGTTAATTAATTAAAAGATACCTGATTATGGTTTTGTTGTTTATGTGTAAGGAACAAGGGTCTAATTGGGGTCTCGAAATTTGAATGGATTGGAGAAAACTATGGAGAGAATATGTGTGTGGTTGAGGAAATAAGATGGATCTATTTTAAAAGTAAAAATAGTAAATCGAAAAACTACTAATACTTTACCTATATATTACAAAAGTTTCTATGCAGTAGTGTATATAGAATGAGAATCCTTTTCTAATATGAGGAGCCGACAACTTTGAGCTCAGGATACGTTATCCTCCAATTTTGTCTTTAATGAAGCAGTCATTGGATATTATCTAACGGTTGAAAAAGATATATATAGAAAACGGAGAGCAACCTGATAAATGAGTTAAAATTTAATGATAAAAAATTTAACAATTGTATGGTACACAATTACCAGTAATCGTTAGAAATAGAAAAATGCAAGAACTCATTACATGTAATTGTACGTGGCAAACAAATCTTTGGTTCCATTACAATTTTTGTAAGAAAAAAAATTCACATGTATATGTCATCAAATAATACCTTGAAGAAGATAAATTTATTTAATGCTTAAAGGTAAAGAACTCCAAGTCTTGGCAAAAAGAAAAAGAAAGAAAAAAGAGAAAGAGAAAACAGTTAACATCATCAACCAGCAGCAGCCTCTGCTTCTGCTTGGTCCCAATCCAATACCGCTTTTGTTGTGGCCCTTTGAAAATCTCCCTTACTCTTTCATCTCCCTTTGCTCTTTTGGTACTTCTTCTCAATCTACCGAATCTCAACCATCGAAATTGCGTAAGTGACTTACAGTAGCAGATGAAGATGAGTTTGCTTTTACTCATACCCGTGCCAAGGCTAAAGAATGACAATCCAAGGACGACCTCTGCTAGCTTCGACTTGGAGCCCCTAAAGCAAGGTGCCAAGCTTTTGAGGGAGAATAGCACATCTTCTAATGCAAACAAGTAATAGAATTTGAGTTTATTATCTTTATTATTAAATTTAAATCCTTGTTCATGTGACTTGTTTGTCAATCCCATTAAACTTATGCTTTCCCCTAGTTTTGCAATTCTTTAGACAAATGTACCTCAAGTTAAAGTTTGATGCTCACACATTCGAATTTGATTCTCCACAACTATGTTAGGATCGATTGAAATCCTCTTCATTATGGCTTGCCTATCACCTGTCTTCTAAGTTGAATGATGCATGACCATTATTTCTCTTGTATAATCTGGCTATCGTGATGCAAAAAAGGCTCGATTCACATTTGTCGTTTTTCTTTTAAGATGACAATCCCCAAACTACGTATATTCCCAAATACAACCCTAATTTCTTTGAAACTAAAATTATTACATAACTCAATTTAAAGGAATTTTAAAATGACGTGAGATATTCAAGCATGCAATTTTAAGGACATGGTTGCTAGTAATTGGGAGCCAGACACAGAAATTCTCGATTACACCTGAGCAAAATACTTTTTTTTTTTTTTTTTAATGTACGTTGGTGGATTAGATAACCAAAAGTATTGACACTGGAAACTGGTTGACTTAACCTCTTCCATCTATCCTATTTGTATTTTGGCCATTAGATTACAAGAGTTTCAATCCAACGGTAGCTTTTCTATAAGACAAAACTAGGGGATAACTTATCACCATTATAAGTTAGCTGGACTCATGAATGTGCATGAGTCTTAAAAGACTGCAACTTTTCAATACTGTCAAAATGACGTCTTTTAATTTTAATATTTTACTAAATCAAGCAAAAATACTGTCAAATATATGTAATTTAGAAATAAAGTCAACACATAATTAAAGATAGAAAAAAGAAATGAAGAATTGCTTTGTTATACTCCTAGCACATTAAAACTTTAGCATTAGTTATTCCCAAATCTACGTAGTTGCATACTACTCAATGTATGTACAAACACAAGCAATTTAAAAGAATGGGCACGTATTATAATAAAATTATTGAAAATGATATGCTGTAACAAAGAAATTATGCAAACGGGGGCCAAGGAGAATCCATTTGATTTATAAAGCTTTCCCATACTATCCGGAATCTACATTGCTAAGAGATTTGAGCTGAGGTTTTTATGATATTGTGATTAGTAATTATTAGATAAAAATAATTACAATGTAATTAAATCTTAATTAAATATATACGGTTGCATGAGATTATCTGAAACGATCAATATAACTGAGCTTAGCACTGAGATTCATTTGAATAACTTTCCATATCTTAACTAATATCCCAACCAGCATCCGAGCGCTATCCTTCATTCACCCATTGAATGATAGAATAAAACAATAAATAATTTTATAAATTGTAACATCTATCATCTCATTGATAAATGCTGTGTAGCACTTAGTGATGCTGATTCTAGTGTAATCACTTTTGTAAAAATAATATGTTAATAATAAATAATAAAATCATTTATCATGATAATAAATAATTTGTGTGATACATCACTTTGAATACAAATTAAATGTCTAAAATGAACAAACATCGCATTGTCAATAAATGAGAAATTTCCATAAACAATATAAAATTCAATCAATGTTTCCTATTTTTCCAAGCAGTGACATCTATATATAAACTAAAATGATGTGCTATATTTTTTTTTTAATTACAGATTGCATGTAGTGTAATTTTAAAAAATAAATTGTAATATTTAATTAAAAAAAACTTAATGGGTAGAAAAATTGGCATGGCATACGAAATTACGATGTTTACTATGGCGAAATCGTATTACGAATCATTTGAAATATCATTTTTTACACGACGTGCCATGGAATTTTTTTTTTTTAACTTAATCATGATAAATCAGAACCACGCGCGTGGTTTTTTTCCTCTTATGTTCGATCACGACCGTTCACCAAGATTTATCTTTAATTCTTTATTAAAACTGAAAAATCCATTAAAAAGAGAAAATGAAGAATCCCCATCATACCGTATCAATTACGCGTTTATTTTCCCGCCAAACCGTCTTCCCTCTCATCATTTCCCGCCAAGGCCCCTCTTCTCTCTCATTCTCATCCTTGCTGCTCCAGCCTCTTACTGCATCTGCTAACGCCAACCATGACAATCTTCGACCTCGACGCAGATAAAGGTATAATATTCATTACTCTACTTCTGTGCAGTCAATTATTTATTTCCTATTTACGTATAGAGTTGGAAAGCTGTGTCTTCTCTATATCCAATCATAATTTCCAAACAATCATCAATAGATGATGTTGATTAATACTTGTCCAAGTATAGGCAGATACTTTTGGTCTAATGGGGGCTATTATAGAAAAGCTATAAACTTGAAGAGGCCAACACAAAAACTGTAAATTCATCAGGACTAAATTATAAAATTAAAATAAAATTGAGTTAAATTTTTAGAGTATAGATATTAGTTATTTGGCAAAATAGTATTAAAAGACGCATGGCATAAGATTAACATAATATACTATCAACAATCCTTATATAAAAATATTTTACATAAAAAAAATAAATAAATTGAATCACATTTATACGTAATTAAAAAATACATAATATAATATATTTAAAAATTTAGGAAAATTCAGATGGTGAGAGTATTTTAATTTAATGATGTGACATAACTAATTAATTGAATTAAAATATTACACAATTCACGTGATTTATTTTATAATTTTATATTTTTATTTAATTAATTATATCATATCACATCTATACATTTAAAAATATACTGATAATATTATTATTTTTATATTAAAAGCCTTCAAAGCATTACTCTTTATGCATTCACTGGTGAGGGGGATCAAGACGGTCCTGCGAACGAGTAATAATAATTGAGGGTCCATGTCCAAAGAAAACATCTTTTCTATCAACGCAATAAACTTCGCAAGCAAAGTTACATTTTTCATGATCTGCATGTCGCTCATTCTCGCAATAAGGCATGCATTGCCCCTTACATTTGTCCACTCTATCTTTTTCTTCATCAGCAAACGCCATGCCCAGTATCAATGCAGAGGCCAATAACAGGCCGATGGCTTTGGTTTTGATCAATTTCACCATCTTTTAAGTTCTAATTAATATCACTCTTTGTCCTCTTGGTGTTTGACAAACATGCAGGGTAAGTCTATTGTCTATATATGAAGTATAAAGAGGGGCTTATTTGACCATCCATAAAGAAACCACACATTTTATAGCTTCTTTAGAGCGGCTTGTAGCAAAATATGGGAAACATAAGAGAGGCTGACAAAATGATTGCATATAAACCACTTATTAAAATTCAGAAGTTAACAAAAACACTCTATTTGACCTTATCAAAAATGTTTTAATAAGTTAGAAAAAGAAAAGGCTAATATACATTATTTTACTGAGTTATTATTGGTTCCTATTGCTCGTGTTGAAATTTTTTTTTTAATTATTTCTACTCACTAAGCAATGATCCTGCAACCTTAGTAACATTGTCTATGGTAAAGCCATACTTCTTGAATGTATCCAAATAGGCACCACTAGCCCCAAACTCTTCCACTCCAATCACCTCACCTTCCACTCCCACATACTCTCTGCATCCCACCGGCAGGCCAGCCTCGAGGCTAACACGCCTTACAACTCTTGACAGCAACACCTTCCCCTTGTACTCTGCCGGCTGCCTGTCAAGAACCCGCCAGCATACCAGAGAAACCACCCTCATCCTTCGGCCCTATTGTCTTAGAGTTTTGGCCGTGCCCTCGCAAAGAGACAGTTCTGTTCCAGTCCCAATCAATATTATCTCTGGCTTATATTCGCTAGAATAGTCACTCGCAATGTATCCACCTCTCTCCACTTCATCTGCTGATGTTCCTTCCAAATTTGCAGCAATCTTTTGCCTTGATAATGCAATCACACTAGGCACATCACGATTAGCAATGACCACCCTGTATGAACCAACAGTTTCATTCCCATCTGCAGGTCTAAAGACTAGAAGCTGTGGCACCGCTCTTAGGCCTGCAAGCTGTTCAACTGGCTGGTGAGTAGGACCGTCTTCCCCAAGACCGATTGAGTCATGAGTCAGAATGTAGATCACTCCAGCATGGCTCAAAGCAGAAAGCCGAATTGAGTTCTTCATGTAATCAGAGAATATGAGGAAAGTGGCTGCAAATGGGATCAAACCACTTCCACACAAAGCAATGCCATTTGAAATCCTTGCCATTACATGTTCACGAACTCAGTAACGGATGTTAGGGCCCCATGGCGAGTCAGGCTGAGAGAAATCCTGATAGCCAAGGAGATAGGCTTTATTAGAAGATGCAAGGTCAGCATTTCCACAAATTAATCCTGGAAGAACTTTTGCAAGATGGTTCAAACACTTCTTAGAATACCCATGAGTTGCTTCAAGCGGGTCAGAGGTAGACCACTCTGCCAATTGTATAATATGCAGAATTTTCAAAAAACAGAGCATTATTTGTTGTTTTCTGAAAAAATATTTTTGAAATCAATGTTTGTTTCAAGAGATACAATTAAAACACGGACAGTTCCTCATTTTCTCGGAAGACCATTTAAACAGTACACATATGACAAAAAAATTATTGGATAAGAATTATGTTATGCTATTTTAAATAAGTTTAAGATCGCAACAAACTCTTATCTTTCTAGTTTTCACCCCGTTTCAGGATTTAGGCTACCCTAGAAATTAAAACAGATTATCTCTATAGATGAAAATTTACCGGCAATGCATTTTCCCACCCAGGAAGCAGACCACCATTCAGGAGAAGATCCAATTCTGCCCCCTCCTGTGGATATCTGCTTCGGTAGTTATATGGGTTACTGTACCACTCCTTTTCCAGTCTTTCCCCATGGTCTGTCTGAATTTGCATCTCCCTGCAGCATATTATACAGAAAACCTTTACGGATTTTGATTCAACTAGTAATTTTTTTTTTTCTCTTTTCAGATTCGTGGTAGAGAAATAAATTGATAAATTTCACAATTTCAATTTTTTTAACCTGTAAACCAGAGGAATGACATGGAATTGATCACGATCAACCCAGTTAAATTTCTCTCTCATTTTCTTCACCTTGTCTTCACCAAAGGTGCCATGATGAGCTTTAGATGTTCCTTCTTTTGCAGATAATTTGCCTATCAGAGTCTTCACCTGAAATGCTCAATGGATCAAATAGTATCCAATGATGTATCATGACTTTCCAAAATTTCTTTGGCACTATATTTTAGGCTAAATAAAGACCTCAAATTTAACAAAACAACAAATTTGCAGTCTATATATGCAGGATTAAAAAAAAAAAGCACGAACACTGATGAAAGTTAGCCTCTTAGTCTCACTAGCAGCAGCCATAAGTGCCTCTTTGTATGAACTCAAATCGTCGTGAATATTCTCTACCGTAATTGTATTCCAACCAAGTGCTTTGAATCGTGCAGATATATCCTCAGAAAGCGGGAGACTTGTTGGTCCATCAATGGTGTTGTGATTATCACCATAAATCAGTGTAAGCTTGTTGAGCTTCCAATGAGCGCAGCTTCATATGATATTCCTTCCATGGCACACCCATCACCCATAATACAATACCTGTACGGAACAAATAATTTAATAACTAGTATGTTAATTGTCACTTCATATTCCAACTTACACACATAGCCAAAAATCATTTAGATTATGCACTTAATTAGCTTACGTTCGGTGGTCCACAATAACAGCATCAGGCTTATTGAATCTACTTGGTAAGTGAGCCTCTGCTGAGGCGAGACCAACTGCATTTGGTACATCTTGTCCAAGAGGGCCTATTAAATTTAATTAATAGAACCAAGTGAGTATATGATAACAGCAGGCCAGGGATGTTAATTAAGCAACAATTTCAATTACTTATAAGTATCTGCAAATTAAACTCTATAATTTGATGATATTGCACACAAGACCCAAAATGTTAAAAATATTCAGCATAAATAATAAATTTGGGACCAGAATAATTTCTAGTGATATATTTAATGATCATAGTCTGGCCTAAATATCGGCATGCACATGCTAGGTAATTCCTCATCCAGAACTCTATTCTTAATTATCATTTCTTTTAAAAATTTGTGCCTGTTATCACTTCAATGCCTCTGTCACCACATTCTCAGGATGACCTGGTGTCCTGCTTCCCATCTTGCACAATCGTTTCAGGTCTTCTAGCTGAAAATATTAAGGATGCTATAATCAGAACACTTGAGATCAAATTGAAAACTAATTTTCAAAACAATTACATACAAAACTAAAACTCCTGACAAAATATTTCGACCATCTAAACCAAACTAAGATTCCCTTATGATTCTGTGCAGAATACGTGTTGGGATTCTCTCATAATATAAGCTTCTACTGTACATCCACGCGTGTGTTTGATTAATAGATAAGAATATAAAATTAATTAAACTTCAATCATACACTGTGAGAGTATTTAGAGGACACATGGCATAAGATTTTCTTATTACTTACGTGAACAGATTGATGAAGGCAAACATACTGAAGCAAACAGCCATGGCCAGCGCTCAAAACAAACCTGTCTCTGTTAAACCATTTAGGATTTCTAGGATTATACTTCATAGCATGCCTCTATAAAACATACCCAATTTCAGCCATCCCAAGGGCCATGCCAGGGTGCCCTGCCTTTGCATTTTGCACTGCATCCACTATCAGCATCCTAATATTGTCCACACATCGTTTGTCAACCAACTCTTGAAACGAATTGTCGTCTGTATAATGATCATGATCAGATAGTTGATTGAGTTCCTTTTGCCAAGAAAGCTTGTGGTTGTTTGCAAAAGTGATATTGTTGTTGCCGGTTCTGAGAGAACTGCAGGGTGTCAATATCGGATTAACAGAAACTGTGTCATTTTTGTGGTACAATTTGTTGTTGGAAAGTATGTGCTTTGTTGGAATTGATGAGGCCTGGTTAGAAGTGAAGAAATAAATTAGTTGAGCGTATATATGCATGCAACTCATTGCATGGGTGGCCTGTGCATATGCATGCCAAGTGTATATATATACGTAGCCATTTCCTCAGTTTCCAGTAACGAAACCAAGTCAAACACGCGAACTGGCTCCACTTCAAACCTCTCCTTTCAGCCCAGTTTGCCAGGTGGATGGTGGATCTTCTTCTCCGTCTTTGCAGCTTTCCAACAGTGATCATGACTGACATGGCATTACACGCACGCTGATCGTGGTGTTCATGACGCAAAACGAAAGGAAAGAAGAAAGACATTTTCTAAGAGAATTTTTTATTATCAATCAATCAACTAATACAAACAGAGATCAACTCTCTTTTATACTAATATTATATTTACTTTCTGAATTAAAAAATTAAAATTTAAAATCGTAATAGTTGATGTTTTTTATTTTATAAAAATAAATTTAAAATTAAAAAAAATAATAAGATTTACTCTTATTTAAAAATAAAAAATAAAAAATTAATTTTTATAGAAGAGATAAGAATCAATTTCCTATTCTTATTCCTGTAACTCTCAATTTTATTCCCAACGAAATTATTAAATTCTAAAAATACCATCTTGTTAAACCAAAAATATAAATACCAAAATTAAAAAAAGGGAAAAATCCCTAGCCCGTCTTTTTCTCTTCGAAGTTGGGCACTGCTGCTGATCGTTGGCCCCCAAATCAGCTGTAGCCATTGTTGCTCCTAAACTTGTCTGCCATCGTTGTCCCAGCTGCTCCTTGTCATTGGTTCTAAAATCGCCGGGTCCTCCTCATTGGTTCTGAAATCACCGGTCCCAGCTGCTTATCATCGTTGGTTCTGTTGTCATGTTGAGCTTTACCGTTCATCTTTGCTTGCTGTTCATCGCCAACCAGAAGCTTGCTATCACCATCTCTACTGCTGCAGGTATGAATGAGATGAATTTCACCGATCTTCATCACTTTCATTTTTATATTTTTAATTGGTTTTGTTCTTTCTTGTTGCTAAAAATGAAATTCTTTGTCTTACTTTGTCTTAATTGGTTTTGTTTATCTGAAAATGGAATTCTTTGTCATTACCACCATACACTTGCTTCTGCATATTGTATAAAGAATTACCCACTGTGTATTTTGTGCTTTTTGTCGGGCGTATTCTGATTGGGTTGCCTATTTTACTAATGTTCCATTGCAGTCACCTATAATAGGTGGGAATGTCATTCATCATGGCCCTTGTTTTCCTTGAGCTTAATTTATACAAATAAACTTGCAGAAAAATGCTAATTTTAGTGGACAAAGAGAGAAATCTTGTTCATTCCCAATACTAAAAACAATTTTTTTTAATAGCTTTCTGTTCTTATACCTGGTTTGCAGGTAGCTAAGTACAGAAACTACAAACCTTAAAATAATGAAACTTACAGCAGCATGTACTTTGTAATCAGTATCTTGAATTACTTGCTTTTATAAGCTATGAATTTATTTATTTATTTGTAGTTGAATTTAAAATATTTTCTATCCCCCATTAATTAATGGTCATCGTTGTTTTCATAATTTGTAAATTACAAATTGTCAGCATGGGAATTATAACTATGAAAATGAGTGTTTTGTAAAAAATAAATTAATGTGTCCATATAAATTAATATATCCATATAATAAAAATAACTATGGGGACTAAAGAAATTTTTTTTGGATGAAATGAGTAATTAAAAAAAAAACAAAATTTAGGGGAAAAAAATGAGAAAGTCAAGAACATATATCATTCTTCCTAATTTTTATTCCTTAAATTTAAGTGTGCCAATTAGCATCCAGGGACATCAACAAACTTGCCTTTGACAATAAATCTATTCTCTATTTATCTCAAGCCCTTGTCTTTCAATTAACGTATGCATATAATTAACTAACTCATACTTAATTACGTAATGGCATTATTTTTCATTTTAATTTTAGAATTGAACCACTACCATTTTGTGGTGTGAATTTTTCTGAAAAGGGGATGTAAAGGTTAGTTAGTATTGGGAATCACAAAATTATTCAACATGTCACCACATACTAATAATAAATAAATAAATAAATAAATTTATTTATTTATAAGCTATGAATTGTTTTATTTATTAACCTAACTATTAGTTTCTGTTTTGATTTTATTATTATTATTTTTGCATGGTTTTATGGTTACTTTATAAATGGTGGCTACAGTTGATGATTTAGCAAAATAATTGCTAAAGTAATTATATAATGGTAGAGATACTTCAATTCACATTAAATTTGAGCTTACATATATTGGATAGAGTTAATTAATGTGATTATGTTTGTTTGTAAGGTAAACATATAGGAATGACTCAATTATTAGCTAGAAAGAAAAAAGTTGTTATAATTATACAAAATTTGGTTATGATGTTGCACATGATTGTGGCGGTGTGCTCTATTATGCGTGCCCAACTTTGGTATCGTTATGAACGAAAATTGATTTTGAGGTCATCCTATAAGCTTTCCTAGCAAATGAGTGTTTTGTATTAATTGATTTATAAAAGCAATGTGAAATGTTTGTCACAATTAAGAATTGATAAATAAACCTTTTACAAATTATGTAAGCTACTTCTTGAGAAAAGGGGTTTGGTAGGTAATAGGAAATTGTCACCTGAGAAAACACTTGCAATGTTTTTGAATATTTTAGCACACCATACAAAGAATCGGGTGATTGGGTTCAATTTTAAAAGATTTGGATGAACAGTTAGTAAATGCTTTTATGAGTGTTTAAAGGCAATGATTAGATACCAAAAAGAATTTTGGAAAAAACCCGAGCCCATGTTGGAGAACTCAATGGACTCAAAATGAAAATGGTTTAAGGTATATATATTATTATAATAGATATTGCTTTAATTATACACTTGTGTATAATAGCTTCAGAACTTTTTCTTCTTAATTAAGTTAAAATTTTTTCCTCTTAATTATGTAGAATTGCTTGGGAGCATTAGACGGTACATATATAAAGGTTCATATCCCAGAGGCCGATAAAATAAGATATAAAACCAGGGAAAATGAAACTGCAACAAATGTCTTAGGTGTTAAAAGATATGCAATTTATTTATGTGTTACCGGGATAGGAAGGTTCAAGTCATGATATATGAGTGTTAAAAGATATTTTGTCTAGAAGAAATAGTCTAAAAGTTTCACATGTAATATATCTAACCATGATTATGTATAGATTTTAAGAATGATTATATTGTGATGATTTTTTTTAATTGTATTTTATTTTTATCAATAGATTATTATTACTTGGTTGATGGTAGATATACCAATGAGATGGGTTTTCTTTCACCATTTAGAGGGTAACATTACCATTTGAGTGACTTTAGGGATGGACACCAACCCACTACTCAGAAGAATTGTTTAATATGAAGCACTCAAGCGCTCAAAATGTGATTGAGCTATATTTTGGATTGTTGAAAAAAAAAAGGGTCATTTTACAAAGTCTTGCCTTTTATGACATAAAAACACAAAGGCATATAATATCTATTTGCTGTATACCCTACAGCTTTATTAGAACAAAAATGCCTTTTGATGATATAGAAATGGAAATGGAAATGGAAAATGAGCTACCTCTGGGTATTGATATAGACTTGGAGATTGTTAATACTATTGAGCCCTTTAATGAATGGACTTTATCGAGACAAAATATGGCCCAAAAGATATGGAACACATAGAATGCAAGTAGACAAACATAAAGAGTTTGTTTAGGACTTCATGGAATTCAAGTTATTTGTCATTATGTTGTACTATTATTTTACATTTGTTGGTGTATTTTTTGTTGATATTGGATGTTATGTTGTTTGAGTTTGATTATCGTATTGTTCTTTAGGTTTGGAGATTGTATTATTGATTTGATAGTAGATATTGTATTGTGCCTTATTATTGAATATTGTATTACTTTTTTACATTAGATATTGTATTGTTTTTTAAGTTTGGATATTGAATTGTTCTTTTATAATTATTTATATTATTGTTTAACTGTTCATATTGTATTTGAACATATAAAATGAGTTTTCTTCCCACTCAACTTCTAGAGGTCGGGATATAAACAAGCATTTTTAGACAATTGCTTAGAATAATGCATTAGTTGACCCGTTGTTGGAATTGAGTCAAAATCTTATGTAGAGGTCGGATTATAGTTTTAAGAATAGGTACTTACAACAATTAAAAAATAAGCTTGAAGCAAAATTGTCTAGTTGTGGTTTGAAAGTTTTTCCTCAGGTTGAATTTAGAGTGAAATAATTGATGTAAAAATATTATGTCATAAGTGACATGTTATCTCTCAGCGTTTTTTGATAGGACAATGAGAAGATGATGATAACATATGAAAAGAATGTTTTTTATAAGTATGTTAAGGTAAAGTTTTAAATTTTATAGTATACTTAATAGTTCTTAATTTTATGTTACTTATTCATTATTTGTCTTTTTTTAAATAGAAAAGAAAAGATGTAATTGATTTATTCATAAACCGTTTCGATATTATTATGTTTTGGGTGAGATTTATGGTTGAGATCAGGTAACTGAGACTAATATTGGGAATGCAAATGATGATGAAGAAGAAATTCGATTGAGTGACAACATTAGTGCCAATTTAGGAGCTGAATCAAATAATATCGATTTTGAAGGTGAGTCAAATAATGAGTCGATTATTGACGGTTTTAATGATGATATGTCGTACACTCCTCAAACAACTCATCAACAAGTTGATTAGACTCTAAGTAGTTCAGGAAATAGATCAAGGAAAAGAAAGAATAAAGATAAATCATTTAACCACATATGCTCAAGAATTGGAACAATGGCTGATTCTGTGGCAACAATGGTCCCTAAGATGGATGGTTTGATTATTACACTTTCTACTGATAAGGAAATAGTTGAGTTACAAGGTAAGTTATATGAAGAAATGAGCAAACTTGAAGGCTTGGCTAAATCAGAAATATATGACGCCAATAGCGTGTTGGGCTCCAAACATGATTTACTCCGTGTATTCTTTACCTTACTTGATCACCTCAAGAAAGGATGTGTTGCAAATGCTTCGTCATGGTGTGTGGTCCAATGATAGTTATGATGTTGAACTTTTATATTTGTGCTGCATTTGGGATTGTTGAACTTATAACTATATAACTTATTTAACTATTTGACTTTTTTGTCACTTATATAAGGATTTTTATGTGACTTAATTAATCTTATATTAATAATGATGATGATGATGATATGCAATAATAATGATGATGATGATGATGATGATGATATATTATTGTTATTATGATTCATTATTAATAACAAAAATCAATTATAAAAAATTTAATTAATAATAGCAATATATAACAAAAAATATTATAATTGTTGTTATTATAATTACTAGTTTAACATTATTTTTTAATTAAAAATTATTATTATTATTATTATTATATTTTTAACAAAGAAAATAATATATTAAAAATAAAATTAATAATAATAAAATTAATCAATTATTATTATTATTATTTTATTTTTTGACAAAAAATAAGAATATATTATAAATAAAATTATTATTTTTTATAATTGATTAATTTATTATGAATAATAATAATAATTTATTAATTTTATCATCCTTAATTTATTTTATCATGATAAGTAACAAGGGGTATTTTAATAATTTAAAATAGTCTATTCTGATTTCAGGGTAAAGTAAAAATATCAATGGGAATGTAATTTATCTGATTCTAATTTCAACAGTTTTAGTAAACAACTTATTTTGATTCTTATTTTTCATTTCGATTCCAACTCGTTTCGATTTTAATTTAGTAAATGCAATATAAAATTCTAAACATCATGAATTTACAAAATTGGGTAAGCTCAAATTATTTTGATATGATAGAATTCTGAAGATAAAATTTTAGAAAAAAAACTTGTAGTAAACAACAAATAAAGAAAAATTTTAAAACTGTCCGAGTCACATCCTATCTTACATCGGTTCACTCATGGAACGAGGGAATTTGGAATATGAATGATTGATAATATTTAGTTATTAAATTAGAAGTTAGAATAAAAATTATGCAAGGTCCACATATATTTTTAAATTGAGGAATGGGAAATTAGTTTTATAAGATTGGAATCAAGTTCTTATTCTTTAAATTCCTCATTTTGTTATACGTAAATTTCATAAATTACTTTTGTCATTAATTAAAATATTAAAATATTATTACTATTATTCATATTCTTGTAAATGCTGTGATAATAAATAATAATAATAATATCAATAATAATCATCATACTAACAATATTATATACTATTATATTATTATATTAATAGAATAATATAGCACTATTATTATTCTCATCATTGTCACTATTTATAGTTTTTTGTTTACAATATTTGCATCCCAAAGGGACTTGAAATTGTAATTTTTTTCTATGGTACATTGGAATATTTATATGCCAAGACTTTATGATCTTATTATATCATTATAATAAGTTTTAATTGTAATTAATGGTTGTACTAGTGATTAGAATTGTTATTATAATTACCATTAGAAATTGGTAACTATTGAATGGTAAATAAATAATTTTATAAATTATAAAATTTATCACCTAATTAGGCGAGTCACTGATAATATTTAGGACTCAAATAGAATTTAGTGTAATGATTCTAATTTCATGCAATAATTAAAAAAAAAAACTATTACTTGTATTAAAATCATTTGGAATTCAACTCCAAAGATGACGAATCATTTGCTGATCAAAAAATACGCTATCTAGTCATATGCACATCTATGACACTAATGACTCATTATTTGATTGGAAAAGTAAATTATGAGCATCTAGATTATGCAACGACACAAATTATTTATGCATGTTGGCTGCATGTATGTGTTAAACAACTTGCCATCTTAATCTTTGGGCGGCACATGTCTTGTCATTCTATTATAGAATTATAATCGACATGTCATCTAGTACTTGTGTGCCAATTAAAAATTTGATTATTGTTGTTGTTACTATTGTCATTGTAATTATTATTGTTATTGGTATTTTTAATAATATTATTTTTATTTTTATGATCGTTGTTATTTTTTTAAAAATGATATTTTCATCTTAAAGAAATTTCAAATTGTATTTTTTTCTACATTTCTAGCCAAAAACTATTCCCACTAATTGATTAGCATATTTTCTAATAATGATTTTCCAAATGATTATGTCACATGACATAGTATTCCTTTTAGATCTAGAACTTTATACACAAAAAATATGAAAAAATATAAAATTTGTGGATTTCATGTCTGCAACACTATGATATAGTGGTATATATGCTCAAAGTTTATGATATTATTATACTACCATAATTAATTTTAACTATAACTGGCGGTCGTAATTATGATTGAAATTGTTATTATAATTAGTTAATCACCATTAAAATTTAGTAACCTATATATTAGATAGTAAATAAGTAATTTTATAAATTACAAAATTCGTGACTTAATTAACTAACAATGACAATATTTAGAATTCAAATTAGAACTCAGGTGTAATGTTACTTATTCCATGTAATTGCTGAAAAAACAAACAACCTCTTCCTTGTATTGAAATCATTTGGAATTCAACTTCAAAGACGGTTTGTCGATTAAGAGATAATTGTCTGGTCATCAGTATTCTGAGACATTAACGACACATCATTTAATACGAAAAGTAAATGACGAGTCATCTAAAATATATTTATACTACTTACACATATCGGCTGCATGAATGCGTCAAACGATCTATCATCTATATGGTATATGAATGAATGACCAATCATTAGTTTACAAATCTATAAACAACGTGTCATCTGTTACCAGTGTGTGAACTGAAATATTTTTTTTTTGTATTTTATTAGATTATGTATAAAGTTATTACTGATAATCCTTTTCGTCAGATCCACCCGTGTGTATATCATGAATAAATGAAACCAGTAGAAAAAAAAAATCAAAAAATCAAAATCAATGCATCACAATATACCAACCTCGGAGTTAAGAATGGAAAACGAGACAAGTAAGGTTGGGCTTGGGCTGACCTAGACCCAAGTTGGACTCAAGCTTTATTAGTGACCACTTTTTTGTTAAAAAATTTAATTATGATTTTTTATGTAAGTCTATAAATTTTAAACTCGAAGTGAAAATTTTGTGAGTAATACTTTTTACACACGTTTAATATTTTCACAGCCCTTTTTTTTATTATTATCATATTTCTATGGTTATTAGAAAATACATAGAAGGAAAAAATGAATTAAATTAAATTAAAATATACAATGTTATTAATTTTTTAGATAAAATCAAAATAAATTTAAAACAATGAAGAAATCAATTACTTAATAATAAAGAGTTGGACTATTGACAGCCCTTCATTAATCTCATAAAACCCCCGTTATATTACAATTATACACTTGCAACCCTTCATTAATCTCTTTTCAAATAATGAATAATTTATCCTCCTACAAATAATGAAAAGTGTTTATTCAGAAACAAGAGTATCTTGGTATTAAATGGAATATATTTTTTAAAAAAAAAGGGAGTTTCAAGAGAATTTTGGAAGGGTGCTAATAATCTAACTCAATAATAATATTTTTTATTACAAAAAAACATGTTTATAATTTAATTAATTTATTCTGAATGATAGTGAAATTTTAATTAAAATTCCATTGTAAATTTATGTCCTTTTCTTCAATTTTATAAAAGAAACAGATATAAAAATGAAAAAATTGGGGGGGGGGGTTTACAGAATTTCAATGGGGTGTCTGAAGCTTCACTTTCATATCTTTTTTTGAAAGCTTAGTCTTGGCCCAACCAGGAGTGGACCTCAACACTTGAAGTCCAAGCCCTGAACCGGCTTGTTTGGCATTTCATAATCAGAGGCTTTAAAATATTTGAGTTATATCATAATATCATTGTCACTTATTCAGTCAACAAGATCTCAATTTTCACTAATGATCATCCTAAAGAAATATGCTGTCAAATTTATATACAAGAGCATCCAGGAGTTGAAAAATAAGAACTTAGATTTAATGTTGATCTGACTTGTGATCAACTGTTAATAATCTTCTACCATGTATGTGTGTGTGTGTATATATATATATATATATGCATGATAATACACTGTAAGAATTTAATTGGTTTTATATTCTTATTTAAAAACTATCAAATATATTTGTTAAAATATTAATAAAAAGATTAGCTTAACACTGAATCCAAATCCAAAACTATCAAGTGATTGCCTCATGAAATGCAGAAAACCAGCAGCAAGATTTGAAACCAAGTTGGTGTGTCGAACAAAATGAAAGGGGCCCGGTCCCGTGATATAGAAACAAGGAAACATATATGAGGCCACATGCAAGTAGTGAAGGTGACCTTTAATTTGCTTCTAGCTACAGTAAAGAATAGGATCAAGATATTCAAAAAAATATCAATGTGCAATATGTCTCTATTGATTGCTGGAAAGATAACGCAAATAAATATTTGAGAAAATACAAACCCCTTACCATACTGGCAGCTAGGGAGAGGGAATGATTGAGATCTGAGATGACACATGTGTTTGCAAATCTGTCGGCTGTTTACTGGATTGGTGCGTCTTGTCGATCGAGGATCACTCAAATGTCCTCATATTCCAGTCCAGCTTACCTAACCGAAGAGAAAAAATAAATAAATAAACGAATAAAAGCTTTGTCGCAAATCAAATCTGTGGGCTGAGCGCATGCTTTCTTAGCTCACTCTAGTTTACTTCACAGATGCATTGCGTGGATCTAGCAACAATTCGAGCTATAATATATATCATATCTCTAGAAGCTCAGAAGATTTCAAATCGCATTAAAGACCTTATCATTTTTTATACCAACCCCCTAAAAGACCTTATCTTAATATTGACGTGACTTGTGAGGAAGATTTGAAATGAGAACCTTATGCTAACTTCTCATGATGATGCCATGCAGTCAATTAAATCAACTAGGTCAAGGATAAATATCAATCTTTTCCGATCTAAACTATCAATGAGTTCTCAAAGGTTTTATGGTATGTGCACAATTATTAAATCTTAAAAACATAATTACATAACGTGAGAGTACATCTTTGTCCATCAACATGTACCCAAGTATCAAGCTTCTCCAAAATTCATCATAGAGGTAATTTTTATATTTTTAGCACTCAGACACTCTATTTTATTATATAAATCGAAACTTTCCATTTGATCCCGACATTCATGAATAGTCTACTACCACAAGCTTAACCAGTTTGATGCCCATGTCATATAAATACTAAAACATTGACATTTGAGAAAACGTGTTTTATAAATATCAATTTCTTCCATGATGACGGAGATTATTATTATTATTATTATGTTTCCATTTCTGATTGTTTTGGAGCTCATCAACTGCTCTTGTACGTAAACAATTTTATCTTTTAGTTCTTCATTAGTTTCCCCGTTTGATGCCAACATTTCAGAATATATTCCAGCATATCACCAGATGCTTTCTGCCTTCACTTCTCACGGCAAATGCACCCTAATTTTGACAATTCTATTGATTTAAAAAAGTACAACACTAATACGAGAAAATATATATATAATCAAATGCTTAATTTGAAATACGTACTCATAATAATCTAATTGGTTACCATGCATGCAACTTGTACAAATTCTTATATTAATTACTCATCATCGACACTTTATCCGACCGCCTGGATCTCTCCAATATCTTATCCCCAGGTGGGGCACATAAATTTTTAAGAATTGACGTTTAAATAACTCCATCAACGTGTATTTTTTCGTACACAGTTGTGTCATGGTATAATAATTGATTTATTTATGACCAATATCTTGTCTCTATTGTCAAGCTCCTGCTTAATTAGGCCACACAAATCCAAATAACTTTTCAACTTCTTAAACATCTCAAAAAGTATATTCAGCAATAGATTTTCACTTGCATGTACAGCTATAAATACTGCCTCTCTTCCTTTTCTATTCCTAAAACTTCACTAGGATATACGAAACCTCTGTCTGTCTATCTGTCTGTTTTCATCGCAGCAACGATGATAAGGAAGGGGGAGTTTTTGAATCGATGTTGTCAAAATTGTCGAAAAGTCTCCATTAGGGTTCTTAGGAATGAAGCTTGGAAACTTATCGAAGAATGGAAAATGTGGTGTTGTTTTAGAGGAGCTGATGAAGAGTACTCAATCCCAAAAGATGTACCTAGAGGTCACGTAGTAGTGTATGTAGGGGAAGAATGCAAAAGATTTGTGATCAAGGTCAGTTTACTTGAGCATCCTCTCTTCAAGGCATTGCTTGATAGTGCTGAAGAGGTGTTTGAATTTGCCAGTGGCTCAAAACTTCGGATTCCCTGCAATGAGAGCATCTTTAGGAGCATTCTTTACTTTGTTAGCTCTCAACGAGATAGAAGCTGGTTTCCATTTTCTTTTTGAGGCGATGATCATCAAGCTTGATAATTAGTTAATGAGGATTACGATGTAATTTTGATTCTTAGTGAGGGAAGATGGATGATTTAAGAAGCAGAGCCAAGTTGGGTGCTTGTACCGTGCTGTCAAGTTTCTATTTACTGTACATCATGTAATTACAATAAGTAAGTAGAGATTTTACATGTCGAAGCTTATTATGTATTTATTTATTTTCTTACTATTATTATGATTATGAATTGTCCATTGCTTCTCTTAGAAAGTTCCGTTTCAATAGACTATTATATAAAGTTTATCCATTCAAGAGAACAAATGATAAAGTAAATAATTATTCTAATATATATTAAATTATAACAATATCAAGTTACGAAATCAACCATATACAACTTTTATATTTCTAACTCTAAAAATATTTACTCTCTTACGTGGATGTAATCTAATTAAAATAGTAAAATTCTGTATTAGAAAAAAAAAAAAAAAACTTTAAGATTCAAATCCTGCTCACACGAGTGAGAAAAGAATTGGGTTACTAATGAGCTTTTTATTTATCTCTCTTTGGCCGAGAGCACCGGAAACTTTTCATTGTTCTTTTTTGTGTCGATCACATAAAAGTTGTCGCAGCTAGTTTAGTCATTAATGCTGTAATTCCGATTAAGATGTGGAATTGAAATGCTGGGATAACAATTGGGATCACTAGCATTACTCTCACGTAAATTCAGTCGAGACTCTATCAATGCATGCTTCCCTTTTTCCCTCGTATTTTTATTTCTTTCGTTTCATTTCGCTCGGCTAGGCAAGCAAGCAACCAACCCAGCAACTGATATCACCAAGGGTTTTATGGCGAATTTGAAATTGAAATGTTTGTAATTTTTAAACTATAACTGTTGTAGGAAAAAATTATAATTATTAAAATAAAAATTAATAATATATAATAAATATAATTTTTTAAGTAATAAATCTAACAAAATTATAAAAATTATAATAAGTTTTCTATTATACAAATTAAAAATTATATCAATATAACTTAAAAATTACAGTAATTAATATTTACCAAATATTAAAATTACAATTGTTCAGTCACAACCCAAACACATTCTTAATTGGCAATTTTAAATTCGCTTTTAAGTTTAACGAAGTGGAAAACAATAAGAAAACACATAAATCTAATTCATCCAATATTATCCTTTCTCAATTGTTTGACGATCACTTCACAAAATCGAAATTGTATTTGGGAAATGAGGTGAGATTTATTGGCTTAGCATAACCACCAAATTCTGACCGAAACAATGTACGGACAAAATAAGAATAACAGAAAAATTATTGGGAACCACACCTGCTTTGCCATTTTACGTACTCCAATGGAATATCCACTTCCTCTGTAAGTAAATGTGAGGTATCCTCATCCACATGGTGGATAAAGTATCACCCAAAAAAAAAATCAACATTGAAATAACTCCTCGATCCCATATATGTATGGCTCTAGGACTAAACGACACCGGCCCCTTTAATCAAGTTTGAAAAATGAAGAGACAGCGGAAGAACTGACTATAGCAGAGCCCGCAAGAGAATCTGGCAATAAGGAATCAGCCTAATTGAATTCAGGCTTCGGAGGGTAAGTGCAACCTGACCTTTGGATTACAACATTTGCGGCATAGCAACCAGCTCTCACACAGTCTTCCACTGGCTTCTCTTGAACCAACTGTGACAAAAATCCTCCGACAAATGCATCCCCTGACACAAACATTAAAAGAATTATCATGAGTGGTTGGCATAAGGCCAAGATGATAACTGATTCCAACAATGTTTCTAATATCCTTGATTTTGTCATTCTGATACGTCTAATAAATCCTAGAATAAGATATTGATAGCTCAATTTACTGGATAATATTGGAACTTAAGGTATTAATTCTTGTAATAATTTGCACAACTATTGCATCTCCCTGTCAATTCCCCCCCCCCCCACCAACTTTTTCCCCACTTGGTCGGATTGCTGCGTGGAAGAGAATGGGGTGAGAGGTGAAACTTAGGTTAGCAGATCTAAAAGTTGACATAAACTGAACCATAGATTTCACAATAGCACATATGAAATGAATCATGTACCCTATGATATATGTTCCTACACTTAGTTTTACAGCTGCAGAGGTTAGAAATTATCCAAATTGATCAGAAGAAAGCAAAAGAATAACTAAGCATAGTGCACAATACCCAATAAACTTAATACCATAATATGTAAGCCTTGTCAAACTCACTGAGGATGCCTCCATCTATCAATAATTACTAACAAATATTTAAATTAATTATGCATACAACTGATTTGCAAAAGGCCTTATTGTCACAATCAATAAAATCTTTTTTGACTTTCAAGAAAAGAAATAAAATAAATTCTTTTGCAAACTCATGCAAGTATCATCTTCACAGTGGGATGAACAGGAACTATAATATTATGAATTCAAATGCAAGGACGCATTTGGCAGAGCCATTTTGTGAATTGCTATGGTAAAAGGCTTGAAGTTTATAAAAGTTCATTATTTGAGATATATACCTGCCCCATTAGTATCAACCAATTTTTCCTTGGGTAACAAGATCACAGGGAATAATTTCACCTTCCCATCTTCAGCAACAACAACAGGGTCAGCACCTTGGGTGATAACGGTAATCCTCTTGTGTGTTCCTGATGCCTTGGGCCACTGAGAAATCTTCAGAGCAATCTCCTCGACGTTGTCAGTCTGACAATAAAAAAAACACCTATAAGTTACCAACTGGAGTGGAAAAAATTGAGTTCTGAGATTGAACAAACCAAACACTACAATAGTATTACCTCCCAGCCATGAACCTTTGCAAACGTTCTAGCTTCAGTCTCATTTCCAAACACATAGTCCATATACCTGTACACAAAAAGCACATCAGGGATGTACTAGTAAATAACATACAAGCAAAGGTTCATCATGAAGCTTACGGTAATGCTTTCTCCTGTGGTTCCCTGAAGAACTCGCAGATAAATGGAGCAGAAAGGTTCATCATGAAGACCTGCAGGTGTATGAGAAGGATTCTAAAGCACTTGAAAAGAAAAATTGTAACAATTAAAAATATAATTATATCAGTTTTACTTTGTTCTTAGCAGCAGCGTGTTCAGCAACCATTTGAATGGACTCAGGAGACACAGTAAGGAAAAACCCAGCAATGTAGTAATATTTTGCCTTTTCAACTGCTCAGATCAGAATTTATTCAAAGTGAATTCTAATCTGAACGGTATAATAGAGAAGAACTGGACAAGAGTTGAACATTGTAGCAACAAAACAATACACATACCTATTGACCATATTTCAGGTCTCTTCAAGTGCTCAGATTTGTAACAATTTGCAGCTGACAAGTTGGCCACAAGTGACCTGTGCAAACATTTGTAGCAATACTTTTAGTGAAGCAAATTGTAGCTCGTTATCAGTTGAGAACAAATTGAAGACAACATACAGGAAGCATTTTATTTATTTATTTATTTTTCATTGTATGTAATGACAAACTGCAATTATGGTTTTAAAAACAATATCTCCTCTGTTATAGATTCAAGTCAGAAAACAATCGCGCTGATAGAACCTTGTACCTATTTACTACTTTTATAGAAACTAGTATGCAAGTTTGGTTTTAACAGAGAATTTTGCATGGCATGCTTTTATGAACTGGAACATAAAAAAAAATTATATTAAAGAGATAGAAAATATGATCAGTGCACGTGTATTAGACCATCTTCTCAAAAGAGCTAATAACTCGGTACTCTAGGTAGAATGTCAGGAGCAGTAAAATAAAAAATTAAAAATTAAAAAACAAGGGGCAAAAGGGATTTCTATGAATCCAAAAGGGAGAATACCATATGGTAACATAGTGTGACAGGAGAAAAAGAAATAATATAAAGCAAACAAACTTTGCTGAAGACTTGAAAAGCAAAAGATTTCAGAGCAGGCAGAACTTACCTCTCACCACCAACAACACAAACAGCACATGTCCCTGTTGGTGCAGATTCATCCTCATAGTATTTTACCTAATTACACATCATCATTAGATTTCAAAGACAAAATGAAAAACCTCAACAGTGGGGAAAAATGTAGAGAAACCTACATTAACACCAGCAGCTGTTGAGTTTTTCTTCATCTCCTCTCCAAACTTATCCTTTCCAATGCAGCCGATGTAACTAGTAGCACGAGGAATTTGGAGCATCCACTGCAGGAGCCCCAAAACTGATGAGTTCTTCATCATAGAAGTTCAGCTAAAACAAAAACACTCTAATGTGCAAAACAAACCTGGGCAACTTTGATAGAATTTTGTGTAGCACCTAAAAGTAACAATAAAGCAAAGTACATAAGTTCAAATAAGTAGTAAACAACAAAAACCCGAATCCTGTTATGCTTGGAAGGCAGAGCATTATATGAGATGGCATCATTAAAGAAAAAATCAAAGAATTGCCCATGTTACCTCCGGCAATATACTCCACAATGTCTTTGGAAGCTAATTCATCATACCTTCGAAAAAAAATCCACATTAAATCAGTTGAACACATAACAGTATGCTATGAGAAAGATTCAAAAATATGCTAACAAAAAGGTTCAAAATATACCGCCATCTAATGAGTAAATTATATGCTCAACGATATTCACATAATAAAGCCTTCAAACTGGTTAAAAGAAAATGTCAATCCCAGTTGACCACATGAGATCATTCTATTTGAAATGACATCTTCTTGATGCCATAGCATCCCGATGCAATCAATTTAAACTAAACTGCCAAAATCGATTATCCAAAGGCAGGAAAAGCAGCTTACATGGGCAAGTGCTTGTCTTCAGCAAGAATAGCATTGTTTAACTTGATGTCATATCTGTTAACAAACCAAATTAACTTCAAATGTCAAATGATAAATCCAAGAGCAAAGCACTAACTAAATTTGCAAAACAAAACAACAAAACAATCACTTAACCAAAATGAATCACAAAATTCCATAGAAAAAGCAGTCACATACTACAAACTCTAGTCTATTACATTCAAAATTTAATATATTTTTTTCTTTTTTTCTTAAGCAGCACCACATCCATTACAGTCACAAAATCCGCTAACCTTATCATCAGATCCAAAAAATAAGAACATCCCACTATTTAAAAATAAAAGAACCAAGCAGAATAAACTCGAAGCAAATAACAAAAGCTCAAATTTTTCATCAACACAGAAGACAAAACTACAAACGAATGAAATGGGTAAGCTTACTTTTTCAAGAACTCTTCGTCAACAACCGCCGAAATGTCAAGAAGTGGGTTTCCCATGCCCAACAAGATCCCCTCGTACGCCATTGATACAAAAGATTTTACAAAGAGATGAACTAACGAGCTCAGTTCAATGGCGAGATCTCAGTTGGTTCAACAGGGATTCAGTTCGTCGGGTTGGTGGGATATTTAAAGTGAGTGATAGAGAAGGGCTCTGTTGGTAAAATGTCGCCGCCTTCACCAACCCTCCCCCCCAATCCAACTCGTTTGGTTCTTACTAGTCTTTCGGTCGGTAGAGTTTTTGTTTGACTTTTTTGCCCTTTTTGATTTGTTTAGCTGCATCTAGGGTTCATATAATTTTTTTTTTTCTTTCAAAATATAAAAGCAATAAGAAAATTTGGAGTTTTCCTTTCTCAATTTGTGGGAACTTTGTCTAGTTAGAGCTGCATGATAGTGCTTGATGACTTATACGTATGTAGTTCGGACATCCACGCATGCTATTCAAATGTTTAGGCCTAAAAGAGATTGAATCGGCTCATGAAAAATGATTTACTTTTTAACTCCACAAAAATGCATTTAATTGTGAATACCAACTCAATTAGTTTAATTCTTAAAAAAAAAAAAACATTCTATTGTAACACTAAAACAGATTTAGTGTTTATTTTTTAAATTAAGAAGGGAATTGGTGCATACATACGTTTGTAAATTATTCAACAAACACTGCCTTTAAATGTTCTCTTGTATCTGTCCAAATACAATTTTTTATTTAAAAAAAAAGTCTGGCGGCCACCTTGAAATTTGTTAATTAGTATTCTAATTATCATTTTTTTTTATCATTATAATTCTGATTTTGATTGTTAGTTGAGCAAATAGCCATTCTATAGTCCTGTTACTGTACTTTACTCCCTTTCTAAGGGAAGTTTATAGTCACTTTAGTAGTACTATTATTGAAAAAATAAAAATGCCATTAGAAATCAACAGAAATATTTCTTCATATTGCATTAATTCAACCTGAACTGAAATAGCTTTACCATTCAATGACTATAAGAGCTTGTTATTAACATTACATTTGTTCTTGTCCCAAACTCTCCAAATACAGGAAAACGAAAAAAGCAATTGAATTGACAGTTTCAATTTGACTACACAACATGACAAAGCATAAAAACGTGAGAATAAAAAAAGACAGTATCATAAAACTGTACTTAATAAAACCATTAATTCTAGCAAATAGGAAGAGGAGCACCATTCCACTCCTTCAAGCATTCAAGCATAGGATCAATCAATTTCCCTTCACACATTGCTGCAAAAACTTTGTCGAATTCTTCACCTGGGGATCGAACCTTTTCGCCAGTCAACAAGCTTGTTTCAAGCTCTTCTCTCACAAATTTGTATAATGGATAGGACCTGCATTCCTGGATCCTGTTTGCAATGGCTGCATTTCCACTCTCAAGTTCAGTTCTGGTGTTTTCCACTTCTTTAGGCAAAAGGGTCTGTAGTTCATCCTCAAAGGCTCCAATCTTTTGGAAAATTGAAGTGGTTGAATTCTTCTCTCTCTCTCCATTGGCCAACGCATGATCAACAAGCACTTGCCTCAGCTTCTGCATCAACGGGTAACTTGCACTGCAAGGATCATCAATGTATGCAAAGACATGTTCTCTGTCTACAACTTTGATCAAGTCTTTTTCGCAGAATCTTGAAGGGTGAAGCTCTCCATTCACTCCCATGGTCAAGACTCTCTTGGCGACTTGGCTCACGGTGTTCTTCACTGTGTTCTTGAGATTCTCTTCCAAATGCCTCAAGTCAATGGCTTGGCATAGAGCAACTAAGAAAGTTGACGACATAAGCTTCAATATGTCTACTGCTTCAGCAGTTTTCCTGGAAGAAATGAGGCCTAAAGAGTTCACATCCTGGTTGTGCTGCTCAGCACTTTGGACATGATTGGTGACAGGATTTGCAAGGAATTGGAGTTCAGAACAATATGATGCCATTGCAATTTCAGCACCTTTGAATCCGTAATCCAAGCTTGGATTACGTCCCGCGGTAAGATTTGAAGGCAACCCATTGTTGTAGAAATCATTGACAAGCTCAGAGAATTGTGCAAACATGAGCTTGCCAATTGAAGCAATGGCTAGACGGGTGTTGTCCATGGACACACCAATTGGGGTCCCCTGGAAATTGCCTCCATGAAGCGCCTTGTTTCTTGAAACATCTATCAATGGATTGTCATTCACTGAGTTAATCTCTCTTTCAATCATTTTGGTCGCTGCCCTGATCACCTCAACCTGGGGGCCTAGCCATTGAGGCGAAGTTCGAAGAGCATATCTGTCTTGCTTTGGCTTTTGAAGAGGATCAATTTCATGCAACTTTTGTGCTGCTTTAACATAAGCGCTGCCGTCCAAAATGTGTTCCATAATAGCTGCAGCTTCAATTTGTCCCGGATGGTGCTTCAACTTATGTGTCAAGTGGTCTGTAAACTCAGGTTTCCCATTCATCACTTCCGCAAAAATTGCCGATAAAACTTCAGACATAATGGCTAATATGTTAGCCTCAAAGAGTACCGTGGCAGCTAAACCAGAACCAACCGCTGTGCCATTCACTAGGGCAAGACCTTCCTTAGGCTGCAATTCAAAAAATCCACTGGCGACCCCAGCTAGGTTGAAGGCCTCGGTGGGGTTGAGAACTTGGCCATTGGGCCCGACAGCCTTTGAGTTGGGCCTGCCCGTCAAAAGCCCAGCAATGTACGAGAGCGGGACCAGGTCGCCCGATGCGGTGATCGTGCCACGCAGCGGCAAGCAGGGGGTGATGTTATGGTTAAGGAACTTGGAAATGGTTTCCAGGATCTCAAACCTAATGCCTGAGTATCCTTGTAACAAGGTGTTGACTCTCACCAACATTGCTGCCCGCGTTGCTGAGTGAGGCAATGTGTGGCTTGATTCGGTGCCGTTGCCAAAAATTCCAGAGTTCAAGAATCTGGGCAATAACAAAAATTCAGAAACTAGATTAGTAACTGATAATTATGTTATAACAAATTTTTTATTCATTCAGCAATCAAACATTGGGCCTGAAAAGTGAAGCCCAATAGTCTATTTGGTATTTAAACTACTAAGTCCAATAACATTTTTAATCTGAACGTGATTCTAATTAAAAATGAATCTTCCCGGGGGGCAAAAAAAATGAAACAAATAGTCATGTGACTTAATACTAAGTTGACCGCGCAATCAATTACAACCAATGTTGCTTGTCACAATACTAAGATACCTTAAAGGATTTGGTTTTCATTTTCTAATAAATAAAAGTCATGACCTGTATTTGAATGTAATAATTATTTATTATTCAGATCTGGCATATAAGAAAAAGGTAATAATATATGTCTCACATGGTAACATGCACTCAATTTTTATTTTTATTTTTTTTCTGGGACATCACAAGTTTAAGAATCGTGATTTTTATGTGATTTTTCATCCGACGAATTTGAATTAAGCTGTTAAAATCACTATTAGCTGTAATCTGTTTGTAACACGTGTGATTACTGATTACCACGTGGAATGGGCATCTAGTGATACGATTGAGATCCGAGATTATTAATAAAGATAATAACAAAACACCCTTGAAATTAAATGTTGCATAAAAAGATATTTTGTTAGGAATTTTTTTTTTAATTGTAGTTTCGTAATAATTGCTTGTAAGTCCTATGATCAACAACTAATTACCAAAATTAATTTCAAGTAATATATATTTACTATGATTTTATATAAATATTTTTTTTAAGGTGAAGCAACGGAAAAATCCCAATCAATTTTTTCAACCACTGTTTTCTTAGAATTCCAAGTCATATGAACAGTTAGATTCAAATGAACCAACCCACCCTGGAGGCTAATAATATATTAAATACTCCTTTTTGTTACTTTCCCAACTTTAATTTAGCAAATTATGTCTTTTTCTCCAAATTTGGGGGCAACATGAAAGCTTTAGTTGGGTGTATCCCCCTGTTGGCAAAATTCAAAACCCTCTTAACAAAAATAAAATTATCAGTAATTAATAATTAGACAAGGATATTTCTGATTTTTTAAAAACAAAAACAAAAAGTTAAAAGACGTGGCCGTGGTACCTCCAATGAAATTATATATCTATGGGATCCAATTTTATGTTTATATGGGCCCTTGTAATTATTATCCATACTTTCAGGGTACGACTTTTATGGAAATTGCAAAGAAAACGATCTTGTCCAAAACATCGTTGTAAAATAATAATTTTATTTCAAAATGTTAAAGAAAAATTATTTTTGTTGCTCTTATTATTATTATTATTATTATTATTAGACATTCAACAGTTGGGTTGGCTTGCCAGCTCTATTAAATGACAGATGGGAAAAAAAAGGCTGTGCACCTCCCAGCACATCAACTTTTTACCTAATTATGAATTAACGGTTAACTTAAGAACCACCTAACAGTACACAAAATATAAAATTAACAAGAATTAATTAATTAATTAATTAATTAATCGATTAATATATAATGATAAAACTATCTTAATATTAAGTAGACAATTTAAGCACGTACCTAATGAGCTCCTTTTGCAAAGCACCACCTTGCTTGGTTCTCCGGTGAGAAGTTGCACCGAAGCCAGTGGTGACACCATAACTATCAGTCCCTTTGGTCATGCTGTCCATGACCCAATCGCTGCTGGCCTTGACGCCGGCGCGGGCTGCCTCCGCTAGCTCCACCTTGACTCCAGAGTCGTGGGCCGCGATGGCAGTCACTTGACCTATGGTCAACGACTCGCCGCCGAGCTTCACCACCGGCCTCCTGTACTCGTCAACCATCCGTTTCACTTCATCAAGGTGGCTTCCTTTCAATGAGTCCGCTGCCGCGGTCCAGTTCAAAGGGTCAGTGCTCGTGCAGAACTCTAATGACGAAGTACCGCCATTCTTATTGTTGTTGATGCCATTGCAGCTTTCATGTGACAACTCCATTTCTTTTTTTCCTTTTTGTTTTTTAGTTACAAGAAGTAAATGTAATGATGGGTGGGAGAGAAAATGGCAAGGAAAATCTTCTGTGGGGGCAGTTATATATTTATTGCATGCAAAATGCGTATCTGTGACGATGATGGAAGGGAAATTTTCAAGCTAAGTGAAAATTCCTGAGTTTGGAGACCTAAATGGGGGGCTTTAAATAGAGCTCGGGCGTTGCGACATTGAGTGTTTGGTGGGGTTGGCCGACGGGTTAGTTGAAAGAAGCACTTGGCCTTTGGATTTTCATGGTTTTAGATGGTTAGGATCTTACCACGTGGAAGCAAGGTGATTGGTGGCATGGACTTTTTCGGGGTTGGTGAGGAGGCACGAAAGCACAACGTCACTACCACCCCACCTCCCTCCCTTTCCCCCAAATCCCCAAAAATATTATATCATGCATCATATTCATCAAACCCCAAAATTGGTTCTAAATCAACACTGTAATTATCCATTTAAGCAATTGCATGATCATTTACTTATTTGTTTGTGTTAAGAAATTGAGCTTTCTCCCACATACATCACTTCAAGTAATTTATCTTATCAATAAATTTATAAAAAGAATTAAATAGATAATACACTGATCACATAATATAAAATTTACATAAAAAATTCTAAATTTGAAAAAAATTACAGTCATTATAAAAAAATCAAAGAAAAATATATACTATGTGAAAATTTTTACAACCACACTTTTAAAAATAATTTTCTCTCACCCAAGCCTCAATTACATGATCCCTATAAATATTTCTTAACAAAACAAACCCATAATACACATATTGAGGAATCAAATGCTACTCTTGTATAACCACACGCTTAAGAATATTTCTCTCTATTTTAAAAGTTCTAAATGTTTATTTTATATTTTCTTACTTCTCAAATCTGAGATTTTGGAATAATGAAAACTTATGAAAGGCACTCTTATTTATAACCAAAATATATTGTACTATTTTAAATTGCATTACTGTTTAAGCCGCATCACTATTCATACCGAGTTACTGTTCAAGCTATGTGATCAAATTATATTACTGTTCACTACATGGTCAAACCGTGTTACTGCTCACCGCCTCTCTTTTTTTTTTTTTAATCAATTTTCAACAGTTTTCTACTTGTGAGTTTTGAAACATTGCATTAAATTTTGCAACATCAAATGAGTGAGGTGTTTAAATGAAATGGTTCTGTTATAATCTGAGATTTTGGAATAATGAAAACTTATGAAAGGTTCTCTTATTTATAATCAAAACATATTATACTATTTAAATCGCGTTACTATTTAAGCCGCGTCACTGTTCATACCGCGTTATTGTTCAAGTTGTGTGATCAAATTATATTACTGTTTACCACATGGTCAAATCGTATTACTGCTCACCGCCTCTTTTTTTTTTTTAATCAATTTTCTACAGTTTTCTACTTGTTAGCTTTGAAAATTTGCATAAAGCTTTGAAAAATTGCATTAAATTTTACAACATGAAATGAGTGAGGTGTTTAAATGAAATGGTTCTGTTATAATTGATTTATATTTAGAAATTTAGATCCCTCTTTTTCACACGATGGGTTGAAATTAAACACTCTATACCATTACGCACATTACAAATTGAAGTTCATTTACAAAGAGGATAAGCATTAATTTTATAATAAGGTAAAATATCTACCAGAAGTAAATTCATTAAAGTTCATTTATAGAGAGGATAAGCATTAATTTTATAATAAGGAAAAATATCTCATTCATCTCAAGTAGTGTAATAAATGGCGACTTTATGGGTATGGATATCCATTTCATTGTTAAATTTAGAAAAAAAAATTAATGCGTCAAATGGCAAAATCACTCTGTTTTTATCTGTTTGGCATATTACAAGTTAAAACATCCACATTTTCCAATTATAAGCAATGATCATTTACTTAATTTGCTTTTGCTTTAAACTTTACCACATGAAGTGAGGTGTTTTTTTTTTTTTTTCACTTGCCTCAATTTATTGAGATACTATAATTTGATATCAATCTATTAAGAATTTAGATATATAAATTTATAATAAAGTCCAAAATTCTATGGAGACAAGCCTGGACTCCCGTTAAGTGACGTGTTTAGATAAAATGGTTTAGGCGTTATTGGTCTATATTGAAAAGTTAAGCTCCCTTTATCGCAAATCGGTTAAATTTTGTCACTCTATGCAATTAAACAATAAACACGCTGCAACTTTGAGTCGTTGTGTAAATAGACACCATGTTATTTTCTCATCACTTTTAATCATCTATTATTTAGTATATATATTTTTGTAGAAGTGCTTTCAAGGGCGTAGTCTAATTGTTTTTAAGTATTTTTATTTGATTTCATTGGTCTAAGCAACTGGCCACCCGAGTTCGCTGCCACTGTTTAACTTTTTGATTAAAAAAAAAAAAGTTACGGAAGCAAATTGAAGTTCATTTGCAGAGAAAATAAGAATTAGTTGTATTATAATAACTTTCAAAAAGATTATAACATAAGGTAATATATCCCGTATCGAGTAGAGGCATCTACTAGTATCATATTCAAATTTCATCAAGAAAGAACGTCGTGCTTTAGTAATGTCAAATAATAAAGACACGCCGTATGCGAAAAAAAATTGAAATTTTAAAATACATTAAAAACAAAGAATTTTGTACGATCATTCGGCACTAGGTTTCATTGGCTTGAATCTTTCTTCTTCTTCTTTTTTTCCCTTAAATAATTCGATTGAAAGATTTAATATATACTTTCTAATAATTGTGAAATCTAAAATAAAATATAACGTATGCTCCAAATCATGAGTTTCAGATAAATTATGTTTGATTATTTATGGCAACGAGGTCTTAGTTAATAATTTGAATCTAAAGCCGAGCTTGAGCTGAAATATGCTCACATTTTCATAGTCTTCTATGACGCATATATTTATAGTAATATAAGATTTAAATTTAATTACTTATATACTCTTATCTAATAACTATTACCAATGTATAATTTTTTTTTTTTTTACATGGTGTCTCCATATTGGATGGTTAAATTGTTTGAGATTCATTCGTGGAATACATTTTGTTAGTTTACACATCCACAGAGAGGAGAATTTAATGGCTGATAGCCTTTCTAATTTTGGTGGGGTGTGATCCTCCTGTTTCAATTCATTGGAGCTTGCATGAGGATGGTTAGGGTCTCCCAAATTATGGTTCCAAATGATTGCTTTCTGTATTTTTTTTTTTCCATAAATATCGACACATAACTTAGGCAAGGCTGAAAATCTTGTGAAGAATTAGGGTTTCAAATGATTGCTTTTCATATTCTTTTTTTTTTGCCCCCCCATAAATATCAGCACACAACTCGGGTAAGTACCAAATCCTTAACTAATTGTTTAGGTAAGCACTGATGAAATCCTTCACTAATTGTGTACAAGCTTTTCAGCAACGATTGCCACTTATTATTCCACTCGCAGTTTGAAAAAGAGTTTAAAAAATCAATTAAGAGCCGTTTATTCCGGCAGAGAATTAAATAGAAACAATTAGCGGTTACAACTCACTTTTCAGAATTTGCCAAGCGTAAAATACATCAAATTCAATTGAATTTTTCTTCCCCCACTCTTGTCACAACAAGTTCGTATTCAATACGTACTTGAGACCGTAACCTTTAAAAAAAATATACAATTATTTTTAATTGGAGGTCAAATACGGCAATACAATAATAGCTAGCTTCTGCAGGCTCAATTAATAAGTTCTAGCTAAATTGTGAGCCAGAATTTACCAAAACAACACGACCAAGAAAGAAAAAAAAACAATCATTGTACTTATTTGAATTTTGCACAAACTTTAAAAAGGCCGCTTTTGAACAATGTACAGAGCAGAAATTACACACAAATAGCCAAAGCAAGAAGCCGTTGGGCACAAACGAACAAGAATTTATAATTTTTTTAAAAAAAATTCAACAGATAATTGCTATTAATTTCAAAACGAAAGAGGACAGAGCAATTCTGCTGGCCAGCCAAGAAGTCTTAATTAAAGAGTTAATTTTACTGGCGTATGTGCTGAAACATTATAGTGTTAATAATCGTTATCGAAATTTTTTTTTTTTTTGGGTTCCATCATCTTCTGGGTATTTGATAATATTCCACAAACTCAGTACGAGAGCTCATTTGACAATTAATTAATAAGCTGCACAGCAAAAATGCGATAACTTTGCTCTGCAAATGAGCAGGATTTTAATTTTCGAGAAAAAAAAAACTGCATCAATAAGTGATCACATCTCAATATCATGATTTTCATGTGAAATTATGTTGATTTTAAAATTATAATTAAAAAAATTGCGACCACTTCTAGCAGCGCGCTTTCCACACAAATTCATATAAGAATTGAATTTGCCGACGTGTCGTTTCGTGTGCCGTAAGGTAAGGCCAAATCATACGACTTCCATGAATTTTTCGATGTAGAAATATCGCCGTGTGCATATACATAGAAATTTGCTGATGTAGATGTTTAAATGCAAATTTCGTCAGCAAATTTCGTGCATGTTCTCTATTACACCGTATGATCTTATAGATAATTAAATAAAAATGTTATTACACTAAATAAAATTTTTTTGGGTTAAACTATATGGAATTTAAAGATCACATTAGATTCCGATTAATCCAAATTTAAGCCGAATAGAACTATTAAGGCGACAAAACTCTCCTAATAAGTATTTACATACAGTTATATTTCCAAACCTCGAACCATAGAACTTGGTTAAACTACACTAAATAAAATTTTTCAAGTGCATGCAGATTACCTACAGATTCACTATCACACTATTATCGTATAATAATATTACTTTTTAATTAATGATATACCCATATGGCGTAATAGTAAATTCACATGAAAAAATATATACAATGTAAAGCTCTCACTCAAAGCACAAGAAAAATAAAAAATAATTAAGATAGAGTTACCAAGTGGAGAGCATCACGAACTTGTAAGTCTGATATCAGGTTGAAAAAATATTCAACCAAAAATCTTAAATTGATAGATAAAAGTTAAATATTCTAATATTAAATGTAAATTCTAACTTGCACGGTTCTAATAAGTTGATTCCTTAGGCAACGACCGGAGAGAGAACTTAGAGTCGATTGTCATTTAAAAGTAAAAATAGGCGAAGAAGATGAAATCATGACTATTTTATTAATCATCGAAAGTATACCTTTGCCTGTTGTATGTGTCAACAACATCTTATTTAACTTGAAAATGCCAATTTCTTATTAAATTATTTTCTTAATTTACATTTTTTATTTTCTAAAGAAAAATTCTTTTGTCCAATTATCCACTCTGAACTTATATAATGAAAACCTACTAACTCCATTTATTTTTCTAAAGAATTAATTTCAGATTATCTCTTTGTGAATTGATTATATTCAAATAGTTTCTTTTATTTATTTGAAAACTTTAATTTACAGCTACCTTTTGTTAAGAAGACCAAAATAATTCATTAGCCCGTCCTTATTTTTCTTATCTTTTGAATAAATATAAAGATAACCTAAAAGAGGATGATTCAAAAATAGTTAATTATTAACTTAAAAATAATCATTTCAAAAAAAAATCCGTAAATCATCCTTTTTGTGAATTGTAGGAAATTTATCCTTTTCTAGTTGATATGGAGTTGGTAAGATGTTGTCGTTGTGTTTTTGCGGCATCAAGTCTCCACCTACTCTTGCTAATTCATTCTTTTTTTTTTTTTATTGAGGGTCAAATCAGGTTTTTCTGCTAACAAGAAAGCAACTTGTTATTTTTCATATTATAAAGAGTAATTTTAAAAACCATTATCAAATAACCGACACAAGAGCATGAAGTAAATTAAAGCTAGATACGTGACGGACCTCAAATTGTTAAATTACTCCCTCAAGAGTGTTCCAAGAAAGCACCATCTAGGGATCTAAGGAACCATATCTAATTAATGATCATCGTTAATTGCGGTTTAGTTGATAATCAATTTATGAATGTATTGCCTGATTAACTATAATCTTTAATTTGTTAGTTAGCAACCCTTTCGTGAATTTAATTTTTCATTTTCCTTATATATGTATATATCGTGCGCGTGATGGCACACGAAGATAAGCACTTCAAGGTGATTAGTTCGCCTTTTGACATTTAGAGTTAATGAAAATCCAGAAAAAGCAACGAAGTGAAGCAATCTCTTATTTAAAAATCCATGTTCTTTTTTTTTTTTTTTCTTTGGGGGTTCTTAGAAATATATTTTAAAATGAAACTCTTGAGTTGGGGAACTAATTAGACTAATCCATAATTCGGTTAATGAAAAAGAAAATATTGCAACCATGCACATCCAAAGTCCTTGACAAAGTCTCTGCCAGATCTCTGAGCCAGGGTTAATAATCAAAACATGCAAATGGACAAGTCATGGTCACCACCAACAACCGCCACTAATATACACCGCTTTTTTTTTTTTTTTTTTTGGGTGCTTTTTGGTAGGTGAAGTAAACCATTGAGAAATTTTACAAGATTTTACAATATGAAAGGTATCTAACAAAATAGACTTACGTATTCAGAACTCATACAATCCAAGAGATATTCCCAAGTCAAAAGTTCGATACAAACAATACAAATATGAGTCAAAACTGAACTCGGTCATCACCTAAATTAAAAGGAGCTATCCGTGAAGATGATTGGCAATTTTCCTAATTTGGGCTCCGAAATTGAACATAAACTACAGAGTAAATTCCCCGTCCACAATTACTTTCCCGGGAATTTTTCAAGAAAGAGCACGAGTGTGAACAGAGAGAACAGCAACATTTCAAAAGGATTTTCTCATCTTTTTATTTTTATTTTGTTTCCTTCTCCTTCTAAAGTCGTACGCGTTTGGTGTAGAAATGACTTCACCAACCCACTTTGCCGTTTCCAGGAACCATATCGGATCCCCCAAACTGAAAATTAAGCATCTAAGCGTCTAACACAATACATATTAAAACCACAACTTGTTTTACTTACCTAGGATTTCATTGCTGTTTAAAAGAAAAGAAAAAAAAAAAGATGCAAATTAAGCCGCTCTTGTATCATTAATTAAATTACTAGAAGCTAATTAAAGCTTCTTTTTATTTTTCTTTTTTTAATTAGAGATTGGTGCATAATTGCCTTTTTTTTTTTAGTTTAAATGAAACACATTACGTATCTTCAATTGGTTTTGTTTCCGGCAATGCAAAATTATTGCTTCTCTTAGTACGTAAATATGACACAAAAAATAATTTGAAATTTTAGGCACGAGTGTTCAATAGGTCACTTGCAATCTCAATCACGAACAGGAGCCCGAAAATTTGTTCAATAGATACAAATAATGAAATAATCATTTTTTTTAATAAAAAAATAATATAGTAACTATTTATTTTATTTAACATGATGAATGTGTATTATATTAATTATAGTTTTTGAAATTTTAGAGCTTACAATATATAAGGCCAGAGAATTAGTATCTTCCTGATATCTTCGTCTTCGTTGAAATTTCTGGAAAATTGAGCTGAAGCAGCGAAGCACATGCCTGCCCTTGTCCCAACGTGGCTTCGTTATCATATGCAGCTAATTAATACCATATGAAGCACGAATGTGCATTTTATATATATGCGTATATATGTATCTTAATTATAGTTTGGCACCATCTCTAAATCTCATGTTACAGTTTTCACTAAATGATTAAATTAAGTTACGTTATATATGTTCCACGAGCTAAATTATATTTATGCATTTGAACAACCCAAAAAAATATCATTCAAAATGATCGATCAGGCGAATATTATTATTTTATGAAAAATAGAAGAAGTACATCTTTGACTAATTGAGATTCATATGGGTATTCTCTTTTTATATAGACTAAGTTAGGAGTAGATCTTTGACTTCAATCATTTACATGATCAATTTAGGTAGTTAAGTTAGTAATTTTTTTTTTTAAATAAGCCAACGGATTGTAGTCAATTAATTAGATTGGATTGCTCATTTAAATCAAGGGTATGATATATCATTGCATGTTAACCAATTTGGATGATCACTTCTCATTATTTCAAAAAGTCAATGATATGGAAAAGAAAAAAGAAATGTTGTGCTTCGTACTCATCTTCAAAACACAACGACTAAAACGTTTGACAAATATTTTTCTTTTTATTCAATATATAGTTTATGCTAATCAATCCATCCATTTATAATTTGATAATTAATGATTACTTTCACAATATTACAGTGTATCAGTTAAATTATTTAACACTTCAATCTCAAACATGCCTTTAACCAGATATTAATTTAGAGCTCTACTTTACTATAAGGAATTTTAATTTGTATTTCTATTGGACACTTCTTCAAAACACCGTTGGCATAAAAAAAAAAAAAAAAAAAATCTAAAATTTCAGACACTAATGTTCAAAATGCCACCTCCAGTGCTCAGTGAGTTTATATATACAGCCGTGAACAGAGCTAAAAATTTTTAACTTAATGGCAACTCAATTTTTTTTTTTCATATTTTTGTGAGTAATTTTATTTTTAATAGAATATATTTTATTTAGCTCTAACTAGATGAAATCTTCGACAGGAACAACTTGATCAATATAAATTTTTGTAATAATGATAAAATAATTATTTTATCGAACATTATAGCACATTATAAAGGCAGAAGTATTGGAATCTTTTGTGATATTTTTCATGAAATTTTTTAAAGTTGAACCCGAGGCATCTCAACGACTTCGCACGTGTACAGCTATCAACACGGCGAATTGTTTAACAATTAACACATTATCTGGCACAAGGCATATTACATATCTTACAGGATTGCACTTTTTTTATTACAGCAGCCCTGCGTTCCCCGAGCTCCAATTATAAATTTATATATACATATATCCATATTAAAATAATAAAAAAAATCATTCAGAATTATGTATAAACTACTTATTTTATTATAAATTTAAAAGTATAATTTTGACCCACTGGGATACATTATGATTCTTATTTTATTTTATGGAGATAAAATTAAAAATCTATCTTTAACTCAAACTAAAATTATAAGCCGTGACAATTAAACCTATGAATTATACATTTTTTCTAGTAAGTTTTATTAGTTAAATCAATTAACATCTAAAAAAAATGTCTCGAATTACTGTTATAAGGAGACATGCATCAAAATATAAGATTTGGTTCATTATTAATAAAAATATTCAAGATCTAATATTCTTATATTTTGAGAACTGTTATTTTACGATCAGCATAAGATATAATTCATATAAAATTATTCATAAGTCTCACTCAAAACTATCATTGATAGAAAAACTACGCCTCACACTAAACTTAAGATAGCCCACTCTTTGTATTTATTGTCACCACCGCAGATTCAATGATTGTGACAATACTTGGCTGATATCAAATTGAAAAATGTGCGGTGTTGTGATCCACCAACATCTGCGGGAATTTGTCGACTGAATTATTTCCTTTAATTTGATGATTGCACTTTTTTTTCAATATATTTTAAATTTCTGAGGCCCAATCACCCAATTAACGTCATTGCTTTGCATTGATACATCGTTTTTATGCACATTGATCGGCCCGGCATTTCGAAAGCAAATTTGATGTTTCATTTCATCTTTGTACGATACTACATTCCATCTTTATTTGATGCGGCTGATTTTTCTTTCTTTTTTTTTTTTTTTGGCGAAAGAAAAAAATATTTGAACTAAAGTCTAATTTTGTGTTTTTTATTGGAATGAGAGTGAAGAATATAGATTTCTTCGGTTCTAGTATTTATTTATTTATTTAAAGAGGATATTAAGAATCATACTGTGTGGGTCTCACTTATTTTTAGAATGTAGAGTTAGATTCTCACTCCTATCTACCTTTTCTTTTTTCACTCTTCCTTTATTAAATATAATTAATTATATTTATTAAAAGAAAATAAAAAAATATAAATTTCTTCGATTCTAGTATTTATTTTTTTATTTAAAGAGGATATTGAGAATCATATTGTGTGGGTCTCACTTACTTTTAGAATATAGAGTTAGATTCTCACTCCTATCCATCTTTTCTTTTTTCACTCTTTCTTTATTAAATATAATTAATTATATTTATTAAAAGAAAATAATGTAACAATTACTTAAAAATAATAATATTATATTTAATTAAATAACATTAGATCTAATAATAATAATAATAATAATAATAATAATAATAATAATAATAATAATAAACTTATTTAAATATAATATTATGGCATTTAGTTAAAAATAATAATTTATTTAATCTAATTAAAATTATTTTTGAATAATACTATTATATTCATGAAGAATTAATAATATTACTATTATTTAATTTTAATAGCATTATATTTATTTAATATTAATAATTAATAATAATAAATAGTTTATTCTAATAAAATACTAATTTGGCACTATATCATTAGTCATAATAATAATGTTTCATGTGTTGTTCTTATCAATAATTTTTAATTTATATAATTAAAATTAAATTTAATAAAAAATATTATTTACATAATTAAGAGTATTATTATTAATTTTAATTAAGAATATTATTACATAATTAAGAATATCATTAGTCAGATATTTTATTTTATAATTATATTTTTTTATTCACTTTGTAATTAAATATTACAATTCTTTAAATAAAAGTAAAACTATAATTTAAAATAATTTACTCTTAATCTAAAACAAAGTAAACACATGAATGAAATTCTAATTCCTATTCCACACTTGTATTTCATTATAATAAACAACCTACTTCCATTGCCAACTCTATACTTCAAATCCTAAACTCTCATTTCTTAAGATTCTCAATCTAATTCGAGAAATAAATACTATGCAAAATATCACATTTGTTTTTTAAGAAAAAAATTTTATGATTTTACCTTCAATGTCAATAATAAAATGCACCAATGTAACAATGGTACTAATTTGATCTAGGATCATAAATATTTTTTAAGTCAAAAAAAAATTATTAGACCAAATGATTTTAATAACTTTTCTAGAATTTAACAAATCTAGGATCTAAGCATAATTCCTTAAAATCATTTACCAAATGATTTTTTAAGTCAAAATGCGTGAGTAAGGATCTATTTGATATTGAGTTGTTAAAAAATAATTGCTTCGTGATCATTCATTTCGATCTCAATTCTCAAATATGTAAAGTTAATATAAGTTGAAAATACTTACGTCATACACACAGATTACTTATAAGTGTTGTTAAAAACTATCATTACGTTTGATACATGAGTGAGGGTAGAAGGACTAAGATCGGCTCTCATGGGCCCTCAAAACGGGCTTTCATAGCTCAAACGAAAGCCAACCTTTGTTAAAAATTAATATTACTTTATTTCAGAAAATTCGATTTAATAAGTATAATCTTAATATGGATTCAGTTTAAACCAATTCAGTGTTCTCCAATTAATATTCCCACATTCGTCTATGCTTGAAATTCAATGTTAATGGCAATTTTTTTAAAAAAAATTCTTCATCAATAAATTAAATTGAATTTACTAAATATAATGGATTGGTGTCAGGAAATTGATATGAATATATTAAATAAGACGGACTGACAAATATGAAACAAAAGATTTTAGAAATAAAAATTTTATCCTTCAGGATAAATAGATGGCCTTGATTATTATATACTAACACAATTTTGTTGATCATAAAACAATACATTTTTAACAAAAATGAAAGAAGTGAGAAAAAAGCTGTCATATCATTGGGCCTCAACAGTTTGAGCCCTGAACTAATTTCATGGGCCCTGAAAATGGGATTTTAATAAATCAAAGGCCGGATCCTTTTCTCTATGCCTATGACAATTCACAAAACAAAAATAAACTTTTCTGAATCATTTCGGGCTAGAAAATAAAGTAAATATTACTTTATTGATATTAATTCTCTGGCCAATTCAAAAAAGAAAATCTGGCCTATAATAAAGAAATAAAATTAATATTAATCCACATAATGTCTTTTTTTTGTTTTTAAATATGGAGTTTATTCGAAAGTAAAATGTGTCGCTTATATTTTGAATTTTGTAAGCCACTCAAAAATTGATAGCATTCTCTCATGCGTGAGTTAAGTTAGTGAGATGTAGAGTCTCACGATCATATGGAATGTTATACAACTAATGATAATGCATTGTTTAACAATAATAATAAAAAAAAGATTGTGATTCAGTATGTTCTAATAAGCTCTAGATGAAAATGACTTGTTTTTTATTTCACGCCTATATGAGTTTAAAATATGCGTTGAATTAAAGAAATGAATACAAATTTAGAGATAACTTAAACTCAAACGTCAAGCTTCAATGAAAATGACTTTAATTTTTTTAACTTTATTTAAATTTCTTTATAAAATAATTAAAATAAAGTTATTAAATAAGGCGACTTACATTAAGAAATCAATATGAATATATTAAATAAGGTTGATCAGTAGACATATAATGAAATAACTAAAAAATATAAAAGATTTTATATTTTAAAACAGACATCGTCATACTTATTTATTATATTTATCAATTCTAAATACATGATTAACATGGATTTTATGACATTGAAAAAAAAAAGGGGGGGGGGAGACCACGTAATTAAATGGAATGCATTATGTTATTAAAATTTTCAAGTGGTGAACTTACATTTTTTATCATCGCCCTTTCATGTAATTCAAATTCTTCCACTCTTATATTAAAGGAGATCTAGATAAGATTCAAGTACAAACCTTTAATTTTATACTCTTAATTTATTATTATTATTATTATTATTATTTAAATGAAAAGAATCCTTGTCTAATTTAAATAATACAGACTTTGCTTTTAAGCTACTAATCAAAATGCAAAGCCTTTTAAGCAATGTAATGGAAATTGGAATATTATACATGTGCCAGCCTAAAATATTCTCTTTGATATTCTCAATCAAAATCTCCAAATATGTGTTTCCATCTTCATAAATGTGAACAATAATAATTTGTGTAGCTTCAAGAAAAAATTGACAAATTCAAACTAAGTTTACAACACTCAAGATCTAGAAGGCACATGCATGTAATATAATTCATTCAATTCATACGCTTGGATTCAATATTTCCAATCTATTATATGAATCAATACCTTTCCTCTTAAGTTTCTTTTATTTTTATTTTTCCTCTCTCTCTCTCTCTCTATCGATTTATTATTTTTCAAAAGGGAGACAACTTATATGTGAAAAATCGATTGGTTAATTTAGTGCTGCCGCATGATTATCTTGACATAAGATTTATTGCTCAGCTAATCCTTGATTGATAGCAAATTTTAATTTTGATTCTCGATGGATACACGTACCTAACTGGCGTTTCCTTTTCTCCTGCCCTCACGAATCAAGGTCCGTGTATGTTTGTGTAGACTCTAAAAATCACTTTCAACCCGTGACGCATTTAAAATCTAAGTAGATTTAAATCTTAAAATTGTGAATTTAAGTGTTAAAATTGTTTTTTTTTTCTTAAATAAAGAAACCCAAAAGTAGATACTTCGACATTTTTTTTCCTTTAGAAAAGAATTTTAAATAAATCATTGTGAAAAATGAAATATAATTTTTTCATATTTTTTAATATAAAGTTATTTGGATGGTAATAGGGAAATATAACATTACTAGTACTTTTGAAAGAAAATCTTCGCAAACACTAAACATGTGGAATTAAACTAAATTACAATTGTTTTCAAACTGAATTTAGATAATGTTCTCCAATTCTGAACAAATGCAATTTTTTAAAAAATCTTAATAAATAAAAAAAATCTTTGACTAAAAAATGATAAGATTTTTTTTTTTCAAATACTTTACTATATAAGGTCCTGCTTGCCATATACATGTATTTCCTATTTTCCTTTTATTACGTGCCAACTAGTCTCCGTTTTTGGATTATTATTTCTGTCAGCGTCATTGATGAAATCATAAATCTTGCCAACTAACTACGACAAGTCGGCCAACTTCAATTAAACTCATTGTGCCAAATGCGCCCTTCTCCGAAATCACAAGCAAAATAAAATTATAAAATTAATATAACAATTCTTTAAAAACAACCCCGGCAGGCTTATACTGTTAATTAATAGTAAATCTTAATTAATTATACTTAATTTCCAAGGTAAAAGCATCGTTTAGTTTCAGATCAACAAACGCGTGTGTATGTGTATGGATTTTTAAGCAATGTCATTTTTTAATTTTTAACAACTCTTTGGACCTTCTTTTTCTAGTTTCACCGAAGCTTTATGTAGTGTAGTACATATTCTTATGAATATTTTAAAACCTTTTGAAATTTTCGAATTTCAAACTAAGGGAATATTCTCATACACAACTCATTTCGAACTGGGCACAATTTTTTTAATTTAAAATTTTATTGGGTAATTATCTATCGTTCATTTTTTTTTTATATATTTTTTAAAAATACACAATTCTTAATTTTTTTGAATAAACTCTACTTCAAGTTATATTTTCTTGTATTTGCCTACTACTGTCTTCAAACTATTAGGAAAACTAACAAAGTATTATACTTAAAGTATAGGTGAAATTATCATTATACTTTTATGGTTAATTATCTATCGTTCACTTTTTTTTATATATTTTTTAAAAATACACAATTCTTAATTTTTTTGAATGGGCTCTACTTAAAGTTATATTTTCTTATATTTGCCCACTACCGTCTTCAAACTATTAGGAAAACTAACAGAATATTCTACTTAAAGTATAGGTGAAATTATCATTATACTTTTATGACATCAGCAAAGTCTTATTGGTTTGAAGACGATGGTGGATATGCATATATAAAAAAAAAAAATTGAAGTAGAGTTTAGCAAAAAAAATTTAAGAATTGTGTATTTTTTAAAAAGTGTAAAAAAATAAGTGGATAATGAAAAATTACCCAATTTTATTTAATATTACAAACTAAAATGTTAAATTTTTATAGTCGTTGAGACCATGGCAGAGTTACAATTATCATTATATGTCTAAAAAAAAAAGTGTTTCGTTTTCCATATATTTTTAATTTGAGTTTATCAAATATGCGAAATATGAAACTCTTTTCATTTTTCAGACATACTAATTTGAGTTTATCAAATATAATAATTAACCCCCTCCCCCCCCCCCCAAAAAAAAGTATTTTACAACAGATTTATATGATTTATATGACGTAATTCAATATTTATCAAGACTTGCATATCAAAATTGATATTAAACTCTGCATAGTATAGGTAAATGAACTCTTACTTATCTATGAAGAAATTTAAACTCTTTAGCTTAAAGATATAGGGTCTGATTAATTTAACTAAGGTGTTATTATAATATTTTGCTTACGCTAATAGTTATTTAGAAAAATATAAATCTTTACACATTCTATCCCATATATTAATAATTATAAAATAAATCGAGATGAATATTTTAATGCATATACTTTAATTTGTCTTTTGGGGGTTGTTTTCAAATGAAAAGAAGGACCAATCATAATGACAAAATTGTCGTCGGTTTTATCTGAACAAAAACGAAAGCAAACAGAACAGAGGCTTTCAAGGGAAGGAGCACGCACGTCATTTCACAATCCTTTAAAAAAGCCAAAATTAAACAAAATTACAAAACTGTGCCAAGAAATATCACGCCAACTTCAACCAGAAGGCTCACGCTCAACTCGTAACTCAAAACTCAAAAAACAAAAGTGGTTTTGTTTTGGCGGTTTCATGCCATTCTGTCAGTTTTTTCGTTACATTCCCGAGTAATAACATTTTCCTCGAGAATCATCAAAAGCAATAAATAAACAAAACAAAACCCTTTTGATGTTTCTCATTCTTTAATTCTCTGTTGAGTTTAGTTTCAGAATTTGCATGTATTTTTGATACATCTTTGAAGTTGGAAAGGAAAAAAAAATGGGGTTTCTGAGTAGTGTATTGGGAGTTCTTGGTTTTGGCTTCATTGGATTTCCTCTTGGTCTCCTTGTTGGCTTCTTTCTCTTCATATATTCTAAGCCTGATGATGATCAAGTTGAGGTAACATTTATTCTTATTATTGGGATTCAATATGTTCTTTTATCGTCACTTGTTTATCCATTTGTTGAGAGTGCAACTTGTTTTCATTAATTGTTCGTTCTGCATCTTCATTGTGATCATTTGTTGTTAATGCTAAGTTTCACATGCGCGATGGGGACTCTGCTGCAACTAGAGATTTAATTCGATTTGTTACAGCCATGTTTTGTTGTTTGTAATTTGTAATATGCAATTTGTGTTCGTTCAACTTCATCCATTTCGAGCTTTACATTATGTCTGCATTTCTTGTGAATATGGCTGTGCAATTGCTGACCATTCTGTAAGCTGGGGATTTTTTTTTTAATTTATTTAGTAATTCTGCCTTTTGATTGAATAAATTACCTTTGACATTTATTGGAACGAGTGAAAAGACAATTCGCTTATATTGAATGGGTCACTGCAGCAATTTGAAAATTCCTTGAGTGGTGATAGAATCTTTGATGGGTAGCTTCTAGAAAATTCATGAAAATTTCCCCTTCCCGACGCACAATTTTTAGACGGAATGTAAAGTGAGCGGAGCATGGTTCATTTGCACGTGTAAAAACATTAAATTTATAGACTCTTTGTTACATTTCTGTTCGACTGTTATAATCTTAGAAATAAGCATCAAAGTACAAGATTTCTTCAGATCAATTTGAAATTTTTGGGTTCTCTGTGTTTGTAAGGTGAAACTTTTTGCAAAAATATTATTGATGCAGGAACCAGTTGTTACGCCACTTTGTGAGTCGGATGCCATTCCTTTGTTCGACCTCTTACCTGAAATTCCATTATGGGTTAAGAACCCAGATTATGAGAGAGTAAGTAAGCACATAAATTATTAAATTATTATAAGTGTCTTCAGGTTGTTTATATTATAGCTAATGTTATTAGATGTTTTGTGTTCTTATCATTACTACTTTATTGTATGAAGCTGTTCACTCTATTGACTGTACTAGTGTGATTGCAGGTAGACTGGTTAAACAGGTTTCTCTTGGATATGTGGCCTTACCTTGATAAGGTGATTTTATAACTCAGATATACTTTCAATTCTATCAGTAATTGTATTAAGCTTGACTTCATGTTAATGTACAGGCAATTTGTTCTAACATAAGAACCACAACACAGCCAATATTTGATGAGTACATTGGGAAGTTTAAGATAAAATCCATTGAGTTTGAGAATCTAACTCTAGGAACTCTTCCTCCGACAATTCATGGTAAGTTTTATGAGATATACTCAATCAGTTTTCTAACTAAAACAATAGGGAAATTATTAAAAAAGGTCTATTCAGTCACTTAATCATGTTTACTAAACTGAAAAATCTTCTTTTCTGAACAGCTATTTCCAGATAAAATGAACTATTAACCTCAATGACAGGCCTTCATTCAGATGCTTGTTTACACATTCTGCCTCTATTTGCTAAAGCATTGGCTCTCATTCCTGACATTTCCATTTCTTGAATTGAATGTGTATATATGCACAGACATATTAATAATATCCTGATTCATGTAGATTTCAAGATTGTTGAAAATTTGGAAAAACAATTGTTGAAGGTTTGAGAAATTGGTGCTTCATTTCACATTGCGGCTTTATTTTGAAAGAAACAAGAATGATTTTTTTCAGGGGTAGCGGCTGCATTTTGGAAGAAGTATAAAGAAATTTTTAGGAAAACTAATCTGTGCTGTCAATCTGGAATCATATGTAAATATGCAAATATTGCCAACAATGTATGCTTACTCTTAATTATATAAAAAGATTACATTTACACCATTTGAAAAATTTTCTTGTCAGTTGGATTTAGCAAGAATTTGGCTGGATCATAAAGTGAACACCATAATGCCATTTTTTTTTTTCATTCAGTTTACTATCAAGCTTTCAGGTATCAGAAACTGGGGTACTAAATAAAAGCAGCTTGTCACGGTTCTCATTTTGTTTTATTTTATAAAATTTTAGGTATTCGAGTCTATGAAACTAATGAGAATCAGCTAGTAATGGAACCAGCATTGAGATGGGCCGGCAATCCCAACATTGTTTTGGTGTTAAAATTTTTGTCCTTTCAAATTACAGTTCAGGTCAGAACAGATTAAGGATGAAACATTCAACAGAAGAATGAGTGGTTTTAGTTCCTTAAAACTGAAGAACATGTTTCTTTTGTAATATTGATTGTACATCTTTGCAGTTAGTGGATTTACAAATATTCGCGGCACCACGAATAACTTTGAAACCTCTTGTTCCTACCTTTCCATGTTTCGCTACCATGGTAGTGTCTTTGATGGAGAGGGTAAGCAAGTCTCTATATATATTGAAGCAGATTCTATGTTTCTCTGTGATACAAGGTGAATGAATCAGCTCATTCTTGTGTGATGACTTTTCACTGTTATATCTGCAGCCGCATGTAGATTTTGGAATTAAAATACTTGGAGGAGACATCATGTCCATACCTGGCCTTTACCAATTTATTCAGGTGCTGAACTGGTACTCTCTCTTGCCTCCTGGGTAGGAATTAGACTTTGATGTGATTGTTTTGAGTTTGAATTGCAGTGGATGTCATGCTTGCTTACTTCTTGCTTGGTTATGGATCAACTAACTATTCTTAGATTCTTGCAGAAGTATATACAAAAATATGTTGCTGGTGTTTACATCTGGCCCCAGACATATGAAATACATATTCTTGATGCTTCAAGGTAATTTTGTAATACAAGTTTCATGTTTTCCTTTCTCTGTGTTGTTTTTTGTACTTGCAAAGGTCACTCAACTGGTGAAGTTAGATATTGTTTCCCAACTTTGTATTGACAGATTTGGTGTTTATGTCTGAAATATAGTCTCTTTTCTGTTTCCTGAGATAATTATCTTTTTGATAATTTCACTAGTGTGGCCATAAAGAAGCCTGTGGGAATACTTCATGTGAAGGTCGTTCGTGCTTCTAAACTCCTAAAGAAAGACTTCCTGGGAACTTCTGATCCATATGTCAAACTCAGTCTAACTGGAGAGAAGCTTCCATGGAAGAAAACCACTGTCAAGAAGAAAAACTTGAATCCAGAATGGAATGAGAACTTCAAGCTTATCGTGAAAGAACCTGAATCTCAAATTCTCCAATTACAAGTCTTTGACTGGGACAAGGTGTTTATCTTATCCAAGTTGTTGTCATGAGGACATTTTTCAGTTTTTTGAAGTTGTGTTATACCGAAGAGAATTTGTTTTCCCAGTTTCTAAGAATGTTTGTATTTTTTGGTTAAATTATCTGCAGGTTGGAGGACATGACAGGTTGGGAATGCAGCTGGTTCCCCTGAAACTTCTCACACCCCATGAAACAAAGGAATTCAGTCTTGATTTGCTGAAGCACACAAATATTAGTGACCCAAAAGACATGAAACAAAGAGGAAAAATAGTAGTTGAGCTTAACTATGTACCTTTTAAAGAAGACAGTATCAAGTTCAGTTCAATGTCCAAAAAGTACAGCAGGAAGGGAAGTGCAATGGATCAGTCATCTGATGAGGAGAGCTTGAGTGGAGCAGGTTTGCTTTCTGTGTTAGTCCAAGGAGCCGAGGATGTCGAAGGGGAAAATCACAACAATCCGTATGCTATAATCCTTTTCAGAGGGGACAAAAAGAGAACAAAGGTGAGATTTCTCCTCTTGTTATATACCTATTCTCTTCAATTGTAAATTTCAAATTGGCACTCCCTGGATATAACAGAAACCAATTAAGAATTCAGGCTGCTTCCAGGAGTCTTAATTTCTGCTGTAGAATGAAAGAGACCAGCAGTATAATTAATGCATTATCAAAGGTTTAACTGTTGGAAGTAATCTCATGTTTCATTTGGTTTTCTAAAGATGATTAGAAAAACTCGAGACCCTGCCTGGAATGAAGAATTTCAATATATGCTCGATGAGCCTCCTTTGCATGAGAAGATTCATATTGAGGTTATGAGTAAGCGGACTGGTGTTAGATTCTGGTCAAAGGTATCAGCGACCACCCTTATTCTTGTTTACTAGATTTCTCTAAAATGCAGCTGTCTTTTGGAAAGTTAAATCATCTTCTGTCGTGTAGGAGTCATTGGGGCATGTGGTAATTAATCTCACTGATGTTGTGCACAATGGACGCATCAATGAGAAATACCACTTAATCAATTCAAAGAGGGGTGTGATACATGTAGACATACGGTGGAAGATGATTTGAGAGATCAATATGAAGACTATAAGATGCACTTACAGCTTTCATAAATGGGATTTGTGGGTAAAATTATTGTCATATGCCATAGGAGAACACAAGATGAATACCAAAGTGATGTTGAAAGAAAAAGAATGGCCTGAATGTCATGTTGGATTTGAAGAAATATAAGGAGAGGAGAGGAGAGTAAAGTAGGAGAGAGGAAAGAAATAAAGGGAGAAAGGTGAATTCTATATTCAACCAAATAATGAAAATGAGATTGCCCCCTTGTTTACTCATGTTCTTTTCCATTCATGTCCTTTTCTACCATTTTTTCTAACAAAAATGAGCTTAAAGTTTAGAAATTTTATTGTTGAATGTCAATACATCCCGCATTTGTACAAAAAATATTGTCAAGAACATTATTGTTGTTGGTTAAATGACAATAGTAGCCTCTTTTTTTTTTTTTTTTAAAAGTTGAATGAACTCTGTTGAGCACCAAGTGATTGATAGAATTATGAAAGAAATCTTACACAGAATAAGAGTCTATTTTGTTGGTAAATGGATTGCAAAGGCATTATCCAACACATAACACCGAAACATGCCTAATAAAATCCGATTTTATTTCTGAAACTTTTTACAATCACTTATTGTTTAGTGCTTATCATCATGCCATCACTTGAGAGCTCTCTGCATTTGTTACCAACAAAATGAAACTTCACTTTAGAAAGCCCACAAAAGAATACTCAAGAGAAATCCTGATGGAAGTAGTCATTTGTGCATGCATGGATCATAGATAATTATGATAGTTTTATCTTTGTAAGAAAAGAAAAAGTTTGATGAAAAGCAAGCAAGCATGATATATTCTCAACAATCAACATGTTGGGACATGATGTAAAATAAAATATTTGGGCCCCACCGAGTGCATGGATTAGGTTTGACTTGCTTAGGATCACTATGAATGCATGTGACATCATGGTTTGGTAAAGTCCGCATGATATCATTCACACCTTTAAAAGAATACTATCATAATTAAGCTGCTTCGTAATCCTTTTTTTCTTTTATATATACATAATTAATCTCCTTCTACACCATAGTTTAGTAACAAAAATTATGTTTAATTTAAAAAGATATGACTGTTGTGAGATGAGAAACCCTAACCCATGAACAGGATAATGTTTTTGAGAATTCCAACAACAAGAACGGTTGGGCAGGCTTTTTTTAGAATTAATTTAAGCAATTGGGAGATACACAATACAAATATTGATTCCGAAGTGCAAGACATCACATAGCCATTCAAATACCAAAGTGGGGAACACAATAAGACAAGCTCCCTTGTGATAATTATAAAAAGAAAGAAAAAAGTCAGCTTTCTAGTTGACTTGCCCCAGAAAGTCTGGCAAAAATTTAGAGGCAGTAAAAGGGGATCCTATCTCTTCTTTAATTTGTTCTCCCTAACAAAGCTGGAATATTATGATAAAAATTAATTAAAAAAAATTCTTTGTTAATGGATCTCCACATTTGGCACTCCACTCATTGCTATGGCAACACTCAATATTTTTTCTTCTCTCTCTCTCTCTCTCTCTCTCTTTCTCCCCCCCTCTATCACTAAGTTGTGTGAAGCATGTGTGCTGTTAAAAGGAGAGGTAAAATTAAAAATTGAAAATAAAGAAGTCGTTGTCTTGGTTCCTTGTTGATGTTGTTTTGTGGGGAGAGGAGAATATTAATAACTTTCGCCATGCTAAAAAGATAGGGCATTTTTTCTTTTAAAAGTTTGTCTTTTGAGGAGAGAAAAGTTAGTGGGAATAGGAAACTCCACTCAAGATTTATCATTCATTCTTCTATGTCTAGTCTTTCTTTAATTAATCAATTCCTCTTATGCATACGTATTGTAATTGGATATACACAATATTATACATCAATCTTGCGCTTTCAACTACCAAGCACTTGAAGGGGGGGGGGGGGGGGAAGGAAAAAGAAAGGTAAGAGAAAATTATGTTCCACTTAAAATGTAATTCTCTCCGCATTAGTTTTCAAACCTGAAAATTCTATTCTCATTTGGGCATTAGAAAGTGTGGGAGATTTATATTTGCCATTTGGAGACAATTGTACAAATTTTCAAAGAGAGAATCAAGTTCCATATACTTGTGCCATATACTATTCTCCAAATAATCCATAATGGGCATTGCTGGATCCAACTTCAACAGTTGTTTTCACTTCCATTGGTCAACTTGCAATGATTTGGAGTTGTCCATTTTTTGGGTACGCAGGTATGCTGTGGAACATCTCAATCTTGATTATACTGTAGAACACTTCAATCTTCATTGTTCCAATCAACATTTTACCTACCAAATATGACTTTAATAAGAATGCCGAGCTTTTATCTAATAACTTGAATCAACTATCGATATCACCACAGATGTTTTCCTAATGTGATATCAAAATTAATTAATATTTTGTACTCAAAGCCAGCGTCTTATTAAATTTCAATCAATTATGAATTCAATATATTAATAAAAAATTTCATGTTTTATAAGAAAAAAAAAATATTATACTTTACTTATTTCTTAATCAATCGAACCCTTCTCGAATCTCGGCTGTTATTGTATGTCGACATAATTAAACAAGGTTAATAAAAAAATAGAAAAAAGAATCACCAACTCCTGCTTAAAAAATAACTAAAAATATATGAATTTTTCCTGATGTGTGCAAAAAACTGACCCCGGTCAATAAGTCCCAATCTCAAAAAACAGTATGAACACAATTATCTTGAAATACTCAAACAATATTACAAAAACCTTGTGACTGACTCTTATAAAAATTATAGCAGCCATGCAGAAATTCAAATTTTGAGGCTATGTTGAATCTTCCCATGCGTGCCAGTTTTTGACTATTGAATTCAATGCTAGTTTTGAGGGCAGGGCATTATGCGATTCATAGACTAGTGTTTTGTTTTGTGTTGCGAGATTATGTTTAAACGCACACGTATCTAAATGAATTAAAAAAATGAAAATTAAATATTTTAAAGGAAATGAGAAGAAGATTATCATTGAGATTCATCGAAAAGTCTCTGAGTACTAGTAATTATGTCTCAAAAACATCATTTAAGTTGTAAAAGTTCAGTGTTTTTATCGGTAGGGGTGGGAAAATCAGCCTTTTTCTTTTTGTTTTGTTTCCCTCAAAATTTGCCTACCTCTGTTACTACCCCACTTTGAAGTAGTTTAAAAATAATTTATATATTGTCAAAAAAATAAATATAAAAAGTATATGTTATCAATTTTATAATCTTTAACTAATTTTGATTAGAAGTATAAAACTCTATTATTTAATGGAAAAAAGGTCCAACTACTTGTGGAAGAAAGCAATTATCATACCTTCTGTTCTAAAGAAATCTCTGCATATTGATTTTTTTTTTTTAAGCTCACGTACTATCAAATTTATTAGTATTTTTTTTCACTAGAGTGCTTGAAAAAAAAAATTACATAATACACTTTTCTATCATTATTTTCTTTTTTTAGTGAAGAAATGATGTATATTGGGCTCTTTCTTAATTCGTATGGCATGATGTGATTTTTATTTTTGTGATTGATGAAAATTTTTAGTACCCAAACATATATTTTAGTATCTTCATATTATTAAAAAGGACATGAACATAATCTTTTCTTTGTTCACTTTAAGAGAAGAAAATGAGAATAAAGAGAAGGATGTTTTCTCCCCTGTTCCCTTGAAACAACTTGGGATTCTACTATTCTAGAATTTCATGCTCTTGTAATCTAGAAATTAGTTTTAAATGTTATAAAATAAATAAAAACTCGTAAATTAAAATAAAGTACCTAAAGTATACCTCATTATTAATCTTATTGATGATAAATTTCAAATTTTATTACACCAAGCAATGAACATATATGCATTATAAATAGGGGCAACAAAAACTATGAGAGGGAATTATTTTTCTTATGTGGGATAGGTAAAACCATAAAGAGGAATTATTTTTCTATATATAATAAATGGTGAATGTTCACAATTGCAACATAAAAAATATTTTTTGCTAGCAAAAATGAAAATAGGAGAAAAAAGGGGACGCATGTGATAGGACCTAACAAAAAATTGTCAACAGTTGACATAGGACTACTGTGATGTGTGCACGTGTGGCATACTTTTATCATCATAATCATCATCTCGTGTGGTACAAAATTGACAAATAAAATATAACTATTTTTATATTTTGTGTGCCTATGATCATGAAAATCCCACTACGTTTTGACTCATCATCATGCCCAAAAACGAATCATGATCATGATCATCAATCATGATGGGGTCCGTTCCCCAACTCCATGTTATCCTACAAAATGATTCACACATGTATGTACAATATTATTTATCTTATCCTAGACAAATATAATTGAGGATCATAACTTCTCATAAAAGGATAACCCACCAAACAATTTTTTATTTTATTTTCATATTGCAAAAGGAAATAAAGATTAAAGAGTGTTTTTAGGATGTTGAAGATTTGACAGCCATCCACTAAAAGTAAAAAAATGTCAATAGAATTATCCATGTAGTTAATGGGAAACAACTAACAAGTTTTTTGAGAATTTTTTTAAATTAATTGATACCAAGACAACAACCAAGTGAGGTAGTAAAATAAAAAAAAAACATTATCTAATTTGAAAAAAAAAGATGATTATATGAATCAACGAGGTGTCACACTCTAAAGATGTGTTGACATACATGCTTGAAATTGGCGTAAGAGAGTAGGACCATGCATGGTAATAAAAGTAGAACACAAGGGCAAAAGGGGAAGAAAAAAGAAAGCAGAGAGACAAGAGGCAAAATAATTGATTGTGTGCATAAGGCAGTTAGCTTTCTCTATTTAACTAAAACGTGCTATTTTAATCTTATTTTTATATCTACTACTGCTTCTCTCTCTCTCTCTCCAAAATACTCTAACAACAAACGAAGGTCAAAACTTTGAGATCAATTCTCTCTCTCTTCAATGGCGGCCTTTGAATACAAGCTTCAGCTCCACTACAACTCTTCTTCTATGGCGACCCAGTCACCTCCTTTGACATTTTAACTTTTTGCCCATCACCCATTTTTCTTAAAAAATTGCACTAAAAGTCTATAAGCCTATAACCTCCTGTCTCTCTCTTGGGTTTCGTGTTCCATTTTAACTTTTGTTAAAGACCCCATTACCAATACCATTACCATTACCTCTCTCTTATTCTCAGGAACCATCTTGAAAAACCAAGACAAAAACACAACAGAAATCAAATCTTGGGAGCTGAAGCAGCTGCAAAATCAAATTTTTTGCTTCATTTTGTTACTTGGGTTCTTGATTTTTGTTTCTGGGTTGTTGGTGTTTAGATTTTGGACTGAAAAAGGTTCAAGCTTTAGCTCATTTTGTTGGCGGTAAAAATATGGGAAGCAAATGGAGAAAAGCAAAGCTGGCTCTGGGTTTGAATCTCTGTGTGTTCGTACCAAGAACTTTAGAGGACTCGCCACCGCCGCCGTCTGCGGTTGATTCATCTGAGAGACTATCTGATGCTGCCTTGCTGCCTCCTGGTGATTGGGACACGTCTCATCGGCCCATGACACCAACTCCATCTTCTCATGGCTTGAGGCTGTCCAAAAGTGGCAGTAAATCCTCCAAGGTTTGCGTGCTTTCTCTCATTTCCTTTTTCATACTGTTGCTTTTGACGTTTCTGAGAAATGATTTTGAGTGGAGTTTGATTGGTTGCTCAGAAATGAGATTCAGGGTTTTCTTGGGGGGGGGGGTTTGTGTTCATCTGATTTCTTTGATTGGGTTTTAACTTGTTAAGTTCCCTGTTTTGGTTGCTGAAGCAATATGTGAAGTGAAACGAAATTAAAACTCTGGCTTCCTAGCTCAGCTCAACTAAGCTTGTTTGTTTAAGAAATTGAAGTTTTGCATGTTCTGTTTCTGTTAATGTTTTTTCATTTCTATTTGGCAATTAAAGAATCGTCTTTAGTGCTCGATTATCACTAATTACCTCGACAGTGACCTGCGTGAAGATTTCCCTTTCTTGCTTTTATTTATAATTAAAAAAAAGGACTTATTTCCTTTTCCCATAGCGGCCAAACAGAAATTATTCCTGAAGTTATTATTTGTTTAATGATTTTGATATTTCTGTTGCAGACCAAGATGGGTTAAAGTGCCTTGAAATTTCTTAAATTTTGTTTTGTGTTATATGAATTGTCTTAAACTTTAATTAATACGTTTGTTGCTTGGTTATGCTATATCCTAGATTGAGGAACATTGAAAATTATTGGAGCTATGTATTTGATGGCATGTTGTTTTCTCCTCTTTGGGCTTGTGGGGTAATTGCTTATGTCACTTTCAAGACCTTACTAGTAAAAGAAAATTAAAGGATTTACCTTTCCCTTTCCCTCTCTTAGAGGGAAGAAAAGCAACTTGTCCGGTGGCCTCATCTGTTGACTGTTAAATTACAAGCTTTCAAGCTGTGACCTTCATCAACGAAGTAAAAGAAAAGAAAGAAAAGATATATTAAAAAGAAACTTATGATTTCACTTTCTTTGATTGATGTGTTTTGCGTTTTTCTTGCAAGTTGTTTTGAAAGGTCTAGTTCACCCGTATCATTGTAGTCGTGTGATGACCATACACTGTATTTGTTGGATGCCTAACATTGACTTGTTGAGAAGAGTAAAAATGTAAGAATATGGAAGCTTTTTGACACATAATTAGTTGTTCATATACTACCTTTGTTGGCTCAGTTTTGGCGGTTACTTGGTTTTAGCTCTATGTGAATGTTCTATATTGTAACTGAGCTCTAGTTGGTGATTTATTTGCCTTTGACAACTTATTTGGTTCACCATTTTTTATATATAAATTCCTCCTTTTGCAATGATGGATAAAATATTCCTATAACATTATTTTCTCATTTTATACATAAAGACGGAAAAGAACGGGTCCCAAGGGGGGGGGAATTGTAGGCTATGCGAAATATGCTGTCATTATATAAGGATTAAAATTTCGTACCAGCAAAATAAAGCATAGGATCCAATTTGTTATGATACATATGTTTGGATGTGTGTTTGTTTCCTGATGGTGAGACTGAGGTTATTTTATTATTATTATTATTTTCTTAAATGCCAACAGCGGTTTCCATAAGCTAACCCATCCTTGCAACTACTTTTTCTTCATTACTCAAGTTTTTGGAACCTCATTTTCCATTAATTTACTCTGATTCTTAGGACAGTATTGTGGATTACTCTTTCTCTTAACTCCCAAGTAAACGTTGTTTTCTTTGACATGTTAGCTAAAGTTCTTCATGCCTAGATTGCTTATTGTGTCCTTTACTGATTTTGGATGGTCCTGTGATATTGCATTTTTTTCTTGTGAACAGCACTTTCTACACTGTTATTGCGGTATAGTACTCATAGGATAAGTATACAAATTTTAATTTTGCAATTGATGATTTCAATTCATGACAATGTTCTTAAATTAGATGTCTAGGGTACAATATTTATTTATGTCCTCTTGAATGTCTGTATGCCTTTTTCCAGCACTGCTGCTAGTCAACACCACATTTCAGCTCAAGTGTGATCTCATATATTTACTTTGCCTGCTTTATGTTTTCAGCAGACCTGCTCAATATGTTTGACAAAGATGAAACAAGGAGACGGGCAGGCTATTTTCACTGCGGAGTGCTCCCATTCCTTCCATTTCCATTGCATTGCTTCAAATGTAAAACATGGTAACCAAGTTTGTCCAGTTTGTAGGGCTAAATGGAAAGAGATCCCCATGCAGGGTCCTAGCCTTGATCCTCCTCGTGGGAGGGCACCGATAAATCCAATTGGTTGGCCTCAAAGTGATGCTTTGATGACTGTGGGCCGCCGGTTGCCTCCTCATCGTGATTTGAGTCGACGTCACGTTGTTCCACTGTTTCAGGCTCCGGAGCCTGGGATATTTGATGATGATGAATGTCTAGATCACCAGCCCGTGTATGCTGACAGAAGCTCTGGCAGTAACAATGTTGCAGATAACGACTCTTGTAGAACAATAGCCATCAAAACATGCCCAGAAGTTTCAGTTGTACCGCGGTTGAAATCTTATGATAATTTCACAGTTTTGATCCATCTCAAAGCTGCAGCTACTATTGCAAGACAGAATGCTGGTGGGAATCAGGCTACTTTGCCCCAGCTTTCTCTAAATCCTCGAGCTCCAGTTGATTTAGTCACAGTACTTGACGTCAGTGGAAGCATGGCTGGTACCAAGCTTGCATTACTTAAACGAGCAATGGGATTTGTAATCCAAAACCTTGGCTCTAACGATAGGCTCTCAGTTATTGCCTTCTCTTCTACAGCCCGCCGCCTCTTTCCCCTGCATCGGATGACGGAGACGGGAAGGCTGCAGGCCCTTCAATCAGTTAATTCTTTGGTTGCAAATGGTGGGACCAATATTGCTGAAGGCCTGAGAAAAGGTGCCAAAGTAATGGAACAGCGTAGGGAAAAGAATCCTGTGGCCAGCATAATACTATTGTCTGATGGGCAGGATACTTATTCCGTCAATGGTTCTGGTGGTAATCAGCCTCAAGGTCCTCAACCCAATTATCAATCTCTCCTTCCTTCGTCAATCAACAGCGGTGAAAATAATGGTTTCCAGGTTCCGGTTCATGCTTTTGGATTTGGTGCCGATCATGATGCTTCATCAATGCATTCAATTTCTGAAAACTCTGGAGGCACATTTTCGTTCATTGAGACTGAAGCTGTCCTCCAGGATGCATTTGCACAATGCATTGGAGGGCTTTTGAGTGTTGTGGTACAGGAGCTGCAAGTGGGAGTTGAGTGTGTGCACTCAAGTCTCCGTCTGGGCTCGTTTAAAGCGGGAAGTTACCCAAGCCGTGTGATGGTTGATGGACGTTCGGGATTTATTGATGTTGGAGATTTATATGCTGATGAAGAGAGGGATTTCTTGGTATCAGTTAATATTCCAGCAGAGTCATCTGGAAATGAGACGTCATTGCTGAAGGTGAAATGTAGTTATAAGGATCCCTTAACTAAAGAAATGGTCACAATGGAGAGTGATGAAGTGAGGATAGCAAGGCCAGAAGTAGTAGCTGGACAAGAAGTCACGTCGATTGAAGTGGACAGGCAACGCAACCGGCTCCATGCAGCAGAGGCAATGGCACGGGCGAGAACTACAGCTGAGCATGGAGATCTAACTGGTGCTGTATCTATCCTTGAGAACTGTCGACGGGTACTGTCAGAGACAGTCTCTGCTAAAGCTCACGACCGTCTCTGTCTAGCCTTGGATGCTGAGCTCAAGGAAATGCAAGAAAGGATGGCAAGCAGGCATGTTTACGAAGCATCTGGTCGAGCATATATTCTTTCAGGGCTGAGTTCACACTCATGGCAAAGAGCAACAGCAAGAGGAGACTCAACCGATGGTTCAAGTCTAGTACAATCTTATCAAACGCCTACAATGGCTGAGATGCTTACTCGATCCCAGGCTATGTTATTGGCTAGTCCATCAGCTCAAAGGCTTGTTCAACCATTTTTGTCATTGGGATCACAACCAAAACCAAGGTAATATTGAAGTTTTCCGGCTCCTTTAATTTTTGCACATTCTTGTTTTGGGGAGGGGGGGTAAATTGGAGGTATAGGAAGGGTTTTTTTTTTTTTGTTAAGGCTGTGGTTTTGCTCACCTTTGGACGTGTAAATGAATAATAACTGGGAAAAGGGCAAAAGGAGTATCTTGGCCTTTCGGGAGGAGAAAAGAGGAAAAACATTAGGTAGAGTTTACATCATTTTTGGTTCTATGTTTGTTTGTGTTGTTGGGGGTGTGTACATAAAGATAAATGGTTTCTTGCAGAAGATCTGGGGGTAAGTTTGTAATTGTGGAAATGGTTTTGGATGAACTCTTCACCTACTATATATAAACCGCTCTCAATTCTTTATGCTGAGGTTTTATTGCTTCTTGTTTCTCTCTATCTGGTTCTCCCCCACTTCATCACAAGTGTAAATAGTATTTCTCAAACAAGTAAACATTAGATAGGTTGTCCGGTTAGGTATATTGAAGTCACGAACTCTCAAAATCTGTGCAATCCTCGGATGAATTAATTAAGTAAATCCTGTATCTGCGCCACCATGGTCAACACCTCTACGAGATTGCAGAACGCAAGTCTTGACAGTCAACAAATAGAAAATGGGAGGTTTGCGAGGCCAAATCTTTGTATTAGGAATAAACATGTTAAGGCAATACATGGCATTATATAATAAGACTCTTTTCTTAAAAATCATTACTGTCAAGTGCTAATTATTATTATTATTATTATTTTACTTTGTATTAATAAAAAATTACTGTAATAAAATAAAAGTTGATTGCCCACTATTCTGTTGCTTAAATTACGGTGGCTTTAATGGTCCCACTGTCTAATGATGGAGCCGCAGGGGCATGGTATTGTCTCGACATACCAACATTCAAAAAAGTATATATTAATATCATTTACGAATAAAATAAATTGAAAATGAAAAATATCATTCTTACAGGTAAGTTTTAAAATTTTTAATTAAAAATAATAACTGACATAGAGAGAGAGGGGAAAAGAAAAAAAACGAGGAAGGATATGAAGGTAAACACATGGTGTGAAATATCACAAGACATTAAAAATTTTTAAAAAATCATATACGTAAAGTTAATAATTAAAAAAAAATTGTCGTTAAGAAAATTGTACCTAATAAGCTTAGCACAGTAAGATGATCAAATTTTGTTGATTTCTTGATCATCTAACTCTAATCCTATTAGTCTTGAACTAGTCAAAACCGAACCCGCTTAAAACCTCGCCACATGTTTTTGGGATATTCTGAGGTCTCATCGAAGCCTTTGAAAGCTCCAAATCTTTTGATATGTTTATGTAGGAAACCTCTTCCCTGGGCCTTGTATTCTGGACAAGAAAGAGGAGAAACCAGCTGAATGAGAGTATTAGCATAAGCCTTAAAAACAACTTAAAATGAGAAGGCAGAGGTGTTAATTTAGCAGCACGAATGTCAATTTTGGCACAGATTTTAAGTTATTGATCTTATGCAATTCATCGATAGAGGAGGGAAGTCAAAATAACATTTAATGATACAAATTCATCTACCATTAAATTGCACGAGAACAATGATTAAAAAGTTTGTATTAGTTAAACGTTTAAGTTGAAAGTACTTCACCTTAAGAAAAAAAAAAAACGGAAACTTATAAATAAACAAGAAATAAAAAAAAAAACTAGAAACCACTAAGATCTTTTACAATATTTAAAGGGTTCAACACAATTTCCTTTCAACAAATTCTAGTTCTTTGCGATCGACATTTCCAGATTCAATCATATTTACTTTTTCACGTGGCGCAAGCAAAGATTTTATACTTTTCCAAATTCGAAATTAAAACTGCAGCATTGAAATTAATTAAAGTTCTTTACTCTTTGAACTTACCAGCAGCTTGGTTGGGCCCTAAGTTAGGGTTGTCTTGTTCAAGTAGTTTTTCAAGAACAGACCTATCAATTCCAGCAATAGAAGCAATGGTGTAAACAGGCATTAGTGGGTGCTCAAATTATTGCTAAGAATATGGGAAGGGAAAAATAAATCAGAAGGGAAAAATTAAAATAAAACCACAAACCTTAAGGGCATTTTGTACCAGCTGAACACCAATATTCTGACTAGACTTTTCAGTTTCGAATTTGTTCAACTCCTTCGAGGCATGTCGTAGTAGTAGGAATTGAACAAAATTTATATCATAGAAAAAATTGAGCACTGATATTTAGACAGAAGAATTTGACAGTATGGACAAAAACAGCGGTAAAATGGACCTTTTTTTTTCATTGTTTCTGTTAGTGTTCTGTCAGTCTTCAGTTCCTTTAGATTATTCATAAAACCTACCCAGAAGGATACCTCCATTACAGGCAGCCTTGCCAGCAAATAGGGCATTGTCAACGAATTTATTCCTTTCATGCATGTCTGCTCTACTAGATCTACCAACCGTAATTAAATCAAAATGACCTCATGAAAATATATTTTTAGTAAGAACTAGCTAGTTAGGGTAACCCATATGGTTAAGATGCAAGAACTGCACCCTTGCAAAAGCAAGTATACAGTTTCAAACAAACAAACCTTAATAATAGCAACGCCGTAAAGGAAAGATGCTGTAAAAACAATGGCAAAATTGTTGGAAGAGAAAAAAGCTACAAAAATCCTGATCTCCTCTATGTTGAATGTCTGTCACATCAGCATACCCACCAAGGATTGTCATTTCGTCATGGATTGTCTCATCATTTGATATGGTAACCTACAATGGAGAGGGCTAAATTATATTGTTTGAGGAAAAAAGAAAATGGCAACCTAATGTGATCTAGGGACATTTTCTACTGCAATGTGAATTTATATCATATATCATTCAATTTCTCACCTGTTTGCATGATACAAGCATTGTGGGTATAAATCTCATATTAGACGCTCCAGTTAGAACCTGAAAAGCACACGGATTTGAGTGTCATATCACAATGCAAAATGGGTTTTCGTATTTATTAAATAAACCTACCCGGCCTCCTATGAGAATGGCAAGGTCGAGTGATATCTCCTTACAATTTTCTTCATAACTACTAAAAGTTTTGATTACACATAGTTTCAACCAAGTCAAAACCACACCATAAATGTGAAACAACATCTTTACTAATAATTGAACGATGTACAATTCTTCAAGTCATTTTTTCCTTCAAATTACTTTTATGTATTCTCGTTTTATCTCATTTCATATTAGTCAATCTTAGGGAAATTCTAAATTAACCACTTGACTTATATCAAAAGTTCAATTTCATATTGAGGAATCCTGACAATGGCTTTACAGCAACCAAGATATTCGTGTGATCCTTTACTTCATTAGAACTGTTGCAGGGTGGAACAAATGGAAAAACACGGTCTACTAAACTAGAGTTTTATTCAGGAATGAAGCTAAATTGGGGATATATACCCTCGTGGTTTGTAAATGATTTGAAAGAAAATAAATGCGTAAGCGTCTCAACACGTCTATGTGCCACTGGTCATTTCTTTTAAAACTAAAATGTTTCTTTATTTGAAACATTTCACCTACATAGTGTCACGCCCTTAAGCACCGAACCTAGCTGTTGGTATGGAAGTTAGTCACTCATACCACCATGAGAGAGTTAGATCTCCGAGGGGAAATTTGGATTCCTCAAAGGCAAGAATGAATAATGCTGGCAGGAAATTGAGAATCCATTGAGGTAGGAAGTAAGAAAATGTCGATCGAGACTTTGAAGTGGTTAAAGACACTGAGCCTGTGACGTGGAAATGTCGGGATAATGTTTATCAATAGTATAAATTACCGAAACATGAGGAGAATGGATGAAAAAGTTGATTACTATACCACCATGCACCTAAAATAGGGGCACGACCCCAACTTTTAAAACTATGCATCAGTTTTTTTGAATTAAGGTATCTTTAATCTGTTATCGAAGGGTTACTTCAAAAACTTTTATTGAATTTAGTTTTTTTTTTAAATGTTCACTTGTGATTAATATTTAAAAGTGTATATCTAATAAGGATAAAATTATTAGTTTTTTAATAAGGATAAAATTATCAGTTTTCTACTTAAAGTATTGATTAATGAGTTCATAACTTATAAATAATATAAATATTCTCTAATAAATATTTATGTTAAATTAATTTGTAATATATTAATTTTTATCTTGTAAATATTTTTTATAAATGAAGATGGAATTAAAATTGAAAGCGGAATCAAAGATGAATTGTCAAAATAATTTAAAATGTATTATTGAAGAGATGTAATAAATAAATATTTTAATATAATAAAAAATAAAAAAAGAACAACTAAAAGAAAAAGAGAGAGCAATCTTATGATGGTCCAGTGGCCATGTCGCCACCTAACCATTACATTGCTCGATGCACATATAATATAAAATAAATAATAATAAATAAATAAATCCTTGCCTATAAAAGGCAAGCAAATGCAACAAAGGAAGGGATAGAGTCGCTAGCCACACACACACACACACACACACACAGACACACACACACAGAGAGAGAGAGAGAGAGAGAGAGAGAGAGAGAGAGAGAGAGAGAGAGAGAGAGAGAGAGAGAGAGAGAGAGAGAGAGAGAGAGAGAGAGAGAGAGAGAGAGAGAGAGAGAGAGAGAGAGAGAGAGAGAGAGAGAGAGAGAGAAACTGATAAATCTTTTTTTCTTTTTGTTAATTATTTTGTTTTCTAATGTAATCAATTTCCTTGTATTATATTTCAGAAGTTTGTTAAATAAAATGAGTGGTTTTTTTTTTCATTATGAGTGGTTGAATTTTCTGAGTTAAGGTAAAATGTAAAGTTCAAAGATTTAAATTATTATTTAATTACTATATCAAGGTAGTTTTAAAGTTTATTTTAGTTATTATATTTTTCTTTCCAGTTTCTTTTATATCATATTAATTTATAGATTTAGATTACTTTAGATTTGTATAGTATTTTGACATAATATCTACATGATCCATATAATTGTGGCACATTAAATACCTTTTCATATTTATCACATTAGTGGTTACTTAAAAATTAAATGACATAATAATTAACTGTAAAATAAATATAAAATTGAAATATAAGAGAGTTATTATAAATATAATTTGATATTTGAGAGTGTGATTTCGTAATCTTAGTATATTTTTAAATTGATTCCTAAAAATTTATTTTCTCTTAATTACTTTTCTTTATTTAAATTCTGTGGTTCGGCCCCAAACTCACTAGGTTATTTTATAATTAGATACTCTTAAGCGTGAGAGTAAAAATATTTTGAGTCATATTACTTTCTTGGTGCCGTTGCCAGACAATTTCTTAAATTTGTAGTCAATTTTATATTTTATTTATTTTTTATTGTTGAGCACCTTCCCTTACATCATTCATTTATTTCGTTTTAATAATTTATTCAGTAAAATTTTAATTACCTCCCTTCTCTTACTTGCAATCACAAAATTGTGACAAAACTTATGAGAAATTTTATTTTAGCCTATAAAACTATGGCAAATTAGCTCCTAAGCCGAATCGAAACTTGGATCTTTAGACTTTGTTTCATTTATTGAACTTTTGGACTTCATGGACATAACAAACATGGACATGGGCTTTTAAAATAACTATTAAAGCCCGATAATTAAAATTTAATATAGATTGAATTTTTAATGCAATTTTCATTAAAAAAGAAAATGGACAATGGCAAATATGCGTGGATTCTACTAACCTCAATTGAGACTACCTTAAGGATAACTTCCTTCTTCTTAAAATAGACTAGCTAGTTGATTCAACTACTAGAGATGGTTTACTGACTTTTATAGATGCCCTTTTAGGACATAATTAAATTCAAAGATCCTTAGAAGATAATGAGAAAATGACCTTTGTAATAAATCAAGGGCTACATTATTACCAGATGACACTTTTCAAATTAAAAAATACAGAAGCCACTTACCAAAGCATTGTAAATGCTATGTTTAAGAATCAAATTGGGAAAATGATGAAAGTATATATGGATGACATGTGTTGAAAAGTCAAAGCCAATTTGGCTTTCTTTATGCAGTTGGCAGCAAGCTTGCCACAGCTACATGCAAGCTTGCTACAGCTAGCATGCAAGCTCGCACAAATGGATAAATTGCCCGCTTGCTTCTTAGACCTTTTTTTTTTTAAAACTATAAATAGAGAAGCATTTTGCAATTGTAAGCATCCCAATTTTGAGAGCAATTGCAAGTGAAGCAATTGAGATTTGAGAGAGCTTTTAATTGAACGCTCTAATGAGTATTTATTTAAGTGTATTGGGGTATTGGATATTAATAGTTTTTTTTTTCATTTTGTAAATTCCCATTTATTAGAAAAAATTATCTTTCAGCCTTTGCCCGAGGACGTAGGCTTTATGCCGAACCAAGTAAATTATTGTATCTTATTTTTCTATGTATTTATTTGTCATATTTATATTTCTTCAAAAGTCACATTTACCATAATTTAGTAATTGCTCAACTCGGCATTTCCACAACAATTGGTATCAGAGCTGAAGGTTTGTTGTTGGGCCGTACCGTATTGTTCTCGTATACGAAATTGTTCACAAATATAGTACTATTCATTGATATGGTAGAGACAACCATTTATATTTAGGAGACAGTCTATTATAAGTAGTGTATATTTTTTGCATGTCTAGAAAAGTTTTATCAACAAGCCAATAAGAGCCTAAGAAGTCTGGGTTTTAAGTAGGACCATTATGACCCTTCTATTCTCCTGAGAACTTTCCTAGTGCATTTATTCACGTGAAATAAATATCATAAAGGTTATTTGTCAAGTGTAAATAGTTGTTGAGATTACTGATCATTTGAATTAAGAAAGATGACAGAGGCATCATCGTCATCCTCATCAGCAAAGAGCAAGGACTACTTGAATTAATGTAAAATTTAAAATGAAAAAATTTGATGGTAGCACTAATTTTGGTATGTGGTAATGTGAGGTTTTAGATGTCTTATGTCAGTAGGAGTTAGATATCACCCTAGAAGAAAAGCCTGACATGATGGATGATAAGGAGTAGATAAAGATCAATAGATAGGTATGTGATACTATTTGCTTATGTTTAGCTAAAGATAAAAAATACTGTCATAAGGGAGACATCAACAAAGAAATTGTGGGAGGCACTGGAAGAAAAGTATATGAAGAAAAGCCTTGAAAATATGCTTTATATGAAAAAAAATCTACAGATTCACGTATGCATTTGGCATGTCAATGAATGACCATGTGAACTCATTTAATAATATATTAGTAGATTTACTAAATTTGGATGAGAAATTTAAAAATAAAGATAAAACATTGTTGCTGTTGAATTTTCTCCCTAATGAATATGATCATCTCACTACCACTTTACTTCATGGGAAGGATAATGTCACATTTGATGATGTATGCAGTACATTGTATAACTATGAGATAAAAAAGAAAGACAAAAATGATCACATAGATACAGTTATAGAAGTATTGACAGCGAGAGGTCGTTCATAAAGCTACAAACCTAAAAAAATGAGAAGTCTAAAGAGAAGCCTGCTAAAGATGAATGTACTTTTTGTCACAAGAAAGGACATTGAAAAAAGAATTGTCCTAAGTTACAAAAAGGCAAAGTTAATTCTGATGCATATGTAGTAGAATATGATGAAGAGTCAAACTTTAGTCTAGTTGGCATAACGTTAACATGTCACTCAGATGAGTGAAATTTGGATTCGGGTTATACTTACTATATGTGTCCTAATAAATACTAGTTTACTAGCTTCAAAAAGCTAGATGGTGGAATTATTTTGATGAGCAATGATAATGCTTATAAAATACAGGGATATGTACAATCCAATTAAAAAATCATGATGGCTCTATCCAAATCTTGACTGATGTTTGCTATATACCAAGTCTGAAGAAAATCTTATTTCAGTAGGAGTCTTAAAATCTAAAAGGCTTACAATCACTTTGAAAGATGAAATTTTAAAAATAGTAGCTGGGGCACTGACAATGATGAAAAGCACAAGAAAAAATAACTTATACTATTTTTAAGGGAGTATGATTATTGAATCAACATCAATAATTTTTAAAAAAGATACAGATTCAGAAGTAACCAAATTATGGCATATGCATTTGGGGCATGCTGGTGAAAAAGCAATGCAAATTTTGGTAAAATAAGGCATATTAAAAGGTATAAATTTCTACAAATTTAAATTTTGTGAACATTGTATTTTGGGTAAGCAGCCAATGGTGAAGTTTGGTTCAGCAATTGACAATACAAAAGAAATTTTAGACTATATTTACAGTGGCATGTGGGGACCTACTAAAACAACTTCTTTGAGAGGTATGCACTATTTTGTTACTTTTGTTAATGATTATTCAAGAAAAGTATGGGTGTATTTAATGAAGAACAAGAATAAAGTTTTAGGTATATTTTTGAAATGAAAAAAGATGGTTAAGACTCATACTAGTCAAAAAGTCAATAGACTTTGTTTAGACAATGGTGGTGAGTATAAGAATGATTAATTTTCATAAATATGCCGAGATAAGGGCATTGAGTGACACTTTATTGTTCGAGATACACTACAACAAAATGAAATGGCAGAATGCATGAACCAGATGATACTGGAGAAAGTTCGGTCTATGTTATCTAATCTTGGATTAGGTAAAGAATTTTAGGCTGAGACAGTTGTATTTGCGTGCCATCTAATCAAGTGTTTACCATCAGCTGCAATTAACGACAAAACACTCATGGAGATGTGGACTGGTAAATCTACTATTGATTATGATTCTTTACATGTTTTTGATTTCACTATTTATTATCATGTAAAGAAATCTAAATTAGACCCAAGAGTAAAGAAAACATTATTCATGGGTATAACTAGTGGAGTAAAATGATACATTCTTTGATGTCCTATTACAAAGAAAATTATTTTCAATAGAGATGTGACTTTTAATGAATCAATTATATTGAAACTAAAATATTGTTAAAAGGATGACAAGACCAGTAGTACTTCGCAGGAGGTGGAGTTGTAAAAGGTTAAAAATGATCTAGCCAATATTGGGGAGATAAATACTGAAGAATAAGAGGTTTTGACCCAGAAACCTTTGCAGCAACAAAATTTAATTGCATATAGAAGGCCGCGAAGAGAAATTTACAAAATTATTTGTTTTATTGGTATGGTAGCTTATGCATTTTTAATTGTAGATGATGGTGTTCTTTCCACTTGTAGAGAAGCAATAAGTAGCCCTGAAAGTGCACAGTGGAAGCTAGCAATGGATAAAAAAATACAGTCTCTATAAAAATAGAACTTGGGAGTTAGTCACATTGCTCAAAGAAAAAAAGACAATTGAGTGCAAATGAGTATATGCAAAGAAGGAAGGATTTTCTCACAAGAATAAATTTCAATATGAGGCTAAATCGGTAGTGAAGGTTTACGCTCAAAAGGAAAGATTAGACTACAATGAGGTATTTTCTCCAGTTGTGAAATATTCCTTTTTTTTGAATTTTGCTAGCCATGGTTGCACAATTTGATCTTGAACTAGTTCAACTTGATGTAAAAACTATATTTTTACATAGTGATTTGAAAGAGAAAATTTACATGACTCAGCCAGATAGATTCAAAATTACTGAAAAAGAAAACTAGGTTTGCAAATTGATGAAGTCACTTTATGGATTGAAATAATCTCTGAGGCAATGGTATAAGGGATTTTATCGGTTGATGAAAGGAAAAAGGTACACAAGAAATAAATTTGATCATTGTGCTTATTTTCACAAGTTACAGCATGAATCTTTCATATATTTGCTCTTGTATGTTGATGATATGCTAATAGCATCCAAGAGAAAAAATGAGATAGAGAAGTTAAAAAAATAACTCAATCAAGAATTTGAGATGAAAGATCTGGGTGAAGCTAAAAAAATTCTTGACATGGAGATATACAGAGATAGAATTTATGACAAAGTTAGTTTATCTCAAAAGCAATATCTAAAGTATTACACCAATTTGGCATGACTGAGCAGACAAAACCTGTAAGTACCGCATTAACTTCTCATTTCAAGCTTTCTGTACAACTATCTCTTTCAACAGATGTGAAATAAGAATACATGTTACAAGTTTCGTATTCAAATATAGTGAGTAGCTTGATGTATGCAGTGGTATGTACAAGGCCTGATATTTTACATACAGTTGGTATAGTGAGCGGGTATATGCATAATCCCAATAAAAGACATTAACAAGCTGTGAAATGAATTCTACAGTTTATTCAGAAAATCGTAGATGTTGGTTTACTATTTGAGCAAAATAATATATTTGGTCAAAATATGATTGGGTACGTCGATTCTGATTATATTGGTGATTTAGACAAACAACGATCAACTACCGGATATGTATTTACTGTTGCTAAAGGGTTAATTAGTTGAAAGTTTACACTACAGTCTGTAGTTGCCTGTCGACCATAAAAGCCAAGTACATAGCAATTACAGAGGCTGTCAAAGAGGCTATTTGGTGACGAGGGTTGCTTAAAAACTTGGGTTTGGTACGAGAGCATATTAATATATATTGCAACAGTCAGAGTGTCATTCACTTAACAAAAAATCAGGTTTATCATGTATGTACGAAGTATATTGATGTACGATTTCATTTTGTGCGAGAAATTACTGATGAAGGAAAGATTCTCAAGACTGTAGGGAATCCCGCAGATATGTTGATTAAGGTAGTGACAATGATCAAGTTTGAGCATTGTCTAAACTTGATCAGTATCTTACGAGTTTAAAAATAGTCAAAGAAGGCAGAAACTGGAGGATGGTTTATTAATGGTCAGCTTAGATTTATTAAATCTTCATTGAAGTAAAGATTTGTTGAAAAGTCAAAGCCAATTTGGCTTTTTTTACACGATTGACAGCAAGCTTGGCATAGCAAGGTTGCTACAGTTAGCATGCAGGCTTGCACAAATAGGTAAATTGCCCACTTGCTTTTTAGGCTTTTTTTTTTGCTATAAATAGAGAAAGGGTTTTACAATTGTAAGCATTCCAATTTTGAGAGCAATTGCAAGTGAAGCAATTGAGAGATTTGAGAAAGTTTTTACTTGAGTGCTCTAGTAAGTATTTATTTAGGTGTATTGGAGTATTAGGTATTGAAAGTTTTTTTTTATTTTGTAAATTTCCATTTATTAGTAAAAATTATTTTATAATTTTTTCCCGTAGACGTATGCTTTACTCTGAACCATGTAAATTATTGTGTCTTATTTTTTTATTTACTTATTTGTTATATTTATATTTCTCTAGAAGCTGCATTTATTGTAATTTGATAATTACTCAACTTAGCGTTTTGGCAACAAAATACCCATCAAGAGTCCAATGGGAACTTATCGAGTTCGTTACCTTGAGAAAATATTTGCAATTTTTCAAAAATTTTAGATAAAGCTAAATTTGAACAATTGCATATTCTAGGTGACTCTAGGTATTTTTTTCAATACATGGTTGATAATTGGGGGAATTGATGCCAATCTGGCCAAGGTACGGGTCATTTTAGAAATGAAATCATTTTTAAGCAATAAAAAGGTACAGAGTCTTAGGGAAAACTGGCTGCCTTGAGCTATTTCATCTCGCGATTATGGATAAATGCACGCCCTTATTTAAAACTCTCAAAGGCCCTAACAATTTAACCTAGGATGAAGAGTGTAAGAAGGCGTTTGACGTACAAGAAAAATACCTCATATATATGTCAACTGTTGCGAAACTGCAAGAAGGTGATATACTGAAAATATACTTATTAGTTGTATTAAAAGCAACTGTTAATATAGTAATATTAAGACATGAATGAGATACTCAATCCCCTATTTATTGCATCAGCCATGCATTTACCGAAATTTAATCCCGGCACCCAGAATTGCAAAAACTAGCATTAACGTTAGTAACATTAGCTAGAAAATTATGACTGTATTTTTTAGCTCATATGATCATTTTTTGATTGAATGCTCTGTATAAAAAGGTATTATAGAGAGACCTGGTATCTCGGGAAGGACGATACGATAGGCAATAGAATTGGGTGAAATTTATATCACATACATGCCTTACAAGACAATTAAAGGGTAATTAGTTATTGATTTCATGGTTGAGTTTACCACACTAATTCCAATGAGAGAAGCGAAGCCTTAATAATGGCAACTAAATATTAATAGATCGGTTAATTCCCATGGAAAGGAATCAAGAATGATATTAATTACATAAGAAGTAAACCTGTTTCCTTATTCATTCAAGTTTGAATTTAAGGCATCGAATAATTCAGGCAAAGAATGAAGTTTTTATAGTTGAATTGAAAATAATAATTACAATAGATGAGAAGCAGATCTCTATTTACAGTGATTCATAATTAATTATCAATCAAGTCCATCATCAAGTCATGGCTAAATCAGAAAGCATGATGGCTTATTTAGAGAAGGAAAGAGTGCTATTGGAGAAGTTTTGGGTGACCTAGATTTCGATGGGATAAAATAAGCTTGCTAAAGTTTTAGCAAAGCTCGTGTCATCCTTGCTAACTGAGCTCACTATGTCAGGGGTGATAAAGTAACCTAGCATAGGTGAGGGTTTGTCAGTATTACCAATGGTTTTCTATGTTAATTGAATGAATTTGATTTATATTTTACTGAAGAAGGAAAAGTTACAAGAGGAAAAATTTAAGACTAGGAAACTAAAATTAGAGGAAGCTCAGTACGTGATTATTAGGTAAACATTGTATATAAAATAATACTTGATGCCTTATTTAAAGGAGGCAGAGTATATTTCGAGGGAACTATATGAAGGGCTATACAATAATCATGTAGTAGACAGGATTTTGACGTGGAGATAACTTTGAGATAGAGATATTATTGACCAATCTTCAAAAAAGATGATATTAGCTTGTAAAATAGATGCATTAGATGCCAAAAGAATATAATTATTTAAGGTCGATCTTCTTAAATGTTTACTCAAATGAGTAATCTATAGCTGTTTGCCTAGTTGCGGGATCAACTTAATTGACTCTTTCCCTACAGTGGAAGTAGATGTGGGTTAGTTTATTGTTATAACTGATTACTTTACAAAACTAACAGAGGCGACACCTTTTGTGAGAATCACAAAGAAGAAAGCTCATATTTTGTGTAAAAGGCTATAATGTCCAGTTGGCATCTTGCATACCATTGTGTTTGATAGTGACAGGTAATTTGACAACTTAAAATTTAAATAATTCTACTCAAACGTGGTTATAACAAATCCCTTTTTTTGTCTTTCACCCATTCTTAGGCCAATAGACAAGTGTAGGTAATCAATAAGATCTTCAAGCTCTAAATGAAAATTAGATTAGAAAATTTGAAAGGAGAATTGATAAAAAAATTATTAGTTGTATTGTGGACTTATTGGACATCTATTCACACATTTATGGGGGAGAGTCGTTTCTTTTTAGCTTTTGGTATAGATGTTGTAGCCCTATTTAGGTGGGATTAAACACGTAATTATCTACTACCAATAGAAACAGAATTAAAAGCTTTTGTAATTAGAGAAGGATTTGATAAAAGAAAAAAGAGGAAGTGCTTCACAATTATTAACGGCATATCGAAAAAGGGTTGCCAAGTCTTATAATCTTAAAGTCAAAGTATGAGGTTTCCAACCGAACACTTGGTACTAAAAAAGGTGGAAACTGTAGAAGAAGAGGAAGCACTAGGCCTCAATTAGGAAGGTCTTTAGAAAATGATTAAAAAAGTAACTTTAGGAATGTATATTTTGGCAGGGATGAATGTAAAATAGTTAAAACACCCCTATAATATAGATTGCTCAAACATTATAATGCTTGAAAACACAGACAAGCTTTTCTTTTCTCTATTGTTGTTCTCCTTTACATTAAGACTGATTAGCTTTAGAGATGGTTAACTGAGAAGTTATCATGTTCAAAATGTCAAATGTAATAAGATAATTTTTATTTACATTCTGTTCATGGCTTTGAATCCTTCACTTGTGCCACTTGTATTAGGAGGAGCAATTTAAGCTAAGGAAATTTACAGTCAATTGTTTGTTATTCATAGCTTTGGACCCCACACTGATGCTACCTATAATAGAGGGCATAGTTTAAGATAGAGGGAAATCTTACTTTAAATTTTATGAAAATAAACATATTATTTCACATGTTTATGCACTTTTGCATATTGAGTTATGATTTTATCACATAATATCACTCGAGTCCTAAAACAAGTGCAAATAAGCATAAATCATCTTATGAATGGCTTCATAGTATAAGATATAGTAAGGAACAAAGAAATGTCATGGTGGTTTTGAAGCTTGATATGAGTAAAGCCTATAATAGGATATAATTGAGCTTTCTTAAGCGAACCGTGATGAGTTTTGATTTTTCTCAAAATTAAGAGATGTATAAATATTGCTTTTCTTTTGTTGTTATAAATGAGTTGGTTAGCAATTTAATATAACTATTAATCTAACCACAAAGAGGGATTTGACAATGTTGTCCATTATTTCTATATTTGTTCATTATAGATGTAAAGGTTTTTTTCTCTTTATTATTTCCAAGAGCAATAAAAGCTCATTTATAAGGTATCTTTTAAAAAAGGTATTCCATTTCCTTTTTGTTGATTATAGTCTTTTCTTTACTAGAGCTTTGATCGAAGTTATCAAATTCTGAAAAGAAATTTGGTTGTTAGAGAAATTTTCTATGTTCTTGATTGGCAATGTTTAGAATTGATAAGCCTTAGTAATCAATAACATTTTGCAACTTATGTTTCAAAAGTAAGGAAGATGCATAATGAAAGATAACCTCAATCAGACAAGTGCTAGTATTGGTTGTGGCAATTTAACCACCCAAAGATTGGTCCCTAGTTTTGAGTGTTATGAGTGAAAGAAACAAGAATAGAAACTAAGAATTCAATCGAGTCGACAAGATATCCTGACTCATTATTGTAGACCAAGGTTTGACAAGATGAAATCATGTTATCCAATTACTTATTTGCATGAGTAGCCTCTAATATATAAAGATAATGTGATTTAGGAAGGACACCTGCATCCTCAAGCTACCTTATATCGATGTGACCCCCTGTCACTTTACTTTAATTGTTTGTGATGTGGCTTTTCCTATACCATACATTTGAAATTTGAAATAGTGGCTCATATGCCTTCAAAATATGTTTATTAAACTAACACCTTTGCAATTTAAACCACTTCTATCTTTTTTCCCTTTATTAACTAATCCATAAACTCTGATTTTCTTCATTCACTAGACTTGTCCTTTTGTTCTTAATCTAAGATAGCTTATTACTTAAAATCTAGTATCTTCTTCACTTTAGGAAGTCTTCCCCCCTCTACCATCTCGTTGCGACAACCATTTTGCCAATTTTAAATCATCCTAGGTATAGTTTTTCTGAAGTCATCTTTGCTTATTATTACATTGATCTATATGTTTTTTATTGGAGTATTTAGGTTTGGTTTAATTCCTAATATGTCATGAAGAAAAGGAAAAATTATTGAGATTAAAAGTGATGAGGAAATAGATTCTTACCACTATGTACTAACAGAACCTTTTTTTGGCTCATAAACCTCCTAGGTGATATAGGTATTTTTAATATTAAGGATGCTCATTGGCAACCAAAACTCGAGGCTTTCTTACTATTGGATGGCGATGAACTAAATAGAAATAATAACAAGCCAACACGAAATTGAGGATATATATCCTCATGGTTTGTAAATGATTTGAAAGAAAATAAATGCATAAGTGTCTCAACACGTCTATATGTTACTGGTCATTCCTTTTAAAACTAAGATGTTTCTTTATTTCAAACATTTCACTTACATAGTGTCACACCCTTAAGCATTGAACTTAGCTGTTGGTATGGAAGTTTGTCACTCATACCACCATGAGAGAGTTAGATCTCCGAGGGAAAATTTGGATTCCTCAAAGGCAAGAATGAATATTGTTGGCAGGAAATTGAGAATCCATTTAGGCAGGAAATAATAAAATATCGATCGAGACTTTGATGTGAGGTGGAAATGTCAGGATAATGTTTATTAATAGTAAAAATAACTGAAACCCAAGAAGAATAGATGAAAAAGTTGATTATTATATCACCATTCACCTAAAAATAGGGGTATGACCCCCACTTGTAAAACTATGCTCCAATTTTTTCAAATTAAGGTACTTTTAATCAGTGGCAGACTCAGATACTTAAATTAAGAAGTTAGTTTAAAAATTTTTATTTTATTTAATTTTTTTAAATATTCATTTGTGATTAACACTTAAAAAGTGTACATCTAATAAAGATAAATTATCAATTCTTTACTTCAAGTATTGATTAACGTGCTTATAATTTACAAATAGTATAAATGTTCTCTAATAAATATTTATGTTAAATCAATTTGTAATATGTTAATTTTTATCTATAAATTTTTTTAGGAATAAAGATGAAATTAAAATTAAAAGTAGGAACAAAGATGAATTGTCAAAATAATTTAGAATGTATTATTGAGGAGATACAATTAATAAATATTTTAATATAATAAAAAAATAAAAAAATAATTAGAAGGAAAAGAGAGGTGCAATCTCGTGATGGTCAAGTGGCCACAAGGCCACTTGACCATCACACTCCTTAATGCACATATAATATAAAATAAATAACAATAAATAAAAAAATGCTTGCCTAATGCAATAGAAAAAAAGGTGGAGTCGCGAAACAAAGAGAGGGAGAAGCTAATGAATCTTTTTTTCTTTTTGTTAATTGTTTTGTTTTTGTGTGTAATCAATTTCTTGTAATATATTTCAGAAGTTTGTTAAATAAAATAAGTGTTTTGTTTTGCATTATGAGTGGCTGAATTTTTTGAGTTAAGGAAAATGGTAAATTTCAAAGATCTAAATTATTATTTAATTACTCTATTAAGGGAGTTGTAAAGTTTATTTTAGTTATTATATTTTTTCTTACCAGTTTCTTTTATGTCACATTAATTTATAGATTTAGATTATTTCAAATTTGTATGGTGTTTTAACATAATATCTACACAATCCATATAATTGTGGCACATTAGATACTTGTTTCATATTTATCACATTAGTAGTTAGTTAAAAATTAAATGACATAATAATTAACAGGTAAAATAAATATAAAATTAAAATATGAGAGAGTTATTATAAATATAATTTGATATTTGAGGGTGGATCCTGTAACTTTAATATATTTTTAAATTGATTCCTAAAAATTTCTTTTTTCTCAATTAAATTTTTCATTTAAATTTTCTGTGGTTTGACTCTGAATTCACTAGATTATTTTATAATTAAATACTCAAGAGTAACAATATTTTTGAGTCATGTTAACTTTTAGTGCCATCGGCCAATGATTTCTTAAATTTGTAGTCAATTTTATTTTTTATTCTTTTTTTATTGTTGAGCATATTCCCTTACGTCATTCATTTATTTGGTTTTAATAATTTATTTGGTAAAATTTCAGTTAGCTCCCTTGCTTCTCTAGCAATCACATAATTGTTATAAAAACTTGTGAGAAATTTTATTTTAGCCTAGAAAATTGTGGCAAATTAGCTCCTAAGTTGAACTGAAACTTGGATCTTTGGACTTTATTTCATTTATTGAACTTTTGGACTTCATGGAGATGACAAACATGGACTTGAACTTTTAAAATAACCATTAGATCCCGATAGTTGAAATTTAATATAGATTGGTTTTTTAATGCAATTTTCATTAAAAAAAAAGGACAACGGCAAATATGCTTGGATTCTACTAACCTCAATCGAGACTACGTTAAGGATAACTTCCTTCTTTTTAAAATAGACTAGCTAGTTGATTCAACTACTGCAGATGGTTTACTGACTTTTATAGATGCCCTTTTTGTACATAACCAAATTCAAAGATCCTTAGAAGAATGAGAAAATGACCTTTGTAATAACTCAGGGGCTATATTATTACCAAATGACACTTTTTGAATTAAGAAATACAGAAGCCACTTACTAAAGCATTGTAAATGCTATGTTTAAGAATCAAATTGGGAAAATGATGGAAGTATACATGGATGACATGCTAGTTAAAAGTTAAATGGGAACTTATTGTGTTTGTTACTTTGAGAAAATATTTGCAATTCTTTAATAACTTCAAATAAAGCTAAATTTGAATAAGTGCATATTCTAGGTGACTCTAGGTAAGTTTTTCGGTACATGGTTTAAAATTGGGGGAATTGATGCCAATCTGGCCAAGGTACATGTCATTCTAGAAATGAAATCCTTCTTAAGCAATTAAAAAGCATAGAGTCTGGTGGAAAAATTGGCTGCCTTGAGCCATTTCATCTCACTATTAATGGATAAATGCACGTTTAAAACTCTTAAAAGCCCTAACAATTTAACTTAGGATGAAGAGTGTAAGAAGACTTTTGAGGTATAGAAAAAATACCTCATATACATGTCAACCTTTTGCGAAATTGCGAGAAGGTGATATACTGAAAATATACTTATTAGCTATATTAGAAGCAGCTGTTAATATAGTATTATTATGACATGAATGGGATACTTAATTCCCTATTTGTTACATTAGCCATGCATTTACTGGAATAATGTTGACTCCTAGAATTACAGAAACTAATATTAGCATTAGTAACGTTAGTTAGAAATTATGATTGTATTTTCTAGCTCATATGATCATTTTTTGAATGAATGCTCTATATCAAAAGGTATTACAGAGAGACCTGGTATATCAGGAAGGACGATACGATAGGCAATAGAATTAGGTGAATTTTATATCACATACATGCCTTACAAGACAATTAAAGGGTAGGTAGTTATTGATTTCATGGTTGAGTTTACCACAGTAATTCTAATGAGAGAAGCGAGGCCTTAATAATGGCAACTAAATATTAGTAGATCGGTTAATTCTCATGGGAAGGGATCGTGAATGATATTAATTACATAAGAAGTAAACCGGTTTCCTTATTCATTCAAGTTTGAATTCAAGGCATCGAATAATTCAGGCAGAGAAAGAGTTTTTATAGTTGAATTGAAAATAATAATTACAATAGATGAGAAGCAGATCTCTATTTATAGTGTATCATAGTTAATTATCAATCAAGTTCATCATCAATTCATGGCTAAATCAGAGAGCATGATGGCTTATTTAGAGAAGGAAAGAATGTTATTAGAGAAGTTTTGGGTGACCTAGATTTCGATGGGATAAAATAAGCCTGCCAAAGTTTTGGCAAAGCTCGTGTCATCCTTGCAAACTGAACTCATTATGTCAGGGGTGATAAAAGTAACCTAGCATAGGTGAGGGTTTGTCAGTATTACCAGTGGTTTTCTATGTCAATTGAGTGAATCTGATTTATATTTTACTGAAGAAGGAAAAGTTACTAGAGGAAAAATTTAAGACTAGGAAACTAAAATTAGAGGAAGCTTAGTACGTGATTATTAGGTAAACATTGTATATAAAATAATACTTGATGCCTTATTTAGAGGAGGAAGAGTATATTTTGAGGGAACTATATAAAGGGCTATATAATAATCATGTAGCAGACAGGTTTTTGACGTAGAGATAATTATAAGATAGAGATATTGTTGACCAATCTTCAAAAAAGACGATATTAACTTGTAAGATATATGCATTAGATGCCAAAAGAATGTAGCTATTTAAAGTCAATCTCCTTAAATGTTAACTTCAATGAGCAATCTACGGCTATTTGCCCAGTTGGGGGATTAACTTAGTTAATTGACTTTTTCCCTATAATGGAAGCATAGGTGAGATACTCTATTGTTACAGCTGATTACTTTACAAAACTAGCAGAGGCAACACCTTTTGCGAGAATCACAAAGAAAAAAGAAAAAAGCCCATATTTTATGTAGAAGGCTATAATGTCCAGTTGGCATCTCACATACCATTGTGTCTGATAATGACAGATAATTTGACAACTTAAAATTTAAATAATTCTACTCCAACTTGGTTATAACAAATCCCTTTTTGTCTTTCACCTATTCTTAGGCCAATAGACAAGTGTAGGCAATTAATAAGATCATCAAGCTCTACATGAAAATTCGATTAGAAAATTTGAAAGGTGCCTTGGTAGAAGAAATAGCAGTTGTATTGTGGACTTATTGGAAATCTATACACACATTTACGGGGGAGACTCATTTCTCATTAGCTTCTGGTATAGATGTTCTAGCCCTAATTAAGGTGAGATTAAACATGTAATTTTCCACTGCCAATAGAAAGAGAATTAAGAGCTTTCATAGTTAGAGAAGGATTTGATAAAAGAAAAAAGAGAAAGTGCTTCACAATTATTAATGACATACTAAAAAAGGGTCATCAGGTCTTATAATCTTAGAGTCAAAGTACGAGGTTTCCAACCTAGACACTTGGTATTAAAGAAGGTGGAAGCAGTAAAAGGAGAGGAAGCACTAGGCCCCAATTAGGAAAGTCTTTAGAAAGTGATTAAAAAAGTAATTTTGGGAATGTATATTTTGGCAGGGATGAATGTAAAATTGTTAAAAATCCTATAGAATGTAGATTGCTCAAATGTTACGAAGCTTGAAAACACAAACAGGTTTTTCTTTTCCTTATTGTTGTTCACCTTTACATTAAGATTGATAAGCTTTAGGGATGGTTAATTGAGAAGTTATCATGTTCAAAATCTCGAATGTAATTAGTAGTTTTTATTTACATTCTGTTCATGGCTTTGAATCCTGCACTTGTGCCATTTGTATTAGGAGGCGCAATTTAAGCTAGGGGAAATTTATAGTCAATTGTTTGTTATTCACAGCTTTGAACCCCACACTGATGCTACCTATAATAGAGGGCATAGTTCAAGATAGAGGGAAATCTTATTTTAAGTGTTATGAAAATAAACATACTATTGCACATGTTTATGCACTTTTGCATATTGAGTTATGATTTAATCACAGAATATCACTCGATTCCTAAAACAAGTGCTAATAGGCACAAATTATCTTATGAATGGCTTCATAATATAAGATATAGTAAGGAAGAAAGAAACGGCATGGTGGTTTTGAAGCTTGATATGAGTAAAGCATATAATAGGTTATAATTGAGCTTTTTTAAGCGAATCGTGATGAGTTTTGATTTTTCTCAAAATTAGGTAAGTCTAATTATGAGATGTATAAATATTGCTTCTTTTTATTGTTATAAATGACTTGGTTAGCAATTTAATACAACCACTAATCTAACCATAAAGAGGGCTTTGACAATGTTGTCTATTATCTCTATATTTGTTCATTATAGGTGTAGAGGCTTTTTTTTCTCTATTGTTGCCAGAGCAATAGAAGCTCATCTATAGGCTATCTTTTGGAAGAGACATAAAGGTTTTCCATTTCCTCTTTGTTGATTATAGTCTTATCTTTACTAGAGATTTGATCGAAGTTATCAAAATCTGAAATGAAATTTAATTGCTAGAAAATTTTTTTATGTTTCTTATTGGCAATGTTTAAAATGGATAAGCCTTAGTAATCAATAACATTTTTCAACTTATTTTTGAAAAAGTAAGGAAGATGCATAATAAAAGATAAAAAAAATTTAATTTATTTACATTTGAGTTTCATCATAGATAATGAACTAAATATGAATGCAAAAATATATTTATGTGACTTTCTTTTATATTAAAAGTTTAACTCATTTTTGCTCATGTGATATAGAGTAAATGAATGTTGCAACAAAAAATTAGCTTCAAAGAGAATGTCAAGTTGTATCTTATTCATTGCAATTGGTTGATTATAGGTTAAATTGAAAATAGAAAAAATCTGAAAAAATGTAGAGGTGAGAAGTTGAAGAAAGAAGAAAAATAATTATTTTAATAAACTATAATTATGGAAGAGAGTAAGGAAGTAGTCATTAAAGACAAAAAGCGAGTATGGTGCACTCATTGCACTGTAGTTGAATCCAAATAAGAGTCACCGTTAGATTCATTACCTTACAAAATATCTTATATCTACAAAAAGTTAAACATTGACTTTTTAATTATTAATAATGAGAATATATATTAGATTCTTTCTAAACTTATATGTTGCAAGTTAAAAAAAAAAGAAAAACATTTCAACTAGAAATATCTATCTAATCCTAAACATAACCATGGTACTCTTAAGAAAATTGTACCTAATAAATTTAGAGTAATTATAGTATAATTTTTTTTGTACAAACTAATATGACATGATTTAATTAGTTAGACTAGATATCTCTTGACCCACATGATTTATTTTAATTATTCTATATTTTTATTTAACCAATGAATAAATACCCATCAGTTTGTATAAAATATAGTTGTATAAGAATTTATAACTGTATCATTACTCATAAATTTAACATGATAAGATGACTACACTTTATCAAAGTTTGTTGACTTTCTTGTCACCTAATACTAATCCCATTAATCTCCAACTAATCAAAATGGAACCAAAAGAAAACTACAACACATGCTTTCGGAATATTGTAAGTTTTCATCAAGACTTTGAGAGCTCCAAATCGTTTGACATGTCTACGGTGGACCCTTTTCGCGGAGCGTGATATTCTGGATCCTCGCAGTACCACGAGAAATTAAAACCGCCAAAATGACTACACGAAATAGTAGAAACCAGCTTAATAAGAGAGCTAACACAAGCTTTAAATCAACTTATATGAGAAGGAAGAGTTGCCAAGAATTATGGTGCCGATTTGCGGGGCGCGAATGTCAATTTTAACGAAGATTTTGAGCTATTGAACTCATGCAATTCAGTGGTAGAGATTGAAAGTCAAAATAGCATTTAATGATATAAATTCATCAACCACTGGATTGTATAACAACAACGACCCTAAAATTTGTGTCAGTTAAAGGTTTAAGTTAAAACAACTTGACCCATTATAAACTGCACAAATAAAAGAATGAGAAATACTAACATCTTGTACAATATTTAATGGTTTTAACACAATTACCTTGCAGCAAATTCTAGTTCTTGGCTTATCAGCTCCATTGGATCGAGATTTCCTGATTCAATCATATTTACATATTCATCTGGTACAAACAAAGATTTTATACTTTTCCAAATTCAAAATCAAGAATACAACATTGAAAATAACTAAAGTTTTTTACTCTTGAAAAACTTACTTGTAGCTGGGTTGAACCCTAAGTGAGGGTCGTCCTGTTCCAGTAGCTTTTCAACAACAACAGAGCTATCAAATCCAGCAACAGAAGCAATGGAGTAAACAGGCATCTGCAGATGCTCAAATTATTACCAAGAAATTTTGGAAGCGGAGAAAAAAAACCAAAGTGGGACAAAAAATAAAACCACAAACCTTAAGGGCTTTTTGTACAAGCTGCACACCAATCTTTTGACTCGGGTTTTCAGTTTCTAGTCTGTTCAACTCCTTCGCGGCATGTAATAGTGCGACCCCACCACTTGTAAATAAAAATAATAGTAATAATAACTGAACAAATTTATTTCGTAGAAAAACTCGAGCACTGATATTTAGACAGAAAAATTCGACATAGAGTGAACAAAATCAACAGTTAAACAGGCCAGTTTTTCCATTGTTTTTGTCCGTGTTCTGTCAGTCTTTAGTGCCTTTACAATATTCAAAACAGTTACCTGGAAGAACGGCTCCTTCACATGCAGCCTTGGCAGCACCCAGAGCATTTTTAGCTAATATATTCCTTTCATGTACATCTGCTCTACTAGATCCACCAACCTTAATTATATCAAAACAACCTCATAAAGAAATATTTTTAATAAGAGCTTTCTAGTTAAGGTAATCCATATAGCTAAGCTGCAAGATGTATAAAGTTGCAAAAGCATGTATAAAGTTTCAAACAACCAAACCTTGATAATAGCAGCACCATAAATTTGGGAGAGACGCTGAAAAGGCAATGGCACGAACATGCCCAATAATTAATAAACACCAGTTGAGGGCCTGATCAAGCGTTGGAAGGAAAACAAGCTCCAACAAACCTGATCTCCCCTATGTTGAATATCTGTCCAAGGATTGTTGCCTCATTATAGGTTGATTCGTGATTTGGTATCGTAACCTACAACGTAGGGAACTAAAATATATTTTTTTGAAGAAAAACACAACCTAATCGATATAAGAACATTTTCTACCACAATGTGAATTTAAATCATATATCATTCAATGTGTCGCCTCTTTGCATGACCCAAGCATTAGTGGTATAAATCTCACATCTGACACCCCAGTTGTTACCTAAAAAACACACTGATTGAAGGATCATATTACAATGCAAAATGGGTGTGGGAATTTTCCAAATAAACCTACCCGGCCTCAGGTGAGAATGTCAAGGTCAAGCAATGTCTCCTTACAACTTCCTCTATAAACATTATAAGGTTTGATGACACAGACCTCCAACCAATTTGAAACCACACAATAGTTAAATAAAATATACTACATATTTACTAATAATTGAAATATGCACAATTCTTTAAGTACTTCCCTTTTTCCTCCAAATTTCTTTTATATATTCTCGTGTAATCTCACTTCATATTAGTAAATATTAATGAAATTATCAATTAACCACCTGACTTATATCAAAATTTCAATTTGATATTGATTTTAGTTTTCTATTCTTGAAATTTAAAAGAGAAACAAAGATTTTTTAAATTAGAGGAAAGAGAGAATGGGAGGGAATTGTTTGACTTTTAACAAATAATTTTTTTGGTTTGAAAATCATTAACATATGTTAAAAATAATTAGTTAGTGATTCCACATCATCTAATGATAAAGAACATTAGATGTATTATATAATTTATCCTCTAGGAGTTTGCAGTAAGCTAGATTCACAATAGAAAAATTTTCTTTATTTATGAATCAACCCCAGTGCTCTAATATATTACAATACACCCCTAAATCAAAGGTTTATTATTAGAATAATAATATAATTATAAATTTTTGTACAAACTAATGTGGTGCGATTTAATTAGTTAAATTAGATATTTTTTATCTCACATAATTTATTTTAATTATTTTATATTTTTATTTAACTAATGAGTAAATGTTATGTGGATTTGTATAAAATAAATTTGTATAAGAGTTTATTACTATATTATCACTCTTATTATTATTATTATTATTATTATTATTATTATTATTATTATTATTATTATTATTATTATTATTATTATTATTATCATTATTTGTAAAATTTTATTTGGCCTAGATAGTTCTAGGGAAATGTATTGAAAATCAAATGAAGGAGTATGCTAATTAGGAGATAAAATGAGACTTACTCGAAAACAAACTAAAACTCAAATAAGCCAACAGCTGAACAACTTAAACATAATGTTGTCTAAAAAATGAACATGCATGCAAAAATGCAATTAAAAAAAATCAAAATCACCAAATAAAATCACGCGTCATCATCATCATCATTATTATTAAAGATCAAACCACCAAATGAAATCACACATAATAATGCCAAGATTAGCAAGCTTATTAATAGTACCGTTACCCCCCCTTGAAGGTATTGATAAACCAGAATTCAACATGATTCAAAAGAAAGGTAGATAATTCTTCCACTTATTAGACAAAGGAAACGGAGAAGATAAATGACTTTTATGAGGGTGAAGGATGGACTCGCACCTAATCAAAAGTTAGGATAAAAGGCAACCTCAATAACAAATGTAACCGCCACAAGTTTGGCCAAAAGAAAAAAAAAAGTTTGAATTCCTAACAGAAACCAAACATCCTACTTAGAATTTGCTTTCAAATCCATTAACACTGTTATTCGTCTCCATTGTTGTCCTTGTTAGGATGTGATTGGAATTGAGATGTTATATCTTTTAAACTGCAACCGCTGTAGAAAAAAGCTATACTTATAAAACAAAAGTTAATAATATACAATAAATATAAATTTTAAATAATAATTTTGATCAAAATATTAAAAGTATAATAAATTTTCTATTATATAAGTAAAAAATCATATTAATATATCTTTAAACTACATCAGTTAATATTTAACAAATATTTTATTATTATAACTTTAAGATATAGCTGTTCAACTTTAATTCCAATTATACTCTTAATCAATTAGCAAGAAGATGATCTGAAAAAATCACGACACATTTATAATTATCTCTATTATAATTAGTCATAATCAATGTTATGATTAGTCAATTTCGACCAAGTTTCATAAGTCCCGTAATGAGGGGCCCGTGCACCACGTTTAGAGGGTTGCGTTCTTGCCCAAAAGCCCACAACAATGGGGCATGACAATAGGTACGAAAAAAGTTACCTAATTTTTTTGATAAGTTTCCATCAATATGTACTAACTTAAGTAGTTTCTTTGTTGCCTATAATTATATATAAAAAATGTATTAACTTATGTTAGGAAATTGTGTGCAATGAGACCACTATGCACTTGGACATGTAGTAAGTTGCTTTTGAGATGTTTGCAATACACGAACTAAGTACCGAACTGATCATTTGCCAAAAGTTCATCCTCAACGATACCGGGTCATCCTTGGTGTGTTGACAATCTGCTGGTTTTTTTACCCCCCAAGATTTTGGAAGAACCTAGGATTTTGATCTATAAGAATAGGCTTTCACTTTCGGACTTCGATTTATTAATGGACGCATCGAGGGAGGGCTTCAATTTTGTCATGGACTGTCGATTTATTAATGGACGCATCGGTAAGAGAATTTGAAAGCACAAAATTAAAGCTAAGAGTTTTTTTTTTTTTTTGGATTAACAGATACATCATTTTCTTCGAAGATAACTTAAATTACTGGACTAATTTCCTTTTTTTACCTTAGCTTCCTTTATTGATTGTTGCTGAAGATATTGAAACTGATGTCCTAGGAACTCTCATCATAAGCAATTGTACCCGAATGAAGGTGAGTTTCTAACTTACTTGAAGGTTTGTGCCATCAAATCTCGCGGATTCGAAAAAGATAGGGCTGCTTGCTTGCATGAACTATTGCATTTGCATGGGTGGACGAGTAGGTTCATTTGGTAATTTTATTTCATTACCTGTGTAAATTGATGCCCTGTCTTTCCGTTCTCCATACTGTGACTGAAGTGAATTATATAAACAATGAATCTTCATGGATAATTAAACGTAGGCCCCAGTAAGCAATATCTTTGGCCGTTGATTTACTTTTTGTTTCCTACTGACAAGAGCCCATATCCTTGCTTTTCTATCGATCTGTAATTCTAATCTTTCTCCCGATAAGATATTAGGATGTCTGCATAGACCAAAATTTCATTATGGCCCAATTCTGACCGATAATAGACATCGGGATTTTACAATATTTGAAAGATGACAATTCTGTATATTCTGTTTATTATAGAAGTTACCAAAGAATTTATTAGAGGAATGTTTCCAATAAAATATTTTGTTCCTGCATGTATCCTTAGCTTTTCCAAATTAATCCAGCGGATACATATAATTCAGAAGAATACTTGAATGATTCTTACTGTTTTAGCTCGTAAATATTTATATTGTTTGCGTAAAAATCCTGTCTATGGTGTAGATAGAGCAAGGCAAGAGAAGTTTTTGTCCAAGCAAATGTATATCTTGGCCCAGTCATTGATTTTGGATGACAGTATCAGAGAATGACACAATCATCCTTACAAAAAGCGTCTTTCCATTAAAGACATTGGAGCAGCTAGTTCTAAGCAGGTTTTTATTATGGCTATTCTGTATCATATTTTAACATTACAGGCTTTTCATCGTGTTCAATGGTTATTCAGCGCTTCTGTACTCCCCTTTTTATACACATTACAGATATCTTTGTGTTTTTTTCTTCTGTTCCTAGTTTCTATTTCTTTTTCGTGGAAATCATGGAAAATGCATGATGCCGTCAAATTCAGGGTCCGTACTTGATAGCATTTCAGCGAAGATTGGGCATTTATTATGATAAACGTTTGTTCATTTGGAGTCATCGCTAAGTTTTGAAAGCGATCTTTTTCTGGCTTGTTTTTAGAGTAGCTTGTCGAGGTTTGAAGATGCCCTTCTCCGAAATTGTAAAGCTGAAGGAGTAGAGGGGTCAATAATTGTTGGAAAGCTCCTAGAACAGGTCAAATCTGATCCCGGATACGATGCCACTATAGTTTTCTTTTTTTTTTTCCATTTTTTTTTGGGTCCAAAACGTAGAAAAATAGAAGTGTACTCTCTTGTGAGTTGAGTGTCCTCGTAGAAAAATACGAGGAGGATGTGTTGATATCATCCAGTCCGGAATTGTGGATCCGTTGAAAGTCACAAGAACAGCATTCTTGGAGGCAGCAAGGTAACTAGTTGAACCTCATAAGAATTTCCATGTTGAAAAATTATTATTTTTAAAACAATGTTAATGATTAAGTCAAGAATATATATATATATATATAGTCATGGTATTAATAAATTACAAAGCGTTGACTGAGCTCTGACAAGATGAAGACATAGAAGCTTCACCAATGTGATGGAAGGAGGACAATTGAAAATTTTGCATTTTAAAATTTTACAGCAATGTCAGGAAGGAAATTGGAAGTTTTGCATTTTAACTTTTGATTGGGGCTGCTAAAATGAAGGTGATTTTGTGATCCAATTGTTTTTTTTTTAACCAATTAGTCTTAACAAATCAGAGTTTTGTTTCAAAATGCCAATGAAATTTTGGTGATTTTCTTTTGATGATTATTTTTTGGCACTTTTAGCTTCCTCCAGATGTAGATTTTCTTGTGGAGGGTTTTGTCAAATATTTTGCCAGCTTATGAAGTGAATTCAAAATATCCCGCTGAGTTTCTTTATAATATTGATATTTAGTCTTACTGAAGAGACAATTTTGATTGGAGTACACCAAACGCCACATGCGCACACTTCGTAAGGATCAATTTTCCTAAGAACTATTTGTTTGTGAAATGTGCAACTAAATCAACTATAGAAGATAGAGAATGTAAACAAATTGAGAAGCAACCAGCAAAATCACTGAACCTTAATCAATATCCATGATTAAACACAAAATCAGAACACAAAAACAGAGCTTTTAAGAATTATAAGAATCAGCACCAAACACCAATGTTTGAAGGAAAAATGACACAACTCTTATTGATCATACAATTTCATGAAGAAACAAGAGAGAAAATCATCAAGCACCAGATGATGCACATCAGCTATATATACTGGTGTTTTTGGGAAATATCTGGAAACAAAATAACAGTTTCTTAACGACTTATGCCACATCAACCAATATTTGAAAAAAAGAAAAATTGAAGTCAGTGTTCACTAAGGTCCAAATAATCTTCTTTGATTGCGTTTAGATCCAGAGACTAAAATGCATTGACCTTCACATCAACCTTGACAATTATTTGCTCCGTATAATGGCCTAGCTGCATATAGAGTTGGCGATAAATTTTGAATCCGGCCTAAATCCATAAAGGTAGAGAAGATCTTGATCTGAAAAAAATCTAAATCTGCATATAAAAAAAAAATGAATTTAAATCTTAAAAATTAAGATATGTGTGGATTTAAATTTAAATGTAGATCTAAATGCAAGTGCATTCAGAAAATTAAATATCTGGATCCCTATTATTTTATAAATATTATTTATTTAATTAAAAATATATAAATTAAATTATTGATTTAATATTTATAAGCATAATGAAAGGAGAGGACTAACTAATAGCAAGGATCAAAACTATGCTCTGCTCAAATCATGGCAATGAAAAATCCAGCTAATGATAATCTGACAATTTTGATAAAAGCTGCTTCCACAAGCCTGCTATTTGTACCTTTGGCGGAAATATTAGGCAAATTAACTTGCGTCTTATCCCCCATTGATGAGTGGTTCGTTTGCTGCGTTTCGTAAAAGAAGATAAAGACTGAACATAGAGAGAAGAAAATTTTGAAGCAAATAGAGAATGGATAATGGAAAAAAATAAAAATAAAAAGAATCAGAGATATTATAAATTTTATTTTTCTGTTTTGTGTGATTATTGGTATATAATGTATTTGTTTATGACGATAGGGTTTTCCTTTTATGACAAGGCAACTGCTAATTACCTAATTAAAACCTCAAGCTTATAGATATAAAATCTAACCTTTCTAATTTTGCAATTAGATGAAATGCTATTGATGATGATTTGTCACATAATTATTAGATCACCATATACACAAATAAATTTTAGTATTGATAAACTGAGAACTAGGTATAAGCAGGGAATTTAAACCGAACATGGTGGTAGCTATATAATTTTTGTACCTACTATTTTCCTACTGCAGTATACGAATTGATATTAAATTTCCATCATTTGCAATGCCCAAAAGCTTAAAATTCATGGTGCGACGTTATGCATTTAGTTGTAAAAGTTCACACGTCATAATGACAAGTGATATAAATTTAATAGGGAGTTTTACTTAGGGAGTTTTACTCGTCATACTGACAAGTAATATAAATTTGATAGGGAGTTTTACTCGTCATACTGACAAGTAATATAAATTTGATAGAGCTTTACTCTTATAAAGGTCCTCAAAAAACTGGAGTATACCACTAAGTGGCGAGCACACGGTATTCTTTAGTAAAAGGCAAAAAAATAGTTGGCTCTGTGCTCACCCCACGGCTCTTGAAAGCAATCAGGGGCCGAACGCATATTATATTCGCATGCGGTAGGCGAGGACATGATCTTCTTAGCCATGTGGGATCGTCTTCTATTTCTGCGGAGAAATTAGAATGTCCACGTAATTGTATACTGCGGGCGCTTGATGGCATCTGCATGTAGTCTTTGACTGCCCTTTTGTGAAATTCAGCAGATGTTACTTGCTTATATCGTATTTCTCAACACATTCATGTCATCAAAATGCTAATAAATATGCCATGACATGACAACTAAAATATAGAAGCTGATGAAGAAAGAAATTGCTTGGACTTTCTATCCCAATTCCTGGTGTTGTTCCACAACATTTTGAGCTTCCCAGTTACAGACCACACAGTCGTAGTTGACAACACGTTATTCTATTAGTTACAATGATTTGTCCTGCATCAGCTATCGATCAGATCAAATCAATAAATGTGAATAGTTAAATGTTTACACATTTGAAAATGATATTCGAATTTTCAAACTTAATCTTGAATCGTGTAGTTGCATTAGACTTGGGATTATTGCTACTCTCGCCTGATAATTGTTAAGAACAAACAATCATGGGAACTTCTGATGAACAAAAATTAAAATTGTAAAGTGAGCTAAGTAAATGTTGGCTTAAAGTCAAAATCAACTGACCGAAAATTTTGATGAAGATTGAGGAGTACGCCAGGCCCTCGGGCGACGCATAGGCCTCTCTTTCAGCAGCAAGCTACCAAAATCGCATGCAGACGTGGCCCACACATTGATAACAACAGAAATAATGTACATGTCAGTTTTCACATATAATTAATACCAAATAACAAGGAATTTTGGAACTAGGAATTGTAGAGCTTTAACCCGGAGGGAGCCCTTTCCGAAATTCTCGAAGGCCAGGGCCGAACCCAGGCCTAAGAGGGGATTTGGAAATAGTTTTCAACCAGCAATAGACGCGCCTCGGTTAGAACCTCACAAGCAGCGTCATTGCCCCAAGCGCAAAGACACTTTAGCATCCTCATTGGCTCTCTTCATATATTGATTCCGTCACAGTCTATATTGCTATCTCGTCGACGTGGGACTTAGCTACTATTGCAGGTTAGCTTTTATGTTGTGAGTGAAGTAAAGGATCGAAGTTTGTGCTCTATGATGAGTGGAGGGAAGTAATTGATGCATCTTCGAAGCTTAAGTTTTGTATGTCTTATTTCTCTCCCTTGTATTTTAGTTTTTTAATCCAATAGCACATATACAGACATCGCATTGTTTAGACAAATCAACACTGATTCTACAGAAGTAAGGACAGAAATTTTAAAGCGAATTGGTTTTTTCAGAGCAAAGTGACATGAAAAGGGTCTGTCCTAGTGGAAACATCACTTTTGTGTGGTTAAATAGCCTCATATTCCATAATTGTAAGTTTGTGTACAGGAGCTCCTGTTACTTGTGTCCATGCGGCAGCAGCAGATGCTGGCATTGACAAGTATAGTTTCGTGGATCAGAATTCTTCTGCATTTCTTATTGTAGTAATATACATTCAACAATCCAAGGGAAACTGAATGAATCTGTAAACTTGTAAAAGGATCTGTGAGAAATAGCTTTGTATCATGGTCAGTTTAGTGTAAAATTTTGACGCAGAATTGGTAGGGTGCGCCAGGCCCGCACAGTAGTGCAACGCAAGGGCGACGCGCCGGGGTCACAGTAGCAAGCTACTGCATTGAGCTTTCCCCTAAAAAAATTAATTTAATATCGTGTGGATCGATGATCCACATATCAGATATTAAACTGATAAGAACAGATACTACACTTGATCTTAGCCAAAAGGCCGAGAAAGGTATGCGTTGTTAATTGTCTCGATTCTGCTTTTATAGCTTTGGTCTGCGTCTTGCTCACGTTGTCGTGTCGATGTGGGAAAGAACTTGCCACGTGTGATATATAAATTGTGGTAACTCAACCTTCATTGTTGTTGTAACTCACATTAAGACGAAGCACAGATGGTTCGTCACCAGAAATTGTGTTTCCAAAACTGCAATCGATTTATCAGCAGGATTTAAGATCACAGGACTACTATAGAAATCTAACCTGATATTAGAAGCTCTGCAATGTAATAGTATACTTCTATTACCCTCCAAGGAACTCGTGCTTGCAGAATATTAACAGCAATTCAGAAACATAATTTAGGCTTGATGCAATTGAGTCTTCCATGAAATTTACAGAAACAGGCATCATGAAAACGAAGAGAATCAATTGCTAAGCTAGTGCAGAACAATGCTAACTTCAGAAAAAAAACCGGGAAAATCTGTAATTTTCAATAAACTTTTGAGTGGTGAGTTCATATCAGCATTATACACATGCACACACCGGAGCACTAGATATAAGGACTAGTTTGACGCTTGTAGCTAAAATCCCTTTGCGTCGTTGTTGTAGGGTTTAGATTTGTCAGAGAAGAATAATGGTGGAAGTAAAGAAGAAGAGTGTGCCAGTCTTGCCATGGATGCGAAGCCCGGTTGATGTCACTCTCTTTGGAGACTGCCCTCTTGATCACCTCCCTTGTCTCGACCCGAGGTACCCTCTTCAAACATAATACGTGTTGTTTTGTTGACTTTTGCAGGCATTAATTACTTTTATCCCATTTATTGCAAAATAAGGTTGAAGGTGGCTTTGCAGAACAAGGGTATCTCGTCACTCTTTCCAGTGCAAGTTGCAGTTTGGCTAGAGACAATAGGCCCTGGTCTATTTGAACGAGACCTTGGTATCAATTCACCTACAGGAAGTGGGAAAACTTTGTCTTATGCTTTGCCAATAGTTCAAGCATTGTCCAATCTTGCTGTTAGATGTCTACGTGCTTTGGTGGTGCTGCCTACAAGTGATCTAGCTTTGCAGGTTAACTCTGCTGGATGCATATATTGTTGTTAAAATGTTTTTGGATTGATTGTGGATAATTTGATTGCTGAAATGTCTGTGCAATTTAATAGTCTCTTGTTTATTTCTTTGCCTCAGGTCAAGGATGTTTTTGCTGCGATTGCACCTGCAGTGGGTTTATCTGTTGGTTTGGCTATGGGTCAATCGTCTATTGCTGATGAAATTTCGGAGCTTATTAAGAGACATAAGCTCAAGGCGGGAATCTGTAATGACCCTGAAGATCTTTTACAAGAGTTACAGAGTGTAGTAGATATATTGGTGGCAACTTCAGGAAGGCTAATGGACCATATCAATGCTACTAGGAGATTTATCCCGTGCATCTCTGTTACCTTGTAAGTTGGCTACCCCTACAACTTTAAATACTCTAATGCTAAAGCTCTACTAAAGTATAAACTTACTGAATTCATTTGTTTCCAATTGCTCAACCAGGCCTACTTTGATGGTGAGCTTTGCAGACGCATTGATTCTACAAGTATTTTGAACGTTGCTTATCTTATGCTAACTTTATCAGAAGTCTTGGCAAATTCCACGTTAACATGTACTGCATAGTTTGTTCTGATTAATTTTGTTATTACGTTACTTTCATTGATTCAAAATACCATGTATTAATATTTCTGGCCAATCCAGTTGGACATTTCTTTTATCCATTAATTGGTTGCCGCACCAAACAGACAATATGATTTGTATTTCTTAGGTATACTTATTTTAGGACCATTCATCTGTGGAAAATCACATTCAATGATTGTGACCAGACCAAGCCCTAGCCAATTATCTTGGCACACTTCAATATGGATCATTTTGTTTGCAGTAAACTAGACTCTTTCTGAGATACGAAATATTGGATTTCACTAAGTTGATTCTTAGGAAATCTCGAATCAGACCATTTGTACGGACTTCAACAAAGGAAGCACAAACCTCTTCGACGTTGTGGGTCGCGCCTCACGGCAGGCACTGAATAAAAAAAAATGAGAATATTACATATTACCTCTTTCTTGTTAATTACCAAGAATGATGTTAATGCGCAAACAGATAAAGAGTAGCGAACTCGGAGAGCGAAAGGCTCAATAAAAATAGTGCACAAATCAGGATGAGGTGAGAGGGTTGATGTTGGTCGATCAGGAAAAGCACATCCTCAACCTCGCCAACTAGAACTACTTTATCTGCCTGGAGCTGGTTGAGCTTAGTAAACATGATTATTTTTGTTACTCAGGTTGTTGACGAAACTGATCGATTGCTTAGGGAGGGATATCAGGCTTGGCTGCCCACTGTGCCCCAATTAACTCGATCAGATAATGAAAACTGCTTTTTTGATGCAAGTACTTTTCTGCCTTCAGCATTAGGCCTTTAAAAACCATAAGAAGATGGTGAGTGCTTTGTTGATTTACTTCCCTTTCCTTTACCTATACTTTTAAACTAATATATATATATATATATGTTGATGTTGGAACTTGGGACCAGTGGTCCGTGCTCTGCAAACACCTGTAAATGAAGTAACTAAATGACTAATGCGAATCATCAGTATTTATTAAAATTAGTATTCCCCGCTGATTGTTGAAGGCGAAGGGCTTGTTATGATAGATCTGGGAAATCCGGTGACTTCTTCTGCTTCCAAGAGTTTTTTTTTTTTTTCGGTTTTGTTTTCGTCTTTTAACACATTATTGCAATTTGTAGGGCTTTATCTTATTTAGTTCTCTCAATATGATTGTCTAGGAGCACAAAATATTAAGAATATCTTATTTTCCAATTGGAGTTATGTTTTGCATTTGTATTTTCACAAAGTTTCCTTCATTAGAACGTTGAATTGCACTCCTTGAGATATTTGGCGTTGTTAGAATAATATTTCATGTTTGTTGCTGTGGGATTGAAAGGTGCTTTAAGGATAAACCTTCCTAGACTTGTGAAGATAGTTTTATCTGCCACGTTACCTAAGATCCAAATAAGCTCACTCAGCTTGATCAGCAATACCCTTTGTCCCTGACCACGAGGAAACTCGTTATAAGCTTCCAGAAAGATTGGAGTCCTACAAACTGTTATGACATCATAACTGCACTGATTGAGCCACTTTCTTTTGTCATCTATGTTTCGTTTTCTGTTATGGTATTGAAAATCAGGACTAAACTTTACAGTTAAAAAACGTGTGTAGAAAGGATTCTAGTTTGTTAAATAATGAATATGATGAATATCCAATCTTGTCATATTCATAACTTGAATTTAAGAAACACCTAGGGTTTTCTATAAGACCACAAATAATCTGAAAGGCAAACTATGGATATTAACAAAACAGACTGAAATCCTTTTCTTTTTCTTTGCACTGTAGAGAGCTTAAAAATCACATATTTCTTTTTTGATGCATCACAATTCAATAGTGATCTTAATTTAGATCCATGGTTTTCTTCCTTTCTAAATAATTTTGACAATTTTATATGCTCTTTCTATTTTAGGCTGTTAATATTTTTTGTATTAGGATCATTATTGCTCAGATCATTATTGCTCATTTGCCCTTTTTTTTTTTTTTTGCTTACACCATTGAGATCTTATAAGCCTGATTCTTATTCTTAAATGCAACTAGGATGTAAAGAAATATTTAATAACTAGAAAGATCTTATGCATTCTGTTCAAATTCTTACTTTTACTGATACAATGGTCATAGCTAATAATATCTGATTGTGTTTCGAATATGTTTTTGCCTAAAGTTTCGCTTGTAATGTTGCATGTTCTCCTATTGCATGTTAGGAATTATGCTTGTGCTTTTCTTCATACCCGTGCTCTCCCAACCCCTATCTTTATATGTGTCTATTAATCTCTATCTTATGCAGATTTGTGAGTCAAAGCTAGAGCCCCTATGTTTGGTTGCCCTTCTTCAAAGTTTAGGAAGGGAGAAATGTATTGTCTTTACATCATCTGTGGAGTCAACTCACCGTCTCTGTACACTACTGAACTATTTTGGTGAATTGAGAATAAAGATAAAGGAGTATTCAGGTCTTCAACGCCAATCTGTAAGAAGGTAGATATCCAGATGTATTTCTTTGTACTGATAATAGAAGTTGTTCTGCATTTATGATAAGCTGTTGCAGCCATCAACTAGGAAACAAGTGTGTTCACACAATTTTTCACACAATTTTTCACACAATTTTTCAACTAAATACAAATTTTCGCTTTAAACACTTGTCTCCTAATTCATACTTTTTTCCCAATTTGACAACATTTGGATTCAACTGGAATGGAAATCCGTGTTGCGGCAAGATGTTGAAGGCATTTCGGGAAGGGAAGACACAAGTGCTTTCTTCCTCAGATGCAATGACTCGTGGGATGGATGTTGAAGGGGTGAACAAATGTCATTAATTTTGATAAGCATGCCTATATCAAGGCATATATTCATCGTGCTGGCCAAACTGCAAGAGCTGGTCAGATTGGCCGTTGCTTCACTTTGTTGCATAAGGATGAGGTGTGTTTCCATCTTGATTCCTTTCAATTTCTAGGTTTACTTTTCATCGCTGCATGGATCTAAATCACTCCAATTTATTTTCCATCTTGTCAGTTATCTATTGTAGGGTCTAACTTGAAGTGTTGTTTACGGTTGAGGTTGATTTGAACTTGAGACAGAGGGCCAGACAACCCAGACCTAAAAAACCAACTGACTAGATTTTCTTTCATTATTGTTGGCTTTATGTTCAGGAAAACGGGGCAATTGATAGGAGCCGGTTCCATCAGCGCAGGGTCTTAGAAGTGGGGTGGCAATGACTGTTTTTCCCTAAACCTACTGTCATGGCTTCTTTTAGATATACAAATTCAAATGTGAGACATACCTCTGAAAATGCTAGACTTTGCCTGAGCATGATCACTTCGTTGATCCCAATTTAGAGAGTATGACATGAGATTTGCCCAAATCCTTTGATTTTCATTTGGCCTACTAATGGATGGGGGTAGGGTTTGTTTCGCTATCTTGTTTCAGCTTGCACCCTAAGATCGCTTGATTCAGTATCCAAATCATTTATGTACTCTTGCAAATGTCAGTTGTATTTTATAGTTGAGTACTAACTATTGTTGCAGATGTCAGCTATGTATTGACTATTTTTTAATATCAGATTTTAGGAGATTTAGTTTTTAATTTTCAAGGATACTAATTTGTAATAACCTATCTATTTTTATCTTTTTTTTCTTAGGGTCGAATGTTTATAAATAGACATTCTTTTCTATTGTAAAAGAAATGAAATTAAAGAGATTTTTGAATTTGCATATGGTATCAGAGCAGCTTTTTTTATCCAAGCCTCTAATTTTTTTCTTCTTCCTCCATTCTAAAGTTCAAACCTTCCTATGGAAAAGCCAATAAGCCCTACACAAAAATCAAAGATTTCCTCCTATTATGTCACAAAACAAAACATCTCTTTAGTGTCTTTAGGTACTAAAGACCCCTCTTTGCAAATAACTTTTCACAAGTTAAATGGTAGAAATTTTTTGCAATGGTCTTAATCCATCACCCTATTTCTTCATGGTAAAAGTTGATTAGGGTATATTACAGGGGAAACCAAAGCCTTTGATGTGTTAGATCTTGGTTATCCACAGTGGGATGCTGAAAATTCAATGATGCAAGCATGGTTGATCAACTCAATGGACGTGGATAGTGGTAGGGCTTATCTCTTTCTACCATCTACAAAGGAGCTTTGGGAAGTCGTGATAGAAACCTATTCTGAACTTAGGAAAACGGCTCAACTCTTTGAAATCAAGTCACAATTATGTGACCGAAAGTAAGAGAGTCTTTTTATAACTCAGTATGCAATTCTTTAAACAATATTTTGCAAGAACTAAACCTCTACTATAAATCCCAGTGGAATTGTTTTGAGGATGCCATCAAATATAAGAGGATGCTAGACAAAGAGCACCTTTTTTATTCCTTTATGGACTCAACAAAGAACTTGATGAAGTTTGTGACAGACTACTAGGAAAGAATCATCTACCCTCTATCTAAGAAGCTTTCACTGAGGTGAGGCATGAAGAAAGTCAAAAGAGAGTCATGATAGGATTGGTAAAGGAAATTAAGACGGAAAGATCAGCGTTGGTGATTAAAAAGATAGATCAATTAGCTGCTGAAAAGGATAAAAACATGAAGAACATCCTTACTGTGACTATTGTCACAAGAAAGGATATACCCGAGACTCATGCTAAAAACTTTATAGAAAACTAGCAGATTGAAAACTAAAATGCTTGAAAGAAGCAAAAGGAATGGTGACAGAGAAAACTAATCTGTTTTCCCTCACAAAAGATTAATTTAAGATGTTATAGCAGCTTCTCATACAAAATCAACAAGCAAAAAGAAATCACATGACCTCCTCTACTTGTAATAAAGCCTATATAGGTAACCCATTAACCTTTAATATCTAATGCCTCAAAAAGAGTCCTTGGATTGTTGATTTAGGGGCCACAGACTATATGACAAGGTCTTCTCAATTTTTCTCTAGTTATACTCTATGTCCAAGTAATTATAAAGTGAGGATTATTGATAGATCATTAACTACTGTTGCTAGAAAAGGAATAGTAAAACTATCAAATTGTCTGACACTTTTTTTAGTTTTACATGTCTTAAATCTTAAATATAATTTTTTTTCAATCAGTAAACTTACCTCGGACACAAAATGCGTAGCTAAATTATGTGATTCTAAACGTCTATTTTAGGATCCAATTTTGAAGAGAATGATTGGGAATGCGAAGGAAAATAAGGGGCTATACTATCTCGAGAATAAAGGACCTGTGAAAGGACAAGCTCAAGTCTCTCGATATGGATTTATTTCTTCTGACATAATGTTGTGACACTATAGGTTACGCCACCTGAGCTTTTCGTATCTAAAAACCCTGTTTCCTTCCTTATTAAAAAATAAAGATTTGAGTTTATTACATTGTGATTTTTGTCAAATGACTAAACGAACACATGTTTTATTTCTTGCTCGTACTTATAAACCATCTCAACCTTTCTCTTTGATTCATAGTGATATTTGGGGTCCTTCAAGGGTTAATAACTTGTCAAAAGTAAAATGGTTTATTACTTTCATAAATGACCACTCTAGGACTACTTGGGTGTACCTTTTAAAAGAAAAATCTAAAGTTGGACAAACTTTAAATAGTTCCATGCCATGGTAAAAATTTAGTTTCAAACTGACATTCATGTGCTCCGCATAGATAATTGAACTGAGTATTTCAATTCTCTTTTAGGGAGTTACCTATCACAACAAGGAATTATCTACCAAAGCTCTTGTTCCAGAACACCACAACAAAATGGGGTTGTAGAATGTAAAAATAGACACTTTTTAGAGGTTGCTTGAGCCATTATGTTCACAGCTAATATGCCAAAAATATATTAAGGAGAGGCCATTTTTACAGCATCCTATCTCATAAACTGTATGTCCTCTCGAGTTCTTAAATTCAAAACACGAATTTCTGTTTTTCTTGATAACTACCAACAAAATTACCTTCTTACCTCTAATCTTGCACTCAAAACTTTCAGTTATATAGCTTTTGTATATCTCCTAAGTCTTCAAAGCAAGACTAGTAGCAAAAGATTTCACACAAACCTATAAGGTGGACTACCTATAGACTTTTACCCCAGTGGCAAAGCTTAATACTTTAAGAATTATTTTTTCTCTTACTATAAATTTGGACTGGCCTTTTAGCAAATTTTATATCAAGAATGCCCTCCTAAATGGAGAATTGGAAGAGGAAGTTTACATGGATATGCCACCTGGTTTTGAAGAAAAATGACCTATTGGAAGAGTTTGTCAATTAAAAAGGTCTCTTTATGACCTTAAACAATCTCCTAGGGCCTACTTCAACTGATTTGAGAAAGTCTTAAAAAACTTAAGATACTCTTAGGGGGAAGTCGATCACACTATGTTCTACAAACTATCTAAAGAAGAGAAGTTAGCTATTTTGATCGTGTATGTTGACGACATTATACTAACAGGGAATGACAAAGAAAAGATGGAATGATTGAAGGCAAAATTAGCTTGTGAGTTTGAAATCAAAGATCTTGGACTACTACATTATTTTTTAAGAATAGACATATCTAGAACAACTAAAGGTATTCTAGTTACATAGTAGAAACACACCCTAAATTTGCTAAAGGAAACTGGCATGACTGACTGTAAATCTACTACCACACCAGTTGAACTAAATAACAAGTTGTGTCTTGAAGAAAATAGTCCACTTATAGAGAGGGGGAGATATCAAAGATTAGTAGGAAGATTAATTTATCTTTCCCATACCAGACCTAATATTGCTTTTAGAGTTAGCTTAGTAAGCCAGTTTATGCACTCTCCAAGGGAAGTTCACTTAGTGGTAATAAATTGGATACTTCAATACTTGAAGTCAACACTAGGAAAGGGACTTTATTTTAAAAAGCAAGAAAAAAGGAATGTTGAAGCTTTTGTTGATGCGGATTGGGCTCAAAACATCATGGATAAGAAGTCTACAACAGGATATTGTACTAAAGTGTGGGGAAATCTTGTAACTTAGGGAAGGAAAAAGCAAACTATAGTGGCACGAAGTAGTGCAGAAGCAGAGTTTCGAGTACTAGTACATGCAATATGTGAGCTTATATGGATATAACGTGTTCTCAAAGAATTGCAATTAATAAAAAATAACCCTATGCAATTTTTTAATGACAATAAGGCAGCAATTAATATTGTTCATAATCCTGTCCATCATGACAAGACAAAACATGTGGAGGTAGATCAGCATTTCATTAAAGAGAAATTAAAAATTAGAGTTATTTGTTTGGTGTATATTCCTACAGGACAAAAAGCTGTAGATATGTTGACAAAAAGAATACATGGACACAAGTTTGAAGAGTTTGTATGCAAGCTGGCCATGAAGAACATCTAAGCTCTAGCTTGAGGGGGAGTGTTACAGATGTCAGCTGTATTTTATAGCTGAGTGCTAACTATTATTACAGATGTCAGCTGTATTTTACAGCTGTGTATTGACTATTTCTTAATATCAGATTTTAGGAGATTTAGTCCCTAATTTTTAGGGATATTGATTTGTAATATCCTAACTATTTTTATTTTTTTCCTTAGGGTCTAATGTATATAAGTAGGAATTCTTTTCTATTGTAAAAGAAATGAAATTAGAGAGATTTCTGAATTTGCTCACACATTCAAATTTTTGCATTTCTCTTTAGATCCTGCAAATTTTTCATAGTTGATTGTGCAGGTTTGTCTGGTGGGGTGCTCGATCCCCTTGCTATTATGTACTTCTGATAGACTACAAAAGAAGAAAGATTGCAAAACGGCAAGAGTAGATTAAGGCAGAAGAATTATGCTTTGTAAATAAATCCTGCACAAAGTTAACTCCACATGTTTCAGGTGAAGCGTTTCAGGAAGCTGTTACTGAAAGCTGACAATGACTCCTGTCCTGTTCACTCTATCCCTTCCAGTTTGATTGAGTCATTCCGTCCAGTTTGTAAATCTGGTAATTTTTTGGCTTTGACACGTTAATCTTAATCATGAGTGCAATTAACCTAGTTTAGGAAATATTGGATCAGAAAGTCCTTCAACGTAATCTTGAAGGTTGATAACTTAAGCATCTTGTCCAAGTCATTTGCTAAGTTGCTCTAGCCGTGTTGTATGCCAGTAGATAAATGGATTGAGCAACTCAGCTAGTGATTTGGCCTTCGAAACTTGCATCTCTATGTATTTTAACTAATCATGGTGGAAGGGGCGGAGGGTATATAACCATTGGGTTCTTTGTATGAAGGTGATGTGTGGTACGAGGAGACATTTCAGGTGAGGCCTTTTGGAAAGTTAGTTTCATTTTGCATGGAGTGAACCACGTAAGAAGAAGCTTATACCAAACAAATGGAGACCGAGCATTGGGGAAGGGAATGGTTGCATTTTGCATGAATCATGGACAATGTCAAAACTAGTTTATCTTCTTTCTTGTGGAATGTTACTATATTTTTCTCATCACTGAGTCATTATAATCTTTTTGGATGTCTCAGCTCTGGACAAGTTAAAAGAGACAGTTGAAGCAGAAGCACACAGAAAGCACACAATTGGGTTGAAGCTATCAAGAATGGGCAAAGGCAGAGTAACAGGCCGTGCAAAGCAGTAATTTATCCAATGTTATGACTATTAGGATAATTATGGGTGTCATACTATCTGGTGCAAATGCAAACACTCTTCATCATCGAGCAAATTGCAAGAGTCGATCAATATGTCAGAGCTTGGGACTTTGGACCTTTTCCTGATCACTTCTTCTACTTCTCATTCCAGCAGACTAATACCGGACAGCATCCTTAGCTTGTTGAAGTTTTAGCAACATTAAAAGCAAACAGTTGCAAATGTATTACATTTTTGTACAAGTAGGAAACGTAAGATTAGAGGTATTGTGATAGCTTGTGAAAGTAATTTTGTTGTATACTTACGGCTTTGTAAAGTAACAAAGTGTATATTACAACTTCTAATCATTGGAATAAAAGACCTTTCCAGATAGCTTGAAGAAAATTCCAGTGATTGAAGTTGCTGAAGTAAAATTGGTACTTTTAATCCAAAATTACATGCAACTCTTATACATCTCTTCAAATCGATGCCGATTGTTACTTGCTGGATGACTTTTTAAAATATCATTCTATTAATAGACAGAGCAAATAGGGAAGAAAGACGATTGCTCTATTTTTTTAACTTCTTCCTCGAGATATCAAAGTCGCCGTGACATTGTAATTATGAATCTTATGAACGTCGATTGAATATCTTTCGTTCGACCACCGTTTTCATGCCAGCAAGACGCAAGTTATTAGGTGAAAATCACCAGATAAGATTGCATTTTTTATGGAAACTTTTTAACTCTGTACAACATATAACAGAACAGCATATAACTACAGCCTCTGCAACAATCTAAGCAAGTCTCGGTCAATAAAGCCAAACTCTCTAGACTCCGTTAGCAAAACAACGAAAGATCAGGAAACACATGTCTCACAAGCCATTTCTAAGGCTTGTTAATCCTCAAAGATCGGAAATTTTGTTGAATTTGAACTTCCCGAAGAAAATACTTGGAATCAGAAGCAACAACAGCTGAAGCTGATAAGGGAGTGGAGCAGGAAGAAAAACTTCTTGGAGTTGAAGCAAGAGCATCACTTCCACTTACATCTTTCTCCTCTTCACTAATAGTATCCATCATTTTAGCAGTCCGGTGCCTCATGACACTAATGAACTGTGGCGGTGAAACCTCCATAACAAACTTTGCAATTCGAGAATTTGCCATCTTTCCTCGCTTATATGGTTTACTTATGCACTTTTGCTAGGGAACGAAGCAAGAAGCTTGTAACGCAAACCAAAAGAACGATAGTGCTCTTTTGCAGGTGGGCTTGTTTTTGGATGACCATAAGCACATGCTGCAGGCACATATTTTGTATATGGGTAAGAAAGAAATGATTAGGCTGGTATTGAGTCAATAGTTACAATCAAAGACGACAGGAAGTCCCAGCAGCTTGTGCCGCCACTCACTGATAATGTTACTTGCAGGAGCCGGATGATTCTCAACCATTGCTCAGGAGATTACTTCGGTGGTGGGTTCCATTTTGGTGACGTGTCAAAGCTTGGGTGGAAATTTGAGATATCTCTTAAGACATGCCTTTTGTTTCTATCAATAGCTTCCAACTTTGCACTTTTCCAGCTTTAACTGGGATGTATCCGGTTGTTTATGACACATGTCAGTTGATTTTTCCATGATAAATATTAGGACTATCGCCAGATGACAAAGCCACAAGATGGAAACTAAACTTTGTGAGTGGATCAATGAGGGGGTCACTAATCCTCTATCCTATCTGATACCAGAATATTGTTGGAGAAACGAAGAATGTCACTGATTCTTAGAAGTCCGTAACAAACAACAGAAACAGGATCAGTTCTCTTTTGCAGGTGGGTTTGGCTTTGGATGAACATAAGCACATGCTACAGGCACATAAGCTGCAAGTAACAGCTTCGAAATTTCCCACTTCCATCACCTCGCATTGGGACCTCTTTCTCTCTCCTCTAGCACCCGTGGAAGTTCCCCATTGGCTGCTGTTACTTACGGAAGCCGTAACATAGATAGGTCCATTTTATAAAGGTATGAAAGAAATGTTTAGGCTAGGATTGAGTAATAGTCACAATCAAGGAAGACTAAAGAAAAGTCCTATCAGCTTGAGCCGCGACACACTCTTGATATCAACTGCAGGAGATAAGATGATTCTCGGACAATGCTCCAAAGATTACTCCAATGGCTGGCTCCATTTTTTTTTGGGTAATGTTATTTATTTATTTTCTACCACATTATTCTCAATATGTTAAAAACTAATAATTAAGTCCCAATAATTTACCTTATTGATGCTGCTCATGCTAAGTATACGTAACTTATATCTAATCCAAGATTTGTACCAATGTACTAAAGTATTGTTTAATTGAACATACGTCTTGAGTTATTAAATGTAACTCTTTTAATATATATTTGGAATGCAATTTTTAGGATAACTTTAGTATGTAGGTTATGATAGGATGGAAATGTGACCGAATAAGATGGAATGGAAAGGGATATCTTAGAATTAGCTAGAATGGATTGTAACAACGCTTTTTTATTATTAAAATTACTTTAAAATAGATGAATATTTAGTTAATCATACTTTGATTGAACTAATACAAATAAAAATTCATTTAATGTAGAATTAAAAAAATTGGTTATAAAATATTCTAATTTTTTTTATTTATAATAACTTATATCATAATATTACAATTTACAAGAAGTTGTTGTTGTTGTTATAAACTAAAATTTTGTGTTATTGATTATAATTGATTATACCAATCAACCTCGATGATATCAATTAAATATAAATCATAATTTAAATATATTTTTTTATTTTTATTTATTAATTATATTTTAATTTAATTTTATTGTTATTTAATAATCTATTAGTTTATCCAAAATTTTATATTTGAATATAAATTTAACAATTACTTTGATTATTAATTTAATGATTTATTTAAAATATAGATTTGAAATTATAAAAATATTTAATAATTATATAAATTAAAATAAAATTACAATTTTATGTGAAATTAAAATGATATTTAGTATAATTTGTGATTTGCATTATTAATATATATTTTTTATTACATTTATCACATATTAATGTAATTTTAATTTTTGTAATTATTATTTTTAATTGAGTTAAAAATATAATCCTAACCCAATTAATGCCATGGCCAGCCTTGGAATAAATTCCTTTAAAAATTTGAGATTATTTTGTAGACCTAGGATGAGGTAATCTCGTACTCTTAAGAGCAATAAATATGGGATTATGATAAACTTTCAAGGAAAAAAAAAAAAGCACCAATTCTATAACCAAATGCACTCTAAAGTTTAAAAAGAAATCAATATAGTAACTTTGTATTGTATTTATTGATGCAAAAATCTGGTCAATTAAAAAAATGGGGTAATTTAATAAATAAGACACAAAAAATTAAAGTGCTTCAACACTTAGGTGGTATTTAATATTATTTTTTTGTCTGAAATCAGAATGGATAAAAAAAGTTTGAATTCTAAATAAATGTCAATGTCTAAATCTAAATAGTATGTTTGTTTTTTACTCTTAATTGCTAAAAATAAATATTAAGTTGTTTTTTTAATTTAAAAAATTAGAAAACTAATATTTTTACATTTATACCCTTACAAATTATAAATGCTAAATAAATAATAAACATCTCAAAGAATATAAATGAAATAATAAATTATCATAACATAAACCATATTCAATTGAGTACAACTCTTTAATATTCTATATTATATATGTTAATCAATTTTAGTTTAGTTTATGAAGTTTTTATATGAAAATTTTCAAAAAAAATTATGAAGATAAATAATACTAACTTGAACAAAATAAAAAGATAAAAATAATAATACTCTATCACTATATGTTATCACAAGTTATATAAAAGATGGGTAATAATGTTAATTATTGAATTTTATTTAAGTAGAGATGAAAATTAATTAATTAGATAATGATATTTTAGAAAATATTGTTAATGATATCATTCATACTTTTTAGAATAAGTGAAAAGTTATAAAAATTAGCTTACTATCTTAATAACTTAATGACACATAATTTTCATTAGGTTAAAAAAATAGATTTAATTACTTGATTGATTGAGTTTAAGTCAATTAAGTCATCAAGTTATAAAAAAAAGAAAGAAAAGAAAAGACCCCCCTTAGTCGACTTGCATGGGCTGAAACAATAAAATGTATAATCAAGCTTCAAGTTTTTCCTCCCTCTCTTTGGGCTGCCATTGCTTGTCATTTTTTCTTGTTCCGAGAGGCATCCTATCTATAGTATTTCTAAATAACTCATAGCTTAAATAAAAACTTCTCTTAATAACCTTTATCATTTAGATTTACAACATTATCTCTAATTAGCACTCATCTCTTTTTGAAATTCTTCCTTTTCAAATTCACAACAAACTTCTGAATATTTATGGATTCTTCAATTTCAATGAGTTTAGACATAAATCTTCATAACTGGACTTTTTTTTCTAAGCTTAAATACAACTTCTAATAGTTGGACTTAAACACAACTCCCAATAGCTGGGCTAAAATTAAATTTCAAATAGTGGGATTTTCAGTAGTTGGACATAGCTTTAAATATTTATAACTCTATTTTAGTAAATTAATATACTGATATTTATAATTAAATATATAATTAGAACTTACATTATTATATTAAATTTATAAAGTATATATTTAGATAAATACTCTTTACAAAAGAGAGATATCTCAACTCTATTCATATTTCATAAGAAAGTAAAATTCGTTTTATAATTATTTTCACACAATTAAATTTTTTAATTGAGAAAAATTAAATTCGTAAACTCAAATCATTATTCTAATAATCATATTTAATTTTAAAAATAATGATTCATCACTAAATTAAAATATAAATGACAGTGGCTGGACAATAGCTAAAGCTCCAAACCGAGTCGAAAAAGACTTCTGCGAATTGCGCTTAGCTCAAGCTCCTAACTCTTTGCTAAGCTTAAATGCGACTTCTAATAGTGGGACTCTTAGTAGTTGAACTTGGATACAACTCCAGCAGCTTGGCTCAAATAAAATTTCAAGGAGCTGGATTTTCAGCCACTGGGCTTAGTTTTAGCAGCTAGGCTTAGCTAAAGATCCAAACAGAGCTGAAAAAGACTTCATGAAGCTTGACCAAGGCCTTGCTTTTTAGACTTTAATAGCACCCTTCTTTTTATTGTTTCCTCTTTTTGAATTTATATTTTTGTGTAATTTGGATAAAGCTTGACTGAAGCCATCTTTTTAGACCTTATGACACCAATCCTTTTATTGTCCCCATTTTTTGACTTTTTCTTTTGCCTTCTTGAAAATACTTTTTATTTGATAAGTGCTACTATCCTTTATATTTTCGTGCGCTTGCCCCCGATGTAGTGAAATATTGACACAATGGAAATTCACGTAAAGGAGTCAACAATTGTACGGCCTCCTCAGGAAACGCCCAAACGTTTCCTACAGAATTCTAACTTGGATTTGTTAGTGCCATCAATTCACTACCCTGGTGTGTATTTCTATCGGCGGCCAAATGATTCACCCAACTTCTTTGAAGCTGGCTTGCTGAAGGAGGCTTTGCGCAATGTTCTTGTGCCATACTACCCTATGGCTGGACGATTTGGAAGGGATGAAAATGGCATAACTGGGATAAACTGTAATGGAGAGGGAGTTTCGTTTTTGGAGGCTGAAACAAGTTGTGTTATGGATGATTTGGGAGACTTTGAATGAGGCTTGAATCTTCTGAAACTTGTTCCCAAAGTTGAATATACAGAAGATATAACTTCTTATCCATTGCTGGTGATACAGGTATAAGAAATCATCATAACCTGTGCTATCGCAATGAAACTTTCCAATGCATTCAAAACCTTTCTTTTCTTTTTTATTTTTATTTTTTGGCATCCTCGTTTCATTAAAAGGACAACGTCAGCAGTAGATACTAAATTGATTAACACGTATCCAAACGAGTAAATTTTTTCTTCTTTATCCCTTGAATGTGATGTTTTATTTAACTACATGTATTCCAGAAGTAGTATCGCACCTAGAATTTTGGAATTCATTAGACAAACCCATCCGGACAAAGAATTACATGTCCTAACAACTAGAGTAGAAGCATAAAACACAAGTGTACCACTATAGCACCTACAATAGTAAACGTAAAAAATATTTTGGACCATAAGTAATATTAAAAGCAATAGACGTACGAAAAAATAGTAATGCAGATGTCACTATAGTATAAAGAATTAGGAGATAATTTATTTGATAATTTATACCATCAAAGTTTTGATAATTTATTTGCATTTTCTTCATCTATATTATCTTCTGCTTTTTGTATAATCTCTTTACTGCCAAAGAAGAGAAAAGAGTGAAATTTGAATGAAGGAAGATGCTGAGGCAAAAGCTGGCCTTTCAAAATTTTGTTAAAATTGGTTATGAAAATATACTTGTAAAAGCACGCTTCGAACTCCTAACTTACATCTAAAACACCTTTCTTCAAAACAACGTATTATCAATAGAATCGAGACAATAGAGACCGCATTTAAAAGAAGTTTTTAGAAACTTAGTAGAAACTTTTACTAAAACAAAAACTTGTTCCAGAAACTCTTTTCCCTTGATTAGTGACAAGCACCGGCCCTTTTCTATACTTAAAATATAAATTGTATTTATTCAGCAAACAACTTACTTGTAAATCGTTTTCCAATTGATATCTAAATCTACTAAGTACGAAAAGGAATTTTTATTGCTTATAGTATGCATGCAAAGGTATAGTTTCGTGTTGCTTAAAAGTGTTCCCTTTTCTTTCAAGTATGAAAAGGAATTTTTATTGCTTCTTAATTTTATTCTTTAAATTCTTTGGCAAAGCGCACAGCTGACCTTATATGTTTGGTCTTAGTTATAAAAGTCTTTTTGGGAGAGTGTGTTTTGAATAGATTTTTTTTTATGTTGAATCTTCTTTTATTAATTTATAATCATCAAATTCATGATGTGCCTAATAAAATTGTCTACCAATTACTTGGCTTCTCCACTCTTAATTTAAGCTGCTTCTGTCAACTGAGATGTTTACATGACCAAGCAAATTTTATTGCAAAGAGTGGAGGTCAAAACTTATGAAGCCTTAATATTATTTTATGCTAGGCAGGCATAAGTCTTGACTGTTCCTACACAACGGGTTTAATATCTATAAGATAATTCTACACAAGAATTATTAGATGCTGCAAAAGTAATTAAAACGACCATTGCTATCTTTTACCTAAATTAGTCTGTCTAGTCTAGATCTAAGAATATTAATTGACTTAGTAATCTATAATCTAGGAGTAAGGTAAGGTTAATACAATTTTGTTATAAGCTTGTTCCCTTATAATCCATTTCCATGGGTTCATATTTAGATAAATCTATGCATGCTAAGGGTATGCTAAAGATAAGACAACATTTACAAGCAAATCTTGCTAAAGGGGTAGATTTACAAAGACGGTCTACTTTTGGTCAAGTTATATTTTCTGTTTTATATTGAATATCCAATATAATATTTAATCCTTTAACGTTTATTTCTGATATAGTTAAGTCATTAAAAAATTTCTTAATATATATTTGTTTATATAATGCTCTTTTTATTACATGTTGTTTAATTTTTAAAATTTGATGTGCTGAAAATCGATATTCTCCTTGGGAATAAGGGAGAATTTTTATTTTTCAAGCTCATCCCATTCTTTTCTTAATATTGATTTTTGTATTATTTGACGACAATGATGCTTGATGTCTAATATATGGCATTTATACTATAATGCAATGATTTGATTATTTAATTCTATATTAACAGTTTCTAATGCAATTATTTTTTCATTTACATGTTTCCACTTCATTTTCTAGGTGATACCTTATGTTATTAAGCTTTCTAATTGTGCATGCCATGACTTCACAATAATTATAAAATTTTATGGGTGTTGATGATGCACTATGTAATGGTTTAGATAGATGGGCAACAAAATAACTTGGTCGTATTTCCTTTCTAGCATAATTCATTGCTTTATGTAATGCTTAAAATCCTTTAAATTGAGGATATTGATAATTGATTTGTTAAATTAACTATCTCCTACCAATATTTAAAAAGTTTTATTTTTTACCTCCAACTAATACATAAAATGCAAGGTTTTTGCTGTCTACTTTATCATTAATCAGTCTAAAAAAACACATAAATGCATTGAGTGCTTTTATTTTATCTTTTAGATTATGAAAACTCCACAGATTGCCTAAGATGTATTGCTAACTATCTAATAATTTAAACTTACATTTAAAACTTAAATATAATAGTGAAGATAGAAAATTGATACAAAAACTTAAAGGCATAGTAAACAAAGAATCTTAAGTTATTACCTTTTCCAATACACAACTAATATAAAATCATACAAACGGATACAAGTATTCTAAGATGGATAAAAATATTGTTACAAAAATCTAATAAGGATAGCCCAAAAGAAAAGAAGAAATAATAACGCTTAGAAGTGGCAAGTCTACAAAAATTGAAGGAACAAATCGAGCACAGAAACAGAAATCTTAGGAATAATAAATCTTTTAAATTCATTTTATTTACATATGCAAAACGATAGTTTTACAATAAGAGCGGATTGTAATAATATTATAGGCTTTTATAAAAAATACAAAAGAAAAACTTTGAAAAGAAAAATTCTTTTATTGGTAAAAGTTGCATACATTTCTTAGAAGTAATCACTGGAAGAAGATACAAAGCAAATTTGAACATATCATATTTTAGCTAATATTTGTCTTCATTAAGTACTCAATAATTATTTTTGTAGGAATAGAGTAATTTATGAATTTTGGACATATAACACTTAGACAATTCTCATGAGGAACAAATTTATGTTTTAAAAAATAAGTTTATATTATTAGACAGTCAGCAATACATTTTAGACAATCGATGAAATTGTTATAACCCACAAGATAAAATAAAAGCACTCAATGTGCTCATGCATTATTATAGATAAATTAATGATCAAATAGATATAAATAAATTTACAATTCATGTCCTAGTTAGAGGTGGACAACCAGACATTTTTAAACATTAGCAAGAGATAGTTAATTTAACAGTCGATTATCAATAGCCATGATTTAAAGGTGTTTATGCATTATATGAAGCAATAGATTATGCAAGAAAGGAAATAGGATAAAATTATTTTGTTAACCATCTAATTAAATCATTAAATAATGCGTCATCATCATCTTCACCATTCTGTAATCATTGTGAAGTCTTGTTACGCAGGATTAGACAACTTAATTATATAAGGTATCATCTAGAAAGTGAAGCTAAGCATTTACCAAAAAAAATTTCATTAGAAAGTGTTAATATATAATTGAATGGCCAAATCATTGCATTACAATATAAATTCCATACATTAGACATCAAGTATCACTGTAACTAGGAAATAAAAAAATCAATATTAAGAAAAGAATAGGATGAGCTTGAAAAATGAAAATTCTCTCTTTTTCTAAAAGTGGAGAGAATATCCACTTTTGTCACATCTAATTTTAAAAATTAGACAAGATGCATAAAAAAATAGCATTAGGTAAACAAATATAGATTATAAAATTTTTAAATGACTTAACTATATTATAAATAAATATTAAAGGATTAATTATTATTTTGGATGCGCAATGTGAGACAAAATAAATATAACTTACCCAAAAGAAGATCCTTTTTTGTAAACTTATCCCTTTAGAAAGGTTTGCTTGTAAATGTGATCTTACCTCATTTAGCATGTATGGATTTGTCTAAAAATGAACCCATTGATATAGATTATAGGTGAAAAAATTAGTATTAACATTGCCCTACTCTTATATTATAAATTATTAGTCTATTAATGTTCTTGAATCTAGACCAGATAGACCAATTTGGTAGAAAATAGTACCAGTTGTTTTAAACACTTTTGCGACATCTAATAATCCTTATGTAGCATTATTTATAGATTGTAAACCACCCAAATAAAATAAATTAGGACTTACACCAGCGTAACATAAGATATTGTTAAGGTTTCATAAGTTTAGATCTCCTCTCTTTGCAACCGAATTTCTTTAGCCATGTGAATATCTTAGTTCAAAAGAACAACTTAAACATTGGAGAAACCAGGTTATTAGTAGGCAGTTTTATTATACACATTGTGAACTTGAAGATTATAAATTAATAATTATAATCTTAAAACACACTTTCCTAAGATACTTTTTATAACTAAGACCAAACACGCAAGATTAGTTGAGTACTATACTGAAGAATTTAAAGAATAAATAAGAGCTTGGTTAGAACAGGTAGACATAGCTCATCAAGAAGTAGAATGATGAGATCAATTGGGAGATAAAAAAAAAAAAAAAGAGAGATAACATCGAAAACACAATGGAAGATTAGCCAACTACTCGCTAAAGTCTCAAGTAGTCAACTTTTTTCTTAATTCTAACTTTACAAATGCCTTTTCCTCACTCACCACTGATAAAAAGAACCCTAGGGATAACATTCGGTTATGTATGTATGTATGTATGTATGTAGCTATTTGCTTGGAAGAAAAGAAAGTTTTCAAGAGACATGAAAAAGAAAAAAAAATTTGTATTCATACAAGAAGCAATAAAGTTCTTTTTCATACTTAGTAGATTTAGACATCAATAAGAAAATGATCAAGAAGTATGTTGTTTTCAATTTTTGTTATTTTATTTATCTTTTAAGTTAAAAAAATCTGCTTAATCAATGATTATAGAATTTATATTTAAAACATCAACAAAATGACGTTCCTTATTACTATTTAAGGAAGGTAGTTTTTGAAAAGTAAGTTATTGTTTTGAAAAAAAATTAAGAACTTAGTACAACTTTCTGTTTAATTTCTGAAAATTTCTTTTGAATACAATCTCTATTAACTTGGTTTGTCGATAATACTTACTTTAAAAAAAGGTGTTTTGGACATGAGTCAAAGTCTGAAATGTGTTTTTACAAATATGTTTTCAAAATCATTTTAACAAAACTTTGGAAGACCAGTTTTACTTCAATATCATCCTTCCTTCAAATTTCACTCTTTCCTCTTCTTTGGTATGTATACTAGTAACTCCAAATAGAGTGAATTTTTTTACAAAGTCAACATTCATAAATCAAGATTTGAAACACTTGTTTTATCATATGAAAAGATTAAAAGAAGTCATCAATGGTAGAAAAATAAGTAGATGTACAATTTTTTGCAGGTAACCCATTTCAAGTGCGGAGGAGTTAGTCTGGCGTAGGGTTGCACCATACATTGGCAGATGCAACTACAACATTCCACTTCATCAATGCATGGGCTGAAATGACACGTGGCTTTCCCATTAGCAATCTTCCATTCATTGATAGGAAAATACTAGCAGTTGGGGTCCCAACTTCTCCTAAATTCCATCACATAGAATTCAACCCAACTTATTCCATAAATACCCCTACTCAAGATCTGGAATTCCAATCAAACCCTAAACCAATTTCTTCTACTATTCTTAATCTATCAGTTGATCAAATCAACATACTTAAGGCAAAATCAAACAACGATCATGAACTTACCACTATCAAGTTTACCAGGTTTGAGATCCTAGCTGCACATATATGGCGTTGCTTGTGCAAAGCACGTGGATTGTCAAATGATCAAGCCACTAAGTTATACATTCCCATAAATAGACGTTCTCGAATGAATCCACCCGTCCCACCCAGGTATATTGGCAATGTGATTTTCATCTGTACATTAAACTCCTTTTCAGGTGATATCCAGTTAGAACCATTAAATACAACCACAAAAAGAATACATGAAGCATTAATGTGAATGGACGATGAGTATATGAAGTCAGCTCTTGCTTACCTAAACCAGCAACCTGATGTGACAGCTCTAAAACGAGATTCACACATGTTCAAGTGTCCTAACCTCAATATATCAAATTTACTTCATATGCCTATTTATGATGCACATTTTGGATGGGGAAGGCCAATATTTTTTAGGCCGGTTACAATTTCGGACGGGGTAACATATATTTTGCCAAATCCGAGCAATGATGGGAGCTTATATTTGATTATAAACTTAGAAACCCAATACATCCAGCTCTTCAAGAATTTATTTTATGAGATCTAGTATTGATACTTTAAATTATTTATTTGGAACTTGAAATGGTCTGTGTAGTGCTGATATAGAACTATGGAGCTATGTAGAGGATAGGATCGAGAATAAAGGTTTTAATTGAAATTTTATTATGGAATTTTGCTTAATCAATTCTTGATTTTGCAACTGGTTGTTTGATTTTCTTATATTATGAAAATATCACCCTATGTGTTGTACCATTTACCATAGGGATCACCTTAGAATAAATAATGCTCATTATTCATGCATGAGAAACTAATAATAAGTTCATGTATTTCGTTAGATGTAACAAGCCAAGTAACTATGGAAGTTTGCTCCTAATAAATGCGTACGCATCAATTAATATTACTGGAAGATAAAGAAAAACGTAATTAATAATGTAATCTATTCAATTTGAGCGGATAAATTAAAAACTTGGTGTAGTAGCATTATTTTGCTGAATATCCTGGGTTATTATTGATGGCATCTATTTATATTTCTTGGCTGCCCTTTTACTCGTTCATGCAAATGTTAATTGCACGTGTTTTATTTCTCTACACATTCACATCTAATCGTTAATGAATATGCCAAGGCCACCGAAGAAAATCTTTATTAGAAATTTTTAACTTAACTTTACACTTTTGCAAGGAGATTGAATAAATAGTGTTTCGACCAAAGAGTATTTTGATGAAAATGAGGTAGAGGACTGCTAATTGTCAACAGGCCAATCTGCTGTCAGTTTCTGAACTTAATTGCAAGATTGTTTGAGTTAGTGGTCCTGTGTAATGACCAAATCTAATATCACTTGGTACAAGTTGATATGTCCTTCATTTAATATCCAAATCTGATCATTGAAAATGCTTACTAAAAGTTGTCAAACTCGTAAACTAGCATAAGACATCGTTTGAACAAATTGATTTTGAATTAAAAGTTGCACCAACCCCTTTGATGATTTTAAAAATGGCGTGAAAATTTTGGGGCACGTGCCTATAATTTCATGAGTTATTTTTTTTTAAGAAAATGAATTGAAAATTATAAATACTATGAGCCTTATCATATCTTAGTGCCTATTTGGCATAATATATTTAATGATCATAAATGTTTATTTAATAATATAAGCTCTTATCATAATTTTTATTATTATTTGAAAATAAGTTATTATGTCTTTACTAGTAAAAACTCAAATTTTGAATATTTGGAAGTAGAGGTTTAAAAGCTTTTTTAAAATATTAAAATATTTAAAGTATCCTTTACTTATTTGTCAATTTTATTTTATTTTTTCCATAACAAAACTTTAAAAAATTTGCTTATTAAAGTAATTTTATAAGTTTTTAATAAAAACTCTTATGGATAACCAAACAATTAAAATTTTTTAGATAAAAGCTCTTTTATAAAAACTCTACTTAAATAAGTTTTATTTGAAAAATTGTACTAAACGAAGCATTAATTCTGATACTTAAAATATTAAAGAAATTTGATCTAAAACCTAAGAGACACTTTGGTTGGTTATCTTGTAACACGACAAATCAACACGTGCGAAGTACATAAAGAAAGAGGTTATTTATAAACTAAAATCTTTAGACATAAAATTTCAAAACTAAAATATCTCAAATTTTTATTGAATTAAAGTTACAAATTCATGTCTAATACTAAATAATATCTTCTAAAGACATAACTATATCAAAAGTCTCAAATCTCCTAAATTATAAGTTAGTAACAAAATTAAACTTAAAGGAATCTCAAATCTATTCCTCCTCTTATTCAACTAGCAAAATAAATAGATATCTAAATCTACTGCTAAACACATCTCTCAATAAGAAACTTAGTATGTAAAAAGTAATGACAAAGGGTAAGCGGTCAACTCAGTAAGTAAAATCATTCCTAACACACTATACCTATCCTTATTAAAAATATTGCAAACCTTATCTTTTTAGTAAAACATATATTATAATTCATAACTTTTCTGAAAACACATATATTATAATTCGTAACTTTCCTGAAAACAACATATTACGATAATAAATTCATAATAACTTTAAAATATCAAAAACTCATAAATTATAAAAATAAATTATATAACTTATATATAAATAATAAGAAATTAGCTCATATCACATAATGCCACCTATAGTCTCAGTAACTAAACAAAACATAATCATAATTATAATGAGAATATCATATGCACACTTATAAATTATACCCAGTACTGGTCCAAAACTTATATATATAGTATGATGCGATCAAAATCAGAATTAGCATAATTATGCACAATAAGCCAAAAATAATTTAAAATCATATATGAAACAAAACTTTCGTATTGTATTAATAAATATTCATAATAATAACTTAGACTTACAAAATAAATTCTATTATAATATTTTATAAAAAAATTCATAAAAGTTAACTTTGTAACAAGATAATTTACACTTTTAAAAGTATTAATAATACTTTTGTTAAAATCATAAAAATAAAATAATTTTTAGATTTCAAAACATTTACACAAACTAATTTTGTTATGAAAAATAATTAATTTTGGAAAAACTATAAAAACACTTGTAATTATAAAAGTATTAAAATAATTATACTTATTCAGTATATTAGGAATGAAGTTGCTTACTCTAATTTTTTGAATTAATTTAATATACTTAAAAGTTTCTAAGAGCCTCAGACACTTCAACACCTTAAACAAAATACAAGAAACAGCTATTAATAGCTTATTCTGAGAACTTGATTTTCTATGCATACCATACTACTCTAATTCTTAAAATTTTAACTCTTAATCTAGAAGTCAGAATGACATAATATTTTATAAAACTATTATGAACATCCATGGGTATCTGCTGTAAAATTTTTAAGGAGATTCGAAACCAAAAATATTTTTAAAACTATTTATTTCTTAACAAATCTGAAACTATTTACAGTACTTTTAACTTAACAGAGTAGGTTCTGAGAATTTTATAAAATCAGAAACAAATCATAAAATTATGAAATTAAAACTATGAATACTATACACATATGTAAAATTTCATAGTTTTTAGACTTCGTTTGGTGATGAAAATAATTTTACAATTCTGGTTGTTCTGCTGGAATTGTAACATTTTAGTGTAATGGTGTCTGTTTCAAAGTTACATATAAAATTGAAAATGAAACCAAATTTGATGAAACAAAATTTATTCAAGAAGCACTATGTGTCTAGTTTCCATAAACATAAATTTCATAGAAAATCATTGAGAAAATAAGAGTTTAAAATTCGAGATACTCATACTATCTAGAATTATCCAGTGTGCCTAATCTATTAGAGATTGATTATCACGACTTAATAATAAATTAAAAACCTTATATATAATATAGATATGCCCTAAATCATAAATTAGCATATAAAATAATCTATAATCATGCTAATTCAAAACCCTAATTAGAGTGATATGAAAAATTATAAAGAATAAATAGGGAAAACTTATAAAAATTGCTTTGATTCTCTTCTTAAACTAAGGTTTGAATACTAGGGTTTGGTAAAAGCATTATAAGCAACAGAGAAAAAGAAACAAGTATCGAAGACTTATGGTTATGGAAGAGAAAAAAGTATATATTTATAAAGAGTCTTAAAAAAATCCTATTGGATTTGTAAAAATGACCCTATGCATAACCCTAATTATAATTTTAATATTCTTATTAATAAAGGTTATGGAGCCTTATATGTATCTTAATTAGAGTTTAATTTTCATAATTTAAAAAATATAGAATGTGGTGTTACATATTTTCTTTGAATTGGAGAAATTTGTCCATTGTGCTAAATATTAGGATAATGATAGGCGTGAACTATTTGATGCAAATGCAAACACTCTTCATTGTCAAGCAAGTTGGTTTTGGAAATCTTTTGAACATTAATTCAATTCCTTTACTCATCCAATATGTTCATGCCATAAGACACAAATTATTATATGAAAACCACCAAGTAAACTTACATTGTTCTAAAAACATTTTAGCTCTGTACAACATAGAATAGAATTGCATACAACTAGAGCCTCTACAACAATCTAAGCAAATTTTGGTCAACCAAGCCAAACCCTTTATACTACATTAGCAAACGATCTAGAAATGCATTCTTAACAAGTCATTTTTAAGGCTTATTAATTCTCAAAGATCAAAAAATTTTGTTGACTTTAAACTCCTTGAAGAAAATACTTGGAATCAGAAGCAACAGAAGTAAAAGCATATAATAGATAAGAGCAAAGAGAAAAATTCCTTCAAGTTGAGGCAAAAGCATCACTTGCGCTCATATTTTTCTCTTCTTCACTAATAATATCCAACATTTTATGAGTCTTATGCCTCATGATACTAACAAACCGTGGTGGTGCAACCTTTATAAAAAAAACCTTGTCATATGTGAATTTGTCATCTTTCTCTAACCATTGTACAGTTAACTTGAGCACTTTTGCAAGAAACAAGAAGCATGTAACATAAACCTAGAGAATAAGTACTCTTTAGCTGGCGAGTTTAGCTCTAGGTGAGTAGACATTAGCTATAAGCACATATTTTATAAGGTAACAAAGAAAAATGCTTAGGTTGGTATTAAGTCAATAGTTACAATCAAATAGCACTAGAACAAAGGTCATAGCAGCTTGTGTTGCCACTCGCTCATGATATTGATTTCACAATCTAGATGATTCTCAGACAAAGTTCAAGAGATTACTTTAATTGTGGATTCCATTCTTGGTTATGTGTCAAAGCTTAACTGGGAATTTGAGATATCTCCTAAAATATGCTTTTTATGTCTATCAATAGCTTCCAAATTAGTACTTTCCTAGCTTAACTGGGTGCTTCTACTTGTATAACACCTGTCAATTAATTTTTTAACAATAAAAATTAGGGTTTTTAATTAATTGTCAAATGACTATTTCACTTATATTGATGATGATGATGATGATAATTCGTCCACATGAGTTACGCAGCAAGATGATGTATGGATAGAGAAATACATGACCATGTGATTCAAATTTTGATATAGCATTTTTATATTTTTCAACCTAAAGAACTACATTAAAAGATGTACTTTAATAGACTTAGATTCATGTTACACATGGTTTCAATAATGGCTTAAAAATCAATAATCTGCACGTATTCCTTTTGTTTTGTTTATTCAAATATTATTCGAATGTATTATACTTCAATAGATTTATATCAAAATGTTAAAGAACATCCTGCAGAGGCAACTGAGAGACAAAAGCTACTGAAGAAATCTTATATGGCGCTGCCAGTGTAAGGCACATGATTTCTCAAATGATCAAGTAATATATAGCACTTGATGGATGATTTAGATTCAATTCTTCACTCTATTCATGTATGTCTTACAAATAACTCGAGTCACAAACCTTATCTTCTTTTAATCTTCTTTAAAGCTTTCTTCTCTGACTATCATGAGCTTTAATCTCGTCTTTAAACATCTTAATTAGCCCACGACTTTACTATCAAATATCAAAATTTCAAGTTCTCTTCAACGTATTTTAAACTCTCTTCAACCTAGAACTTTGTTTTAGAAATGTTTTTGTCCACTATTTTAATTTTGTCTCATAATATTATTTTTGTGACCATTGTAAGGTGGTGAAGTGACACATTGACGCAATAAAAATTCACATAAAGGAGTCAACAATTATACGACCTATTTATGAAATGCCAAAACATAGTATGAAAAATTTTGAATTAGATTTATTAATGCCATCAATTCATGTCTCCGGTGTGTATTTTTATCAGTGGCCAACTAATTCTACTAATTTTCTTGAAGCTAGCATGTTGAAGGAGGCTTTGAGTAAAGTTTTGTACCATATTATCCCATGGCTGGAAGATTAAGAAGGGTTGAGAATGGCAAATTTATTAAGATAAATTATAATGAAGAGGGAGTTTTGTTTAAGTTATGTTATTGATTATCTTGGTGACTTTGAATCGAATACGAAACTTCTCAAACCTGTTCCCGATGTTGATTCAACAAAACATATATCTTCGTGTCTATTATTGGTGACACAGGTAAAAAGAAATCATAATTTATCAATTTTCAATACATTTTAAACCATATTGTTTAATGTGATAGTTTCTTTTACTATATGCATGTATTCATTTATTCATTTATTGAGTAGCTAACTCATTTCAAATATGAAGGAGTTAGTCTTAGAATAAAAGTGTATCATACATTGACAGATGCAACTTCAATATTCCATGTCATCAGTGCTTAGGCTAAAATGACACATGGCATTCCGATTAGCAACTTTCCATTCATTAATCCAACAATACTAGGAATCAAAGTCCTAATTTGTCCTAAATTCCATCACATAAAGCATGACCCACTTTCATCCATAAATAATACCCCTATTGATCAAAATCCTAAGCATGTTTCCATTATTATTCTTTATAGTTCAATTAATCAAATCAACACCCTTAAGATGAAATCAAAAGAAGATCATAAACCCACCAATTATATCAATTTACTAGATTTGAGATTTTAGTTTCCCATATATGGCATTGTGTGTGTAAAGCATGTGAATTGCCTAATGATCGGGTTAGTAAGTTATATTTTCCTATAAATAGACGGTCTAGATTGAATCTGCCGCTTTCATTAGGAAAGTTTGATAATATGATTTTTCATGGTACATCACTCACCTCATCAAGTGATATCTTATTAAAATCGTTGAGATCTACTTTTGAAAAAATTCATCAAGCATCAATATAAATGGATTATAAGTATTCAAAATTAGCTCTCACTTACTTGAAACAACTTCCCGATGTAAGGGTTGTAAGAAGAGGATCACATAATTTTAAATTTTCTAATCTCAATATATCTAATTTGTATTATATGTATGTTTATGATGCAAATTTTGGATAGGGAAGGCCAATGTTTTATGGGCCAATTGTAGCTTCAGATAGGGTTGCATTTATTTTACCAAGTGCTACCAATAATGAGAGCTTATATTTAGTTATAAACTTGGAAACCCTATAGATCCAGCTCTTTAAGAAATTTTTTTATAGGATTCTTTTATGATAATAATATGGAAACTATATTTGTTGAGGACTCTAGAAGATGCGCACTTGTCAACTTAGTCTACTATAACTCTTTATTTATTAATATTTTATATCAGCCAAGTGTTCTCATGTATAACGATTAGATGTGCCTAATATGATTCTTTTGCTTATCACATATTGTCTATATATTTGTAAACATGCAAGAACTATACGTACAAATTTCCATAATATCTTTCATGATATCAGAGCTTCCTCTAAAAAAGTCTTTATCCATACCTTTTTCAAGCCTAATTAACCATAATGACAGTAGAATATTCAGTGACTTCCAATGCTCTAACCTTAACTAAACCCTCTAACCTAAACACAGCCAAATGGATGCATCTACATCAATAGAGCTACATAGTTGCCTGTACAACTGACTTCAGAACACTGCTTTACCTAGAATGCACAATTTAGTGTAGTCTATGGATATGAATTAACAAAACTCATTGGTGGAACTCATTCTTGCCCAACCTTGACTCTTCCTTATAGTAGTGCTTCTTCAAGCATTCAGCTATTAATCTTGATTTTCTTATTAGGAAAACACAGGACCAACTCATTTTCCATACCATTTTGGCTTCAATCACAGAAAGTGTAAAACTGATCTACCTTATAACTTCTCATTTTTATCTGCGTATAGGCATCTATTGGTCCTTTTCTTAACAGTGCTCTTCTGGCTTCAATAATCTCCTACTCCTGATCATCCTTCACTTTTGTTATATCCTTACTGAACTACAAAGTTGAATCACATTTAGACAAAGAAGAATAATAATTGGAGGAAGAGAAGATGGGTACAAGTACAGTAAGACAATTAAGATGCTCCAACGGTCACGAGGAAATAATGAAGGGAATTATGGTCAGGCTCCACGACAGACAAATTCATCAAAAGTTTACGCATCTTAGTGAACTACTGAAACGAAAGTAAGGATCATAAAGAAATCTGAATTTCTAGGGAATTTAAACGAAACAACAATATACGTAATTTGTTCTTTCTTAATTTCTCCACATTACATAGCCATGGAGTTTATATATTCATTTTGTACCATCTGCACAATATGTAATAAAGCTAAAACAGGGTCCTGTCCTAGAGTCAGCTTAATAAAACAACTTAGAAAATGGCTACTAGACTGCGACTCCTACACCTGTCCATGATCATAATCGATAAGTTGAATTAGAGGCAGCATTAGGAACACCTACAGCCCATCAATCCAGAAAATGATATGTGGCTGCGTCGGCTAATTCGCCAATTCTGAGAGCCATTGTTGCTTTGTAAGTTTCCAAATCAGCATTTTGCATAAGCATCTGGTTATAAAGATCCTTTATCTTTAGTTGAATACTAAAGTGCAACGCCTCTGTCTTTGCAACAGCCACATCACCAGAATAAACACCCAATTCGGCTCAGACAACGTAACCAATCTTTCATAGTTTCAAACAATATCACCATAACAAACTTTCCCCTTTTTCATATCCCCAGCCAACCGTGGTGGCTCCCAAATTACAGAACTTGAAACAACTTTCTGTTCTTCACCAATACGAACCGGTGTTATGCATCCATTCCAAACACCTTGAACCCAGCTACTACAGAAATTAGGGATGCAACTGCCCATTTATACAAAATTTTATTCCTCTCTCCCCAAATCCCTCACATTATTAAAACGAAAAGCTGTAGCTCAGTAGGAGAAAGCCTAGATTTGACATTGCCCCACATATCCCACAAGCACCCCAACTGACCATTAAGCCTAAACGTGTTGGCATACAAACAATGCATGCAAAGTGGACTCAACAGGCTTTCCACGTAATCTACAAGGTGAATCAACCACCACTCTTCTGAGATCCAAATTAACGTTGATGGAAGCAAACCAGCAAGTGCATGCCAAACGAACATTTTCATCTTGGATAGTACAATTAGTTTCCATATAGAACTCCACTGCGTACTAGCTTCTTTTGATGCTGGAGAACAAGACAAATCCTTCCATTTTCTGCAATATGATGCCTGGACTTCAAAGAATATTCACCACAATGATCAAAGAGCCATATAATTTCATCAGGACAATCCTCAGATCGCAGCTTAATCTTCATAATATTCCAAATACCCACAAGCAAGAAATTCTCCCCTAACATAACCACATTCCATCTATTCCCATTCTCTAACAAAAAAGCAACTCTTGCATTCTCCCCCAACAACGTTAGCAGGATAGGAGGGATATTTAATTGTGTAAGGTCGCATAATCTGATCATCTTATAATCTTGGGGTGCGTTTCGTTCACTTTATTATATTATTTTAATATTGTTAACAGCAAAGCACTACCTTTTCTAGAAGGTGGTGCCTGTAATTTGAAAAGAATATGACTATAGCTGCATTCTTTGAATAAAGAAAAAGAAAAAAGAAAAAGAAGAAGAAAAAATTGAAACGGCGCATGCGTTTTAATTAATTAAATTAAATGCACAGTAACCAAATTTTGACTATAAAAGAGTGCTCCTTCTCTCATTTTTTTGCATCAAATTCTTCAGTGTCTTTCCTTCCTTTTAAGGGAATATTTTAAGAGTCTAGTGAGTGAGAGATTGGGTGTATTGGGGTTCTGGGTAGTGAGCCAAAATATTACAATACTTGTAATCCTTATATCACTAGTAAAATATTTTTTTTCTATTTTGCCCGTAGACGTAGGCTAAAAGGCGAACCACGTAATTTCCGATGTCCTGTGTTATTGTGTCTTATTATTTTCTTAATTTTATTTTAGCTACGTGTCTGCTTCACTACTAATTTCCTAACAGTGGTGTCAGAGCCAAATTGTTTTTTTTAGAGTCAGAGACTGTTCACGTATACAGTACCGTTCACATATACAGTACTATTCACGTATACGATATTAGTCACATATACATCACTATTATCATATACTATATTATTCACATATATAATACTATTCTTGTATATAGTTACTATTCACGTATATGGTTACTATTCACGAGAAACGGTAGGAGCGATCCAAAAATTTCGTGGTACAAAGCAGGGGATAGTAGTGTGAGTATAGCAACTATGTAATTTTGTACATGTGTAGGAAAGTTCTGTCACAAAGACGATAAGAGTCTAAGGAGTCTAGGTTTTAAATGGGACCGTTGTGACCCCTCCAGTCTTTCCTAGGAACTTTCCTGGTGTGCATTCTTACACATACTCACAACCATTCAACGTAATACACTAGTTTGTGTGTGGAATTTATCAACAAAATGGCAGCAAAGTATGAAATTGAGAAATTCAACGGGAATAATTTCTCGTTGTGGAAAATGAAAATGAGGGCAGTTCTGAGGAAAAATAATTGCTTGGCAGCAATTGGAGAAAGGCCCATGGAGATAACTAATGACAAGTGGAATGAGATGGACGGCAACGCCATTGCTGATCTACACTTGGCACTTGCAGATGGAGTATTATCCAGTGTGGTAGAGAAAAAGACAGCGAAGGAAATCTAGAATACTCTCACAAAATTGTACGAGGTTAAGTCACTATATAATAAAATTTTCTTGAAGAGGAGACTCTATACTCTTCGAATGACGGAATCTACTTCAGTGACTGACCATATCAATACTTTGAAGACTCTATTTTCACAACTCACAACGTTGGGTCATAATATAGAGGAAAATGAACGTGCGGAGCTTCTACTTCAAAGTCTACCAGATTCATATGATCAACTCATCATCAATCTAACGAACAACAATCTTGCGGACAGTCTAGTTTTCAATGATGTTGCAGCCTCCATATTAAACGAGGAGAGCAGGCGAAAAAGTAAGGAAGACAGACAAGTAAGTTCGCAGCAAGTGGAGGTGCTATCGGTGACAAGAGGGAGATCAACAGAACGTGGCCCTAGTGGGAGTCACAATCATGGTATATCAAAATCCAAAAGTAAAAAGAATATTAAATGCTACAACTGTGGTAAGAAAGGGCACGTCAAGAAAGAGTGTTGGAGTAACCAGAAGAGAAGAGAAGGCAAAAAACCTGAGTCATCAAATGCTTAGGGGTGTGTAGCAAGTACCTCAGATGATGGTGAAATTCTCTACAGTGAGGCAATAACTGTTTCAGAAGGCAGAAAATGACTATCTGACGTCTGGCTCATAGACTCAGGAGCTACCTGGCACATGACCTCTCGGAGAGAATGGTTCTACACATATGAACCTATCTTGGGAGGATCTGTATACATGGGTGATGATCATGCCTTGGAGATCGCTGGTATTGGTACTATCAAAATCAAAATATTTGATGGTACAATTCACACAATTGGTGAGGTACGATATGTTAAAGGCCTGAAGAAAAATTTATTGTCTTTAGGACAAATAGATAATCATGGGTGCAAAACTCATGTTGAAAATGGGATCATGAAGATAGTTAAAGGTGTGCTTGTACTGATGAAGGCAAAAAAAATCGGTGCTAATCTGTTCATGCTTAAAGGAGAAACACTGCAGGAAGCTGATGCGTGTGTCGCGTTAAATAGAAAAAAATCAACGATGATGTGGCATCTCAAACTTGGTCACATGTCAGAACAAGGTTTGAAGATTCTCTCTGAACAAAAATTGCTTCCAAGGCTTAAATCGGTAAGTTACCATTTTGCGAGCATTGTGTTACTAGTAAGCAACATAGATTAAAGTTTAGTAGATCTATTGCTAAAAGTAAATGCATTCTAGACTTAGTTCATTCTGATGTTTAGAAATCACCTGACATATCTATGGGAGGTGCAAAGTACATGGTGACTTTCATTGATAATTATTCTAGGAGATGTTGGGTATATCCAATTAAGAAAAAGTCAGATGTATTTCTAGTGTTTAAAGAGTATAAAACACGAGTGAGCTTGAATCCGGCAAAAGGATTAAGTGCTTAAGGACAGATAATGGTGAAGAGTATACAGACGGCGAGTTTGTTACTTTCTGTAAGAAAGAAAGTATTCAGAGACAATTTACTATGGCATACACTCCTCAAAAAAATGAAGTGGCAGAGCGGATGAACAGAACTCTTGTAGAAAGAATATGAGCTATGTTAAGGACTGTGAGTCTGCCTAATTCATTCTGGGCAGAAGCAGTCAAAACCGCCTATTATATAGTAAATCGGTCGCCATCCACTGCAATTGGACTGAAGACAACGATGGAGATGTGGACAGGAAAGCTAGCAGATTACTCTCACCTACATACATTTGGGTGTCCTGTGTACATGATATACAATGCTCAAGAACAAACAAAGTTGAATCCAAAATCTAGAAGATGTATCTTCTTGGGATACGCTGATAGAGTTAAGGGGTATCGTCTGTGGGACCCCACTGCCCACAAGATTGTCATTAGTAGAGATGTTGTCTTTGTAGAAAATCAACTGCAAATGAGAGATGAGAATGGTAGCACTTCAAAAGAAAAATCAGAGACTGTACCAGTACATGTGGAAAATAATCCAAAAGATTCAGATTCCTCTGAAGCAACTCCAGAGCACGAGAAACAAGATATAGTCGAGTCCGAGGCTCCAGAAGTTCGACGGTCAACTCGTGAGAGACGACCGCCAGCGTGGCACTCGAATTATGTCACAGAGATCAATGTTGCATATTGTCTTTTAACAGAGGATGGAGAGCCATCAACTTTTCATAAAGCTTCAAACAGCTCAGATGTTACTTTGTGGATGACAGCAATACAGGAAGAAATTGAAGCTCTACACAAAAATAAGACATGGGAACTTGTGCCGCTACCACGTGGAAGAAAAGTTATTGGAAACAAATGGGTCTACAAGATCAAACGTGATAGTAATGACCAAGTGGAGCGGTATCGTGCAAGATTGGTGGTGAAAGGATATGCTCAGAAAGAAGGTATTGACTTCAACGAAATATTTTCTCCGGTGGTTCGACTCACAACAATCAGAATAGTCTTAGCGATGTGTGCTTCATTTGACCTACATCTAGAGCAGTTAGATGTAAAAACTGCATTTCTTCATGGAGAACTTGAAGAAGAAATTTATATGCTCCAACTAAAAGGTTTTGCTGAAAAGGAAAGGAGAACTTGGTTTGCAGGTTGAACAAATCTCTATACGGTCTCAAACAGGCGCTGAGGTATTGGTATAAGAGATTTGATTCCTTCATCATAAGCCTTGGATACAACAGACTCAGTTCAGATCATTGTGCATATTACAAGAGGTTTGAAGATAATGATTTTATTATTTTACTGTTGTACGTGGATGACATGTTGGTAGCAGGCCCCAACAAAGATCGAGTCCAAGAATTGAAGGCACAATTGGCTAGGGAATTTGAAATGAAGGATTTGGGACCAGCAAACAAGATTCTAGGGATGCAAATTCATCGAGACAGAAATAACAGGAAGATTTGGCTTTCACAGAAGAATTACTTAAAGAAAATCTTGCGGCGCTTCAACATGCAAGACTGTAAGTCAATTTCTACCCCACTTTCTGTTAATTTCAAATTATCCTCCAGTATGTGTCCTAGCACTGAAGCAGAGATAAAAGAAATGTCTCGAGTGCCGTATGCATCAGTAGTGGGAAGTTTGATGTTCGCTATGATATTTACTAGACCAGACATTGCACAAGCAGTGGGAGTAGTCAGTCGATACATGGCGAATCCTGGTAGAGAACATTGGATAGCTGTGAAGAGGATTCTGAGATATATCAGAGGAACTTCAGATATTGCATTATGTTATGGAGGATCAGAATTTATTGTCAGGGGCTACGTGGATTCAGATTTTGTAGGAGACCTTGATAAAAGAAAATCTACTACTGGCTATGTATTTACACTTGCAGGAGCAGCTGTAATCTGGGTTTCGAAACTGCAGACTGTTGTAGCTCTATCTACAACAGAAGCAAAATACATGGCGGCTACACAAGCTTGCAAGGAAGCTATCTGGATACAAAGATTATTAGAGGAGTTCGGGCACAAACAACAAAAAATTTCAGTGTGAGAGTGCCTTGCATATTGCAAGGAATCCAGTTTTTCATTCCAGGACAAAGCATATAGGGGTTCAGTATCACTTTATTCGTGAAGTAGTAGAAGATGGAAATGTGGATTTACAGAAAATTTATACCAAAGAAAACCTAGCAGATGTTTTAACCAAGCCGATCAATGCAGACAAGTTTATTTAGAGTAGATCCTCTTGTGGCCTAGCAAAGACGTAAGCGACATAACAACAGCGAAGCAGAAAGGATGGTGTGGAGATTGATTGGTCCTCAATCAAATCTCCAAGTAGGAGAAATGTTGACAGCAAAGCACCACCTTTTCTAGGAGGTGGTGCCTGCAATTTGAAAAGAATGCGGCTGTAGCTGCATTCTTTGAATAAATAAAAAGAAAGAAGAAAAAGAAGAAGAAAAAATTGAAACGGCGCACGCGTTTTAATTAATTAAATTAAATGCACAGTAGCTAAATTTTGGCTATAAAAGGCGCTACTTCTCTCATTTCTTTACATCAAATTCTTTAGTGTCTTTCCTTCCTTTTAAGGGAATATTTTAAGAGTCTAGTGAGTGAAAGATTGGGTGTATTGGGGTTCTGGGTAGTGAGCCAAAATATTACAATACTTGTCATCCTTATATCACTAGTAAAATATTTTCTTTCTGTTTTGCCCGTGAACATAGACTAAAAGACGAACCACGTAATTTCTGGTGTCCTGTGTGTTATTATGTCTTATTATTTTCTCAATTTTATTTTAACTGCGTGTCTGCTTCACCACTAATTTTCTAACAAATATAAGTGTATTATATTATATTGTATTACATATTAAATTATAATAATATTATATAACATTTGTTGTGATATTATATTATATTATATTATATTTTAATTATATTATGTTTAGTGCTGTATTATATTAATATTTTTTATGATTAATTTAAATTATATATTTAAAAGTAATATTTATTAATACTTTAAAATACTAAATATAGAAATTTTAAATTTTAAAAATTTTATATTAATTTCTTTTAGTATAAATGTTAAAAAAAATTATAATTCTTCATAAAACATATGTAAAACTAATAGATTTTAAAATTTTTAGTGACTTAATATTTACTTATTTTACATTTCCTAAATATGTACCCTTTAAAATAGTGATTGAATCAAATAGTTTAATCAAATGAACTTTAAAAAAAATCACAAAATAGATGAAAAACATGCATTTAACATGAATGAGTGACAAAACAACTAATATATATCTTAATTGTTTTATAAAACAAACAGTGAAATAAATTCTATAAAAAAAATAATAAAATAAATTATAAAATAATAAACACAAGTTGTGTCTATACACTGACTCGTTATCCTTATCTCTGTATCTCCCTCTTTTACCGGGACAAAATCTTCTATCTTCAATTCTCTTTACTCTTTCTTCGCTGTTCTTCTTTTCCTCCTCGGTTTTGGGTTCTTTGTACCCTTCATTTATTTATTTATTTTGTTAAAATAAATCCTCGTTCGTCCTTTTAAATCCTTTTCTTCTTAACAAGAAAAAAAAAAGAAAATAAGCAAAAAGAGTAAGCAACAATATATCAAGGGTCTGATTTTTCTTTTTTTCTTTTTTTGAAAGGAATGGCTTTGATAATTTAAGACACTCAAGTTATGGAAAAGGCAAAAATGCTAATATGAATTTGTTGTGATATCATGCAGTGGCTGTGGACGCGCGACATAGAGATCGTGGAGCAGCGCTGGAGAACTTGGCGGCATTGACAGCATCGAGTAGTCAAAGTGGCTGTTGCTGCGCTGGTGTCGGTGATAGATGCTATGGCTAAGTCGGTGCCGGTGATAGATTAGGTTTTGAGAAGAGAATGAAAGTGAAGAGAAGTTGTGTTTTGTGGCTTAATCGTGTTCTGAAGAAGAAAATCTATGACCATTTTTTTTCCGTTTATAGTGCAATCCCAACCCGATACCCCCAACGGTTTTAGTTAATGTGGCTTAAACTGTATAACAACCGTAATCTTATGTGGCATAATGAGAAGTCACTTTTTAGCCAGACATAGGATTGTACTAATTTAAGGATGCCAAACGCAGCCTTTTTGTATTAATTTTTTCTCATAAAGGATGTGTGTCTGCAATAACAATTCCATCTCTAACCTATCAGAAAAATTCTTACATTCTAAGGTTTGATGAAGAAGTGTTCTTCATATATCTTCTTCCTCCGATTATATTCAATGCTTGGTAAGTTCAGCTATTTGTATACCTTATATTCCTGAATTAGCTTGGATTGTTTCAAAAATAATCTTGTTAGCAGAATATTGCGCTCAATTACTTCTGGTTTCAGGTGAAGAAGAAACAGTTCTTTCTCAACCTTGTAACCATCATGATTTTTAGCGTGATTGGAGTCTTTATTTCAGTGTCGATCATCACTGTAGGTATAATAGAAAATTTTACGTAATTTTTTAGTCATTTTGTCATTTATTTTAAGTAGTTCTTCTGAATTCCCCCATTTTGTTGTTCACCTAGCAGCTGGTAGCTGTTTCCAAAATTAGGATTTATGGGTCTTGAGTATACGGGATTATCCCGGTACGATCTCTCTATAGGTCATTTATAAAATTATCCATGAAACTCTGGTCTAGGCACCCAACTTTCATTATAGATACAAACATCTTTCCTAAACTCCACACATCACCGAATCCCATGCTGTGACAACTCTCATCCCCAAAGAATGTTCCGCCAAACAAAATAAGGGTTATGACCAATTGACAGATTTTTGGTTCAAGAGGGGTTGGAGTTTCTTTGTAGTCGCAGCTAGGAGAATTTGACCTATTCGTTAGTGTATCTCATTTATTAAACTAGTGTTCAGATCATTGTCCCATTTTGTTATCTCGTAGAACTTCTAAGCTAAATGAGCATTAACCGTCTTGTAAACCTCGTTTTCACTGTAAAGTTTTTCAGAAAGTTTATGCTCGGTGCTGACATATTATTGTGGATTGTAGGGAAAGAATCTGTTGATTGGGTTGAAAATTAAATGAGTCTTTTTTCTGAAAAAAATATTGACTCTATTGCTAGAGCTTTGTCTCAATTGAGCGAAAGGAAGTTTAAAGGATGGCGTAAGAGAGCGAAGGCAAAGATTGCAGAAATGCGAGATGTGCGGAATCAGGGTTTCTTATTCAGATAGGGGCAGTTTACGACGCTTGGAAACTGAGAAAGATAGTTTATTGCATAAAGAGGAACAGCATTGGCAGCAGCGAGCTCGAGTTTCGTGGCGTAGGGAGCGCGATAGGAATACACGTTTTTTTCCCATAATCATGCATTTGCTTGTCGACGTTAATAATTGGGTCACTTCGGACTGATATATTGAGAAGATTGTTAGAGAATACTTTTTAACACCCAGTTCTGATGCAGATAAGAGAGAGGTTCTTTTATCATTCTTGCATGATGAACCGGGAGTTAACGGCCGAACCAGCAATGATGTGAAGAATGCTGTTGGAGTAGTGTTGATCCCCAAGATAAAGAGTCTTGAGAAGGTTATAGAGTTCCGGCCAATTAGTCTCTGCAACATGATTTATGGGGTTATTGCTACGGTTCTAGCTAATCGTGTGAAAAAGGATGCTCGATGTTGTTATCTCTAGTTATAATTTAAACCAAACTGTTTGACTATAGATAATGCATAGTGGGATATGAAGATATGAATGTTTGCATAAATTACGCTCCTGCAAAAGTGGGAAGAACGGTTTGGTGGCTCTAAAATATGATGTCGGTAAAGCTTATGATCAACGGGACATCTGGAACGGGGATTTTCAGAACAAAGTAATGATGCCGTTGGGCTTTTCTACAGGATGGATCCATCTCATTATGAGTCAAGTGACAACATCGACTTTACCTTTCCTGATTAGTGGTGAGGTTCGGAAGCTGGCTCCTCCAAGTCGTGAGATAAGGCAGGACTGTCCACTCCCTCCTTATTTGTATTTTCTCTGTGCTGCAGCATTCTCTACCATGCTAATTGCAGCTGAGTCTTCGAGATCTATCCATGGACTCAGGTTCATGCCAGATTTTTTTATTTCTCATTGCTATTTGCAAATGACAGCCTTCTAATCTGTAGGGCCGCGCTGGCTGATTGTCGTTACCTGAGGAATATTTCAGATTTGTACTCTGAAGTTTTGGAGCAAATTTTTAATCATAAAAATTCTAGTATTTTATTTATTCAAATGTAAAACTTGATGGTCAGTTATCATTGAGTTTTTTGGACTTACTGAACCATCACATATGATAGATATTTAGGGCTTTCAACGATGATTTGGAGGAAGAAGGAGGGTTTTTTTCTACAAGCTAAAGTTTCGGGCTATGAAAAAATTGAGAAATCACAGGAAAAAAATTTCTCTTGGTGGGAAAGAAGTTTCGATTATGGCAGCGGTACATTCAGAGTCGTTAAATTACTTTAACTAATGAATATTATTTTATTTTTACACGTGTAATTTTATTTCAAATTCCTTAACTGAACTATTTAAAATTTGAACAAAGTGCTCTTACATAGCAAACTTTATAAATTTTATCACAAAATTTTGAACAAAACAATTAATAAATAGTGGCCTAAGTAATTAATACTCACAAATTAAACAGTAGCAGCTGTAAATTGTCATATGTTGTTATTTATACTCACTTAAGCTATTATTCATATTTATAATTCTCAAAATTCAAACGTACAAATGAAAGTAACTAACTTGACTAAGAAATTAGCAAAGAATATCATGACTATCTACTTGAATTAAATAAGTCAAAAAGTAGCTAGTATATTATTCACAATTAAATGCTTAACGTTTATGGCTGGTATTTGTCAAAGGTATGTTGCTAAAACAGCTAGCTCAACTCATTCCATCAGGAACTAACCATAAAATCATTAAAAAAAATTCTTGCCAATAAAATGTCACACATAGATATAGTAAATACCCACGAACCCACAAATTCACCCATAAAAACCAACTGATTGTGGGTAATTTTGTGAGATGTGGGTGAAGTTGATATTTTAAACTTAAACTCACTGTAGGATGTGGATTATTGAAGCAAAATCCTTCAAATACCAAGCTACCCACTCAGATATTTATCAACCAACATTCGTAATCATAATTATTTATATTTTAAGTTTTAATCATAAAATTACATTAAAAAAATTAATCATAAATAAATGTAAGTTAAAGCTCTTAATCCCTAAACCGAACCTATCTTAGTTGTGGCATGTGTATGTGTGTAAAGATAGATACAATAAGTTTCTAACAATTAGAAATTTTATAATTTCAAGTTTAATAATTGACATTTATGTTTTAAATTGATTGATTTTGTTCATTTTTGTTCTAGTGACTTGAACATAATGATTGCTTACTAGAGTTCAGTTTTTATTTATTTACTTTATTTTTAATGATAGTATTACAAAATTTACCTATTAATATCATTGACAATAATTGTATATTACTTAAAAGATGAAGCAAGAAATTGATATTAGTGATAATGATTGGCTTAAAACAAAACTATTATGTGTTAGATTAATATAGTTTGTGTACTTATTTTAATGTTGAACTTTCAATTTCTTATTTATATTGATAAAATCTAGAATTGAGTATTATATATGAATTTCTTAGGCTATCGTTACAAATTTATATTGCAAATTATATAATTTAAATTTTATGTCTTATTAAAAGTATTTTTAATTTTTTTATTTTAAATAAGAAAGTCTACAAAAAAATGTATTACAAGTTTACAAGTAGGTTTGGTAATTATTAGAACCAACAATGAGTAGTTTATTTAAATAAAATCTGCTATGCATTGTGATCAGGTTTGATAATTTAAATTTTTTTACATAGATGGGTTTGGTAATGACAATCTTGTAGCGAGTGATATTCATTACTATCCCTAATCACTAAATAAAATGAACTGAAAAAAACGAACATAAAAATTCTCTTGTAGTGTCAAGTGACCAACCTTAATCATGTTTAGTTGGAAGAAATAAGAAAAGAGGAGAATTGAAAGGAGAGAGGAGGAAAAATGAAAGTAAATTTTAATTTTACTGTTTAATTTAAAATAGAATTTAATTATTCTCCTCTTATTTCTTTCTCTTCTCCTTTCTTTTCTCTCTTTCCGGTTGGCAACACTTTGAAAAATGAAAAAGTGGAAAAATTTCACTGCACCCTCTTATTAAATTGACATACTTTAATTATCCTCTAAAAGTGTAAAAATTTCAATTTAGCCCATAAATATCGTTATTTTTAATAATTGACTAACATTGACCAAAGAACATATGAGAATGGCCTAATCCAATAAGTACTAGTTTTATGGAGTTAGCAAGGATAATTTTATTTCGCCTCTTAAGGTCTAATATATTTTAAGTTAGATGTTAAAAATAAATTTATCAGTGAAAATCTCAATAGTAAAAGACCTTTAAAAAATTAAATTAATTCTTTCTTATATTTTAATTTATAAAAAAATTAATGATAACAAGTTTTGTTTGCAATATCACCACAAAGAAAAAAAAATTAATTTGTACCCTTATCTTGAATTTAAATATTTTATAAATATAAATCATTAATCAATTAGTTGACTTTTACCATCCAAATTATCATTTTACCCTTCAAAGTATTTAAAGAAAAGTTAAACCCTAAAAAAATTTAGTGAAATTCAAAAACAAAATCCTTAATCCTCATCCCAAATTTTTGTCCGTTTCTTTATTATTATTCTTATTTGTTATTAATTTTAATAATTTTTCTTAATAATAATTTTTTTTTATTGAAAGCCATCTTTCTTCCCAAACATGAAGCTAAGGGGTAAAATAATAAATAATTTATAATTTATAAATATTTAAGTATATTTAATATTTATCATTTTTTTAAATAATATTTATCATTTTTTATTCATAATCTTAGGAATCTTAAACAGTAATCCATTTTTAATTTATGAAAAAAAATTTTAAAATGTACAGTTATAATCTTTTAAATTAAAATTTGAAATGAGTTATTGGAAAAAAATAATCTTATTCTTGATCTGGGCTTTGAAATCTATAAAATCACAATCCATGCCATCCACTAAAATTTATCATTTCGTCTTTGTTTTTTCATCTTATTTTTTCTTCTTTTGCTTCTTTCTTCTTCTTCTCTACACCAAAAAATCAAAAATTATAAAAAAGTAGAATTTTTTTTTTTTTCTGTTCTTCTTTCTTCTTCATCTTCGTTTCCTTCCCTGTTCAAATCCTTCTTTATTTCTTTTTTTTTATTCCCCCCTCACTTAACAAATCCACAACTACTTTCAAATCTAATTTCTACAATCCCACTTTGAATCCGCTATTTAAAATGAAACTTAGTTTCTATAAATCAAAGTATAATAATCACCATCTTTATTTCCTTCTTAAAGAAAGACTCGGTCTTTATCATAATACTCTAGTCTAAATCCTAATAAGTAAAACCCACACAAATTAGCAGCACATTGTAATTTAAACTATGACCATCGTCTGACCAAACCTATGGCCGCGTGTGGCCATGCCACGCAAGCTCAAGGTCATGCCTAGCCATTCCAAACGAGCCCATAACAATACAGGGCCAAGCCGAGCAAACCCATGGCGCATGACCATTCCAAGCAAGCCCGTGGCCCCCATGCCAAATAAGTCCATGGCAACGCATAGCCATTCCAAACAAACCCATGGGCACATGCGGCCACACCAATCACACAATGATCCAAGCAATGGTTTTGACGATTTCAATGATTAATTTGGTTTTATGGTTTATTGGTAAATTTGGGAAGAGGCTAAGGTTCGTTTAGAGGAGAAGATGCGCCAAAATTTGGAGCAGCACTGTTGGCACACCATCGTCAGGTAGGATGAGCAAAATATTCGACTCATATGGGCAGGATTAGTGGACGGGTAAGAGAGAACGAGGGATTTTTGTTTTTGTTCTTGAATTTTAAGAGGGAACAAGGGATTCTTTGAATTTTAAATGATTCAAAATGTAAATTTAATTTTTTTTCAAAGAAACAATTTTACTTTGCGACCGTTACTTTTCTTATTTTGGAATTAGTCCCCTGACTCTTCATATATTACATAGACGCCCTTTAATCAGAGCTTTTATTTTTTAACAAACCTAAACAGTCCGAGAAAAAAATTATTGAAATAAAAAGAAGGATTACGCCAATCACGGAGGGGGCAACAACTCTTATCCCAAAGCAACCTTGGGGGTTCATTAAAATAAATAAACAATTACAGAGGACCATTATTTATGTTAGCAATTTTTCATTTGTACACAAAAAAAAAAAGGTCATTTGCCTTTCTTTCCAATGGGATGACACCCATTTGGGCAGAAGTAATTCATAGTTTCTAAGGTCATCGGATCTTGAAAAAGTTTAGAATTTTCACAATTATAATTTTGAATGGTCAGACAGTTAGATGGATAGGTATTAATAAAAGTTAATAAATTATAAGTAATGATATATATACAAACTTTTTGTATAAATTAATACGACATAATTTAATTAATTAGACTATAAATTTTTAACACACATGATTTATTTTAATTATTTTATATTTTTATTCAATTAATAAGTGAATGTCACATCAGTTTGTATAAAATAAATTTATACAAAAGTTTATATCTATATTATCACTAATTAATTATTCTCATTTAATGATATTAAAGTTGTGGGTTATCGTACCCTAGGTTATTTTAGTCATCTTCTTCTTTCTCTCATGTTTGTTTATAAGAAAATGATAAAATTGTAAATGATCAACGTATGACTCAAAGTTAGGTAATCTGTAGGGCTAGTGATTTTGGGACAGTTCAACCTTTTTATGAGGCCTTAGTGTACATATGTGTGTGTGTATTAGTTTTATTAAAAATTATTCATTTGAAATCAATTTTTTTATTTTTAAGATGTAAAATTATTAATTAATTTTTATATTATAATTTTACTAATATATATTTCTCAGTAGATAATATAGACAATCCATTATATCGTTATTTGTTTTAGCAAAAAGCAACCACCTATGAACAATTACATTCTAGAAAATTGAAAATAATAACCTATGAAAATAATAATATTTTTTAAGAAAAATAATAGAACTAAATAACAAAATAATTACAAGTAGAATAGAAAGATAAAATTTGAAATTCTGAGACGAAATCACAAGTTGACTTTAATGGTTTGAGATACCGAGTGGTGATTAATGATTACAGAAAATAAGGAATTAAAAAAAAAATTAAGTTTCTCTCTCTCTCTCTTTCTTTCTTTCTTTTTTGAGTAGAGATTTGGAAGAAATATACATATAGCTTTTTAGAGAGATTAAAACTATTAGCTATAAAGAGGCTTTGTAGAGATTTTGGTAGTTTATTTTGGAAAGGGTAGTTATAAAGCAATAATAAATTAAAAAATTAATACATAATCTAGGAATTTATATTTTTATAGATATATAAAAACGAGTTTGACATAAAAAGGAACCTTAATACATACTGGGGCCCTAAACCTAAGTTGCCACTTCTGTCGGTAACAGTCAATTCAACAGATAGTACATATTTATTCCCTGCTTGGGCAAAACAACTAGACTTTTAATTATTAGTAGGAGTGATTGTGAGCAATTATCAACCCCACCAACTTGTTTTCAGTTTTTACATAAAATCTGCCATGAAGAACCTTTCACTTTCCACAGGATTCATTTTGCTTGTTTTGTTCATTGCTTCCGGCAATGAGGTTATGGCGGTGTCTGCAGAGGCAGAGGCTAGCGTTATTTTTTCTTCTCCATTGCTTTCGCCCGTCATGAGTGCGGCAGAGTTGCGTAAGGGCGAAGGGTGCACGGAAGCTGCGTGCAGCGATCGTTGTTTGAAGAAATATGGTCAAGGCTAATGGTCTCATGGCTTTTGCATAAAAAGCAGTGGACAAGCAACTATTTGTCTCTGTCGTTACCCTTGTTAATTTCCAGGGACAGCATAAATTGTTACAGTTTCGATAAGACGATGATCTAATAAAGTCATGGCACATTTTTTAAATTTTATTTCTCTCTTATAATTAATCATAAGCAATGCTAGTTTCAAAATAAACATATACGTGACAAAATCAAAGCAATATACTAGTTTCAGAAAAAACATATATGTGACAAAAAATTTGTTAATTAAATGGACAATTGATGACGGACTTTCTAATAATTTAATCTCGACTATCTTGTCTAAGGGAAGCGTATGATATTTTTGGCACTTTATGCATGTTATCATTATTTGTACAACACTAGTAACATTATGGTATACATTTCTTAAAAAAAAAAAAAAAAACGTTACCGAATATATACATTTTTGGGAGAAAGATACTTTAGCCTCTTTCAAATATTTATTTCCACCGTTTAGATCCCTTATAAAAATATTAGTTGAATGAAATTGAAAGTCACTGACGAGATTAACACTCGACTCAAATTTTATTTAATAAAAGAAGCATTTCATTTTTCTAAAAATAATATATTATTTGATAGTTTGAAGTTTGTTTTGTGAAAAAAAATATTTTACTCTTTAAGGACGCAAAGTTAAATGCCAAGTTAATAGTTATAATTTGTTCAGCATAGGTTCCAATCAACTCAGCTGAACGCTACGTCCTTATTAATCAATAAAAACATATCATGTAGGCTAGCTCATGTGATAATCGTGCAATGAAAGCTTCACATGTTAATTTGTCCATAAGTATTTGTGGTGTTAGCCATATTTTTCAAAGGCTTTTCGAACCTCTTTCTTTTTTTAAAAAAAAACTACTTTTTGCTTTGCACGTGAACGCCTTTCTGCACAAAAATAATTTTACGAAAATGCCCTTATTTAGAAATGCAAGAACCAGCTCTCTGTGAAAATTGGGCATTATTATTCCACAAAATGGAACATTATAGTAAAAGAAAGAAAAAAAAAAAAAGGTAACGTATAATCTTCGACTGACAGATTCTTCTTCAATGAGAATTTTAATAAGAAACATTTAATAACAGAATAATAAATTACTGTAAAAGTGCTTATGAAGTATCTTAGTTATGGCCAAACGCTGCCTTTATCCTTGTAACAGTCAGCAGTAACCGATTCTGCTTCCTGGATTATCCCCTTTAGACTCGGGACCATCTCCAAAGCTAAAACATTTGCACACATTGAAGAGGAAAAGAAAAAAAAAAAACACATTTTTCATTTTTATTATTTTTCTTTTTTGGGGGGCTATTTTTATCGTTATCACCATTGCCAATTTTCAGTTCACGTGTTCATGTTTTTGACAGTTTCAGAACCACTTGTTAATGCTAACGAAGACTGTTTGGTTTTTAGAAAGTAATCAACATGGCTTGCATGAAGCTGGGATCTAAATCTGAGGTGTTTCACCTCGACGGCCAAACCTGGTCTGTCTCATTTATTGCTTCTATTTTCTTGTTTCTGCTAGTTCGCATTGGGGTAATATTGAAAATTGTCATGTTTTTATTTCTTGTTTTTGTACTAAATTTTCTAGTTGTAATGTAATCCACTGAAGAATTTAGAATGTGGGCTTCTGATGGCATTCAAAATTGATTTCTGGGTTGTTTTTATTTTTCCTTTTAGACCTGAATGTTTGTTTGTTTAACTTTTGAATGACAAACAGAGAGGGTGCTTCTGCTTTTGATTGAGTGCGACTTATTCTGTTAATGTGAGGAGACCGAAAACCTGTGCAGAGATGATTTCGTGAATTATAGATTAGCCATGGTCTGTTGTATGGACTGAATGTGTTAGGCTCGTTTTGTGAGAATAGATTTATTTTCCCTTTTTTCCTTTTTCGTTTTCGTTTTTAATCTGAATATTTGACGTGCCGCCCCCGGGGGGGGGGGGGTGTGGGGGGAACTCAGTGACGAGGACAGGCATTGATTGTTCCACAGAGTATGACAACTCGTGCTTATAACGCAATAGGATTGAGCAAATGTTGACTGTAGATTGGGATTATACCATTAGGGACTAGTTGGTTTGTTTCTAGGAGGTGAGATTTACACCCTCGACATGGCCGAAGTGTTTTAGATTTGAAATATATTGAGTTGGCGTTAATGGGCCTATCCATAACTTTTTACAGTGTAGGATTATGTTTTTCTTCCATGAGCATGCCAAAGTATGTGTTGGTTAGATATGACAGTAAGGTGAGATATTTGGATTTAAATTAATTTTTCAAGTACATTTTAGTTCTTGATTGCGGCTTCTTGAAGTCGTTGGTTTTCAAACTCTAGTTCGCATAGAGACGCTGAATTTGAGACCATCATTTAATCGGAAACATCTCTTTCTGGTGCTTGAGTTTCTGGTTTTACAATATACAAGTGATAACTGTTCTGCTTTTCGGTATCCATTTAGTGAAGTTGTTGTTAACATGCCTCTTTTACAGGCTATGCTCATCTGGACTTCCAAGTGATGTCATCATTGAAGTTGGAGAGTGGTCTTTTCATCTCCACAAGGTGTGTGCTCTACTTGCCCAATGCTTTTCTTGTCATTTTTCACCATGCTAATTTCCGGCACATAAATGAGAGAATATAATGCCATGGTCTGAAAAGGGAAAAGACTTCATTATGGCACACATTGAGGTGAGGCTTGATGAAAATACCAATTGCAAATTTAAGGCTCAAATCCCTTTCATAGACCGCATGCGTTGAAGCTTTTACTATTGTTTTATCAAAAAATTGACATTTTATTCTTTCAGACAGTCTCCAATTTAATGCATACGATAGTCCATCTAAATTTCTTCTTGGATGTTGAATATATAGGTATCTTGTTATACTTAAGTTTTCTGCTGTTTTCTATCATCCAATGTGCTGTATGTAGTTTCAAGTATTTTCTCATGCCTCAACCTTGCATTCCCTTGCATTGTCAGAGGCAAAATTTTCTCCACTTCATGACCTATTACAGCTATAGTTGCCACTGTCTGTAATGTGCTTGTGTTTTCTTTCATGGATCTGTTCATATTTGCTCAGTGGACTGCATGTGACTCTTTCCTTCTCATCTCTGCTTCAGTTTCCATTGCTATCTAGAAGTGGAGTGTTAGAAAATCTCATTGCAGAATTTTCTGGTGAGGCTGAGAAGAAGTGCATTTTGCAATTTCATGATATACCTGGAGGAGCCAAGGCGTTCTTGCTTGTAGCCAAATTCTGTTATGGTGTAAAAACAGATCTCACTGCATCAAATGTAGTCAGTCTTAGGTGTGCTGCTGAGTATCTACGAATGACTGATGAATATGGAGAAGGAAATCTCATTGTGCAAACAGAAAATTTTCTTAATGAAGTCTTTGGTAGCTGGACAGACTCGATCAGAGCTCTTGAAACTTGCGAAGAGGTTCTACCACATGCAGAAGAGCTTCATATAGTTTCTAGATGCATCAATTCCTTAGCAATGAAAGCTTGCGCAGATCCTAGTTTGTTCAGTTGGCCTATGTCAGGTCGCACAGATGTGCAGAGTCCAGGAGGAACTATGTTGTGGAACGGAATAAGCGTATCGTCCAAGCCACAACCTGTGACTGAGGATTGGTGGTATGAGGATGTGTCTTTCCTTAGACTACCACTTTACAAAAGGCTGATTCTGGCTGTTGGAATGAGTGGCATAAAGGAAGAAAGCATTGCTGGGTCCATTATCCACTATGCGAAAAGGCATCTGCCATTGCTTGGGAGACAGTCAAGCTTCCAGAATGGGAGCCGTGTTGAACCTGTATCGATTATTTCTGCCCCATCTGAGGAATTTCAAAGGACTCTCCTTGAAGAATTAGTGGAGTTAATACCTGATAAAAAGGGGGTCACACCAACAAAATTTCTGCTCAGACTTCTACGCACATCGCTGAAATTACAGGCTAGCCAATCATGTCGAGAAATCTTGGAGAAACGGATCGGCTCCCAGTTGGATCAAGCAGCTCTTGAAGATCTCCTAATTCCGAATATGGGGTACTCAGTGGAGACCCTGTATGACATCGACTGTGTTCAGCGGATTCTTGATCACTTCATGCTGATTAATCATGATACAGTTGATTCAAATTGTATAACTGATGAAGGGCAGTTGATCAGAGGTTCCCATTCGCTGACGCCAATGACAATGGTGGCTAATCTGGTGGATGGATATCTGTCTGAGGTAGCACCTGATGTCAATTTGAAGTTGCCAAAATTTCAATCACTTGCTTCTGCAATTCCTGACTATGCTAGGCCATTAGATGATGGAATCTACCGTGCTATTGATATATTTCTCAAGGTAACAATGGAACTTGTATTTGGTTATTAGAGCGTCCTCTATCAGTCAATTATTGTCAATGCTACCCATGCAACTTATGTTACTAATTTCATCATTTGCATGAGATGCTTATGCGTTTCTCAACTGTCAGGCTCATCCCTGGCTGACAGACTCCGAGAGGGAACAGATTTGCCGGCTCATGGACTGCCAGAAGCTCTCCCTGGAAGCCAGCACCCATGCAGCCCAGAACGAGAGGCTACCACTTCGAGTCATTGTACAAGTTCTGTTCTTTGAACAACTTAGGCTCCGTACCTCCATAGCTGGTTGGTTCTTTGTCTCTGACAACCTTGATAACTCGCAAAATCCAAGTGGGAATCTTGCACTCACCAGAGACAATGGTCACAGCCAAGCACGAAACTCTCAAGATTCCATTGTAGCTGTGGGTGACATGAGGGAGCGTGTTTCTGACCTCGAGAAAGAGTGCATGAACATGAAACAAGAGATTGAGAAGTTAGTGAAAGCAAAAGGGAGTTGGAACATATTCTCAAAGAAGTTCCCATTTAGATTAAAGTCAAAGTCCAGTGGTCTAAAAGTGCCAAAACCTTGCAATCCCAAAGAATCTCCTTCATCAACGGCACCGCTTATGAATGCAAAAGTAAATCAAAGTAATGGTAACTCAGGAGATGCTATTTTCCACTGTTAGACAATGAAGGTTTTGTTTCAGTTCCTTTCTGATATCTAACTGTTGAAAAGATAGATAGTTTACTTTGTTTGTATGCTTGTTTGTTTGTTTGTGATTTAGTGGATGGTGAAAGTATATGTAGACAAATTTTTGTGGAGATTCTTCGTCTATTGACTTTAGATTGTGATACATTTACCAACTTTGGTTATACTCAATCCTATGTTGTGACAGCGTTGTCTATTTTTTCTTACCTTTCAAAGCTCTGTATTTGGAACTCAGCATACTTGCACAGCTGTGTTTGGACTTTGGATGAAGAAGAATTACTAAATAGAAACTCTTCATTCAGGTTAAAATAATTCTGTCAGAGAAAGGATTGATGAATAATATCAAGAAAGAAAGAAAGAAAGAAAGAAAGAAAAATGCTCGACATTTTGATATGAATTAAGGAAGAATAGCAAGGCAAGAAGTGGCACCAGCCTTTGAACATTCAAAATCAATGGCTGTCAATAATTCGCAACAATTAAGTGTTAATCTCAGTGTTTATACAAGAGTTCTGATTCGTGAAAACATAGAAATTTTCTTGAATAAAAATAAAATGAAATAATTTTAATATGATTCAATCCGAATATCGAGGATCATAGTTTATGTAAAAAAAGAGGGAAAAGCTTCTGACGTTAATACACATGTTAAAACGAGATGATTTATATATAGAAGAAAAAAAATACCTAATAATCAAACAAAACTTTTATTATTAAAATAAAAATAAAATAAATATATTTGGTTGCCAACACAGACATCCTAAACCTAGCCCAAGGATAGAGCAAAGCTCTTAACACCCTTCAAAAAATTTTTTACACTTCTTTGGAATTCTATTTCCTGAAATATCCTTACCTTAGTTTATAAAATTCTAAGCCACAAGTTAAAATCAGTTGTCATGTCATTGAATTTTACCCTAAACAGAGTATTTCTTTAAATTTTTACTTTTAAATGCACAGACATCCTAAGATTTTAAATTATTCTCTTATTTTTGTAAAATTTCTCTCTCCATACTTCTTAAATCTAATGAGTTTCTCAAAAAAAAATCAATTAAAATCTAAAATATAATATAAATTATGAAATCAGGTGGGTGTAAAAAATTATTAAAAGAATAATTTATTGAAGTGTTTGGTTTAATTTTCATTAAAATAAAAAATAACTTAATTGAATTTTCGTTCAGGAAAAAAAAAATCTTAATTTATTTAGATAATTTCAAGCAAAGTGGGGTTTTATATGGAATTTCGATGGATGGCAAAAGTCCTACTCTCATAAACAAATAACAGGCCCAATTGAGCCTCATTCGGACCCATCCTTTTGTTCGATTCGTCGTCTCTCATTTCTCCAAAGAGAAACTGTGGTAAGTAAAAACGAAAATGCAAAATCTCGACGATTGCTTCTTTTGAATTTGAAGACGATGACAACTATTGAGACAGGGACAGCGATGTCTCAGTCCGACAAACCCAGCAACGTTTCCACAAAGCCGTCAAAGGCTCAGACGCCATTGCAGTTCAAAAGGTGGGGCCGCAGGCACCCGTTTGTAAGATACGGGCTTCCGATGATTTCCCTCACAGTGTTCGGAGCGATTGGACTTGGGCATCTCTTGCAAGGCAGGTCCGTGCAATACCCTTTTTTGGTATTTTTATTTTCAGTTTGTAATTTGTTAGCCGACCATGTATAATAGATGAGGCTATTTTTAGGTTAATTAGCTAATGGTTTTTGTTATGAGAATTGATGATTGAATGATTAGGGTTTATGAGTCGGAGACTTAGGATGAGGTTGGAAGTGCTTCTGTATGAAGTCAAGATAAGCGTTTTTATTTAGGTTTATTTGGACTTGGAATAATGTCTAATCTTTTCTAGTAGAGGCTGGAACTATTTGAAATTGAAAGGAGCAAGAGGTTGAAGGCTTGTTAAATTAGGACTGTGCAGGCTTCAATTTAGGTTAGCTTTATAGATAAATTGACTACTTTTGGCTGGTAAGAATTGAAATCAACCAAAACTTTATAAAACAGATCATTGTCAAGACAAGCGGAATACACAAGCAATAAAAAATTAAAAACAGTACAATATGAACTTGATTCTCAGAGGTGGTAACCTTGGAAGAACATAATGTCATGTGTAAAAGATACTTGGAAGAAGTGTCCTGAAATGTCAAAGGGCTCAGCTGCTCATGAAAAATGCTGATTTGGCAACTTACAAAGCAACGGCAGCACACCTAATTGCTGAAACTGCTCAAGGTTCTGAATCGGCTGATGCAACCGCTTATCATTTTTTGGATTGATGGGTTGTTGGTGTTCCAATCCAACTTATCAATTATGACCATCGATGGATGTAGGAATCACAGCCTCATTGCCTTTTTTGAAGTAGTTTGATTAAGCTGACTTTAGGATGGGACCCTCTCTGTCTTAGCTTAATTTAGATGTTGGAGATAGTATATTAAGCACATATGTACTTTATTCTGTCTAAAATGTGGTTCAACTTTGTAGTTCAGTAAGGATATTGCAAAGGTGAAAGATGATCAGGAGTGGGAGATTATTGAAGCCAGAAAAGCACTGTCGAGAACAGGACCAGTAGATGCATATAAGCCAAAGAAAATCTCACTGGAGGAGGAATTAAAGGTAGGCCATTTTTAAGATTGGTATGATGAAGTGGGCATTCCTAGCCTTTCTTTCTCTTGAATTAATTGATAGCTGACTTTTTGTTTCTCTATGTTTTAGGCCTTGCAAGAGAAGGTGGACATAAACAATTACGAGTACAAGAGAATTCCTAGGCCAAATGAAGGCAAGTCAGGCTAGTCTTAGTCTCTCTATGAACAGTTCTTGTACCATTATGTACTTTGTAGTGTTTCCAGAAAATGTAATTGGTTTTTGCAGAAGTAAAACCACCCACATCTGATTTTGTCCAACACGGGGTGAACATAGTAAGCACTTACAATTTTTGTTGGAATAATTTGATAGCGTATAATAATTGGTTGATAAAGGAATTTTGTCGACAGCCTCTGCATGAAGAAAGCATTGGCCATTTTTTTTAACCTAATTTGTTAGAAGCAAGACAACTATTTCAGTTTTAGCAAAGCAATTTTGTTTCATGACAGCACGAAAAATGTAGATAAGAATGTCGCATTAGGGAGTGAATTTGGTGAATACTAGATTCGTGTTTCTCTTGACATTCTATAAGCTACACCCGAATAGGTAAGTAAGGAAGAAAAATGAAGAATCAAACAAGCAAGACAGATTCATGCATGGAGTCGAGTCCGAGACGCTTTATGAGGAATCACAAACTTGAGCTTTACCTTATGATTTGAACTCATTATTCAATGAATAACAATGGTGACATGCCCTGTAACTAGAGAAGAAGAATTAAAACACTATTTTCTTATTTCCTTTGCCACATCTTGTTTATTACGTAAATATATATATTTTTATTATCCGTACTTGTTTTTTCAACCCCAAGGCGCTTTCTGCTGGGCATGTACAGTGTTCTCACCAAATTGTTGCCGCTCAGGCTGGACATAGACGGTGATATCGCTATATTAACATCTTCGATGTCAAAATACAAAGTCATGAAATCTAAATCCACTCCTTAATGATTTAAATTTTCAACCAGATAATTTTCCTATCCCTCCAATCGCTGGTAGGGTATGCTTCAGGATTGATGAAGTCACTTACCTTGTGACATATTGCAAGAACACATCGGCCCATTATTTCAGCCTGAAGGATCGACTCCCCATAAAGGTTCAAGTATTTGAATTATAAAAGTTCGGCTCACGGGCGTATTCGTGATTATGGTTGCGTCTCAAAACAAATTCGTTGTTGCACATGTTGGATGGAATCTTGTTAATTAAACATTTAACTTAATTTTCATCAATATCTCAAAAACATTAAAAGATTAAAAATTAAGAAGCGTTAGAATTTAGCAATAGAAAGCGATTGGTTACCGAAGCGACGATTGTGAATATATTTTTTTCTTTTCAAAAAAAATATAATGAGTAAATCAGCACATTACGCCATCACACCTAGAAGCATTATTGTGCTATATGGTGTGTTGGGGGAGGGGGGTGGAGCGGGGGGTGTTGGGGAAGGGAGGGGGGGGGGGGGCGGGGGCGGTGTTTTTAATTGTGATCATCGCTTTTAACCGTGAGAAAGGTATACATCTAAATTCCATGCACATACACTTTATGTCAAAATGTGATTTTCCCTGACAACTTATCATGACTGACCTTCGGATTACAAGTAAGATCACTCACCATTTGGCACTCAATCAAATTAATAATATAGTTTTAATTTGGTACTTCTAAAACTATAATATATACCTTAGACATTTGACCAGTAATATAAATTTTGGCCATATTTAATATTATTATTTGATAATTGTAATTTTTAAGTTACAATACTAGAATATTTAGTTTATTTTAATTGTTGTGATTTAGGAGTTAAATTGATTTAATCCACCATTTATATGATGAAAAGCCTATATTATCTTTATATTTTTGATAAAAATTATTATTAAAAAATTATATTTATTACACACTATTAACTTCTAGTTTATAATTACACTTTATTTTGATGATTTAATGCTAAATAGAGCCTTAATTTGATACTTCTAAAACTATAATATATATGTTGCAATAATATACATTGACTTAGGTCTCCTTTATTAGTTTGTAATATCACTAAATTAATATGACAAGAGTCTTTTTTTCTTTTCAAGCTATAATAATTATTATTAATTTTTTCTCCCTTAAAAATAAATACATCCTAATAAAAAATTGATGTTACTAGCTATAGTAAAGATATTTGATATCATCACATTATAACAAATGACATAACAGTAAAATCTCTTTATAGTGATACTGTATGTAAGAATTGCCTCTAAGTATTCATTAAATTTTTTTGTTGCAATTTAGGTAAGTTATAACTAAGAACAAACCCCACATGATAACAAGTCATAATTTTTCTAAATCTTATCTAAAAAAACTTGCCTTTACATAATAATAATTATCTTTATATTGCAAAATCTACATTAAAGGTTTAGGAAGTAGTAAAATAATTTTCAAAAGTTTTTTGAGATAATAATTTATTCTTTAAAATTATTACCAAATCACTTATGGTATTTATAGAATTTACATTGATAGAAAAACATGAAAATAAATGCAACCATTTATACTTTTAAAATGACTTGCATATTCCCAATGCTATACAAATATTTACACAATTTTTTGAAACTATGCCTATCTCATTTATCAATGACTATAAATTGGATCTGACATTAATTATTAATGTAGCATATACTTTACCTTTATATTACTTGCATTAAGGATAATCAAGTTAAAATAATAACTTTGTAACTATATCTCAACTGAGTTATAACTTGCTCATAGTAATAAATTAATCTAATCCTAATATTATGACTATAGAGAGGTTTTACCATACAACTGATCCATATACCAAAAAAAAAAGAACAAAAGACTCATACATATACAATAAAATCATTCTATAGTCATAATATTAGGACCAAAATAATTTTGTTATTATGAAGAGGTTATAACTCAATAAAAATATAATTACAACAAATATTATTCTGACTTACTTATTTTTAATGCAATTGCAGCATTAGTTTTTTTTAACTTTATAATAGTAATAAATAAATATAACATTTCAATTCATATAATTATTAATTTTTATTTTATTTATTTTTAAATTTTAATTATGCATATAAATGAATAAATTTATTATTTATAATATTATAAATATAAATAAATAATACATTATTTAATTGTATTATAATAATTAATATATAAAATTGATTAATACTTAATAAATTAATATACATAATAATAAACATCTAATAATGTATAGAAATAATATAACATTACATCTAATTATATTACAACAATTAACATAATAAAAATTACTTATTTTTAAATAATTTAATACAACCAATAATAAATATTTAAACATGAATAAATTTGAATAATATTAATTTGAAATTAATTTGAAATTAATACAAAAGTAACATTATTTGAATAATGATATCTTATAACTATTAACTTTATTATAATTATTGCAAACATGTACTACAAAATTTTCTCTTAAAATGGCGAGAATAATTAAAAACTATAATAAACATTATTTAGTGCAATTCATTTTGTTAGTGAATATCTTATAACTATTATGTCACTTTATTATTTTGTAATTATCTTGTGGCATGTATAAACTTTTATTTTATCATTCTAAAATGACTTTTAAACCAATCTTATATTATAGGTTTTAACTATTTTTATGTTGTGATATTATTTACAAATTATTTGATTAAATTATTTATTTTAGTATTTATTTCACAGGTTATATATTTAAAAATATTGAATTTTTCCTTTAAAAAATAATTGTTTACCCCTAAAATACATAAAATACACAATTATAATAAAAATAATTAAATAACAAAATACTTAAATAAATAAAAGTAGCAATGTTAGTGAGATTTAAAGTGTAAAATGATGATTTTCTCCTTTAAACAACAATTATCTTTGCATGTATAAACTTTTATTTTATCATTCTAAAATGACTTTTAGATATTATTTACAAATTATTTGATTAAATTATTTATTTTAGTATTTATTTCACAGGTTATATATTTAAAAATATTGAAAAATAATTGTTATGTTGCTAAAAATTTAAGCCCATAAACTTTGATCTTTATGAAGAATTATGATATTTTTTAATATTATACTTAACAATAATGTTAATTTTTAAAAATTTAAGACTTCTATGTTTAATATTTTTCTAAGTACTGTAAATATTATTTTAATTTAAATTAATCACAAAAAATTTAATACAGTACAATGCATACAAATATAGTATAATTTCAAATTAATACAATACAATATAATATAATATCAAATATTATATAATATTATTATAATACAGTGCTAATATAATACATGTACACTAAAATAATATAATACAATATAATATAAAACAATATGCCAAATATAGCCTAAAGAAAAAGTATGGATTATATTAATAACTAATTAATGAGTAATAACAATATTTATACAATTAAGTTCCACTGATGTAACATTTATCGATTAGGTAGTAGAATATTAATTTTTTCCCTTATAAAATTCACAATCCAATGAATGAATGACAAGATGCAGTTGACCCAAATTTAACCATATCGGTATTGTAAAATAATTGAACTTTCAATCCTCATGTTAATTATTGACTACTTATGCGTACTTATTTGGCATTACAATGAAAAATTAAATGACCAAGTCTTATATTAATACATTATTAGTAATTGATAGCTTCCCCTTATTTAATTGAAAATATAGCAAACATAAACAACATAGCCAAGAATCACTGCACCACAATTACTGAAAGGAAATGGAGATAAGAGGCAGTTACATGCTTTTGTAAATACATTATTATTAACTGATTATCTTCCCAATATAAAAGAGAGAGAAGCAATATATGAAAAAATGGCTAATCTTTTTTTCTTTTTAAATTTATCCCAAATCGTTTTTTCGGTACCGAATATTGGTGGTTATTTGGTTATAAACAATATTAATATAAATACGAATACCCATTAACTTATGAATCACATACTTAAGTCCATTATGCAGCATTAGTTTTCTATCTTTTGAGTCATTGAATAAAAAATACAGACAATATTTTTTTTTTATAAGAAAAGTGCAGACAATATAAACAATAAGATAAGATACAATTAAACAGATGCAATTTCACTAACGCCTAGGAACCTTTCTTGAACCTAATTGGAAAACAGAAAAAGAGGAAGCTAGCTAGCTATGAAGGAGTTACGCACGTAAATTGCGAGAAAATATCAGCCATTTAACAATTACCTTATGTTATCTCATGTATACATTCGTTTTGAACTACACATGTCATTTATTAATTAATTAGTTATACTAACTCTTATAATATACTTTCTCATATATTACAAGCATTAAGTTTTCAATATAAAAACGTAGAGTTTCACTTCAGAAACTATCACTTCACCACAAATGGCCATCCGTGCAACAAGTTCAACTTGCGCATAATTTCCTATGACAAGGGAACCCAACCAAGTAGTTTCATAGTTGAAGTTAAAAATGCCATGAAGCCATCTGATTTTTCTGATAATGAAAATTGCTACAAATTAATCCTCAAACGTCTAAGTTTCTCTAATTCTCTGTACTCTCAACTTCCAAACAAACAGCAACAATTCATCTATGTTTACAAAACTGTCTTTCATGGCTTCTCCACAAAGATAACCCAGCAACAAGTTCCGAGAACTCAAAACTCGTCATGAAATTCAAATACTATACAAATATGCTTACGTTCATAATCACTATATAAATTTAATAAATAATTGCACTTAATCAAAAGCATAGTTAAGCACCCTGTTAAATTTTGTCATTCACAAGGTAAACAAGCCAAAAATCAGGTCCCAAAAAAAAAAAATTGAAAACAACCCAGGAATTAATTTTGAATGCCATAAAAAACGCACATTCTGCATGTATATTATGTGAATACATTACAACAATAAATTCAGTACAAATACAAACCCTTCAGGCAAATTCCAATCTTGCTACAATGCCAAAGAAAGAAAATAAAAGCAAAAAGTAGAAAATAGAATCAATAACGAGACAGACCAAGTTGGCCATTGAGATGAACCACTTCGGATTTAGATCCCACGCCGTGTTAATCACTTTGTAACAACTAAATGGTCTTAGTTGTCATAGGAAACGGAGTGGGGCGGGTTTGGGTTGGGATCATGATGTTCATCTCCGTCCAGAAAATTGTGACCTTCCTCGAGTTCGTCGGCTCGTTCCAGACACAAAATATGGTATTTGGGACCGAATTTGAGATATCTTTGATAACCGCTGAATGAGGAGAAATTTTAGAATATATCTGAGATACCAAGTCAGTCATATAATAATCTAATAATGTCATAATATGTATGCATTTATTTTGAAAAACTATCATGTGAATGATGGTGATATTAAATTCAATTACACATGTCATGTATACATCAATTGATTGTAATACCTCAAATGTAGTCTAAAAGTTTTACTAAACAAGACATAGAATAAAATGATAACAATTATAGCAAAAACAATGGTGATAATAATAAAACCAGCCACCAAAAAATAAATAAAATTAAATAACTAAAATAAAAATAAAAATATGAGCTTTTGTTTTCTTCATTGTGAGTAATTGTGGGTCCCAAGTCTAAAGCCGAAATTCAAGAAGTTGCTAACTGTTATATAAGGATAAAAGCAATGTTTGGCCGTAACTAATTAATATACTTAATAAACACTTTTATAGTTATTTATTTTCGTGTTATTAAATGTTTGTTAATTTGTATTGAAATTCTCTCATTGAATAGGGAGGAATCTATCTGTCGAAGATTAAACATCATGGGAGCTGATGTAACTAACTGCAATTAACAAACCAAAACTAAATTCACTCAGTTACACATACACTTCTAATGACTAATAATAAGCTTTAACAACTTGAGCTAATCTGTCAACTTGTTAACAAACTCTGATGAGCTGGCACAACTAACTTGTTTGGCTTCTTCATCTTTATACCCTTTGTAAGCTCAGCACAATGAGCTTCCTTAACAAACCCCGTAAACTTAAAGGGCAAGAGCAAACATTTAATTTGAATCTTAGATAATGAAAGTGAATAAATGAGAGAAGTTTTCTAAAGATATCAGCAACTTGCTCGTTATTGGGAATATACTGAATGTTCAGCTCCCCTACAATTACCTTGTTTATGACAAAGTGTATATCAAGTTCAATGTGTTTTGTCCTCGAATAAAACACAGGGTTATGACCTAATTCAATGACATTAATGTTATCACACCAGATAGTAGGTATCTCTGTATAACACAATCCAATTTCAGAGAACAAGGATTGTAACTAGCTTATCTCTGAAGTTGCTGAAGCCAAAACCCTACACTCACTTTCTCCACTTGATCTAGTAATGACTATTTATTTCTTGGATGACCATGATACAAGATTGTTGTCTAAATAGATGTAATATACACCAATAAATTTTATATTATCCAAATCACAAGCCCAATCTGCATTAGTAAGCCCTATAAGTTTCATTTTTCCATGTTGAGCAAATTTGAGTCCATGATCTTGAGTAGATTTCAGGTATCTGTGCACTCTTTTATAAGCTATAAGATGTTGCATGGTAAGAGCACAAACATATTCGCTTAAATTGTTTACAGCAAAAGCAAGCTCTAGTCTAGTCAGAACTAAATATTGCATTCCTTTCACAATGATTTTATAATGTGTAGGATCATTAACATATTAACCAAGGTGTCCTTAAGCTTCTTTTTATAGCTTGATTGCTGTGCCATCAGTGTGTTAACACCCTTACATTTAAGTAGTTGAACTTTTAATAATGGGTCTCTTATGTATTTTCTCTGAGATAAATAAATGCAGTTTATACCATATAATACTTCTATGCCCAAAACATAGGATAGATTACTTAAGTCTTTTAATGCAAAGATTTTATTGAACTCAGTAATAAAGATTTCCAATTCTGTACTATCAGGCTTTGTAATCAGAATATCATCAACATATATAAAAACCATTATCCATAAATGATCTGATTTTCTTTATGGACAAAGATGAGTCTGCCTTGAGTTTATAAACTCCCATTTTAATGAGCAACTTTTTAGCTTCTAGTTTCAGGCTCTTAGAGCTTGTTTGAGACCATAAAATGACTTGTGTATTTTACACATATAGTTTATCTCCTGATAATCAATAAAACCTAATGGTTGATCTATGAACATATTTTATTAAATCTCTATTGAGGAAAGCATTATTAACATCTACTTGCCTTATTTGCCATTGATTCATAATATTTAAATTGATGACTATTCTAATAATGACTGACTTCACTAGGACTAAATGTTTCAAAGTAATTAAGTTCTACAATTTATTGAAATCCCTTAGCTATGAACCTAGCTTTATACTTTGCCACACTCTTATTTGAGTTATGTTTGACTTTATACATAATTTATTACCAATAATTTTCTGATCAACTAATTTTAGAACTAAGAACGATGTATCGTTCTTAAATAAAGTATTATATTATTCCCTCATGGCTTCAAACTGTTTGAGACCCTACATAGCTTCTTCTATAGATTCTAATTTCTTATGAATAAGTTCTACATTGTAGAGCTTAGGTTTGAAAATTCTAGCTTTGCTCCTGGTGGTCATAGCATATTTAATGATAGAATAGATTGTTATGTATTAAAAAGATTAAGTGTATGTTGAACAACTTTTGATGATGGCTGTAATGTCAAAGGTGTAGTGGTGTTTGATATACTAGGTTGAGTAGACATAGGAATGTAACACTCTATATTTAGTTCAACTCTTTGTGGCAAAGAATAAGAGTTGCTGTTATAAGTAGAATTAATTAAATGATGAGGATTGCTACTGGTGAAACTTGGAAAGTTAGGATTATAATAGCTGTTGTCACTTGATACTGGTAATATAAATAAGGTGGATAGATTATAAACCTATTGAGGAGTAAGTGATAGATTTTGACATGAATTGGTTTTGTTAGACGTTAAAGAAGGTTCTAAAGAATCAGGAAATGAAGACTCATAAAAAATGACATATTTAACTATATAACTTCGATTAGATGGATGAAGACACTTGTATCTTTTGTGAAAAAGGCTGTAATCAATAAAAATACATTTACGAAAATGATATGCAAGCTTGTTCTTATTATAATCTCTTAGATAAAGGTAGCATGAACAGCCAAAGCATTTTAGCACTTTATAATTTGGCTTATGATTGAATACCTTTTTATAAGGTATAAGAAACTTTAGAGTTGCAAAAGGTAACCTATTGATATGATAAACTAATATTTGAAAAAAAATCCCACCAAAAACTCAAAGGTAATTTAGCATGGGCTAAAAGTGTGAGTCCTTGCTCAACGATATGCCTATGTTTCCTTTCAACTATCATGTTCTAATGATGTGTATAAGGACATGAGCGTATGATAATAATTCCATTTTGATTCAAGAAATTAGTGAATGCTTTATACTCTCCCCCTAGTCAGATTACAACATTTTAATAAGAGATTGAAATTATTTTTCAACTTGTAATCTGAATAGTTTAAAGACTTGTAAAGCTTCTAATTTCAGTTTCAATAGATAAATTCAGGTTTATCGCATGAAATCATCAATAAAACTAATATAGTAAACATAACTATCTCTGGAAAGAACAAGTGGGAGATCCCACAAATTAGTGTGAATAAGTTTAAGTATTTGAGAAGTTTTGATTTCAATAACAGGAAGTGTAGTCTATGAACTTTGCCCATTTGATGTGCCTCACATATTTGTTGTGTAGTTTCTTTGATAAAATAACTTGAGAGATTAATATATTGATCATTCTTAAGTAAATACATTAGTATATTTGATGAGGATAACCAAATTTTTTATGAAACAAGGTAACTTTATTGACCAATGTATTACAAGAAGAAACAATATTTTGACAGTATTCTATAGCATTTGACTGATTATTTTGAACATTTGTTATAATAGGAAAATAAAGATGACAGGTAGAAAGCATAGATAAAGGCTTGATTGAAGACACTTGACATATGAAAGAGGAAGGAACAGATTGAGGTGACTTTAACTGTAACTTTATAATCCTTTCTCAGCAAGTACTTGTTCGTTTAGTGAATCCTTCACATAACACATATTGCCAATAAATTCAACTGAGAGGTTATTATTAGTAATAAGTTCAGATATGCTTATTAAGTTCTTAGTAATTGAAAGAACTAATAAGATATCTTTAAGTGCTATAGGTGTGTGTTTATTAGCAGAATTAAAGTATTTATAGTTAAAGCAGGCATCACCAATGTGTGTGATAATTAAACCTTGTCCAGTGTTAAACTCTTATCGAACATGTATGTTAGCTATATTATTTGTAATATGATGTGTAGCACCACTATCGAGATACCATCCTTCATTAGTAAAGCCTTCAAGGTTAGCAACATAAGCTTCAGACAGAGTGAATGCTTTTGATGGATAAGTAAAAACGATAGAAGAATTCAATGGTTGATAGCTGAAATCAAAAGGTTCATAAGGATTTTCAAATGATGATTGTTGATAAGCAATTAGCTCATAATTAGCCATATATGCTACTTTTGATCCCATCATGTTACCTTTACCCAACTGTTTTGGTTAGGGTAAAAAAATTATCACTATACCTATACCAGAAAGCATCAACAGTATGACCTAGTTTATAATAGATTTGACATATTAGAATTGGCTCATTAGATTCACTAGTAAGAATGATAGAATTGTTGGCTTGAGAAAACATATTCCTTATATATGGTGATCTGTTTTGTTACATACGCTAATTTCTTATAGGACTAATGATATATCATTTACCAAATCTACCAAAAGTACTGCTATTACTAGCTAGAAATCCTCTAAGATAAGAAGCAAAGATCATTCATCGACCAACATTCTAACCTCTACCTCCAGTTTGACCATAATTATAGTATCATAAGTGTTTCTCTTAGGAATCCCTCTCAAATGTGTATAGTTTACATTAAACATGGCCTAAGGATTCTGATTTTGTTCTAACCTACCTTTAAGTGTCAACAATAATATATATTAGTTGTGATTATTGAATCCAAATCCAGATGGTCAGGTCCTAATCCATTTAGTGTTTTTTTCAACATATCCTTCTCAGTTATATTATTAATAGCACGGCCAAGTTTATTAGCAAGTGTTTTCATCTTTGAATAATATTCTTCAATTGACATTGATTTTTTTTCTTAAGGTATTTATTTCATATCGAAGTTGCATTATCTTTGCTTCTGATTGAACTCTAAATTATTTTTCAATCGATCTCCCCATATCAAAGGAATTGTCAAAGTTAAAAACTAAACTTAAAATACTTTCACTGATTGTTGAAAGAAGCCAGCTGAGTAGAGTTTGATCTTGAGCTCTCAAGTTAACATGAGTTGGATTCTCAATCCTCTTAATAGATCCATCAGCTTGTGAATGAGAAAGATATTGATCTAGAATATTTTGAGCTTTTGAGATTAATCCTTTAATTCGGTTCCCTCTAGTTGAAGTTAGCACTTGTTTCTATTAGAGAAGAAAATTAGATTGATCAAGCCTTATAGTTGTAGCGAAAATGAATAAAGTTTGTGAATATTGAATTTGATTAACAATTAAATGATTCTGATTATTGTGTTGGAACTAGCCATGATTTGGCTTTGATACCATGAAAGAAAAGTTGTTTGTTTTAAGGGAAAATTTACAGAAAAGGAATATTCTTATTAATTCTAGATCATTCTAAAAATATATAATTTAATATCTTTATTCACTTGTCTTTATATACTCGAGAGTATACACTCATAACTAGCTGCAATTAACAAATCAAAACTAAATTCACTCAGTATATATACACTTCTAATGACTAATAACAAACTTTAATAACTTGAGCTGATTTGTCAACTTCTTAAATAACCGTGGTGAGTTGGCACAATTAACTTGTTTGGCTCCTTCATCTTTGTACCCTTTGTAAGCTCATCATAATGAGCTTCTTTAACACTGAATTTTCAGAGAGAACTGACTCTTGATTGCATGAAGTGTTGATATTATAGGATGATTACTCAAACATGTGAAGAAGCTCTTTTTATGAAGGAAGGGCTCTTGAAAAAAAAGTATTTGGAATAGAAAGACTTTCATTTGGAAAGAATATGCATATTCTGAGATATATTAAAGGTGTTTAAAGTACTTTTAAAAGGAGTAAGTCTAAGAATATAGACTATTATTACAAGCTAAAACTAGTAAGTCATTCAAAGTGTTGGTTGCTTGCATGATTGTCATATACAACTATATGATATATTTTTAATGTCACATTTTCCAAAATTTTATCTTAAAACTACAACTTAAGCTAAATGATGTGACATTTATTCACAAATTGATCATATAGGACATGACACATCTTTTAGAGTAAAATTAAAGATAATATTTTAGAATACTATGATTGTTATTTTATTCATAATATTAAGAATTATATTTTAACTTATCTAACTAATTTTTTTATTGACACATTAGTTTGTATCCATAATAAAATTGGAGAGTAAAATATCTAATACATAATATTATTGGACTAAAATATAGTTCTCTATAAATGTGTATGTACCATGTATTATAATATTGATTAACAAACATATAAACTTCTCACAAAGTTGTTGTTGAGTTATAAGAAAACCTTAAGGGCATAAACATACCATATTATTTATGTGTCTATTTAATTAATGAAATTTTTTCATTTTAAAAGAATTATAAGTTGGGTTGCTAAAATTGATATTTTGGAAGACCCCACGAATCATCAAGGAGATGCTCCCTAAAAAATAGGAATAGATGGTCTATTTCCTCGGAAAAAATCATTTTCTGAACCTAAGTTAGATAAACAATCGGCCATAGATAACCCTCATAATAATTTTCTTTTTCCAGTTATATGCTTTATTTTGAAATTGACATATCATAGTATTGATTGTAATTTGTAAGAGAGGACAAATAAAATGTGTCATGATTTCAATATATTATCTTCCTATTGACATCGTCCTCTTAAAAGTTTGATCACTAATCTGAAAGCAAAAACTTCATGACCATTGGCCTTTACCATATTTCTTCAAACAACCGTCGTTACATTTAGCCTCCTTGCACACTTCTCCCTCATTCAACTCCACTGTGCACATGATAGGTGCCGAAAGTGATAATGAAGAAACGATGGATTTTCCCAGAAGCAATGAAAAGAACAAGCAAAATAAAGTCAGTAAAATTGAGATGCTCTTCATGGTGAATCTTTGGTTAAAAAAAACAAGCTGATGGGTTGATAATTGCTCACACTCACTTCTATTTATAATTCATACTCTACTTGTTTTGACTAAGAAAGCAGAATCTCTGCTAAATTCTGAGTCGCACGATGATCATGAATTTCAATTCTAACATTAATTGTTTACCTATACAACTTTTATTTTCGACATCTTCTTAATAGTTAATTTATCTTATGCTGTAAATATATTAAAGGTTGTGACTATGATATTCTATGGTATTGCACCTGACAATTTAAATACCGTTAGAAAATTATATAATTCTATTCATATCACGATTTCCAGACTGCAGGGATATTGAAGATTAGAATCATAAAAATTCTAAAACTTTTCAAATATCCCACTGTTAAAAGTTTTAGAACCTACATTTCACTTCTCCCCGAGTTCATTTGAAGGAAAATTAATAGAGTAGCAAATGTTTTTCTAAAAATGAAATAAGTAATGGTCCTCCTTAATCGTTTTTTTTATCTTATTAAATCATCTAAAAAAAGTGATGGTTTTTTTTTTAATTAAATGAACTTGAAAAAGAGAGGAAATAACATAAAATGAACTCGATATTATAGCCTAGGGTAGGACATCAAAGGCTTTACCCCTTAAACAATGGCCATAGAAAAAATAAAAAAGCAAATAGTTAATGAAACCTATAATTAAAATAAAAAAAATGCTCTCGACAGATAATTCTCTCGACAAGACCAGCCCCCTCCCTTTGAGGATGATCAATCGACTAAGAAAACCAAATTTCGAGTACATGGGGAAGATGGAAATAATCCCCATGTTTTCTCCTTTTGGGATAAATTAATGGAACAACAGAAGGGCGTCACTGAGGAAGAAGTTGGAAGAGGTGGTCTCATGAGGAGGGAAAATGAGTGTGAGATTGAGAAGACGGATATGGTCATTGAACGCGAAGTTATGCTACCTTCAATTTCTTTTTCACAAAAAGTCCATGAGCAGCTCATAAAACCATGGCAATCTACTATTGTTGTGAAACTACTTGGCCATATGATTGGCTACAAAGTGCTTTACTCACGACTGGAATCATTATGGCCTAATGTAAGTGGTTACTCTATCATAGATGTGGACAATAGTTATTTTCTCATCAAGTGTAGAAGGGAAGCTGATGCTGCTTTTGTCCTTATACAAGGGCCATGGATTATTTTGGGACCTTACTTGAATGTTCAACAATGGTCCGCTCATTTCGATAGTTCCAATGGAAATATTGATAAAATCACTGCATGGATCTAACTTGCAGGTATGCCTCTACATTATTATCATAAAAAGATCATTAGAATGTTAGGGCATGTCATTGGTAGGGTCATCAAAATTGATTATAACATGGAATTGCCGGCAAGAGGTAAGTTTGCTCGTATTGCAATTGAGGTATCTCTTGAGAGCCCTTTACTCTCTCAATTTCCGTTGGATGGAAGAATCCTAAGAGTTGAATATGAAGCTCTTCCAACAATATGCTTTGGATGTGGTAAATATGGACATACGTCTTCCTCATGCCCGAATAAACCGTTTTTAGAAGCGCGAGGAGGGACGATAAATGATACGGTGGTAGATGAAGGTCCCAAACAGAAGTTCAAATGTCTTGCTGGTGGAGGGCATTATGGACAACCCAAAATTCAGACCTTGGATGATCGTGGCTAGAAAAGGAAACTACAAAGGAAATAAAGGAAGAACTGATGCAAATGAGCCTAATCAAAATAGTTTTGGTAAGCAAGGTGGAGGTTCTGGATTCGGTACATTATATGAGGAAAGTGCGGAAGAAAATGATTCGGTGGAATTTGTAAATGCGACTGTTACTAAAGATAAAAACTCGGGGACCGTTGCTCCCTTTAAAAAGAAAGAAAAGATTATTTCACATGGTTTTAGTAGCTTTACCAAATCAATGCCGTCTGGAAGTAAGCGCAAGGCCATGACACGACATAAGACTATTACCACGTCAGAAACCACCAACCTCATCCCTTCGAGTGCGACACGTATGATCCTTCCCACAAGTGATCCTAATTCATTTAATCGTTGCTTCAATACGCCCATGCAAAATAACACCTCGTGTAACTATCCCAGTAACAAGTCTTTAATGACTCAATTTTACAAACCAATCTTGATCGCAACTTCTTTGGACCCTAAATATCATTCTGTAGTATCTTTTAATAACAGTTCAGAGAATGAGAACATCCAAGCCCCTCCTGTGGCTCGGTCTAAAACACACCCTGATAAGGAGCCTCTTGATATAGGCGATAAGGACATGGATAATTTGGAGGACTCATCAGATAGTGATTATATAGAAGAATCAGATGATGGTGAATCTGCAACATCAAATGATTTTCAATCCCTTGTTGATGAGGATAACATCGATGCTTATCAGCAAGGTTTTGAGCCTTTGGAGTAAGTTGTTCCTTTTCTTTAATTTTTTTTGCTAATGAATATATCTTTTCTATTTTCGAATTCTTAAGGAGCAGTCTCGCAATCCTTTTGTCGAATTTTCAAGATGTTTGTTCAAAATTATAAACCCATGATTGTAGCTCTTTGTGAACCTCGAATTGGTGGAATTAAAGTTGATGACTTTATTCATTTTAGTGGCTATGATCGATTCCACCGAGTTGAGGTGGCTGGTTTCTCAGGTGGAATTTGTTTGTTATGGAGGGCGGGATTAGATGTTATGGAGGGCGGGATTAGATATTACCATTCTTAGTAATCATAAACAATATATTCATTTATATGTTTCCGATATGAGGGGATTAAATACTTGGATCACCGGGTCTATGCGAGCCTAATTCCATCTCTTCGTAAGCTTCTTTGGGATGATTTAAACTATTTGACTGAGTATATTCATGGTTCATGAATGCTAGCAGGTGATTTCAATGCCACTCTTTTAACTTGAGAGAGCAGGGGAAGTATTAATGGTCGCAATCAGCCTTGTACAAGTTTTCAAAAATGGTTTCATAGCCACGGTATTTGTGATCTTTAATTTTTGGGACCAAAATTTACATAAAAAAGGGGAGCACTGAATAAACGCCTTGATAGAGTCATTTGTAATGATAGCTAGTTAAATATTTTTAGCAAGGCAACAATTTTCCATTTACCAAGATTGGGGTCTGACCATCACCCTATCCATGTTAGGTTAAATAATGAGAATACAAGGGCCAAAGGTTTAAAGCTGTTTAGATTCCTTGCTTCTTGGCTTACTAATAATCGTTTCCTTCGTTTTGTTTTTTAGTTATGGAATAGAGATGAGGACTATAATAGTACAGTCGAGTTTATCGACAAAGTTGATCGCTGGAACAGGAATGAATTTGGAAATATTTTTAAGCGTAAAATGAAAATCTTAGGTAGACTTGGTGGAATTCAAAAAGCTTTGGAGTTTCACCAATCAAAAAATCTATTAAATTTGGAGTATGATCTTAGTAAAGAGCTTGATGATATTCTCAGTCAAGAAGAATTGTTGGGGATTCAAAAATCTTGCAGTGACTGAATCCAATTTGGAGACAGAAATACATCCTTTTTCCACCAGAAAATAATAACTAGAAGAAGATAAAACCAAATTGTCTAGATTAAAGATGACAAGGGCTAGTGGATTTCGGATAAAGATGAGCTTAAGGCTCTTGCTGTTAATTTTGTTACTAATTTGTACACAGATGATGCTACTTCTATTAAGGACAACTTTATTCTTAATGATTTTCCTTGTATTGATACAGATAGATGCCATATCATGGAGAGATTGGTGGATGATGAGGAAGTTCGTTCTACTATCTTTAGCATGAAACCTTTAAAGGCTCTGGGAATTGATGGCTTACTTGCTATTTTTTACCAATCTCAATGGGAGATGGTCGGCAAGTCAGTTTGCAAGCAAATCACGGATATTTTCAATGGAGCGATTGTACCTGATAATTTTACCAAGACTTTGATCATTCTCATCCCAAAAACTGACAATCCTACTAGCTTGAAACTTTTTTGCTCTATTAGCCTTTGCACTATAATGTATAAGACTATTACTAAAATTATTGCTAATAGATTAAAAAATTTTCTCCCTGATCCTATAGGTCCGCATCAAACTAGTTTTGTCCCAGGGCAATGCATACCGAAAATATTATTATCGCCCAAGAGATTATTTATAGTATGAGACGAAAGACAGGCAAGCAAGGTTTCATGGCTATCAAAGTTGATTTGGAAAAAGCCTATGACAGATTAAGCGGGGACTTTATCAAAGAGACTTTGGTTTTTAGTAAGTCTTCCCATCAACTTTATAAGGATTATTATGGAGTGCATAACTTCTTGTTCCATTCAGCTAATTTAGAATGGCGAGCTTACTGATTCTTTTAGGCCTTCTAGAGGGATTCGCCAAGGGGATCCTATTTCTCCCCATATATCTGTCCTCTGTATTGAACGACTTAGCCACATTATCAACCGAGAAGTTCAACAAAAGCGTTGGAAACCCATAAGACTTTCTCGGAAAGGTATTCCTCTTACTCACCTTTTTTTTACTGACGATCTTCTTTTTCTTGTAGAAGCTTCATTTGAGCAACCGGAGGTGGTCACCGAAACTTTGGATAATTTTTGCAATATATCAGGAGAAAAAGTTAGTGAAAAAAAAAAACTCCAATATATTTGTCGAAGAATGTGGAGCTTGCGGTGTCAAAGGAAATTGGAGAATTAAATGGCTTCTCAGTTTCAAAAAATTTGGCAAAGTATTTGTGTATGTCGCTTCTTCATGGTCGTGTTACCAATAAAACTTATCATAAGATTCATGATAGAGTCAACAGATGGCTCTCAGGATGGAATGCAAAGCACCTTTGTTTTGCTGGAAGGCTCACTCTTGCTCAAGCGGTGATCCAATTGCCGACTTACTCTATGCAAACCACAAAGATTCCGAGGCCCACTCAAGAAAAAATTGATCGTATCTGTTGTCATTTTATATGGAGTGAGAATAGTGAGAGAAATAGCATGTCCATGATTAGTTGGGATAGCATCTGTCAACTTAAGATCAATAGTGGTCTTGGTTTAAAAAATCTTTCTAAAATGAATAAGGCCTTATTAATTAAGATTGGATGGAACATTATTGTTTCCCCAACAAGTCTGCGGATTAGAGTTTTATGCTCAAAATATTGTATCGAGAATTCTAATCTTCCTACAAAACTACCTACAAAATATGGCTCGTATGTGTGGCTTGCAGTGGGTACAGTTTGGCAAAAAGTCTTGAATGGTGTTCGTTGGGAAGTTGGAAATGGTTCAAAAATCCATTTCTGGAAAGATTGCTGGGTGATGCAATTCCAAGCAATATGCTTGACGATTTTGTTGCGGATTATGTTGGCAATTATGGGCAGTGAAATTGGGATGCTTTTAATAATTATCTTCCCCATAGCTTAGTGCTCACCATTTCAGCCATTATGCCTCCAAGGGTAGAAGCGGGTGTTGATCGTATCAGTTGGGGTTTCTCTAATAAAGGTAATTTCACAGTGAAGCCTGCATATCACAGTATTTCAAACAATTCCCCCTCTCGTATCTGCTGGTAATAGAACCTTATTTGGAGTCGGAAAGGACGACAAAGTGTCAAAATTTTCCTTCGGCTGGCCATTCGAGATAAATTAAAGACCAAAGCGGAGCTTGCCAGAAGACATGTTATGGCTGAACGTCATGTGAGAGGTGCAAAGCTAGCATAGAAGATTCTCTCCATGCTCTTAGAGATTGTGTGGCAACCAAGCATATTTGGTTAGCGATTGTCCCCCCCCCCCCCCCGGGGCCTAACCAAAGGAATAATTTTTTCACCTTGAATCTAAAAGATTGGGTCCTCACTAATTTAAAACCAGATCGTTGTGCTCGTAATGCAGTTGATTGGACATCTATTTTTGGTATAGCAGTTTGGCGTTAGTGGTTTTGGCGAATTCAGGCTTCGTTCAAGAATGTGCATAGTAGTAATTGTAGTATTATTCTGGATATTATGGCCAGAGCTGAAAATTCCCACAAAACTATCATGAAGTTGATCAAGCCTGGAACATCGAAGGTTGAGAATTACTTCGGTTGGAAACTGCCTCCTGATAATGCTTTCAAATTGAATACAGACGGTGCGTGCAAGAGAATGAATATGGCAGCATCTGGTGGGTTATTAGGGAACACAAATGGGGATTGGGTTGTTGGCTTCTGTGCTAACATTGGTATTAACTCGGTTACTAATGCTGAACTCTGTGGCTTATTCTATGGTCTTGATATGGCTTGGAAGCTGGGAGTTCGGAATTTGTTGGTTGAGGTTGATAGTAAGTGCATCGTTCAACTAATTGCAAACGCGAATGACAGTCCCATTAACTTTTCTTCTTTGGTTCAAAGCATCAGGAAGCTACTCAACAAGGATTGGCATGTGTTCATTAACCATATTTATCGTGAAGCGAATTTTGCAGCAGACTTTCTTGCTAATTTCCCTATGGGTCAAGCTCTTTGGTTCCATTTCCTTCACGATCCTCCTAATGGTGTTATCCCTTGGTTGAAGCATGATACGTACGGAATTGTTTTCCCGCGGTTTGTTTCTGTTTAGCCTTATTGGCTCCTTTGTATCAAAATATAAAAAATAAAACCTATCATTGGGATAACCCATTCTGTCATGAAAATGAGGAAGACAAACTTCAGCTGGTGGAGTAACCCACCAATGTAGTGAAGTGAGACAACACCCAAATTAGCAAGCTGTAAACATATTGCCTCAACGGAAAATATGAGAGAAATAGAGCTTCATGGATAACATTTTACGACGAAAGTTGAACACCAAAGAGAACGCAATTGCCAGGAAGGATCGCACTAATCTTTTTTAAAGCAAGACAAAGCCGAAACCGGATCACTTTCAATCCAAAGGTATGCCAAACCTTTATCAGAAGCAAAATCAATAGGCAACAGAATCGCATGTAACTCAGCAAAGAAACTAAGAGCACGAACCCAAAGGTGAAGCAAAAGCAAGGTAAAAGGCACCTGAGTTATCCCAAAAAGTACCTGCAGCAACTGAAAGATTACGGTATTTTCGGAGCCCTACAATTTTTCGAAGAAATGCCAAGAGAACAAAAAATTTTTGAATCATCCCAAGAATAAATAAAGCCAGAGCAAACTGAGCTTGAAATTTTTGCAATTGAGCACAAGAAGACGAGGTGATGAGGTGCACTGAAGATGTGGTGGACTTAAAGATAATTCTATTACGACCTTTCCGAATTTCGTACTTGAGAAGAGAATTGCTTGGAAGTGATAATCATCCATAAGTATGTGTTAAATTCAGGAACACATTGAGATACACCAAAACAAGAGAACCACCAAAAGACCAGAACTGTTTAGCAATAATACATTTCTCAAAGGAAAAATCTTGTCGTTGAAAAATGTGTCCATTATTATGATCTCTCTAATTTATTGCTCATGTAAGTTACTGTCTATCATCTTAATCATTTTAGTTAAATTAACCTATCATTTCTTTTTCTTTAATTCAATATCAACTCTTGAGCTGCCCTCTTATTAACCAATCACTAAAATAAAGCTGATATTTTAGGTGGAGTGTGCTTATTCCCAATATATATGTCCCAGGAAACTCGGTACGCTTGTGTCTAAAAAACCTCGTAGCTGTCAAGCAAAAGAAAGGTTGCTAGAAGGAACTTATCAGGAATCCAGGAGAGGCCAAAATAATAGCTGAAATATCACAAACAATGAAATGGTCAGGAAGCTGCCAAGATCGGTCTTGATAATACATGAGACTGTAGAATTTAAATTCCCAAGAAGCAGAGAAACAGGTAAATTTAACCATTTGGCATGCCGAAAGCATATTAAAATGTGTATTACAAATAAATAAGTAGAAAAACAAACCAACTAAATTTAAAGTAAAAATCAACCACAAGAGATACAGATTATTACTTGAAAAACTCAAGATGGAAAAAGCCACAAAACTAAAATACAGTAAAATCTTCTACTATATTAATAGAATTACAATACAAATTCTTCTCTAAATAATATTAGAGGCTACTAATATCAAAAATCTCAATATTCTTGACTTACAGTAACAACTTAATAGCTGTCTCTTTAATAAGTGGGTATTTCAAATAATAATCAATGAGAAGATAAAATAAAACCCAAGACTAATAACATTGTAGGGAGCGATGCCAGGAACTTATATGCAAAATTTGAGAAAAAATAGGGTTAATTTTGCCTTTCGATTGCTCAATCAAAAATCAAAATCACTATTCCCATATAAAAGCATCCACTGCCTATTTTTCTCTCTCTCCCGCCGCTTCTTTTCTCACTCACATTTATCTCTATGCATAATTAGGGCAGTCGCTTGCTTTTATAGCTAAACTACATGGTAATTTTGTTTGTTCTCTTCGAGTTTCTATTAATTACTTGATTAACCAAACTTATTAAACTGTGGGCTTGGATCATCCAATGAGATGGACCCAATAAATCTTCCCCTCTAGATCATATTGAAGACACCACTAAGCCTATTTTTTACACAAAGCTTTTATCATCATATCTATGCTTGGATTTCAAATGATACATTGAATTCTTTGTCAAGTGAATGGCACTCTGACTATCACAATGTACAATATAATTGTTGAGTGTTAGAAAGTGTATATTTATAAAGGAGAAAATCATCATTTTACACTTTAAATCTCACTAACATTGCTACTTTTATTTATTTAAGTATTTTGTTATTTAATTATATGTGTTTTATTATAATTGTGTATTTTATGTATTTTAGGGGTATCATAATCGTTTCACAATAAACGAGTGATCAGACAGCAAAACGGACGTCATATTTGGACTCAGGACGGTCGAAAACCTTAAGAAGAGCATTAAAGGTAAAATTCTTCACATATACGAGTCGTTCATACGTGATCTAATCTTATCACTTTAATTGTTCATGTATACGGACCGATGATGTGGCAACTACCTACGACGTGGCAGTATCTGATTGGACGAATTATGTGGATTGACTGCTTATGTGGCGTTGACCGATGACGTGGCGTTGACCGATGATGTGTCACGATCTTATTGGACTAAATTTCTTATGTACTGTAGATCGATGACGTGGCAGCATCTCAGTGGAGTAGAAATCGGGTGTACAGTACATGCGCTTACATGGGATTATTTACTATTCGCGGGGCGTTCTTGTACAAATGTTGATGTGATTGTTGATCGTTGATCGATGAAGCAATCGAGCAAATTGTTTTTAATCCGATGGTCACGATTCACTCAATGTATCTATAAAAAGGGGGCTCTCCCCCCTTAATTTGGCACCCCTGAATTCATTTCTAAGCTTAAATTTCTGAAATTCCTTCTCGTTCTTGTAGTTTCTTTGTATTTTAATAAAATTTCCTTTTTATCCCTAGTTAAAATATGAGTAGCTAATTTCTTTTTGAGCTTGGGTTGAAGGTGAAGTCTCAACATGTTCCATGGGCTTAATTTGGTAAATTTACTTTCTCTTCCCCTCTAATATTTGTGGTTGTTTTGACCTCGACAACAAATAATAATAGTCTTGTCTAATTATAGTTAAACCTAAGCACCTAAGACAAGGTTATTATTATTTGTAAGACGATAATCTTAAGCACCATACTTATGGAGAGTGGTTCATGAGGTGTGGAATCCCCCCTTATGATTTAATTGGTATTAATATGGAATATTTAGCGTGGAGCGTGTTGATGCGGATCAGGATACCCAAGTCTTTATTATAAGAGTTTCATTTTTAATTATTCTCGCCATTTTAATTCAAAGAATTTAGACAAAATTATCATAATTTAATTGTTCCCATTACAAAGAAAATTAATTCTGCATATAATTAAAATCAACCTCCTCGTGGGATCGACATCGTCACCATTAATCTATTCTACAATAGGCCAGTGGAGTTCATTAAAATTTGCACAACAAGTTTTTGGCATGTCATTTATGTAAGTTATTTTAATTTGTGGAATTAATTTTTTTTGTTTTCTTATATATTTTTTTTATAAAAAAATAATTCTATAATTTAATTTTTGTAATTTAAATTTAATTTCTGTAATTTAAATTTCTGTAATTTAAATTTTAGTAATTTAAATTTTTGCAATTTAATTTTATTGTGTGATTTCTTTAATTTTCTTACTTTAATTTTTGCTTTACTTTTCTTTGTAATTTGTTTTGTTTATCTTGTAATTTATTTTAATTTATTCGTAGAATTAATTCATAAAATTAGTTTTTTTTAAGTAATTTTTTTTTGCTTTCCTTAAAAATTATAAAAAAATTAAAAAAATTACAAAATTAAAAAAAAAAAAGTGAATCTGTAATTTAATTCTGGTAATTTAAATTTCTTTAAATTTCAATAATTTAATTTCTGAGTTATTTTTCTTTGTAATTTTTATTTATTCTGTTAATTTATTATTCCATAGAATTAAATTTTTTTTTAAGTAATTTTTTTTTTCTGTAATTTAATTTTGTTTCTTTTTCTCTTCTTTATATTCCTGTAATTTAATTTTTTATTTTTCATTGTAATTTATCTTTTTATTTTATTTTTTTTTAGTTAATCTATTTCTGGTATTTTCTTTTTAAAGACTTGAAAGTGTATATTCATTGTAAGGTTAGAATAATTTTGAGTTAGTATTGTAATTTCTCTCTCCTCTTTATTTTTGTTTGTTTTATTTTCATTTATTTTGTTCTTTCGCATTTGGTGAAGGTCATTATCACCCAATCTTGAACCTTTAGACCTCGATTTGGAAAAAACAGCACACACAAACAAACTTTTTTCCAAAAGAAACTTGAAATGGATTTGCAACATCAAAGAATTGGAAACCACAAGAGAGGCCATTTAAGGATTATTTTAGTCCTTTAGCTAATTTGAACATCATGCATAAGGTACCCAAATGTAGCTGCTAGGAGTTTTGAATTAAAACCTAGTGTGCTAAACTGTCTCCCCACATTCTATGGCCAGAAAATGAGGACCCGTATATAATCATCCGAATGATTTTCATGCTATTTGTCAAACTTTTAAATACGAAAATTTTTAGGATGATGATGTCAAGCTTAGATTATTCCCATTTTCATTAAAAGATAGAGAGCTCGTTCATGGTTTAATACAATGCCGCTAATAGCATTACATCATGGGAACAAATGGTAACTAAATTTTTAAATAAATATTTCCAAAGGTTCATAAAACCAATGCTATTCGCAGGAAATTTTGAGTTTACTCAAAGAGACGACGAGCAATTTTTGAAGCATGGGAGAGATTTAATGGGCTACTCTTGAAGTGTCCACATCATGGACGAGAAATGGCACCAATGCCAATACTTCTTGGAGGGATTATTGCCACATGTGCAAGAATGGCTAATGGCAACTTGAGTGGAGGAGAGTTAATGTCAAAAGCGCATCGAGATTTGGGAATTCTTCCAACGGCAATCGGATAATTCTCAACAACGGAGTCGATCACTCGAGAAATATCGGGAGAATTAAGGGAGTGAATGAGGTTAACATTGGCGAGTCAAGCTCGGGAATTAAAGAAGTCAAAGAGATGGTGAAGGCCTTACTCGACAAATAGCATCTTTGACAACCGCTAAATCAACAGAGCCACATGACCATGACTCATATTCGAGATCAAGCCAATACCATAGGTATCATGAGAAAACCATCAAGCTACAACCCCTACTCCAACACATATAACCCTGGATGGAGAGACCACCCCAATTTTTCATGGTCTCAAGGATTTCAACAAAACGGACCATCAGTTCCACCTCCACCAATGCAACCAGTTCCTCAAATGTCTCAAGCCTCTCAACCACCATTTAGACCATACAATCAGAACCCAAACCATTCTCAACCTAAACCATGGGAGGAGACATCCCAAAATTTCAGAAATCTTACTAACTCCAAGATCGAGCAACAGAACCGCACCATTGATGAATTACGAAATGAGATGAGAGCAGGCTTCAACTCACAGGCCCAATCAATTTCTAACCTTGAGAAAATGGTGGGACAACTTGCCTCTTGATTCAAACTTTGGCCATGACCGTTGAAAAGGCAAATTCCCAAGTCAACCAAAGGCCCAATCCTAAAGCGGTGAATGAAGTAAGTTAGTTCACCACAAAGCGGACATGGAGAGGTCAAGCGGTGATGACCTTACGAAAAGGAAAAGAAATCGACAACAAAGTGGAGATGCCAAAATCAACTCAAATTGTACTGTAAACTCGAAGGAATCATCATCGAGGAGGAGAAAGAGGAAACCAACTCACAAGAATATGTTCTAAAGCTCCATTTCCTCGGAGGTTAGCTAAAGGGAAGAAAGGAAAATCCCACGGTGAGATTCTTGAAATCTTCAAAACGGGTAAGTGTTAACATCCCTTTACTTGAAGCTATAAAACAAGTGCCATCATATGCCAAGTTTCTTAAAGACCTTTGTACTAAAAAGAGAAATATTCATGTTCGAAAAAGGCATTTCTAATGAGAAAATATTAGTTCTATACTCCAACATAAAATGCCTCTAAAATGCAAAGATCCAGGCTCCCCACATTTATTTCATGTAGTATAGGGAACCACACAATTGAGAATGCTTTGTTGGATTTAGGAGCTAGTGTAAATCTGTTGCCTTACTGTTTTTGTGAAACTTGGGTGGCGAATTACATCCAACTCCGGTGGTGTTCAGATCGGTCCATAAAAATACCTCGTGGTATTGTGGAGGACGTCTTATCCAGGTAGACAAGTTTTATTTTCCTGTTGATTTCATTGTAATTGACACTCAACCAAAGTGCGAGAATTCAAAGAAGCACATTCCCATTATTCGGGGCCGACCTTTCTTGGCAATCGCCGATGCACATATTCAATGCGAACAGGAAATAAAAGTTGTCTTTTGGCAATATGACCATGGAACTCAATATCTTTAACATTGCTAAACAACCTTACGGTCAGAGATGATGGAATTGTTAATGTGGATTTAATAGAAACAATAGTTGATAACAACTTTCTTTCAAACTTTAGTAATGACCCTTTGCAAACTTGTTTAACTCACTTTGGTTTAAATTTTGATATTGTGATTCGATTGATGAAGTCAATGCTCTACTTGACTCAAAGACCATCCATGGACACTAATAAATGGAAATTGAGAGTTGAACAACTAGTCTTTGTCGAGAAAAGAAACTCACCCATCATTAATCACCACCAAAACTCGAACTCAAGCCATTACCCAACACTTTGGAATACGCATTCTTGGGAGAAGAAAGCACTTTACGGTAATCATCTCTTCTTCCCTCAATGACGAACAAAAAGGTAAGTTGTTGGATGTTTTAAAAGAACATAAAGGAGCATTAGGATGGACCATAGCAGACATAAAGGTATAAACCAGTGATTGCATGCATTACATTCATCTTGATGAAAATGCTAAACCTACTAGGGAAATGCAACGTCGGTTAAATCCTAACATGAAAGAGGTTGTTCATCAAGTCCTTAAGCTATTAGATGCGGTATCATTTACCCTATTTCGATAGTTCGTGGGTCGATCTGTGCAAGTTGTTCTAAAAAATCGGAGTTACTGATGAGTCATCAATGCGATAATGAATTGGTACCCACTAGAATAACTACAGGATGGCGTGTATGCATTGATTATAGAAAGTTGAATTCATCACACGTAAAGACCATTTTCCTTTACCATTTATCGATCAAATGCTTGATAGATTAGCGGGTCATGAGTTTTATTGCTTTCTAAAGGATACAATCAGATTCCCATAGCACCAAAAGATCAAGAGAAGACCACCTTCACTTGTCCTTTTCGCACTTTTGCATATAGGAGAATGCCGTTTGGATTATGTAATGCACTGTTACATTTCAACGATGCATGTTGAGCATTTTTTCCGATATGGTTGAACGATTTCTTGAGGTTTTTATGGATGACTTTTCTGTTTTTGGAGATTCGTTTGATCAATGTTTACATCATCTAACATTAGTTCTACGAGATGTATCGAGAAGAATTTAGTCTTGAATTGGGAGAAATGCCATTTTATGGTTAAACAAGGTATTGTTCTCGGTCACATCATTTCAAGCAAAGGTATTGAGGTTGATAAAGCCAAGGTGGATCTCATTTCCAATCTTCCTCCACCTAAAAAAAATCAGAAGTAAGATCTTTCCTTGGGCATCTTTGGTTTTTATAGACGTTTCATTAAAGATTTTAGCAAAGTTTCTAGATCCTTATGCAATTTACTTGCTAAGGATGTACATTTTGTCTTTGATGATTCATGTCTTGTGGCATTTAAAAACTAAAGCGAGTTTGTTGACATCATCACCCATCATTCGGCCCCAAATTGGAACTTACCATTTGAGCTTATGTGTGATGCATCCGACTAATTAGGACAACGAGTTGATCGAATTCCCCATGTGATTTACTATGCTAGTATGACATTGAATGATGCACAGTTGAATTATTCAACCATTGAAAAAGAAATGCTAGCAGTTGTGTTTGCATTAGAAAAATTTCGATCTTATCTCATTGGTTGTAAAATAATTATATTTACAGATCATGCTGCTCTTAAATATCTTCTCACAAAGAAGGATGCAAAAGCTAGACTAATTCGTTGGGTGCTACTCTTGCAGGAATTTGACTTAGAATTCAAAGACAAGAAAGGAACAGAAAATGTTGTGGCTGATCATCTTTCCCGTCTCCATTTTGACACAACAAAAGAACATCTACCTTTGAATGAGTCATTTCCAGATGAACAATTAATGAGTGTGGAAGTAGTACCATGGTATGCTGATATAGTTAATTATCTTGTTACAGGTCAACTTCCAGAGCATTGGACTAAACAGGACAAGGCCAAATTCTTTGCAGAAATAAAGAATTTCTTTTGGGATGATCCTTATCTATTTAAATACTGTGCAGACCAAATTATTAGACGATGTGTCCCAGAGAATGAATTTCAGAATATCCTTTCTTTCTGCCATGAACAAGCTTGTGGAGGCCACTTCAGTGCTAAGAAAACAGCTACTAAAATTTTACAATGTGGTTTCTATTGGCCAACTATATTTCGAGATGCTTACACCTTTTGTTCTTCATGTGATAGGTGTCAAAGAATGGGTAGCATTACACGAAGGAATATGATGCCACTAAACCCAATTCTGGTGGTTGAAATTTTTGACGTATGGGGTATCGATTTCATGGGACCCTTTCCCACATCTTTTGGCCATCAATACATATTGGTCATTTGTTGATTATGTTTGAAATGGGTAGAAGCTATTCCATGTAGGAACAATGATCATAAAGTGGTAATAGGATTTTGAAAAGCAATATTGTTTCCGCTTTGGATTCCTCGAGTAATAATTAGTGATGGTGGTGCCCACTTTTGTAATAAATTTTTCAAAGCACTTTTGACAAAGTACTCCATCACTCATAAAGTGGCGACCCATATCATCCACGAGACGGCCAAGTTGAGATCTCCAATCGAGAAATAAAGCACATTTTAGAAAAAACAGTGAGGCCCGAAGCGAGAAAAGATTGGTCGTTGCGGCTTGATGATGCATTATGGGCATATAGAACGGCTTTCAAGACTCGATTGGGATGTCACCCTACGGGCTAGTGTATGGAAAAGCATGCCACCTACCTGTGGAACTCGAGCATCGTGCGTCTTGGGCCATCAAGAAATTCAATTTTGACATATAGTTTGGATCGAAAAGAAGATTACTGAGTTGGCGAACTTGAAGAAATTGAAATGAAATGATGCGTCACGAGAATGCCAAAATTTACAAGCAACGAATGAAAGTCTTTCACGACAAGCAAATTATGCGAAAATCTTTCACTCCAGGTCGAAAGTACTTTTATTCAATTTTTACACTTATTCCCAGGTAAGTTACGCTCGATGGTCGACCCATTTATTGTTCATCTTGTTTTTTCACACGTGGGGCAATTGAAATTAAGGATCCAATGAATGATGTCACTTTCAAAGTTAATGGTCAAAGATTAAAGCCATATCTAGAATACCAACCACATGGAGAGGACAGCGAAATAAATTTGAGTGACCCACCTATTTTAAATTGAGGTTTTACTTTTCGGTGATTTGATTATTTATTTTCTTTATCTTCTTTCTTTTTTTCATTCTTTTCTTTGATTGAAATTATCTTTTTTGTGTGTTTGTTTAATCGTTAAGTTTTTCTTATCCATTTAATCATGAGACAGTTCCTCTTAAACATTCTTAGACAATTTCGACGTATACAATCTCATCTCAGAGGTCAGATACGATTTTGTAAAACACATCGTATCCGCGCCTACAACCACCGAGTTAGTAGCCTATGTTGAGGATTTAGAAAGCCAACTCAGAAATTGAGAGAGGCATCTACAACATCCAATTGGAGCTTGAGGTAAATTCAATAAGAGGACGATTTTAATTTGTTTTGTGTGTTTTAATTTATTTTCTTGGTTGTGTGTTTTAGTTTGCTTTGTGTGTTTAAAGTTTGTAACCCGGTCAAGTGGCGGATAACGGTACTCGTGACAATCAAGTCGGTTACTTGATCTTCCCACAATAAGCGATATTCGAGACGAAGGTATGGACAGAAAAGAGATTTTAGAAAAGCTTCACAAACGATTCCCTTCGCTTCCTCGAATGCCCTACTTTTAATTTATAAAGCCGGTTCGAACGCATGCGATTGCTTATGAAGAATAACATCCCCACGACATCCGTTGGTTAATCGAGGCAAAAGTTCGCTTAAGCGGTGAGTTACCTCCCAAATTTATTGCATACATGCCTGGTTGTGGTAAAGGAAATTATGCGAGAAAACGACGAGCTCAAGACTTTTTCTGTTGCTTGTCATAAATGTGCGAGAATGATATGCAATAAAAATCCTGTTCCTTAGGAATGGTGTCGATAATGAGAGAAGATAAGATTCAATTCATTAGGGATGGCTTGAATAAGGAGTCATTGGATGATATCCTTTTGTCTCTTGAAACGCATCCCGGTGGATAATCCAACATGCAATACTTGATTATGGCCATTATTCCGAAAGAATGTGCAAACTATAGTCTGGAATCGACTATAAAAGACCTGTTTTTGCCGGTTTGTAAGAAAACTGGATGGGAAGCCTATCCTCGACCCATAGAGGGCGTTCAAGCCGTTTACGGACGTAAAACCGAGGAAGTTGAGCCACAATCACAACTATCTCAGTAAATATCCTTTTACCTCTCTGTTCTTTTATTTCATTGTTATTTTACTATTTGCATTATTGTTGTTTAATAATTTCATTTACTTTTTCTTTTTACTATTTTCTTTTTGACTTTTGAGCTATGTGCCTTACACGTTAATTGACATACATTTTGTAACCAACTATCACCAAGGTCTTTAAATGTGAATTGTTTTTTTCGAGCACTCAAGTTGTTTTTGAGCAATATCTTAATGGCGCTTCTTCCAAAGTAAACAATTCAAGAACATTTGTGTGCTTTCGGGTTCCATTATGGCAAACATAAAGAATTCATGGAGGCAGACCATAGATCTTGGTCTAAGAATAGCAGAGAGAAAATTGCACTTGGTGTATGGAGGAGGTGACCGAGGGTTATCCAAAATGGTATCGAAAGTCGCTTTTGTCGGAGGAGCCAAGTGTTAGGCATCATCCCTCAAATCCTAAAACCTTTGGGTTGTTTGTCTCATTCACCAATTTGGAGAAGAGTTAGTCGTCTCGGTATGCAAGAACGAATAATGAAATGTTAAATCATGCCGATGCTTTTATTTTCCTTCCGGCGATCTTACAACTCTTGAGGCACTAATGACATTAGCATCTTGGTCCCATCGAACATTCATCAAAAACCCATTGGTTTGTTAAATGTCAATAACTTTTATGATGGCTTTCTCGCATTTCTTAACCATGCAATAAAAATTATTTTCTTCCTTCCTCGGTGAAAAACATCTTTATTTGTGCACACACCGCTAATGCGCTACTTGATCTTTACAAGCTTATCAACCAGAGCGGATCCCAAGGCTATTGTGTTGGAGTGTTCAAATAATGATGGTAACAAAAAAAAGTGGCGATAAGAAGTACAAATTAGATTTAACTCTCCGCTTGTAAATATTTTTCCTCTGTATTGCAAAGTGGGTGATGTCTTAAACTCTACTTCTTTCCTTTCAAACATTGAGGACAATGTTTCGTTCTGGTTGGGGGGAGGGAATAGTAGATAATTGTGGAATGTTGAACTAACCATGATTAACTTTTTGAATAGAAGATGGCTGAATATAGAGTATATTGACTCTAGAAACGCATCTTCTTAGTAAAAAAAAAAAAAAACACAAAAAAAAAAAAACAAAAAAAATATATATATATTTGTGTGTGTTTCTAACCTTTCATTTTTCTCCTTTATAAATATATGTTTTCAAGTTTTTAAAGTCGAAGATGGCTGAATATGGAGTGTAGTAACTCTAGAAACGCATCTTCTTTTGTAAAAAATAAAAAATAAAAAAATAAAAAATAAAAAGAAAAAAAAAATTCATTTTTCTGCATGTATGTTTTCTTTTTATGTTTAGAATAGGTTGGGGGGAAATAATTCTATTTAAAAAAAAAAAATTTTGAGTTCTTGATATTGGATGATATGATGACTTTTGAATTTTAGTATTTGTATTATCTTTGGTCTTGAGTAATGTTACACCATGTTTACTATTCTACATGTTGATGTTGGAGACAAATATGAGTTGCTTGAAAGAATGCACATGTCATAATAAATTCCAAGTGAGTTTTTGAGCCTATTAATTTTTCTTGGAGAGTAACCCTTTTTGCCCATTCTTCATGTAGCTTAGCAGTTTATTATTTCATACATGATCTCTATATTTTATTTTAGTCAACCATCAAAAAAAAAAAAAAAAAAAAAAAGTGTGTGTTACTGCATCTAAATGTCCACTTAATTAGTAGATATGGAAGATTATTTAGAGTCCTAAAAGATGATGGAAGGCCATTTTTGACCCGTTTGAGCCTTTCTAGCCATCCCTATTATTTAATATCCATAATTACCCCTTTTGAGCCTTTTATTTAAAAAAAAAAAAAAATCCTTTTCTTTATTAACTTATCATCCTAACCCACTCCAATTTGGAGTATTACCCGATATCATATAAGTTCCATCCACCTATTCATGTTTGAGAAAAAAAATAAATAAATAATTATTTTGTTCAGTAAAGTTGTGCCATATAAAAAAAAAGAAAAGAAGAAAAAAAAAAAAAAGATGTACAAAAGTAATAAATAAGCAAAATGTATCCTGTAAAAAGTTCTTTAATTTTTTCTCAAACATATATATTTTGTTTCCCTATTTTCCTTTCTTTGTTAACCATGTCCCTTTACGTTACGTCCAATAAAAGTCCTTCCCGATTTTAGGGGAACTATAGTCTAACATAAAAGCTAGTTATATGGGTAATTAAGATGTAGTGATGCATAAATCAAAAAAAAAAAAAAATGATGAATACATTGGGTTGACTAATACTTTATTTGAGATCGTCTTATTTCTAAGCTATGGGCATATTTTTCATCTTGGTGAGAGTGTGTGATATTTCTTTATTATTTTCTCTCAATTTACCATTCATTGTAGTGACAAAAATTTTATTGGGATTAATTTCTTTTGTAGAGTGTCACTACAACCGGTGAGATTTTGGGGTTGGATATGTCTTTCTTGAAAGTAGCTTGATTACTATTACTACAACAAAATCTGTTTTGGTGATACATATGGATGGTTGATGTGGGTGTGATATTCCTTTAGACTAGAGATAATGCTTAAACTTTTATTTGATTATTATCATTAATCGATTGAATAAACACGTGTGTTTAAAAAAAAAAAAAAAAATTTTTGAATTTTATCTTCGCTTTATTTTTAGGGACTAGCAATAAGGTAGTTTTGAAGTGTGTTGAGTGTTAGAAAGTGTATATTTATAAAGGAGAAAATCATCATTTTACACTTTAAATCTCACTAACATTGCTTACTTTTATTTATTTAAGTATTTTGTTATTTAATTATATGTGTTTTATTATAATTGTGTATTTTATGTATTTTAGGGGTATCATAATCGTTTCACAATAAACGAGTGATCGACAAAGAAACGGACGTCATATTTGGACTCGGGACGGTCGAAAACCTTAAGAAGAGCATTAAAGGAAAAAGTTATCGTTCACACACATCTGTGATGTTCATACGTGCGATCATTTCACGATCATCGTTTTTTTTGTTCATGTATACGGACCGATGATGTGGCAACTACCTACGACGTGGCAAAAGATCTCGATTGGACGAATTATGTGGATTGACTGCTTATGTGGCGTTGACCGATGACGTGGCGTTGACCGATGATGTGTCACGATCTTATTGGACTAAATTTCTTATGTACTGTAGATCGATGACGTGGCAGCATCTCATTGGAGTAGAAATCGGGTGTACAGTACATGCGCTTACATGGGATTATTTACTATTCAGGCGGCGTTATCGCATAAATGTTGATGTTGATTGCTTGTTGACTGATGACGTGGCGCAATCCTGAGCATCCGAATTATTTTTAATCCGATGGTCACGATTCACTCAATGTATCTATAAAAAGGGGGCTCTCCCCCCCTAATTTGACACCCCTGAATTCATTTCTAAGCTTAAATTTCTGAAATTCCTTCTCCTTCTTGTAGTTTCTTTGTATTTTAATAAAATTCCCTTTTTATCCCTAGTTAAAATATGAGTAGCTAATTTCTTTTTGAGCTTGGGTTGAAGGTGAAGTCTCAACATGTTCCATGGGCTTAATTTGGTAAATTTACTTTCTCTTCCCCTCTAATATTTGTGGTTGTTTTGACTTTTCGTCGACAAATAATAATAGTCTTGTCTAGTTCTGTACCAGTTAAACCTAAGACCCTAGTACAAGGTTATTATTTATTTGACGATAAGCCCTTGGCACCATACTTATTGGAGAGTGGTTCATGAGGTGTGGAATCCCCCCTTATGATTTAATTGGTATTAATATGGAATATTTAGCCCATGGAGCATGTTGATGCGGATCCGGATACCCAAGTGCTTTATTATAAGAGTTTCATTTTTAATTATTCTCGCCATTTTAATTCAGCAATTTAGGACAAAATTATCATAATTTAATTGTTCCCATTACAAAGAAAATTAATTCTGCATATAATTAAAATCAACCTCCTCGTGGGATCGACACTCGTCACCATTAATCTATTCTACAATAGATTCGTGCGCTTGCGAGTTCATTAAAATTTGCACAACAATAATTATCTTGCTTTATACCTAACTTTTGCAAGAAATCTTCATCTACAAGGTTTCCTTGCAACCTTTAGCTATTGCAATCTACTCTACTTCAGTGGTATATAAAGTAAGACACTGCTGAAGTCTAGACTACTATGAGAGTGCTCATCTATAAAGATAAGCAAATATCTCGATAAAGATTTTCTAGAATCAACATCTCCTATCATATCTATTTCTATGTATACTTGTAAAATAAGTTTGTCACTACCAAAACATAAATATGCCTTAGAAATATTACTTAGATATCTAAGAATCTACTTCACTGTTGTCTAATGCTCTTTGTCCGAATTAGAGAGAAACTGGCTAACTACACTAACTGTATGAGTAATATTTGGTCTTATGCAAACCATGGCACACATCAAACTATCAACTGCTGAAGCATAAGGAATTCATGTCATCTCTTGCTTTTCTTTCTCACTTATAGGATAATATTTAAGACTAAGCTTGAAATGGCCTACAAATAAAGAACAAACAAATTTTGTCATGCCTATATTAAATCTTTTAAGAACTTGTTTAGTATATATTTCTTGAGATAATCATAACTTCTCAACTTTTCTATTACCAAAAATCTTCATGCTAAGAATCTGTTTCACCAGATTGTCCATCTTACTATAATCCTAACCAACAATCAGCATGTCATTCATATAAATTCAAAGAATAATAAAATTATTATCATCAAACATCTTCATAAAAGCACAATGCTCACATATAGTCTTGTTGAAACCATGATTCTTTATAAAAGAATCAAAATTTTTATATCACTGCCTTGGTGTCTATTTTAGCTCATACAAGTTTTTCTTTACATTTGACATTGAACCCTTTAGGTTGCTTCATGTATATTTCCTCCTCTAAGTCATTGTATAAGAAATTTATTTTTACATCAAATTATTCAATCTCCAAGTTTAAGTTAACTACTAATCCCAAAACAAATCGAATAGAAGATGAGAAAATATTTCTTCAAATTAACAGCTTTTTTTATCAAAATCCTTCACAATTAATCTAGATTTGTATTACTGTTGTGAGTTACTTTCAATCTTCAACCTATAAATTAACTTTTTTTTCAGTGCCTCTTTCCTTTAAGCAGTTTTACTAAGTTATAAGTATAGTTTTCATGCAAGGATTTTATCTCTTATTGTATGGCTTTAACCTATTCATTTTTATACTAGTAAGACATGGCTTTTTCAAAATATTCTGGCTCTACTTTAACTGTAAGTACTACAGACTTATGTAAAAGATATATAGTGAAAGATCGTTGTTCTCTAATAAATCTTTTAACTTCTAGCTTAATTGGTAGTGCAAGTGGTTTTAGGGTGACTATTCAACTAATTCTACTATACTATCATTATTATCTTCTCCAGTTCCTCCATAACATCATGAACTATAGGTGGAGAAACTAAAATTGGAATAATAGAAATTTCTAGAGATAACTGAGATCCATGACTCTTTTATGTATCACTAACTATCTGATCTTCAAGAAATACAAAATCTCTACTTTCGATTAATTTTCTTGCCACTTAATCCCATAATCTATAATAAAAAATTCTTCATACCCATAGCCTAAGAAAATATATTCCTTGACTTTTTCATTAAGTTTCAATCTCACATTCTTAGGATTATAAATATATGTTCTACGACCAAATACTCTCAAGTCTTTATAAGAAATATCTTTACTAGTACTAACTTTTTTAGGTTTATCGCCAACGAATGGAATTGAAAGAGAAAGGTTAGTACTAGAAAACATACATCTGATCCTCTTTTCAATTGTTCTATTCATCATTTCTACAATATCATTTTGATGCGAGGTCTTTGTTACAATCTTCTTAAGTCTAATTCTCTAGGATTTGTAATACTATTCAAATGGTCTTTTATACTTACCATCATTATTAGTCCAAACATATTTTAATTTTCTTGTTGTCCTTCTCTCAATGTAAACATGAAAGAACTTGAATATATCAAGCACCTAATCTTTAGATTTCAAAATAAAGGCCCACACTTTTCTAGAACTGTCATCAATAAAGTCATAAAATAAAATGCATCTTCTATTGATCTATTTTGCATCATGCAGACATCAATATAAACCAAATCAAGGATTTGTGACTTTCTAGATGGAGAAAAGTCTTTAAAAGTTACCCAGTATACCTTCCAAATAAGTAGTAAACACAAGTTTTGAGGGATATACCTCCGAAGCTGGATATAAATCCTTTTTTTATAAAATTTTATAGCCATTTCTCACCAATATGACCAAGCTTTTTGTGTCACTTCTCAATGTTAAAATCTTATAGCCATATTCACATTTACTTTCCTGCTATTAGCTTCTATCACATAAGGGTATTTGTTTTTCTCCTTAGCCAACACTAGGAAGCTTTAGTAAGCTTCTATTTTCCTTCTCCAAATTAGTTAGTATAATTATCATCATCAAGCTTTCTTATAAAGATCTACTTAAGGTTAATATCTAGTACATGTCTGACATATTTAAGCAACAATTTATAGTCAATGTTGGTTTCTAAGCAAATATCTCCTATGCCCACAATCTTATATGCTCTTTCATTTTTCATCTGAATATTACCATAATCACCATTTACATAAAATGTGAAGTAATCATAATATACAATAATATAAAATGAAGTACCTAAATTAATTATCCAATCATTGATATGACAAGTGAGATTTACTAAGCTTTTACCATAAACAATACCTAAATCATGATTAACTATTGGCTAAAGAGTTCTCTCTATTATTTTTCAAAGTATCATCCTTTTCTTTTGTCTGTTCTCTTTTCCACCATCGACACACCCTTTTAACATGACTCATTTTTCTTTGTTGAGAAGTAGAGATAGCTTTAATAATATAATTAGCCAAAGTAATAGCTCTATACTAAGTTATAGAGTTGGCATCGGATACTTAAGGAATCAAAATAAAAAAAATTAGAATTAAATTTTGTGGGAGCTAAAAAAGTTCCTAACAAAACCAATCATATCAGATACAGCGATACCCTCAAAGTTCAAATAAAAGCAACCACTAAAACCATTAGGACCAATGGCGATTAGGATCTATAGAAAAAATAGAACGTTTAATTTATTTAAAATTTAGAATTACTAAGAGTAAGGTATTTTAGTGTTCTCTAGTAGAAAACAAATTAGAATAAAACTCAACAACATGATTAGTGACAAGCCCTTAGTCCTCTGTTAAAACCCATCAATATTAAGTCTAACTATTTTAGAGCAAGCTAACTTTATCTTACCATACAAGTGAAAAAAAAAATCAGAACTCCAATCACCATCATTAATCCAAGAGACCTTAGCCTTGGTCCTCTAAAATTCACTTTAAGCCTGCAAACAGTGCTTAAGCTTATTCTTGGCATTTAATTCCTATATAGAAAGATATGTAAGAGATACCATCTAAGGATATCTTTTTTTAATATCAACTAAAGCAAGGCCAGCCTCCTCCACAGTTTCATTAACATTATGAAAGACAGAAGAATTTCAATTTTGAATATTGTGTTTCAGGCACAAATAAGTTCAATGAATTGCATAACAAGTTCTTAAAAGAGACATGTTGAATCTATACTAAAGCAAGAGAAACCACTGTTTGAGGGGTAAAAATACGAGAACAACCACAGATTGCTTACACAAATCGTGTTCTCCTTAATTAAAGTTCGTAGAGATTCACTTATGAAGAAATTTCTTCTTTTTTATGTGTAGAAAATTAAGCATGCGTGATCATTTGGTTGACACCAGAAGTAAACCTGCACCAGATTAATAATGGCGCTTGGTTGAAGGCCAACCTAAGATTTTTGCGATGATTTATGGGTAAGAAATCAGTCCAACAATGATTGTGTAGTGTGTTGATGCATGATCATGTAGTACATCCAGTTATGATCATTCATCAATATTGGGAGGTGGTTTTAGCTACCTATAAAAGCCCTAACCAATAAGAAAGCTCTTCTTTTTTTTATCTCTTTTTCTTTGGTTGAACTTGGACTCTTTTTCTATTTCAAGAGAATAACTAGAAAGGCTTTCCACTTAAAAACCAGACAAAAGTAACCCACATGTACTATGGTAAAAGTCTTCTCAAATACCCAAAAACTGACTTGATTGTCGAAAGGGCCATGTTAAAAAAGCATTTGGCACTCTATTTAATCATTTATAGTAAATGCAAGTGGACTTTCTAATCATTTATGGTAAATGCAGGTGGACTTGTTAAGAGGCACTCGTCATTGAAAGAATTTAAGTCTAAGGCAAAAACGTTCAAGTATGATTCATACCCTTAGGAGAGCATTACATGTAGTGATAGGCCAAGAACCCAGTCAATTAGAATTTTAGTTTAGCCCAAGTAAGTCGACTGCTAAACCAGTGCTAAGATGTATAAGATTGTAATAACTAGTGGCTCCCTAAAAATTAGCATAGGTAATCTTATGAGAAGGACAAATACCCCTTTTCTTATGCACAACTAAGACAGAATTAAAATCTCTAATTAGCATCCCAGCACTGAAGTTTACTAGCTCTAACTATAAATTCCTCCTGGCAATAGAATTTATGAAAGCATAAACAAAAGTACAAAAACAACCATAGCCATCAAACTTCACAAAAATAGTTAAGTGATGGTCTTGTTTATCATATAAAAAATATCTAAAAATCTTTTAAGGGATATAAGGTTGGGCTACCTATATATACACGCACATTTGTATACAATATGGGTTTGGGTTTAAATTAATGGTAAAATCAATATGTCGATTATAAAAAGGTGGTTCATCATTGGAAAATTGAATGAATTCTTCATTATCACATCCAATTTTTCCAATACTAGCTTTATATATTCGGTGAGCTCATACTCTTCTTGTCTATCTAAGCAAATAACTTTTTTCCGCAGACAGGAATGTAACTTATATAAAGTGACTTAAAGTCATACACTCACTTTTATTCTCAATATTTAGAAGTCTTAACTATATTCTCTTATTTTTGTAAAGAATTTTCGGTATCAAATTAAATTTTTTAAATGTAATAAAAATTTAATTTTCTTTATTAATATGTAAAATAAATATTGCTCAGTCCCTATATTTTGAGTTATGTTTTAAAAAATACCTTATGACGTCCATGTTGTTTTATATGTTATACTCTAAATTTTTTCCCACTAGTTGTGCAAATTTTATTGAACTCGCAAGCGCACGAATTTATTGTAGAATAGATTAATGCTGACGAGTGTCTATCCTACGAGAAGATTAATTTTAATTATGTGCAGAATTAATTTTCTTTAATGGGTAAATGAATTTGTGGTGAAATTGATATAGACTATGCTTAAATTTAAATTACAATGGCAGGAATTAAATTAAACTGAAATCTATTGAAATGACGTATTTGGGTATCCGGATCTGCATCGACATGCTCCATGGGCTAAATATTCCATATTAATGCCAATTAAATCATTAGAGAGGATTCCACATCTCATTAATCACGCTCAAATAAATATGGTGTCAAGGGCTTATCGTGCCAAATAATAATAATCTTGTACTAGGTTGTTGGTTTAATCAGGGCGGTATCTAGACAAGACTATTATTATTTATCGACGAAAAATCAAAACAACCACAAATATTAGAGGGGAAGAGAAAGTAAATTTATCAAATTAAGCCCATAGGACATGTTAAGACTTCACCTTCAACCCAAGCTTAAAAGAAAATTAGCTACTTATTTTTTAACTAGGGATAAAAAGGAAATTTTACTAAAATACAAAGAAACTACAAGATAGAGAGGGAATTACAAAAATCTAAGTTTAAAAATGAATTCAAGAGTGTCAAATTAGGGGGGAGAACCCATTTTTATAGATACATTGAGTGAATCATAACCATCGGATTAAAAATAGTTCGGACACTCAGGATTGCGCCATGTCATCAGTCAACAGTCAACGTTTGAATAGTAACTAGGCTTGGCAATTTAACCCGACCCGATTTTTAGCCCGATTAACCCGGCTCGAATTTTTTATATTTTAGCCCGAATATTAGGGTTTCGGGTCGGGCTCGGGTCAAAAAATTAAAGCCCGATCAAAATTCGGGTCAGGGTCAGGTCAAATATCAACCTGACTCAACCCGACCCGATGTTGAAAAAAAAACACACGCACGCTAATTGCCAATCCAGCCCGCACAATACACGCACGGGAAATCAGAACCACACACGCACACGGGAAAGCCTAATTCAGTCATTCACAATTTCACAGTCAACACTCAACAAAACCTAACCCTAAGTCCCTAACACCAATCTGCCGCCACCTGCCACCCGCCACCGGACAACCAACAAAACCTAGCAACCTGCAGCCAGAAATAATCATCCATTTAAGAAGATTTCAATCATTTCAAAGACCCAAAGAACAATAATCGGTCCCTTTCGTACTCGTCAGCAGCCAGGCCGATCCCTTTCGTACTCAGCTCTAGGCCATGACTTTTGCAAACCCCCTGTCTCTTGACTGGACTCTGGAGAGCTGCTGGAGCTAGCCGCACTCTATCTTTTGATTTGGAAGATGGCCAAACGGGCGTCGCGTTCGGTTCGAAGGACATATTCCGACTTCTATGTGTTAAGCTCATCAGCAGCCAGCAACAATCGTCCAGCTCGTCAGCTGCAACAATCATTCAGCTGCAGATTCATTTCCAGTGTGAATCTTTTTTGTTCTGCTCTTCAGCGGTTTGTCGGTTTCACAGTTTTTTTGGGGATAAATAGAAAAGCAAAAGAAAACAATTTTCAATCAAGTAAGTGAAATTATTTTCACCCAAAAGCAGAAGTAATTTTTTTCTCTGTATTACTGTATGCAATGCTAGACAAAATGATGCACTGTTTACTGCATGCTACGGTGACATTGCTTCTATTACTCACGTGCAGGAGCGAGCGTTTGAGGACAAATTTTTGGCAGTGGCTGTATTTGCGTGCGCATCTATATTTGTGTGAACCGTTTAATTAGGATTAAAGTATTAAAGGATTATGTATTTAATTAATTGATTATGTTATCATATTCATGATAATTAATTGATTATGTAGTTAATTAATTAATTATATAATTACTATAAATATTATGATAATTATTAATTAATTGATTATGTAGTTATTGTAAATATTATATTTTAGATAAACATATTCTTGTATAAGGTCATAAATATTAATTATTATATTTGTAAATTATATTTAATCATATTTTGAATTTGTAAATTAATTTAAACTTGTTACACATTTAATTTAGGTCGCAATGTGAAATTCGGATCTACGAAAATCAAATTCACTCAATGATTTTCATATTAGTGAAGAGAATATAAATTATATCATTCAAGAGGTTGAAGGGATCCAAAAAGTCGAAGAAGTTGAAAAGGCATCTCGTGATGATGATGGAGCGCAACAAAGTAGTAACAAAAAAAAGCGAGGTGTGTGAGAACCTTCTCATGTTTGGGGACACTTCACCAAGGTAACCATTGATGGTGAATTAAAGGCAAAATGTAATTATTGTCAAGCTAAGTTGATAGCATCTAGTAGTAATGGAACTTCACATTTGGATAGACACTTGAAAAGATGTAAGGGAAATGGTGTTCCTTCAATTTCTGATAGCCTGCAAAAAACTCTAAGTGTGACAAAAAAAATGATGGAACAAATTGTGTTGAGGCAAGAGAATTTGATCCTATTATTGCTCGACAAAAGATAGCAACATTAGTTGTCAAGCATGAGCTCCCATTTAATTTTGTGGAATATGATGCATTTAGGGATTTGATGTCTTATGTTAATCCTTTGGTGAAGAATTTGAGTCGGAACACTTTAAAGAATGAGATCCTTAAATTGTATCAAGTTGAAAAAGCAAAAGTAATGGCTTTGTTGGAAAATAATGATAGTAGAGTGACAATTACAACCGATATATGGACTGTAAGTAATCAAAAGAAAGGGTATTTGGTTGTTACAGGACATTTTGTGGACAAATCTTGGCGGTTACAAAGTCGAATGTTAAGGTACTTTTCTTATTAATTGATACTTATTTTTAATTCAATTTAATTAATTTAGAATTTTAATTTTTTGGTAATGAATATACTAATATATTTGTAAAGTCAATGTTATTCTTATTTATTTTTAATATATTTGCAAAGGTGATAACTTGATATTGTATTTACAATTCTATAATTTAAGTTAATTAATTCTAAAATTCAGTTTTTTTGTAATGAATAGGTTCATATATTTACCGACTCCACATACAGCAGAATTTCTTTCTGAAGCACTTTTTAAATGTATGTTGAATTGGAATGTGGATAGAAAGATATCAGTTGTAACTTTAGATAATTGTTCCACCAATGATGCTATAGTTGATAGGTTAATGGGATTGATTCTAGTTGATTCTATGCTAATTGGTGGGGATTTTTTTCATATGAGGTGTGTAGCTCATATTTTAAATCTAATTGTGAAAGATGGGATGAAAGTAATTGAAGAGTGGATTAAGAAGATTAGGGAAAGTGTGGCTTATTGGACGAGCACACCAAAAAGGGTAGAAACTTTTGAAATGACTGCACGACAATTACAAGTTAAGTGTGAGAAAAAAATGGTGCTTGATTATATAACAAGATGGAATTCTATATATCTTATGCTTGATGTTGCCGTGAAATATAAAAATGTCTTTTTTAGACTGCAGCAGCGTGATAAACACTACACCTCTTTGCCAACAGATGGGGAATGGGAGATGACTGAAAAGATGTTAGAATATTTGCTACCGTTTTACTCTATGACAGAGTTATTTTCAAGTACACAATATCCCACATTTAACATTTTCTTTCTAATGATATGTGAAATGAGAATTAATTTGGATGAATGAGAACTTTCCGATGTGCCTGTGGTTAGAGAAATGGCTAGTTTTATGATTATGAAATTTGATAAATATTGGGCTCAAATTCATGGGATTTTAGTGATGGCCGTTATTCTTGATCCAAGGTTTAAGATGCAATTAGTTAACTATTATTTTCCACAACTTTATGGTGAGGGTGCGGCAAATGAGATTCAAATGGTGTGTAATTTAAGTAATAATTTGATTAAATTTTATGAAAGTAAAAATGGGAATGTGAGTGATGCGGTTGTTGGTGAATCTTCTTCGGTCGATGTTCGCTTTAATTTCAATGTAGGAGTTGGCTGTAAATTTTTTGATATAAGGAAGTTTGAGGCATTTGCAAACCAAAATAGTGAGACCCTGGTATCGAAGTCCGATCTTGAGAGATACTTAGAAGAGCCTTTAGTCAAATCCACTTCGTTCTTTGATATTTTGAATTGGTGGAAAGTGAATCAAACCAAATACCCTATCTTAGCTCAAATAGCCAAGGATATCTTAGTCATTCCTGTGACAACCGTTGCTTCTAAATCCACATTTAGCACTAGAGGTAGAGTCTTGACTCCGCATCGGAGTCGAGTTCATCCTACAACATTGGAAGCACTTATGTGTACTCAACATTGGCTATGGGCGAACTCCAAAAGTATGAATGCAAATAATGTATAAAATACGCATAAAATTGGTTTAATAATAATTATAAAAACTTAAATTATTTTCTCACTTTCTTTTTTTTTATAAATGTTTGGTTGTGGAATTGAATTATAAATCTTTATTTGGATAAGGCTTTTTTTTTTATGTTGGGTTGTAAAATTGAATTGTGTATTTTTATTTGTATAAGACATGAGCTTTTTTTTTTATGTTGAGTTGTTGAATTGAATTGTGTGTTTTTATTTGTATTACATTGTATATTTTTAATTTAATTGCATTGTGTGTTTTTAATGTTGAATTTTATAACTAAATTGTGTGAGGCTGAAATAGTTATAGAATTACATTGTATTTTTTAATTTAATTATATGTTTTTACTTCTTAATGTTGATTGTGGAATTGAATTGTAAAATATTATTATTATCAATCAATTGTTTTAAAAATTTCTTTTATCATTGATTGTATTATATATTTTACTTGTATGTTGTTAATTATTTTAAATCAAAAATTATTTTTTGTTTTATATTCATAGAATTGTAATTAGAAGAGAATAAAAATAAAAAATAATATGAATGAATTTAGTATGTGGTTATAAAATTGTAAGGTATTAATAAATTTAAATTTTAAGTCGAAATTATTAATTTCTATTACAATAATTTCGGGTCACTATCAGGTCGGGTCTGACCCGGCTCGAATTATAAATGTTCGGGTTTTAATCGGGTCGGGCTCGGGCTTAACCAAACCCGAGCCTGACCCGACAAATTGCCAAGCCTAATAGAAACGCCATTTGAATAGTAAATAATCTCATATATGCGCATGTACTGTACACACGATTTTTGCTCCACTGAGATGCTGCCACGTCATCGATCTACAGTACATAAGAAATTTAGCCCAATAAGATCGTGTCATATCATCGGTCGATGCCACATCATAGGTAGTTGCCACATCATCGATCCGTATACATGAACAGTGTCGTGAACAGTATCATAAGCATTACTGTAAACAGTACCGTACGTATGAATAGTACCGTATATGTGAACAGTGACTTTTTCCTTTAATGCTCCTCTTAAGGTTTTCGACCGTCCTGAGTCCAAATATGAAGTCTGTTTTGCTGTCTAATCACTCGTTTATTATGAATCGATCGTGATGCCCCTAAAATACATAAAATACATAATTATAATAAAACCTATGTAATTAAATAACAAAATACTTAAATAAATAAAAGTAGCAATGTTAGTGAGATTTAAAGTGTAAAATGACTATTTTCTCCTTTATAAATATACACTTTCTAACACTCAACACCAGTAATACACTTGCAAGAATACTCATGGGGATATTAATGAAAATTTAAAAAAATGACATTTTATCATATTAACCTTAAAAAGTAATATAAAATTTTATACAAAATTTTATATTTTTAATTTTAAGATTAATTTATTATAAAATAATTGTTTGTAAGGTTGTTGTAAGGATAATAAACATTACTTTAAGTTGGCTTATATTAATTTATTTACAAACACATAGTAAGACGATTTTACAGAATAAAAAGATATTAGTTCTTTTACACTAATGTTTGTTGATTAATTGACCAATAAATAACTATTGGCTAATTTACTAATTTTTTATAGATACATTAATTAATGTCAAAATATTTTTGGAATGATATTATTATAAAAGAAAAGAAAAGGTAAAGATAAGAATGTAATATATTTAACTGCAAAGATATTTTAAGGTAGTTTTTAAATTATAAACACTAAACAAATGCTTAATCACAATTAATCACACTTTTTCTTAACAAGAAGGATGAAATAGATAACTAAAAATTCTAGTATGAATATAGATAGTAAATATGATATATATCAGGGACAAATCTTGCATTCTCCCAATAAAATAAGTGTCTCATATTCAACATACTTTATTAAGACTGGACATGATACAATTCAAAATTTAATACGATTAATAATTTTACCACTTGGGAAAATCTAGAATTAGACTAGAGAAAAGTTTGTTATCCAATTATTGCATATTTTTATGTATTACATCCTTTTTTAGGAATTATGGATAATAAAGTTGATTCTTTATTACAATTAGAGTAGTAAGAGGACAACTTAAGTGAAATTTAATTTTAAGCCATCATGCATAATATATGAAAAAAAAATTCCTTTATATAAGAAGTTGGAAGATAAAGAAACTGTTTTGCGGTTCATTTTTCCTTTAAATAGGAAGTTGGAAGATGAAGAAGCTGCTTTGTCTCTGTTGATGAATTTCCGGCTAACTGTTCACATTGAGTTGATCAATACTTTTCGTAATATGAGGTCGATAAAGAAGATTTCAAAATAAATTCTTTCATTTCACATGTTTGGTAGTATTTTGTCCAAATTGCCAAAACATTTGATTTAGTTTTCACCAATATCTCAAAACTCATTAAAGGACTTAAATTAAAAATGCTAGAAAATTTGAATAGAAAGCATTTGATTACCGGTGCGAAGCATATTACACTCTCTGAGAAGCATTATTGTATTATATACAGGATATATTGTTTTCTCGTGATCATCCCTTTTGATCATGGGGAAGCTGTCCATGTAACTTCCATGCACGTACAATTTATGTAATACGTGATTTTCCGACGACAATATTAGCATGACTTCCCTTGCACTTAGGATCACAAATAAGATTGTGCGCCATTGACATTCAAATCAATAATATAGTTTTAATTTGGTACTTATACATACATACATATTAGTTTCCTAGTTCAAAATTTTAAGGTCTTGAAAAAACCATGGGATTTAATAGCATAATCAAATTAGGCATGGTTTTAAAACTTTTCTTGATTTTTCTATATTTTAAAATTATGGATTGAATATACACACACATATATAAACATTTTCAAATGCAAGCACTTAACCTTTTTTTTTTCAAATGTAGACATGCTCTTAAGGCCCTAGGGTTTAATAGGTTTATTTGTGAAAGAAGTATAAAATCGTACAGTTTAGTAGCATTAAAAATTAACTCTCTTAAACTGCAGTGCTTAAAAGTGTGTTACTATAAAAAAAAATTAAGGACATAAAAAAATGAAGACACCCACACTAGAGAAGGACTACACACACATATACTTATATATAGATACATATGGATGTCCACATAAAATTAAAATGCAAACAGAGCCAAAAAAAAAAATACAAATTTTAACGTATTATTTTTTATCTTATACTGTATCAAAATTTTTTGAATTTTTTAACTCTATCCACATGAATTTTTCTTGCGAATGTCCACATTTGAGCACAACTCTCTGTGTGTGTATTGATTTAGTCTTCTTTTATTAGCATGCAATATCACTAAATTAATATGACATTGTCTTTTCTTTTCAAACTATAATAATTCTTATTAATTCTTTCTCCTTTAAACATAAAATTGTCCTTTTCAAAATCAATGTTACTAAATATAATAAAGAAATCTAATTTCATCACATTATAATGGATGACATAGTGTAACTAATACATATGTGTGGAAGTTTTTCTTGAAAAATAATGGAAAATAATGGTTGCGAATTCAGATTTTCTTTTTTATGTTTTTACTTAGGATAATATTTTGAGTTATGTCTCTGCACGGATAAATGACCCTCATCGATTTATGGATTAAAACATTCCTTTACCTAATGTTCTGTTTTTATTTCTTTATTTTTGTAAAGTCTAACGTAATCCTATAAACAAATTAGAAAGATGAATAAAAATAAAATATGCGGATGTTGACTTGGGATGAACTACTGAGGGCTCTTCAAATTTTGGGCTACAATTCGAGCCTACTTTTGTGTCCCCGAAAATCAATTGGGCTTGGATTGGGCTTTGTAGGTTTTCGGACATACCGAGAATTCTCGAGGTTAATTTGTCATTTGACGGTGCGAGTGAAGTTTTTAAGTTTGTATTTTCTAGTATTTTATTTAGTAACATCTGATTGTTAAAGGTTTTTTTTTTCCCAACAATTTTATAGTTAGTTCTAGTTAGAATGAGTTAGAAGAACTAGCTACCTGGTATTTCTTGCACAACATGACTTGAGTCGTACACTCACTTCTAACGTTTCTTATTTTTGTAACTCTTACTTTTGTTGTCCTTTTCTCGTTAGTCCTGTGGAAATAATCCAAAACCATTCTGTTGAAGAATAATATCAAAGAATCTAATAATTGAGCTTCAACTTGAGTTTTAATTAACGTGATATTTATCTAATAAATGGTGGAATATTAATTCTATTCATTACAAAATTACTATCCAACAGATGAATGCCACAAAAAATTAAAATTCAAAACTCAAGTTAGAACTAAACTATTGAGGTCTTAAATTCCCAATCATTCTTGTTTTTCCAAATGTGTAGATCTTCTTCTAATCTAATATTCTTTCCTAAGATTTATAGAAGATTTATCACATGTTAATATGGACAAAATTAGAACTATATTAACTTTCATTTATAGTTCTAAATCTAACTAAACAAACGAACCGCCAACAACTTTTTCTTTTCTTTTCTTTTCTTCAGTCGTCGTTCCTTTCTTTTTTTTTTTCTTTTTTTTTCTTTTTTTACCCCTTGCCTTTAGCCAGCCCTCGTTTCCATTCATGAAACGACTTATAAGTTCAACTTTTTTTAGTTTTGGAAGACTCCCTACGATAGCCAAGTCCAAAAGATATTGGCAGAATAAGACTTCAGCTTACCTTTGAAACAAAAAGAGGTTTGGGGGGTTGTGGGGGTGGAGGTTAAATCGTGAATCCTCTTTTCTTGAAAGTATGTATGGCAATATTGTAGAACATCTCCCATCAAGAGGCTTGTGCATTGTTATCAATTCTCATTATCAAAGCATTCATGACACATTTATTATCTATATACTTCACAATTCCAATACAACTTAACCCATCTTATTAATAATTTATTCATATTTAAACACTAACAATTTAAAAGATTTTAAGTTCCAAAAAATGCATTAAATTTATATTAATGTTGATGGAAAAAAAAAAAGAAGCATGCATGCAAGAAGCATGCTAGAGCAAAATGATTTGAAGTGCAAAGTATGCATAAGCAAGATGTCATGGAGTCAGAGCAATTGGAAGCATGAGGCATGACATGAGCAAGATGTCATAGAGCAAAGTGATTTGAAGCAGAAAGCATGGCATAAGCAAGATGTCATGGAGCCAAAGTGAGTTGAAGCAAAAAGCATGGCATAAGCAAGATGTCATCGAGCAAGAATGTATGTGAGCTGGAAGCGTGTGGGTATAATGCAAGCATAGGGACATGGACCCAAAGAAAGTTCTATTGCAAAAGAAAAATATAGAAGTTTTAGAAACCTTATTTGAGAAGGAGATAGATAGAGATTTCTGATAAACTCTAATTAAGAAGGAAAAATCGAGGAGCTCAAGAATTATCAATGACTTTGGATACCTAAAAATTTAACTATAAATAATGAGTCCTTGATACACAGGGGAGACAAGCAAATTCACAAGTAAATAACTAAGACAAAAAAAAAAAAAAGTCATTGTAATTATCATTAAATAGTGCAAGTTGTTCTTTCTATTCCCATGGATGTACGCAAAGTGTTAAACCATATAAGTTCTTTGTGTGTTTGTTCTTTATATCATTCAATTTATTTAACTTTCTAGTTGACCCAAAAACCAATGCCAACAACTAATATTAGTCAATTGATAATATTATGCTAATATTTTTAAATGAACTCGAATTTTGCATAAGACGATTGCTTAAAAGAGCAGAAGATATGGCTACAAGCCCAATGGCAACCAACGCTGTTGAGAGGGCTGGCAAGTTCTAGTCCCAACTTGATGACCGTGAGACTCCAATACTCCTGGTTTGATGAAAACGAATTTTTATTTTTCTACTAATTTATTAGATTTCAAATGTTCTTTATTTTTCTGTCTTTGATTGTTGTGTAGATGGAAAAAATAAATAAATAGATAAGGTCTTTATTAAATTTTACAAGCTAATTTTATCGCAAAATAATCTGACCATTTTTTTAATTAAAAACGACAGTATAGTTATGTTTTAATAATATATTAATGTACTTTTGCAAGGAAAATTCAATAATTAGTTTTCACATTAGTTGGAATTTCTCTAGCATACACACACATCTTAAAAAATTCTTATTTTTTTAAACTAAGATTGCAGCTCCAACTACTTTTGATTTATCATTTAGTAACAAAAATATAAATATGCCCGCAACAAAACATAATGGAAATATTTATATATAACTAAACTCATCACATAACATGTGTACTTCAAAGACCTTTTAGGGCATCAGCAAAGAGAGAAGCAAAAACCCCCATTTGTTGCTTCTCCAAAACAACACCAATCTCAAAACCACCACCTCCATCTCTAGTCTCGGCTAAGGAAATAGCTCCCGTTGTATCTATAGACACAATCTCCACCTTCTTGGGCTTCCCCCACCCGAAATCGGACCCGTAAACATCAAAACGGTTGGACCCGGCTACCGATATCTTTAACTGTTGTGCCTCTCGCATCTTTGCCATTCCGTTTAAAAACTCATCCTCTGATCCTAGAACAGCACCCCGTTTTATCCCTTTGATCAAATTACTTAACTTACGTGCAACAAAAGCAAACCCATTTTCCTGCATGAAATCACCTGCTTTGGCTTCCCCAAACTCTCCACCAGTACAGTTTCCAAAATAATTAGCAGGAATTGGAGGATCCAAACGGCTCCTACAGTCCGCTGATATCACAAACCTAACAGTTGTGTTAGCTTCTACAGCTCGAGCTTTAACCAGCCAAACAAACACATGGGCACAGGTAACCACAAAAGACGATAAATAATATTGTGCACCACCTTGAATAGAGCAAAGTACCTTGCGTACCTTGTCCCTCAGTTTGTTTATGTCTTCACGGTTCAATTCAAATGTCATTCGGACGAAGTTGGAATAATAGTTTTCTGGTTCAACAGGCATAACCTTCAGGCTTCGCCCGTTGGGAGAAGATCCGGACATCCAGTGTTTGAGGTAGATCATGTCGATCCCGTCTGGGTCTTTGATGACCGTCCGGTCAAAACATGGGGTTAACTCAGGCGGTAAGTACGTTTGTTCTTGTTGTTGTTGTAATTTTAATTGTTTGCACAAATAAGCCCAAGATTTGATAAACAAGGTTGTACTTTTGCCATCAAGAACTGCATGGTGAGCTGAAACACCAATTGAAAAGCCCTGATTCGGAAACAGTGTTATTTGGATAGCAATTACCTCAGCTTTATCTTCAGTTATCGACAACTGGGGCACAAGAGGATGATATTCAGCAGCATCACGGATGCCATCGCCAGAGAGGTGATCAAAGTCGGCATTGGACGACTCAGCAACCGTGAATGAAACGCCTTCGGATTTTTGGTCGGGGAAGTAATAGACGGCTGGCTTTGACTCCGGCTCCGGCCACCTGATATGACCGGCGAGAGGGAGATAGTGAAGGAGAGCGAGTGAGAGAGAGTGCTTCAGCTGTGGGAGGATCTCCGAATTGAATCTGATTGAATCAGTATCAGATGTTTGATTTCGATAGAAGAAGAGGCGCTGTACGGGAGGGAACTTAAACCATTTTGTATCGAAATAGGTGAGAGCAAGAGTAATGAAGGGCAAGGGATTATCAGTTGTTGATGCTGCTGAGTCGGAGAATAGGGTGACTCTAGTAACCTCTTTTATTCTTACACATCTGTTGCTCGTGATACTCATGATATTGATGAATGTATACGTAGGAAAAAGAAAATGAAGCCGAACCAAAATTGTAACACCGGCTAGCTTTTTAATTTCTTTATATTTCTGTTAATTTGTCTTGTTGAGATGTTGAGTGCATCCTACATTATGCATATGTGCATTATATATATGTATATGCGCACGCACACACGCATGAGCTTTTGAACACTAATGTACCGACTACTGCCACGTCTTCCTGTATTTTGGTTGTAAACTTGTATTATAATTTAATAGCTCTATTAATGAAGAAATAGACAGGAGCCTATCTGTTATCTACAAAATCTAACTAAATTCCTTTGATCTTTTGCTAACCACAATTTTTATGCTACCAAAAGGTTCTATGTACCAAACGTTCATGGAAAGTATTTCTTGTACCATTCTTGATTCTACCAACAAGTTCAACCACCATCTTTCGTTTATATATATGTGTGTGTGTGTGTGTGTGTGTTTTTGGCAAGCATTATTTTAGAGTGTTTTCATTTCTTCATTTTCTTCCTTAAAGAAAAACAAAAAAATCACTTTATTTTGTTCTTTCAATTTTCATTTTACATTGCAGGGATGTAATTATATATAAGTGTAATGTGGTCACAATCATTTTGGTATAGATAATATTATACAAACTAATACGATATATTATTACTGATGGATTTAAAAATATAATAAGACCCACATAATTTATATTTATAAATTTATATTTGTAAGTATCTGTTAAAAATTATCTTTTAAAAATAAATAAGAAAATACCATTTGAAAAATAAAACTATACCCTAAATTTTTAATAATTGATAATATGATACGGAATCATTGGAATCAGAAAAGGATTTTTTTAAAAAAAATAAAATGGAGGTAACTTAGGTACAAAATGAAGTGTGTTTAAAATTCTCAGTCCAGAGGCCCAAACAGATCGGGCCAGCAAGGCAGCCTGACTGAGACTAACTCGCTCTCGCTTCTCCTGTTCGCGTGCGTACACGCCAGAGTCTTTCACAGTTACTCGTCAACTGCGTGGGAGGAGAAGAAGAAGAAGGAAGAATTAGCAAAATCAACAAAAGCAATGGAAGCTTTGTTAAGACCACGAATAACGCTTTTTCTCACGATAGTATTGATCCCCATTTTCTTATTTATCTCCAGAGCTTACTCTCACGAGATCCGCATCAATAATGCCGAGCGTCGAGTAAGCTTGATTCATCATTTTTACTTTCCCAATTTTCATTTTCCGAAATATTAGATTTATAGTTTAAGTATTTTTTCCAATTGGGTTTATGTTTGATTGTTGCATAGATGATAAAAATAAGTTCTTTATTTTATTTAACTTTGTAATCTTATGGGATAATCTTATTTTTGTAACTAATAAAAGTATTTTAGGATAAATTAGTTTTCTATTTTTTCCCCCAAATGGAATACAAAAATGAATAAGGTTGCATTGGGTTAATGCAATTTGCAGGTTAAGATAGCAATCTTAATTATTGAAAGTACATTAACCTAAAAGTCTAACCATAATCTGTTTCATAGTTTTGACTCGTATGATCGATCGTTCTGATTTTTGTTATTACTTGTTTTGATAAATTGGTGCAGATTGACTTGAGTACGCACATTGTTAAGGTGTTCTTGACTCTGAAGGTAATTCCTTTCAATTGCTGGAAAGATACTGAAATGTTGGTGTTTAGCAATTTAGTTGAGAAGACATATTTATAGGCTCTTATGGCTATAATACATAGATTGATGTGTATATCGGGTTTATGGTTCTTGTCCAGGTTGAGAATATTGGGAAAACTAGTGCTTCGGAAATCCTTCTTGCTTTCCCACCAACTCAAGTTGACCATCTAGCATTTCTTGAAGCGTTAGCAGCTACAGGAAAAAAGAAGAAGAAAACTTATGTCTCACTTACTGTAAAACCAACAGAGCTACCTGATGCACCAAATGAAACTAAGTACTACACTATTATGTTGGCTAATCCATTGAACACGGGTGAAACTGCAACAATAGAAATTCTTTATGTCCTTACTCATTCTCTAGAGCCTTTTCCTGTGGAAATAAGCCAATCAGAATCTCAGTTAGTATATTATCGTAATAGTGCTTTAATACTGTCACCGTATCATATTAAGCAACAGACAACTTTTATTAAGATACCAAGTAAAAAGGTGGAATCATTCACTAGAGTTGAACCCACCGACCGGGCGGGTAATGAACTGAAGTACGGACCATATGAGGATCGACCTCCATATTCGTATTCTCCGCTTCTTGTTCATTTTGAGAATAATAACCCATTTTCTGTTGTTGAGGAGCTTGTTCGTGAAGTGGAAATATCTCACTGGGGCAACATTCAGATTACAGAGCAATACAAGTTGGCTCATGCTGGTGCCCGACACAAAGGCGTATTTTCAAGGTAGAGTTTGCTGCTGACTCCTGATCATCTATGATGCTTTTTGTTATTACTGTTAAAATGTTTGAAAAGATTATATCCCTTCTTTCTAATTTGAATCCAAATCGTCTCTCTGTTTTAATGAGCTTGGTCCTCAATGTGTAATATGAATTAAGAGAATATCCTTGTGCTTAGTATGGTTATAGGAAGAAACAAGTTTGAATAAAATGTAATACATGATAAATATTATCCTGAAGCTTCGCTAATAAATGTGGTATCTTTCAGAATGTTGATGCGATGACAAGTTTAAATAACACATAAAAGTTTCCTTGGAGAGTCCTTGAATCAGAATGCTGATAAAACTTGATTAAATAGACACCAAAACACATAAAGAGGTTTCTAGCAACATGCAACAATTTCAGAACGAATGTGCAAATTCTTTTATTAATGTGATTTTATGCTCCCATGTTGTGAATTCACATTCTTTTAAATTAATGTTCTTCAATTATAGGCCAAGAGACCACTTGGTTCTTTTAAATTAATGTTCTTCAATTATAAACCGAAAGACCACTTGGTGTCATTCATCTTTAAAGTTTACAGCACCGTAACTATAATTCTTTCTTTTTTAAAGTTAATTTTAGTATTGATCTTGTGAAGTTTTCTTTTGGCAGGGTTGAGTATCAATCCAAGCCGGCTTTTAGTGGTGTATCCTCCTTCAAACACCTCCTGGCAAGGCTACCCCCTCGAGTTCACTCTGTGTACTACCGAGACGAAATAGGAAACATCTCAACATCGCATTTACGTACAGATTCTCGAAAGATGGTAAGCACTGTTTGCTTTCCATGCAGGAGATTATTTTGTTTTAGAGAAGTTTACTTGTATTGTTTCTGTTAGGCATTAGGACCTCAGAGTTTATGCTAATTTTTTATGAGTTATATGCTCAGATTATCGATTTTATTCCTATGAACATGATAATCATAATCTTAATTGGTAACATACCTGACCATGAAAAGATGAGCAGTATTACGTGTCCTACCTAATTCTTCAGGGATATATGCACTCTAACTGGCAAATGGTTTCAGTCAATTTCATGTAGCCTTTGTGCATCTGGTACATTTTCTTTCAGCAGAACAATTTTTTTTTTTTTCATAAAATCGAGAACTGCAGAAAGGTTCTCTTAAGTTTCCTGAATGTGTATTTTTCATCATTGTAACCTTTGGCCTTATGTTAAACGTAGACAAGGATCACTCGATAAAATTGTTTTGAAAGATATCTCAATCTTTTTGCTGTCTAAATGCTAATTCTATCCCTGCATTTGTTGACTGGATGCTGGCCTTTGCAGTCGGAACTTGAGATTGAACCACGCTATCCTTTATTTGGAGGTTGGAAAGCAACTTTTGTCATTGGCTATGGGCTTCCATTGGAAGACTTCCTTTTTGAGTCATCTGATAGCAGGCGTTACCTCAACTTCACCTTTGGATGCCCTCTTGTTGAGACAGTTGTAGACAAGTTGACCGTCAAAGTAAGTTTACTATTGTGGTCCTATTGTTAGTCTCCAATTGCTCTAAATCATTGCTTCCCTCCTTTTGTCTAAAATGGGAAACACTGGAAGGCAAATTTGCTAATGTGGGAACTATATATTTCAGGTTGTGTTGCCAGAAGGATCAAAAGACCCTTCGGCTGTTGTTCCTTTTCCCGTAGAACAACGTCTAGAGGTAATTATTCATAATGCCAGTTTTTATGGATACTTTGATTCGTATATTATGTATCTGAGCTTTATTCTCATGTGTACTTCTGCAGACCAAGTATTCTTACCTTGATGTCGTAGGAAGGACTGTGGTGGTTCTGGAAAAGAAAAACGTAGTTCCTGTTCACAACATTCCTTTCCAGGTGACTCTTTAACCGGTTCTGCCATTGCATTTCCTTACTATTGATTTTATTATTTTTGTTTCTGTCCTGCTTGGTACATTTTGTGTCAGTGGAATGATTAAAATATTCTCTTTCAGGAAAGCATATCTTGCAGTGCATAATGACATGATTGAACCTGTTTTTTAGTTGTGAGTTAATGGGTTGTAAACAAGAATTATAAGAGGCTCCATGTACTTTATTGTGTTTTAGGTTTCTGGTTTTAGTTGTGCATGTTTCTGCAATTTGCAACATATTATAATATCTAGTGCTTGTGGTTATGGTTGAGGGTGCCAGCATCTGGTCCTTTGATTTTTTTTTTTTTTTTCCTCATTTGTTTTGCCAAATTGGTGGTCACTAGCGATTCAACTGTGTGTTGTTTTCTTATTCATATAAGAGATTTGCAATTTTATCATTTGTTTCAAGTAGTGAAGAGAAAGGATATAATTTGATTGAGTTGACTATTAACTGTATTTGGTTGAAATGAATTTCCCTTTCCGGTCTTATCAAAGTAAAAGGGGACCCAAAAAAAAAAAATTCCCTTTTGGTTATGCTTGTGGATTAGCACCACGGTACTTGTACCTACCACTTTTATCTGCAAGTTAATATCCTTATTCCTTGTAAACAATGAAGATACCCTGTTTGTGTCTTTCCGATGACATTTTTTCCCCCTGGATTACTGTTAACCCCCTATCTTTTTCTTCTTTTGGCAGGTGTATTATACATTCAAACCTATCTTCATGCTTGCAGAGCCATTGATGTTGGCATCTGCATTTTTCTTGTTTTTCATGGCTTGTGTAGCTTATCTACACATTGATCTCTCTATACGCAAGTGAAGAACGTCATGGTTATATCTGAAAGGCATTCGTCCATAAGCAGTTAAGCTGTGATACATTTACACATGAAATATCTGTAGCACAAAGTAGTTAGTAGCTCCAACCTTCTCAACCCAGACAGACCGAGCAAATCAGAAGCTGGGATTTTTGAACCATTTTGGGTGCAAAAAAGTGTTTTAAGCTGGGATTTTTGAACCATTTTGGGTAGGAAAAAGTGTTTTAAAATTTTCTTTATGTTTATGGAATCATTGAGCGTTTAGAAATTTTGTGCTTATGCATTCTGCTTCTCTGGCCCCTGTAGTACTATTGCTTCCAGATATTAGAAATATGCATTTTGACAGCATTTGAAAGCATTTTGACAGTGAAAATATAGCCTGTTATAGAATCTCTCAAGGTGCAGGAAACTTCATGAAGAATTGGGACATGCACAATGCAGGCTTTTTAGCAATCGATGTGATGCCAGCCTAAGCATTGGTAATAATGCATAAAAACAATCGATCATGACAGTTTTGAGTTTGTTCCAAAGTCATGGTAAAAGTACAAGTTGACAACTAGCATATTCCCAACCAATATAATTACTTGCCCTGGCTTAACAGGTCTACAAGATCATTATTAAAGAAAGGGGCAAGCAATTGCTCATTAGTTTGTGCATTTCTTGATCCTTGATAAATTCCAACAGCTGTTGTCTTTTTCTTCTCGTCTCATTATTAAGGTACATAGCCCAATTGCGAGCGGCGGGTCTCTCTTCTCGGCTCATTATTTAGAGGGTTGAATCTTAATCCCGTTTTAACCCATGCTGGCCAGCAAAGTATTTATCAGGTTCCAAAGATGCATGCGACTTACAAGTTATTACATACACGCCCGCCAACTTACTCAAATTTAAAAACAATCAATCATATCACATAAAGATACAAGTATTTAATGATTTGTTTGAGAGAGTGGTTTTACACTTTTGATGTATACTCTTTCTTTCCTTGAATTTTTATAATTAACAAGAATCGAACAAAAATATAAGGACACATGATGATTATTCTAAATTTTCACCTCACACTTAAAAACCTTTTTTTTTCTTTCAGGTTATCAGAATTAAGATCCTAAAGCATATGCATGGTTTTTAAAAATTTTATATACATTATTTTATTTGAAACACCAAAAATAAGCCGTCTTAAACTTTAAAAAAATAAAAAATATATATATCACATATTACTTTTAGTTTAATAGTTAGCTTATATTTTGAACCGTTGACTTCTTCCTCTTCCAATTCTTCATTCCTCTTTGCTCGTATTCTTCACAATTCACTCCTCTCAAAGAGCTCACTATTGATTTGTTGCTCTAATTATTTTGGTAAGCACACTTGATTTATTATCATTTCTTTAATATTTTTTTAAGAAAATTTCCCCATGATAGAACATTGATAACAAATTTATCCTTAAACATTTGCAACACATGATAAATATTTCCAAACAGTTGTAAATCTATTAAATGAGATATTTTAATAAATTTAAAATTTAATCTTGTTATTTATTAAATATTTTTTAAAAAATCATATTACTGTACTCGAACTTAGCTTCGGCTGTGTTAAAATTTTTGGAACCGTCAACCCCGAAGGGAGAAAAGAAATGAGGCTTTGGTTGGAGTATTTGACATTTTGGTTGGACTATTTGACTTGGTAAAAATTTTAACAAGAAAATTAAAAGCCGAATAAAAGACAGTTTCCTTTTGGGATTTTTCTTATAATAATATTAAAAAAAATATCACATAATTTTTAATCATTATTTAATTATTTGTAACTAAAATTTAATCACTGATTGCCCTTATAACAGACTCCAGCGTATCTTCCCTTCAATGAGGTGTCCCTAAAAAAATAAAAGGTGATTACTTGTAACAGTTTTACCATATTACCGCGCCCTTAGCTGTCAAATTTATTAATAATATCTATTTCACTTAATCAATTCCAATTTTTAATGGCCATGAAAAAAGTATTCAAAAAATGCATGCTTGATACAATTATGACTGTAACCAACGTTGGATACACATATTAATGGTGACCATCATAAGTGTAATTGGGAGTCAAAAGACGATAGGACCCAAAAAAAAAAAAAAAGTCAGAAATCATTAAAATAGAAGTGCACTTTCTATAAATTGAAGATCATAGCATGAGTATCCATAAATGCAAAATGAAAAAATTCAACTTAGATACGTCATTGAAGAAAGCGATAATTTGCATTAAATGTTTCAACGAACAACCAAACACAAAGAATAATAATAAGGCCAGCAACGATGAGGGGTATTCTAGTAATTTCATCTTGCCTCATAGCGTTTGCCATTGTCAATAATAGCGCATGCACCAAAAACGGTTATTTTCTGAAAGCGAGAGGGAAAAAAAATAGAAAACAAAACCCCCCAAGAAAAAGAAAAAGTAGAAAACAAAAACAAATAAAGCAAAGCAGCTCGTGGAAAATTCAATAACAATTAACAAAGACATTTTGATTCTCTGATTCCCTTAGGTGGGATCAGAGGATCATTGTACGTTTGGCCTCCATTTTAAACAACTAGAAACAATCATCGAGTGTAAGGCTCATAAATGCATGGGCTGTTTACGTAGCTTCATATTGGTTCTTGTTGTGTGTGTTGAAAGCTTGAAGAAAGAAGAGAAAACAAAAAGTTAAAAAAAAAAAATTCTGCTATGGAACCTTGTTGATGAAAACTCATTGAAGAATAAAAAAAAAGATTGGATTTTGTGGAATGGGTGTTGCGCGTAATGAGAGTAAAATTGAAGGGTGGCTATATGCCATTCTTGTTAATCGCATTGGGATGCAAATTTCTCGCAAAAGATACTTTATTCTTCTAGATAACTATCTCAATGGATACAAAATGGTGCCCAGTTCTGAAAAAGAGGTATTTTTATTATATTATTTTTTGTACATTTTCTTTTGTTCTGTTCCTGGTTTGTTTAATACGTTTATGTGGCTTACATTTTGCAGAATTTTAATTTTGTTTTTATGTTTTTTCATATTCTCATGCTTCATGTATGATTCTTTTGTGTTGTCAAAATTCTAGGCTTGTGTTTTCTTAGTTTTGATTTTTATTAAATGGGATGTATGAAGACTGTATTTTTGCTTATGCATTTCGACGTGTATTGTGGTTCTTCATTTTTTCCTTCTTCATTTTGTTTTTCCTTTTCTGAAAATTTGCGAGGTGGTTGGCAGTTGATATATAATTCAGTTTCTTGTAATTGTTTGGTTCATAGTTTTGTAAGCGTAAGATTGTAGGTGTGTAGTACAGTCCTCCGGAGGAAGGGCTTCATCGCATCGGGTGTTAGTTTTATCGAACATTTGTTAGTTATGCTTGTCGGAGGATGATATGAAAGAAAGGGATTCCCGAGTCATATCGATAAGTGTATTACAGCCATTGATTTAGCATGAGCAAATGGAAAAATCTCCCAGATTTTAAACTTCACTACTTTTAGCTTTCTAATTTTGCACTTCAGCTAGTATTGTAGAAGAAAATGATAATCCGTTGCTATATGGACTATGAAACACTTCTTTTATCAGGAACCAGTTAAAAGTGCCATGATACACTCTTGCATTCGGGTCACAGACAATGGAAGAGAGAGCATTAATAGAAAAGTATGTTGATCACATTCCATACGTCTTACTTGGTAGTGATTACTCAAACTTTTTGTTTATTCTCTTCTCATTTTATTTCCATATAATTGTTTACATTTTACAGGTGTTGTTTGTTTTCACCCTTTACAATAGTCTAGATCACAATGAAAAACTTAAGGTAGGGTGAATTTCAAGTCAAATTTTATTTATTGATAAAATGTTATGTTATGATATACTGGTCCATGAGCTCTGATAGTCTAATTTTATAGTTGGGAGCAAGAAGTCCAGAAGAGGCAGCAAAATGGATTCGCTTCTTGCAAGAGGCAGCTGTGAAGGTTTGTTCGGTACCATTCACTTGCAACCTTCTAGTACAATGGTTTTTCTAATGGTAGAAGCCTCACCTCGAGGTATATTTTCAGGAGTGCCCATGCCCAACGTATAATTTCGTGGCTGTATCCAAAAGGAGATGGCCATCCTTAAGGTATAGCAGCTACGCCACAGCATCAAACCAAACAAAAAGTTATCTCTCATATTCTTTCTGTTCTCATCTCATCAGAAAACCAATATTAGATGTGTTTAAATGCCCAGGGAACATGATTTTTATACACCTTTTAGTCTCGCAATAGTGAGTGGAAAGATTTAGTAACAGCTACTTGCTATGTCCGCTCACTGTCAAAATGCATAAATATGATGTCACTAAAGACTATTTCATCATTGTAAAACATTTGGTATAGCAGGTTGTTTCAGGATTCTTGGATTTTACATTTCAGGCGAGAAATTAGTCATTCAAAGCATTAGAATGCCTCAATTTGGACTTAGTAAATATTTTTTAGAATTTCAAGTTCTGACACTCTTCTCAATGACATGTTCTGTTGGAACCTGTATACCTGAATCAGAACCTGGTAAGTAGTATCCTTCACTAGCATTCACATGATTTTCTAGATCATCCATCATTCCAGTAATCCAAAACTATGTTTCCTGAATAATCAAAGTTACTACCTTATTTCTGGTCGTCTGGTCTTTTTAATGCTGTTTGAGAAGCACCGACCAATCAGTTAAATCTCTCTTTTCTTGGATGTAAATTAGTCATTTCATTTGTATTTACTTTGACAAAGTTGTCTTTACATGTTTTTGAATTTATTGGACTTCTTTCACTTTTCCTTGTTTAATTAATTCCTCTAGGTTGTATGTCTCCAAAAGGTCTGATTACAAGTACTCTGGAGACTGGACACTTGGCTCATCCATCCGTTCAGAGGCAACAGCGTCTGACGTCATTGCACCTTCACCATGGAAAATTTTTGGCTGTCAAAATGGTAAGACTTTTAAATTCTTTGGCGGCATTCCAAGTAGCTAAGTGCACACACGCTGAAAATTATTTTATGCAGGTCTGCGGCTCTTCAAGGAAGCAAAAGATTGGGATTCCCGTGGGAGGGTAAGTTGTTTTTCTTGGGTCATCAATTATTTGTGCTATATATTCTTATCAATTCCTAATGGAAACAGCAAATGTTTCTTGTCTCAGCACTGGGATGATCATCCAGCAATAATGGCAGTTGGTGTTGTCGATGGAACTTCTGAGGCCATTTTTCAGACTCTTATGTCACTTGGTTCCTCGAGATCCGAGTAAGATTGACAGAATGTTGACGTACTTCCTTAAACAGAATTTTTAAAAGTGTGTGCAGCTAGGCAGAACCCAAAATCGCATCTTTTGGTAGTAACATGTCACAAATATTGTATAGTTTCTACCTTCTCAATCATACTCCTATTACAAGGCTGATGAATATGAGAGATAAAATAGATTTATAGATAAGAAAATCTTGAAGTGCTTGAAGTAATTGAGATCTATATGTAAGATTTGCTCTCTCACCACTCAAGTGTTTGCAATTTTCAATCAAAAAACAGGAGTAGTGAATGACCCTGGGCATCACTTTTAACTCGCAGCACGTTGTTTTGTCTAATAATGAACTGTTCTCATAGCAGAGGTTGACCTACCAAGTTTATTGCAGATGGGACTTCTGTTTCTACCGAGGCTGTGTGGTTGAGCACCTTGATGGTCATTCAGATGTTGTTCACAAGCTGTTATACAGTGATTGGCTACCTTGGTCATTCTCAGAACCTCACTAAATTTAATCTGCTCTCAGAATATGCTCTTATTAACTTATTGTTTTGCAGGGGGATGCAGCGGAGGGATTTACTGGTGCGTCGCTATTGGAGAAGGGAAGATGATGGCACATATGGTACTTAAAGTTCAATACATCATGAAGCTTTGCAGCCATTATTAGCAATTTCTAACCTTCTTTATTGGGCTCTGTTACAGTGATTCTATATCACTCCGTGAATCACAAGAAGTGCCCAAAACAGAAAGGATATGTTCGTGCTTGCCTTAAAAGTAACGTACGCTATGAGTTTGGAAATTTATTTCTTTATTTCACTTCTTAAAAGTGGTAGTTGATTCGAATTCACCTAATGATATATATGGGGAAATGTTTCTACTTCCTCATCTCTTTAACATTTATGTGCACTAAAGCATCTATCACATGCGATTCTTAATTGCGTACATCATCTTGTTTTCTCCAGACTGCTTGAAATTTGGAAGCGAAGCATATTCTTCTAGTTTGGCAACTTCTTGATAAGTGTTCATATCTAGTGTAACAAACCCTTTTCCACTTTAATTTACATGTTCAGCATAACTTTGCAGATAAAAAATGTTGTAATACACATGGATTTGGACTATTTTCCCCTGAATGTCTTATTTTAGTGGTATGATCAAATGTTATAAGGGTGGAGCTGCAAAAGGAAATTTGGAGGAACCAGTTTTTATATGTTCACATTTATGCCTGTTGAGTCCCAACCAAACGTCGAGATGTTCTCTTCAAAACCAACCTGGTCAACAAACGTATTATGATTGAATAGATAAGATAATATAAATTAGAAATGTGTATAGAGACACCGGTTAGGTTGACCTAAGTTTCTTAGCATAATGGTTCTGTGTTTTTGCTGTCCATGCACAAGTGCTATACAAATAATATTTTACGTAGAAGTTAACAGTTTATGTTTGTAACCTTTAGATGCCTTCCTGTAAGTTAGTCTAGAATATGACTTTATGAAATATAGTTTTTTGGAAATAAAGTTGATTTTAACATGCTGTTTGATTTCTTGGAGTTTCAGTTTTTATATGCCATCAAAATAGGGCTATGAATAATTATTGTCGAGATGTTAAAGCAAATGCTTTTGCCAAGCCTACCCAGCTCTTCTCTTCACTTTTTTTTTTTCTATTTTTAAAGTATATCCTAATTTTAGATTGTACACATGCAGGTGGAGGATTTGTAATAACTCCTTCGAACCAGGGAAAACAATCAATTGTCAAACACATGCTCGCTGTTGATTGGAAGTACTGGAAATTATATCTGCGTCCATCATCTGCAAGATCCATAACCATTTGTATGCTTGAGAGAGTTGCAGGTATGCTTCTTATAAACTAAAAGAGTTATATCTTTTAACTTTATATTTAAAATTTGCATATCTTCTGACTATTGTTTATTGCAAACTACAGCCTTACGGGAGCTGTTTCAAGCCAAAGCAGGAAATTCTCCGTCAGAATTTTTATCAAGAGGATCCACAAGGGAAATTAAAGCCTCTCAAGACAGCGAATTTTCCGAAGACATTCAAATTAAAAATGAAGAGGATAATAAGATTGAAGTTCAAAAGATGGAAGAAATTAGAAAGACAGAGAAGGATGCTCCTTTCACGGAGGAAAAACCATCTTCTGGGCGTGCAAGTTTAATGGGCATTAATGATGCCTCTGATGAGTTCTTTGATGTTCCTGAAGCATATTCTGATCATATGGAAATTGATTGGTCTTTAGAAGTCAGTCCAGAACTTCAACCTCTGGTACTTAACCTGTCACCATGATTGATCTCTACTTTCCTGAAGAAGTTACTTAAATTTAGAAAACTTGGTTTTTATATCTTGCCTCAACGAGATCTCAACACTCTTATCCTTCTGCAGAAAGTCATTCTGGCTATATAGATTTTTTCCCTTTCTCTCTTTTGGTTATATATGTTGAAGTACTACACATCTTTCAGAGCATGGCATATTGGTTTCAGTACATTATGCATTTTTCAGGTTATGGCATATTGGTTTCATTTCATTATTGTCATTGGTTTCTACCTGCAATATATGGTCTACTACAAGATGAGCCTCAATGACAGGGATTGAGTAAGAGATAACTCAAATTACTGTCACTGTACAATGCATGTTAGTATAGGTGTAGGCGAGGAATTAGTATAGTACAACTCAATGATGGTGTGGGAACATGTCGAAATTCAATTATAGGTAGCTGATTTTTCTACCTACACTTGTTAAGCTTGACAGACTGAGTCGATTTTCATTTCCATTTCAAAGGACATTATACCGTGGTTCTTTAATAAAAGCATACCCGAAAATCTGGTTGTCAGATTATGTAATTTTGCAGAGCTGTTTAGAAGCTTGTGTTGCTCAATCCAGAATCATATGTTTGATTTAATTTTATTTTAATGTTTCACCAATCAAGCATGAACATTTTATGCTTTTTCATCCTGTGCATTGTTATTGATTGGGAGAATCTAGGTGTGTCAAAAGATGTCAAGCAGTCCATCTTGTTTCATGCCAATATTTGATACCATCTTCCATCTCAAATGCCATGAAAGACTCAAAAAAAAAATGATTTCAGTTCAACAGGCATTTTTCTGTCAATCACATGAATACTGTTTATTGTACTTTCAATAAGTTTAAATGTCGTGTGATAGGAAATTTCAAGTTCTTGTTCACTAACATTGTATTGAAATTTGATTTGTGCAGAGTGCACCTCAGTCCAAATTAGCATCAGCCGCTGGGTTTGTGAAAAAGTTGCATGATCTTGCAGGTGAATCCTGTTATTTTATCCAAAGATCTTCTTAAGATGATTGGTGGATGGTTGCATTATAGTACTTTTTGGCAATACTGATTGACATATGACCTACAAATTATATATTTACTCAGTTCACAAAAAGGGTTGCACAGACTTGCAAGAGGTGCTTAATGAAGACGAGAAATCTTGGTCCTATGGGGCCACTCTTCAGAAAGACTCGAGTTTTACTTCACCATGCAGCTGGGCCGCAGCTGATCCTTCTACCTTTTTGATACGGGGAGAAAATTATTTGAAAGACCACGGGAAGGTATTCTTTCAGTTTCATCTATTGCTGAAAATAAAATTAGAATTTGATATTAAATTAGGACATCAAGTCTTGAATTTTCCTCATTGAGATTGGTTCACATAGAAATATTCAGGCTTAAAGAACCTTTTGTAACTTGAGTTACTCGATCCCCACTCTACGCTGTAAAATAACATGAACAATTTCAGCAACATCAACGTAAGAAATTTTATGAGCATTCCAGGGCCTGTAAATTATTTTTTAACTATTGTATCTTTGTGCTGCGCCATCTTTTTCCTCAGATCAAAGCTGATGGCACACTGATGCAAATGATTGGTGCCGATTGGTTAAGATCTAACAAGCGAGAAGATAATCTTGCTGGCCGTCCTTGTAGTCTAGTTCAGGTCTGATCTATTACATCTCAGTTCTTGTGACAACAATTGTTCACTGTTAATAATCATCTCTACGAACATACTCATTTTACCGATTTTGTTCATTCAGAAATATGCAGCACGAGGCGGACCGGAATTTTTCTTTGTAGTTAATATACAAGTGAGTTGGCTTCAATTTGTTTGTCCTCATTTTTCCTGTTATCAAGATTCGGATTGTTAACAGCGCAGTATCAAAAATCAGTTTCCAGGGATGCCCGCATATACATTGGCACTGTATTACGTGATCAAAACTCCTCTGGAAGACAATCCCTTGCTGCACAAATTTGTTAATGGAGATGATGCCTTTAGAAACTCAAGATTCAAGCTGATACCATACATTTCTAAGGTTGGTTTTTCATTCAATTTAGAAGTGCAAAAAATAAACCGCGGTGACATGAGTTCAGGTATCACACAATACTCAAGGGTCATACGCATTTTACATTTCTTGTGTTTTGCTTTCTAAGGGGTCCTGGATAGTCAAGCAGAGCGTTGGGAAGACAGCATGCTTGCTGGGCCGAGCACTCGAAGTCAATTACTGTCGTGGGAGGAACTATTTGGAGGTTGGTTAACAACATTATGTGATAATGAGAGTCGGATTAATGAATGCTAACTAGTTTACGGCTTCCACAACTTGACTAGAATCCTATGTTTTCGATTATGTTATGGTATATTTAACGGTTGAGCTACTTGTAAACTTCAGATTCAAATTGACGTTGGCTCCTCCACGGTAGCAAGAGGGGTGGCTAGTCTTGTACTAGGGTACCTGAACAACTTGGTCATAGAAATGGCATTTTTGATACAGGTAAAGTCACTGTTTTTTTTACAGCATACTCAAATGTTCTTGATACCGGCTGAATTCATGCACATGGAAAATTTCATATTAATAGATTCCATCGATGAGATGTGAAGACTTTTAGCTTTCATCAAGCTGCAGCTAAAAGCCATCTTGTATACACAATCATAGAAACTTCACTTGCAGGGTGAGACCGAGGAAGAGCTCCCCGAATTCCTTCTGGGAACATGTCGACTAAATCATCTCGATGTTTCCAAATCCGTGGTGGTAAAAAAATGATTATTTCCCAAAAATTTTCATATTAATCTGTGTGTGTTGAGTCCATTGCAGGAAGAAATTTGCTTATCTCTAGGTTATTTGCTCTCCATTCGATTAAAATGACAATGGCACTGTGGCAGCATGAGTGTGATCAAGAATCAAGATTCTTTTGGGAGGGAGATTAGCTTGTAAAGGTTATTCCTGATCTACGGCTTATGGTTCAAAATTATATTTTTGTGGAAAGCCAAAGTTGTAAAAGCTTAAACTTGCTCTTTTACTATGACACTAGTACTTAAGTATTACATTAACATTAGCTAAATCGCTGATTAATTTAAAAAGAAAATAAAAAAGATAAATGGCGCAGCTCTATATTGCGTCCATATATGATTCATTATGGGCCTGTACTAAAAGCCCAAATTCACTGTTCTTTTCATAAGAGATGAAGGCCCGATAGTTTTTTGTTCTTAGCTTTTTTCCGAGAATAAGGTGAGGTGGTTTTTGAATGTCTTGTCTCTTCGACCAACTTTTAAAGAATTTTTGTCCTTGCAAATATGGGGAAAAAAATAAAGGAAAATGTCGTTATGCACCAATTACGATTTCACAAGTCATCCTTTCGTCAATAATAATTAATTAATTTGTTAATAACAAAAAATGAGTGATAACACTTCATTTAAAAAAAAAAAAATTTCAGTCCGAAAGCACAAGGACATAGTTCCTGGAATTGGGTATCAAATTTAGTAAACAGGAATGTGTAAAGAAATAGCCAAAATTGTAATAGAGCCATAAATTTGTTTGGAACTTATGACTCAATCTAGTTCATTTCATTTGATGGATGCAATGCTTCGCCCATTTAAATTTGTCTGCAGATCAAGCGTGGGATGCCACTCTTCATGAGTCCCAATGATTTAAAACAAGATATACTACCCAAATTATGGGCAAAATCATCTTTTAACACTATCAAAATATCAATTTGTTGGCACCGTTGTTCCCACGTTGTCAGGTGATTGAGGCACTCACGTGTCACATGGCCTGATTTCGTCATTTTCAATTTTTTTTCAAAATATTATTATTATTATTATTTGAAATGTTTTGTTTTCAAACAAGTTTATTATTTTAATAACCTAAAATGTTAACTTCTCTAGCTAAAATCTCACCTGTAAGCATCGCTTTCATTGTCTCTGTTCCCGGCGCCTATAACGGGTGGTCGCCAATTCGCCATTGCACATTATCATTAATATTTTTTTTCACATCGCCATCACTACATCATTGGCTAATTAAAACCTTTTTTAAAAGCCACGTGGCACCATCACATGCGGCTTCCCTATTCTTCTCTGCAATCCAGCGCGCATGTTACTTGACAGCATGTCTTGAGAAGGAGAAGTAGTTGCCCGTAATATGAATTGGAATCTCCTATAGATTTTTTTAATAAATTATGATCACGATGGAGCCGTCCCCTTGTACTCTTATGATAAAATTAGTATAATGTATTTGCATTTTATTTTCACTGTCATATTTAATTTATCTTAAATTTAATTGAAAATGTGAACTGATTCAACTTGAAGTATATAATTTAGACTCAAAGACAAGTAATGTGAATATGTCATTTGTATTCTAATTAATATAAATAAAATATCTTAACTGAATAAGTATAATATTATTATTTTTATGTATAATGAAATTAAAAATTTTAAAAATATCTTTTACGAGATAAAATGATCTTTTAATATCTAAAAAGGGGGGGTCTAAAATAAAAATTCCATTCTTTGTAGTTATGTAGACAAATTTCGATAAAAATTTAATGCGGTAACCGACTGAAAAATTCCGTTGAACCTGCTCTATCGTCCTGGAAAAATCCGGATAAATGAAATAAAATATAGTATTAAAAAAAAAGAAATTAATAAATGTCAACGGTCGAAAATCCGGATGGAAGAAACGCAAAACCGTTAAAGATACGGAGCGACACGACTCACAAGAGTCAACAATTAACGCACCGACGCCGACGCGTTAAAAATACACCTATCATGGATTTATTGGGCCCCGTAACCTGCGTACCCGGTGAACAAACCAAGTGTCAGGTGTTGTCACCTGTTACACCCGGTAATTCTGTCGGTGTAGCTCCTGTCGGCACCGACACGCTAGATTTATTGCCGGTTTAAAATATTTTTTATTTTTTGAGTTTTATTGGAGGCCACTAAAAATCCTGATTGGCTCTTTTTTTTTTAATACTGCTTTCACTTTCACTTTGTTTTATCGTACTAAGCTGATGTGGCGCTCCGGGATTTGTGCTAGCTGGGATCGGAAGCTTAGGGATTTCTATGGTGATTTTGTGTATCGCGGGGAAAAGGTTAATAGGGTGGGCCAGTTTGGAAGAGAGTACACCTATTGCTTTGATTGGTCGATGCGGGGGCATGTGCTCTTTCCGTTCCGTAAGTGTGATGTACTTGATCACAAGGACACGTGACTTACAACCCATGAAAAGAGATAGTTCTTGTACCGACAACATCTCGATCATGCGACCGACAAGGCTTATAAATCAACAAAACCCAGTGAAAAGGCAAGCAAAAATATTTTTTCAGGAATTTTTTTTAATGATATGTGAATTATTTTTTATCATAAAAATAATATCAATATTAATAAAATGAAAATACTAAATTAAAGTTATATGTAGTCAAATAAAAAATTAAAGAATTTATGTTACAGCTATATGGTGCCATCAAGTCACATGTTTTGTCATTTATTTTTATGCCTAAAGATTTATTCTTAGAAAAGGAAAAGTAAAAGTAAAAGGAAGAAAACTTTTGATAATATCACATTTATATTTTTTAGCTGTAATAATTTTTTTTTAAAAAGAAAAACATTCTTAGCATGTGAGTGCACTGACAAAGATGAAAGTTTATTAAATTGAGGATTTTCGTCGGACTTTCTTTAAAAAATGTTATGATCACATGATTTTTCTCCTTTAAAATATATTAATTGCAACCTCCCTTAGCGAGGTAATGAAACAGAAGAAAAAGATTTTTCCTTACCAATGCAATTATCTGTGTATGCCATTTTTTTTTGTAAATAAAGTAAAATCAAATTGTTTTATTTTGTAATATTTGAATATACATAATAAAATAAAAAGAAACTAATATTATAATTAATAAATTCAATAATCGAAGTTGAACCTATATTAAAACTTATCCTAACACTTCTCATTTCAGATTGTGTTTAGGAGGTTTAAAAATGGTTTTGAAAATTTAAAAACTCATTTTAGTATTTAATAAAGAAAATTATAATTATTTATATCAAAATAAACCCCAACAAATTTTAAATAGTAGGGAGAGAGCACGTTTTAGATTCTAATTTTAAGAATTAATTTTATTCTTTAATATAATTTTATAAATATAATTACAATTATTATATAAACTGAAATTATTCTTATTCAAATTGAAAAGAAAATCAATAATTTAATAATTTTTTATTATAATTCACGCTTTTTTTACTTTATTTCTTTCTCTATTATTTGTTTTCTTTTTTGAATTTTTGTACCTCATTACATTTTTTTATGTTTATTTATTGGGGTACCTTGTTATACTTTAATTGATTTTATTTTAATAAAAATTGTAGTTGATTTTTTAATTATCAATTGGTTTAAGATAATATATTATAAATTTTATTATTAATTAAAATTATTATAATACACAATTAAAAAATTATATGTACATGTTTTTATAGGAATAAATAAAATATATCCCACATTATGTATATTTTAGTCATCTATCTTCTCGTAATAGTTTAACAGTAAAATTTTACTAAACACTCATAACTATTTTCAAAACTGATGGTACTTCTAAAAAAAATTTACCAACCATATAACTGATTCTTTTCAGAGTTAATTATTTTTATAACACAATTAATAACTATTATTTTTAAAGATATAGCATCCGTAAACAGACCCTTATTGATGAATTAAAGTTGTGCTATATTTATGTGTTAACATATATATGTTCTGGTAATTGATTTTGATGATAACAAACAATGAGTTTAAGTTAATAAATGTGTTTTAAGACTCACATAATTTCTAGTATTCTCTTAAGAGTCAAAACTAAGTATGTGTTTAACATTCCTTAGAGAAACTAGAACATTTTGTAATTAAATGAAATTCTAAGTATAAACAGCTAACAGATTATATTAAGTGGTTAACCGTTAGTGAAAAGACTTAGCTCTGTAAAAGGTTAACAGCTTAAGCCTTAACCGATAGGCATTTTGTGAGATACTGGAAGTAATCGGCGAACTATTAATATATAACGGCTAACCAATATTGTCAACTCTTTAAAATCCTTTAAAGTTAAAAGGTTAACAGCTTAAACCTTAATCGATAAGCAATTTGTGAGATACTGGAAGTAATCGGTAAACCGTTAATACATAACGGCTAACCGATAAGTTTCAGAATTGACATTCTTTGTAAACCCTTAACTGTTTAGAAAAAATAGATCAAGTGTTTTTGTTATGCAGGTTTCTGGATGTTAACGGTAAAAGGGTAATTCTTAACGGTCAACCGTTTATTTGAAATCATACCCAACGGTAACATTGACCAAAGAAAACGGCTAACCATTAACGGCTAACGGTAAATCGTTTTCTGTCAGATGGAAGAATAACGGCTAGTTTTCAGCTCCAACTATAAATATGCTCATCCAATTCAAATCAAGGACTATCGACAACACAACTACTGAGCTTATATATGAGTTCACCATCTACAAAAAGCTTTAAAAATAGATTTGTACTTCATTCATTCACACATTGAGTATTAACTTGTAACCTTGAGAGATTGCGTGAAAGATAAATCAATTTGTACTCCTTTGTCTTGAGTGACTGCAAGTGTGGGGATATATTTGGGTTAAGAGATTGGGAATAATCTCTTATTGTAAAGATCTATTGACACTTGGGAAGTCAATTATAAGTTATTGAAGCATTGGAGGCTTGCATAGTAGAATTCTCAAGCCTGGAGTGCTTTGAGGCGTGGACGTAGGTGGGGATAGCCGAACCACGTAAAAATCATTGTGTTTGCTTTCTCTTCCCTATCTCTTAATTTATTTATTACTGTCTGTTTATTTATTCAATTATTTCGAACTTGATTACATTGATTGAGCAATTTATTTTCGTAATTTTTAAAAACCCAATTCACCCCACCTTCTTGGGTTGTCTATTTAGAATTTCATTATGTATTGTACCAATCTACATTAGTCATGAAATTGTCTTCATGCAATATAAAAATAAGGGTTAATACTCATCTAATCCTATATTTTAATGTAAATATCTATTTAGTCTCCACATCTGAAAAAAAATCTCAAGATATTCTCGCTATTCAATATGTTATACTGTAATCGTCACTTTTTATTTCGTGTTACAAAAATATTTTTGTAATAATATTCTTAGAGATATTAATGAAAAAGTTAAAAATGAAATTTTATCAAATAAACCTTAAAAGTAACATAAAAATTAACTCAAACTTTTATATTATAATTAATTTGGCAATTGATTTTTATATAATAATTATTAATAGGATTATTGTAAAGATATTGAATATTACTTTAAGTTGGTTAATATGAATTTATTCACACTAATATTTATTGTTAATTTACTAATTAACTTTTCTATAGATAATTAACTAATGTCAATAATATTGCTGGATGAGTATTATTATAAAAGAAAAGAAAAAATAAGTGTAAGTATACAACATATTTAACTATAGAGGTTTGTTGAGATATTTTTTAAGAAACGTCAAAATATAAGAATTAAACGAACATATATTTTAAAAATAAAATTACAATCTAATTTGTAGATTTTTGATAATGTCATTTTTTTGTCTATTCCAGTTTTTCTAGAAATTGAAATTAGCATTCCTTTTTATTAAGGCAAAAGAAAGTTGTTTGATGGCTTTTTTTTTTTTTGGCTATTTTGAAAGAAATTTATCAAAGCCCACAGATATTTTTGTTCTTTTTCTAAATTTAAGTCAAAAATATAATCCCGCTTGAATTGCGTTCATAATTCTCTCCCATTTGTGTGGCCCACTGAGTTTCCCAGATCACATTTTGTCGCAAACCATTTTCTGTACGGCAGTGCCTTGACCGGTCCCACAAACTTGTTCCCTGGACCCACAGCAGATAATCTAACCGTAGATATTTCCCTGATCACGATTGATTTAAAAATGGGAAAAATAATTAAAAAAAAAAGGTAATAGAAACAATTCCCGTGGGACAGTTTCGTCTACAAAGGTCAGAACAGACAACGTGGAAGTAAATAATAAGCTCACAATGGAACGAAATATATAGCGTAAGCAACAGTGAATCCCGAGGCGGGGTCACGTGATGCTGGCCCACGTTGCATGTTGCCCTGGTTTGGGAGAGCCCATTGCGTTACTTAGCTGGAATGGAGCAGGTTTTGATTGTCTAGCGTGGGCTCCACCGTAACACGGTGAATCTATGTCCGCCACGTTTTTGAACGTGCGAGAGTAGTTCCCGGTCCCACTTCCAACACCAACATGGGCACTTAGTTGCCCTCACGCACGGTGCATACTCCCCTTCGGCCGGCTTGCTGCGCAGGGTCATGCCACGTCATCCTTGACGTAAAAAATTACTGTACCACCTTCGAGAGTACGGGTAAGCTGCGGATGTACAGTGACTTCAAAATGCATGTTTAATGTAATATTTTTATCTTTTAATTGCATTATCTTTTTCTCTTTTACATTCGTTTCGATTATATTAAATTAAAATAGGAACATCTGCACAAGAAACTACCCTTAGTACCCTACTCTTGACGGTTTCATAAATTTATAAAATTTTATGAAGGCATGTGAAATCACTTCTAATATTGTTAGTCTTTTTTTTTTCTGACTTTTTATCAAAATTGACACAGACTCAATATGATATCTTATGAATTTCAAATAGTTTTTTTTTTTAGTTAATTTCGAAAAATCAATTGGTATTTTGTGTAAAATATAATAAATAGGAAGGTTGTATGTCATTACCTTCATCAACCTCACATGTACGTGACAACCAACATGTGAGATACAATGCATAGTCAAAGGACAGTGAGTGACCAACCAGACACTTAAAATCGCGAACATGGAATTGTTAAGCGTTTGAATTAATCAATTTAGTGTAAACAATTAAGTTACGATTAGCAACAAATACCAAATGAATTTTTCAGAGCATTGATTATATGACAGTCAAAATCAAGAATATCAATTTCTAATTAAAGGGGATTTGCTGCTAACTAAAGCTACAATGACGTTATTTGGTGCACATTACTGAACAAAACTGAAGTCCTAATAAGTGGATTTGATTGATCATACTCACGATTTTCATTTAAATCTTGTACTCCCAGCCCCCCATCCCACCCCAATCGGGCACACACCCATGTGCCAATTTCTCTTAAACAATGCACATGACCACATATTCCTTACCGACACATGGTTGATGCGGATTAGTTGAAATAATTAGTATTATTCCATGTAATGAAACATACACACACCCACACACACAAAATATTCTTGATTTAAAGATGTTTATATTCATAATCGTATGTACGGCTTGTCGAGGTCCCAGATATAAACAAAATTAAAATCGAAAATTGACAATCGACGGGTACCCATTATATGGATTTCATATTGCAATGTGTCGGTGCCACTTTATCTTTTAATTAATTTTTAAAATATGCGATTCGCTAATCGAACTAAACACATGACCATACGCTATGCGCATGTAGGTTTAGCACATTTATATACATGATCATAAGACGTTTTCTCATCAATGATAGACTCAACACCTTTCCTCTCCTTAACTTTGAAGGAAAGAAACTTGAAAAATGAAAATAAAAAAAGAGTTCCCATTTTGTATTTATGTGGAGTCTATATCAACAATGAAGCGTATGATTTATTAAATCATTAGCTAATACTAAGTATAGTATTTCTAACACATATGACTACATAGTGTTTCTACACTTTCGAAAGTATTTCTATTAAAAAGTGAGTCCTAAGAATGTACTTAGAAGCATTTTTATAGACAGTATTTCATAATATTCTTTTGAGAAGCATGAGAAGTATCTCTTTATTTATTTACTCAATTGAATATCAGAAAACTTAAGAACATTTTTCACAATTTAAAAGAAAAGTACACAATTGCTAAATTTGTTGCAAATAGTAGTGGTGATACATCATTTCGAAAAAACAAAAACAAAAACAAAAACAAAAAAGTAGTGGTGATACATGAAGAGAGCAATGTGTATTAAATCGGTCAACGATTTGAATTTTTCATATTCACATAACAAAGAAAATAGAAAAATAGCTAACTTTTGACCCCTCCATGAATTATTTGAAGAACAATTTGTCTGAGTATGGGTACCATCCCACTCCCAGAACAGTAGTGCATGGAGCCTAACCCTTGAAAATAAAAACCCTAGCACGTAAATGGGTTTTTGCCAAAAGTGCTTTTGCCAAAGGATGAGTTTTTTACAAGGAAGTGATTCAAAGAGTGCAACTCAAGCTATATAAAAAAGAAAGGAAGAAAAAAATGAAATGAAACCGAGACCACTTTCAAATTTAGAATTTTTTGTCTCCTTTATTTTACTTTTTATTTTTTATTTTTTTTTTCGGAGAGTGAGCGTATTTTAGAAGGGATTGATGCAAAGAGTGCAACTCAAGTTATTTAAAAGAGAGGGGAATGGGATCTGGGGGTATGTGAGTGAGACTCATGATTTCTCCTTGTCTAAAACCAAACATGGATGCTGGTGTGCAATCACTTTTGCTAACTTTTTTATTTTTTAAATCTCCATTTCATAAAATTAATTACTTTAACCATTTTTAATTTACAAAATTATAGCCTTTATTTGCGGGTAAAGCATTTCCATTTTTTAACACACTTGCGCAGAACTTAGATATGCATGTTGCTTTCATTAAAAAAAAAAAAAAAAGATATGCACGTTGCTTTGTGTGGCGCAGCCGATCAGTCTCAAACCAGCGAAAAAAACCCACAAAATGAAAAATTTCAAATACAATTATTGAGTATTAACGTGAGTATTAACATCATGTTTGATATTGAAATATTATGGCTTAATATTTACAGTTGTTGCATGAAAAGTACTAACTATTACACAAAAATTATTAGCGTATAATAAATATGATTTTTAAATAAAAAACTTGATAAAAACAGTAAATATGTCATCTGTTTTCTATCATAAGAATGCTATATCAAATCGACTTATAGTTTTTAAACTACACCAATCGATGTTTACTAAATCTTTTAATACTATTATTTTTAAGTTAGAACTATTTAATCATTCCCCCAATTAAGACCTAAAGATGGTTAAAACTTTTTAAGATCAATCAACTTTATAAGAAAATTTTACGTGTTTATAATCTATCCATAAAATCTTAACATTTATATATAAAAAAAAATACATGTTATAATAACATTTGATGGTTGTATGTACGATATAAGTATAATAAAAGAAGATTTATGCCTGGCTCACATCAAAGCTACAAGCGATTTTGGTCTAATAAGAGATACATATCTATATGAAAAAGCATTTGTCGCCCATAATTAAATGTAATTTACTTTTTTTTTTAGTTAATTTCATAGTATTTAGCTAGAAATCTCTTAATTTACCGTTACAACATACAAAATGAAAGCCAAAAAATGACATGATGCTAGGCATAAGGGGGACAATGCTTCTATGATTGGCAACAGGACCCACATTTGCACCCACACCTCATGTATTCAGCTACAAAGTAAAGATTTTCGAATGCAAAACATTTAAATCATACCCATTTTATGTATTCAGCTACAACCAATAGCGTTTTTTTATAAGATCATTATTCATATTATAACACATGTTAAAAATTTTTTTTTTACAAAATAAAAAAAAATTAAGTTAAACTTCGATAATATTATTGTAGAGGCTCGAATCACTTTTCTCATATTTATGAAGGTGTAGTCCTAATTATTATGTCGAAACCAGCGGTTTACCAGTCGTATATTTGAGTAGCTGAAAATCACCGTCGAGTGTGCACTCGGTGGTGAGTTCGGAACAATTTCCTGTAACATACAAACAAGAAACCAAGAAACCGCAGTGCTGAACGTTGTTGCATTCAAATTCTTTTGTTTTTGTACGAAAATAAGTTCCATCATTAAAAAGAAAAAAAAATCAATAAAATTAACAATTGCGAAATTAACATTTTATCGTTAACGAGTACGTTAAGAGGGAATTAGAGAAGGTTCCGTTTGAAGCCAAGTTAAAAAAAAAAAAACGACACACTTTTTGACTTGTGATGATGAAAAAGCGTACACGGTGACAACTGTACAATACGTATCTCCCATTTGTGGATGCGGCCCCCATTATAACGCTGTTAACTTTCTTCTGCATTTCAAACGCGTCTAAGTTTTGAAAGTTCCAGCAATTTTCCAGTCTCACGCAATGTCCGAGCAATAATACAAATTTTGTGTTTGGCTTCATTTTTCAAAAATAATCACTTTTAAAATAAGGAAGAAACCTCAAGTCGTAAGCGTGTAATCGATTAGCTTATGAAACTCGAGTTTGTAATTTAGTTGTGACTATAGTACCTTAAATTTACAGTTTTCACGTCTTAAAAGCAATGTTTAGATGATCATAATTTATTGACCGTTGTTGACTTCTTGATTATTTGACCATGCTCAGAAAGCAGGAATATTACCAAAACACTTTACATTACATCTACGCTTTTAATTATGAATTTCTGAATCGGGCCAATTCATTGAAATTTTTTGTTTAATTATACGAATTATGAACGAAAAGGAATTTTATATAAGAGGCCAAGAATATTGAATATTTTGAAAATTAAATCGAGACTGCGCCATTGATTTAGGATAGTAAATTGACTGATTTTGGAAAACGTAAATTTAAAAAATTGTAAGAGTTTAATTTTCACGCATATAATGGCATTAACAAAGAAAATGACTTATGGGCGTAATTCTTATTTGATTGCCTAACTTAAAAAAGCATTTTTCCACAAAAGTCCTCGTGGCCGCGGGACGCGGGTGGATTTTTCCGAACCGTGTTGACACGCGCCCCGTAGAAGCAACGATTGTGAAAGGAAGGAGGTCATTACTGGTTCTGACTTTTGGATTAAATGGGAAGAAAAATGTAAAAAACTGGGGTGTGTCTGAAACAACGGCGGTTAAAAGCTGACACAAAAGCCCAGAGCCGTGAATATAAAGCCGATGTAATCCATTCGCTTCTTTGTGCCCCCACAGTCTTCGAAGTTCCAAAACCCAAGATACTGCTTCTCAGCCAGTAGTCAGATACAATTTGAGTGTTTTCACCCCCAAAAAGAAAAAAAAAAGGAAGTAAAATTACATAAAAAAAAAGGTAAGCAAATTTCACTTCTTTTTTTTTTTTTTTTAAAGCTAGGAATATATACGTGCTTCAATTTTGTATAAAATCAAGTAAATCAACACTGGTGTTACAGTGAGCGAAATTGTTTATTCATATAAATATTTGAAACAATTTGTTAATATCGTCGTTGACGTAAAGACACCATATAGGCATATATTCAATTTTAAATTAACATTCCCTCCTTTCCCCACTTGAAATTTTCTTTATTATTTCAATTTTTTTTTTAAAGAAAAAGTTCATAGAAAACTGAATAAACCCATGAGCTGCGGAGGCTGAGCGGTGAAAAATTGGAAACCCGTGAGAATTAATTGATAAAGATATAATTTTTTTTTGAACTTTTTTTTTCTTGGGGCTTTTGAATAAAATTCAACCCCCCAAAAAAAAAATTGGGGAGAAGAGAATTGAGGAGGTGGGACCCAAAGGGGTGCCGGGGGAGATAAAAACTTCAACATCAAGACAGTGAAGCGATAGTAAAAGACAGCTAGCACTGAAGGAGGAGCCTCACCAACCTTCCCCTTCCCCTTTTTAGCTCTCCCTCCATTCCCTTCATTTCCATTTTCTCCCACTCTCTAACTCTTCACTCAAATCAATACACTCTCCTTCAATCCTCCCTCATACGCATAAGCCACCCGCCTCGCTTGCATTTCTTTTCTCTTTTCTCTTTCCTCTTTCCTCAAGGTTTGTTTTGCTGCGCCTCTCCTCTTTTCCTGTTTTGATTGAATTCCGAAAATGTCTTCTGAGAAAAGGAAACCAAAATACGTAATTCACGACGATTGTGTCGGCAGTGGAGAAATTTCTCCTCTGAAATTTTGGCCGTTTTACGATTTCATTTTCCGGGAAATGTTCTCTCCCGTCCAAATTCCCAGCTAACTGATATTTGAATAATTTTTTTTTCTATTTCTGCAGGGTTTCTCTTCAAATTCAGCTCTCGCTCTCTTCCTCTGCCGCCAACTTCACAAGGTTTTGTTTCTCTCTCTCTCTCTCTCTCTCTTTCTCTTTTTTTTTTTAAAAAAAATTTCTTCCAACGGAATGAAAAAGAAAAAAAAATTTTCAAAACTCCACACATCCTATTTTTCAAAATCGTATGGAATAAAATAATGCCCTGTTTTGGAAAATAAACCCACTGCCATATTGCGAAGTTGTCCCAACTTTTGAGTTCATCTAGAAAACTGCGCCAATTCTGCTAAACTACGCCTCCTCGGGTGATTTACGCCACAATGTTCGCATTCCGCGCACACAGAAATTTGTGCGAGAATTTAAAAAGAAAAAGAAAAAGAAAAAGAAAAATCATAATCAGACTTCGGCTCTCTTTTATTTCTTTCCTGCCGGATAATTACAAAAAAGTATTTAAATTTCGAACATTTATCGGTCCCCCATAAAAGAATTTGAATTTTTACAACCCAAGCCTTTGGTAACGCACCGTCACATAATTGCATTCGCTAACATGCGCCACACGGCTCATGAGCTGGCTTCTTCGCATGGCTTGCATTATATTATAATATTGACACAATGCCACTCTTCTTCTACGCGCATATAAACTCACAGCAAAATCAAAATTCCTATTTGGGGTTCTCTTGGGCTTATTTTTTCTTTCCTTTTTGTCTCTGTCTCTGTCTCTGTCTCTCAGGAAAAATTTTATAATCAAACTCAAACATGATTGGACCAAACTTCATGGACGAAATAGACTGCGGCAGCTTCTTTGATCAGATAGACGATTTACTCGACTTCCCAAACGAAGATGTCGAAGCCGGGTTACCCAACGCCGATTCTAACTCGTTCCCCTCTATTTGGCCGACTCAGTCCGACTCATTACCTGGGTCCGATTCAGTTTTCTCTAACAGCTCCACTGACCTGTCGACCGAGCTCTCTGTTCCAGTAAGTTTACTCCTCTCTACCGTTCTCTTTTTCTTTTTTGACCTTTTTTGTTTTGAATCTCAGCCGTTGATTTTACTGACAGTGACGTTACATCTTGTAGCATATTGCTTCCACCTGGCATGCCGCGTTGATTGAATGTCTTTTTGTAATCTAATGTTTTAGGCATGCGGGGCCATTTTAGTTGATGAATTTTAATTAAGGGTAATTTTGGTAATTTTCACATCTTCGTGTCGGCCAATTTATGAGATATGAATAATGCATTGTCACGTGGGTGGCCAAGTTGCTAACTTTAAAAAGCGATGCTATGTGACATGTCACATAAACGGATCGACAGATGTTATTAGGTGGCATATCAGTTGTTTGTCTTCATTCTCATAACAAGTCAGCAATTACTGTTTTAAACATTATAAATTTTGTTGAATTATTTAAAAGAAGTTAAAAAAAATAAAAAATAAAAATTCAATTTGGTTCGGTTTGATTTGTGTTCGGGTTAATTTGATTATGATTGTGATCGTCTAGTTTAAGATTCTGGGTTTATAATTTTATTAAAAGTTTAAAATTGTGCTGGAACTGATAATGCTTTGTGTGTGCAGTATGAGGACATTGTTCAGCTTGAGTGGCTCTCGAACTTTGTTGAGGATTCCTTCTCTGGAGGAAGCCTTACTATGAGCAAACAAGAGTCGTCCGCGCTCACCAAGGACGATTCGTCTCACAACCAGTTTCAGACCTCCAGTCCGGTTTCTGTTTTAGAGAGCAGCAGCTCCTGCTCGGGGGAGAAAACTGTGTTGGGAAGCCCTGAGACTATGACCCCTGGGAGGCGCGGGCGTGCTCGTAGCAAGCGCCCTCGCCCTGCGACATTCAGTCCCCGTCCTCCGGTTCAACTTGTGTCTCCAACTTCCTCAGTCACCGAGACACAACAACAGCACCACTTAATTGTCCCCAAGGCCTCTTCTGATTCTGAGAATTTTGCAGAGTCTCGCCTTGTGATTAAAATACCAAAGCAATTCAACCCGGAGCATAAGAAGAAAAAGAAAATCAAGTTATCAGTTCCAAAAGTTTCTGATGATACTAGTGAAGTTGAACCAACACAAGCTGTTAGGAAATGCATGCATTGCGAAATAACAAAGACGCCTCAATGGAGGGCAGGACCAATGGGGCCGAAAACCCTTTGCAATGCATGTGGTGTTCGCTATAAGTCTGGCAGGCTCTTCCCTGAATACAGGCCTGCTGCTAGCCCGACATTCATTCCATCCTTGCACTCAAATTCCCACAAAAAGGTTGTTGAAATGAGAAATAAGAATTGCCAGAAGGCAATTGTGGGTGGTACTGAAACGATGATGCCAGATGCACCAGAGTTGATTCCAAACAATAACCACCTTGCACTGGAGTACATTTGAGGGATCAAGACGGTGCAGAAAGCAGCATTCCCTGACGGGGAATATCTCTTTTCCGGTCCTATGTTATTCGTTTACTGTTATTTCATATCTTTGTTCATTTGTTTCTTGTACAGGGATGGAATGGGGGGAATAGAAGCAATAGGTGACCAAATTTTAGCCAAGTTAGTGAAGGACTGTAATGATGAGAGGACTGAAGAAAGATTAGAGAAAAAAAGGAAAGCATAAGGGTAGTAGCATTTTAGGGTTTAGTGATGAGTAGGTCCCTAAGGTGATTTAGGTATATTTGCCGTCTGTGTTTCAAATTTCTTTTTTGCATTCTTTTTCTTTTTGCCTTTTTCCTGTTCATGGGAATTCTTTTTGCAGTTCATTTGTTAGTAGAAAATTAATTCTGAGATATGAGTAATGCAATTGGAGAACCTTTTTTTATAAAGATGTTTACCCCTTTTACATTCAAATCTCCCTTTCATATTCATCTGCTTTTGGCTTTTTCGCATAATTCTTGGCTGCCTTTACAGCTTGACATCAAATTCTATTGTTGGTTAATTACTTAATTACAAGAACATTCGAGTGGGTAATGCAATTTGGACGATCCCCTCTACCACTAAAGCTTATTGATGGATTTTCAAATCTAAAATATAAAATTATAAACCAACAGACCAGATTGTAAACAAGCTACACTCCCAACTTTTGTGTCAATGAGATTCGAACTCTTTGGTACTGTTATAAAATACTAAAAAAAAAAATTTATCAATTGAATTAATCAATACTCACTCAAGTCTTAAGTAAAAATATTTTTTGAAAGGTCTTAAGGCCGAACAGGCGGGCCTACAAAGTTTCATCAGGCTGGTACTCGAATCCAAAAGCAGTTGCTTGCTGGGGTTGATGACTTAAATCACACAACAGACCTGATATTTTGTTAAATAATCAATTAACAGTCAATGTAATCATGGCATCAAGGTTGTTACCGGGCATTAGGCCACACGTCTCTATCGGACCAAACACTACCAAATCGAAAGGAAAATTTCAACTTCATGATGAATATATTTAACAATGGTAATAATGAATATTATGGCGCATAAAATGCAATCCATCACATCGAATTAATCATTTAGTTCCTTTCATTGTGTTAAGGCTGATTTGACATCTAATCTTATGGCACGTATGATATGATGTTCTTTTGAAGGCACGTCGTGAGGGCTCTGACAACAATTTCTCATGGGTTTGAACTCTAATACTTGGACCTTAAACGATGGTCAGTAAAATTTTATTGACATTTGATTCTGTTTCTTTTTTAAAAAATAATTTACTATCTGAGATACTTACATTGTGGGATATGGTAACCTTGGGACACACTTAATATCTTTTTCGTTCGAGAAGCCCTAGAGATTTGATTACATTTATAAAGCATAATATAGAATGGTTTAATTTCTTGTCAAATCTGCCAGACTCAAACTCCAGAAGCAAAACCCATATGAAAAACATTGGTTGGGTTTTCTTAGTATTGAAACTTTTTATTTTATTAATGTTTTGGTGGCATTTTTTTTTTTTTAATATGCGACCATAAAATCTTGCATGTTACTCACTCTAATGAATATCCAAAGACTATGAATTTCTAGAGAATTACTCATTTCATTAGGTCTATCTCACCTAACGTGCATTCACGTGTGATTTTTTAGGGAGTACTAAAACATGGCTTCTTGGTGAAAAAGCTTCATGGCGGTTTTGAAAAATGGAGCCAGGAAAATGTTTTCCTTAACAAGTAATGAAATGTTTCTTTATTAGTTTCAATGAAATAATCACAGAATAAAATGACCCATTCTTGTTTCCTACTCAAATCAAAATGGCTTACAAAGAGCATTTGGTGCGGATTGAGGGCAAGATGTTCGTACCAGACCTATTTGCTATTGGGCATTTAGAAACAACTAACTGGGCTGTTGCGGGTCCACACACATTTCTTCAGGCCGAACCCGAGAATAATTTTTCCTGCCGTTTAATGGTCTATCTGTTACTTAGTTGATATAATTTATTTAATAGTTATAAATATTTATTTAATTTGATAAAATTTTTTATATTTGTATTTTACTATTTATTATTTTTTTAATAGAATTTTTAAAATTTAAATAAGTACTTTGTCTTTATTAACAAAAAGTTAAAATTTAGACTTTTGAAAGTTGAGGTGAAAAAGCTTTTTTTTTTAAATATTAAAATATCTAAAATATTATATACTTATTTAACAATATTCTTTTATTTTATCATAATATAACTTAAAAAATTTTTTCTATTAAAGGAATTTTATAAATTTTTAATGAAAACTTTTATTGATAGCTAAATAACTAAAACATTTTTAATTAAAACCTCTATTTATAAAAATTCTACTTAGAAAACTATACCAAACAGAGGCTTAGCGGTGAATCATCTCCCATCCCGCTCATATAAATAGAGGTGTAAGTTCAATCGCATGCATTATGAATGTTGATTTTCTTTTAAATATTTAAAGGTAGATTCGACCCGTGATGGGCCAAGATATCTTAACCGCACCATGTAACACCACGGCAAAATTAATTTTCAAGGTTCTGGCAGCTTTTGATTGTAACTAACAGCGCAATTAAGGGGAGAAAAAGAAAAACTTACATGAGAAGACTGTGAAAATAATGTGGATGAGCAAAGATATGTTGGTGGTTGTCAAGCGTGTGATGCAAAATCATGTCAAGAAAGGGTGTTTTGAGAAGTAGGGTCTTGATAGATAGTGGGTGGGGTTTCAATAGTGTTTTTATGGATACAAATCCAACATTTTTCCGTTGATTGAGGGATGCATCGGGTGCTTTTGACACCCACTTTAAAAATTCTTATAAAATACCAGTTTGGCAAATATTTTTTTTTTATTACAATCGCTTACCAAAATCTCTTTATAATTTGTGATTCCAATAGAAATAATAGAGGGTTTTAATTTGATTAATTGTTATTTTTTAATGAAATTCTCTCTAATGAGTAACTAATATATACATAGGAGTAGTACTTAACATCCGAAAATTTTATCCTAAAGTCTCATTTCAAATTAGGTTGCAGGTGGGTGACAGGATAATGCAATTAATTCACATAAAATTTGTGAAAAATTATTAACCACTTGATAATGCTTGAAATAAAATTCTGAGATGTCTATTGTTGTTTTCCAATTCAAAATTAGGGTTTTGCGGGATATTGAAGGGGTGTCAATAGACCTGGACTCTTCATGGGATTTGGACCTCAACTCCAAGTCATAATTGTATGTGGTAATATTAACACAGTAATGGGCCATTGGGCCAGAACTTGAACATGATATTTGGTTGCCGATGCTAGGCTTTGCCTCAAGATAAAAAAAAAAAAAATATATATATATATATATATATATATATATAGTTTCTCCGGCTCTTCTTTTGTTTCAAAAGCTTTTGTACCACTGGCAGCACAGGTTTAACATCTAAAAGTTAACATTAAATGTAGCTTAGTGTCTTTTATTAAGATGTTGAAATTAAAAAAATAAACAGACATAAATGAGCTAGACCTGATAATAATTGCACATTTTAACTTAAAGGCAAAGACATGATAGCTCAAGCGAGGCCGCCGGCTGTGGCCGCCAGAGCGGCATGCAAACAGCCCCAAGCTGTGGTCTCAACACATGTTGCAATTAATGTCCCCATTTAATTAATTTTACCCAAAAAAAATTTTTTTTTTCATGAACCAAATGCATGTGGCTGCAAATTTAATGCAATGTCTTACGGGGGTGTCCGCAGAAAGCCAAAATTGAAATGAAATTCCACAGCCAGCACCCAAATTTCAATTGTACCGAGTCAACTTCGTTTTAATTAAATTAAATTAAATTAAAGAGGGCATTTAAAGCATTCATTTTCAACTGTTCAAAACTGCCCCGTTTTGGAGATACCAACGTTCCTTGCCTCCTATGAAAGTGGCTTGTAGAAAGTAGAAACTGACATTTTTTTTGCTGGATCCATGCACTGTCCTGCCAGCAGAATTAACGTTTCCAACTTGCAATACCCTTTTGTTTTCTTTATGAAAAAATATCCCTTTTGTTTTATCTTCTAACACACTCCTCATGCATATGCGTGCATGCATCGCCATGTTGGAGCCTTGTAGGGTAACTTCTTGAGAGAAACTCTCTGCATAATGGATCTTGTTTTCTTTACAATCTATTCCAGAGATAACATTACAATTCTAGAAAAAGGTTACTGGACCTATCTCAATCAACGTATTAGCCGCGAAGCTAAAGAAGATCAGTACAGAGAAGATCCATCTACCTAACATATTACTGAGGAGACTTGAACTCGGTCCCATAAACTGGAGAAAGGAGATGAGAATTGATTTCGCAGCACGAGACAGGAATCTTTACAGTATAGAAAATCGAATAAAGTCAAAGGAACTTGGTTTGTTACCGTGTTAAGTTATCATTTAACCTAAAAGTTTCAGGGCAGTTAAATTTTTCGGTGAGTCGTTCAAATCAAATCAAATCATGAATGATTATTAGGTCTTGACAAAAGCGGGGCATATGCATCATGCATGCGTTGACGTGTTCGAATAAATATCTAAGCAATTTTTTTTTTCATTTTCATTTTCTTGTAGGATAAACAATAATCAAATAACATACCAACAAGCCTCACCTACCTCATCAGCTTATCCCCAGTTTAGCAAGAGTCTTGATCGATGTTGGATGATATTTTTAGTGTTATTTTAGACCTTTGATGTTGCTTTTTACGCAAGAGAATTGCTAAATTACGTTGTAGATAAAATATGTAAAGGTGTTAGCTTGAAGGAAAAAAGAAAAAAAAGGAAAAATAAAAAGCAGGAGCACGTTGGGCAGGAACAAATGATAGGCATATTAGAATAAAATGTTGTGGCTATAGTAAAGCTTCTCATCATTAAATTCCCTTATTCATGACAGATGGGACCTTGAACAATTGTTATCATTAGATCCATTTATCATCAACATCCCCTTTTCTTTTTTCATATTTTTATGAATTTACAATCAGATATGACTACTTGTTGTTTGGAGGAGGGTTAATACATAATCCCATCTTTGTAGGTACATATCCAATAAAATTTACTTCATGTGTTTATAAGATTAAGAATTATTAATCACAGTCTATTATTTATATGCATGTAAATTTATAATGTTTATAGTCCACAAAATAATAAAAAGGAAGCGTTTGAGTTGAATATATGTGTATTAAAGACTTTTTTTTTTTACATTCTTAATCATTTATTTAATTTAAATTTGAGTTAAAGATATGAATAATGTTATCAGCTGTTTGTATTGATATGCAATTTGTGAAATTATTTACCAAACCCCTGCCACGTAAGGTTGTTGTAACTTCCGAACCCACGGCCGCAAGTAAAGACAGAGATTCGTGGTGGGGCCCGGGCCTTGTGGCTCCCCACGCGTCACGTCCGCATCATTTTAACCGACGAGAATCTCACAGTTGGTGGGGGCCAGTATCAATCAAACGACATACCTTCACGACACGTGGAAGCTTCTTACGGAGTGCCCCGTGACGAAAAATACGACAAAAAGGTTTGAGGGACTTGTTGTCTCGTTGCTGTCAATTAAGAGTGCCCGGTTTGGTTGAACCAGTGACCTGATCGACACAGAACCGTCAGTGCAGTACTTAAATTGACTGCTCGGGTTTTGTCCGTAACCAACGGTTGCGATTAAATCAAAGTGCCCCAATACGACAAATCGGGCCTTTTCATTTCATCCTCCGTTATTTTTGGGGTTAAATAATTTTCATTGTAAATTATTATCGAATTTGAATTACTGACCTCTGACTATGTGTTCATGTTACAAAACTAAGCACAATACTGAGTTGATAAATATTTTTTTTCGCCACCAATGTGATATATTGGTCTATAATGTTATTTTGTTTATTTATTTATTTTTCTCCAAAATATATCAATATATAAGATAAAAGAGTATCGACTACTAGACTTTTATTTTTTATTTTTGAAAATCATTATTTTTTATGAATTTGGTTATGTAAAATAAATCTTAAGATAGGATAAGATAAGTTGTGGATCAATTTTAACTCGATGAAAATATACATCGGTTGTTAATTAAAAAAAAAGTTAAAATTATATATTTGAGTAGAACCGGTAACAAGCAAAAATTTATTTTGTCCACTTTATATCAGATGCCGATGGAAAGGGACGTGCACCATCTGTCGGCAGAAAGAAATCGGACTGTACACGAGGGCCCATATATTAATTTAGTTTTATTTTACATTACATTGATTTTTTTTATTTTTTTTTACACCTTAATTGATGTTGTCTTTTTGCGTTGTGGGCGTGAATTGGTTTTAAAAGGTGGTGATTTTTAATCTTGTCTCACGGCCGAAAAGAGACTTAATTTAAATTTATGCACTATAGATGTTGCGAATTTAAAGAAATTGTTGGTTACTCGGTTGTTTTGATTTTATTTATAGCTGATTTTTGTTGAATTCCAAGGCATTTCGAATCCCAAAAAGTATATTAACTTTTTGTAATTGAATTGACTTTTACTTCCCTCGTATGTTATCACACAAACATTAAATATAAATTAATTTCGTCAATGTTCAGAAATTGAAGGAGTAATGTGCAAACTGGAAAAAAATGAAAAAAAAAAAAAGAAAAACGAATGTTGCGGATCAACTTTTACAAAGAAATACAGAAAAATTCTTGTTAACTTTGAGCTTGGCACGAATTTATTTTCCGGCTTCGTGTAAGTGTTATCCAAGGAAAATATGTATATTAATTAAATGTTATTTTCACTCGAAACGTGCCCAATCTTTCCTCTTTTAAGACCATATGTTTTGTGAAGATCAACCAAATTTATGCATCAAGCCACAGGTCAGCTTTAATAACACCTACATTAATGCTAACCCGACAATAAAGCATATATAATATGTTTTAATTCTTATACACGTGTTTTTCGCCAAAATAGTTTTTACTTTAAGACTCAAGGCAGATATTTTAGACTCAAAGCTTAATTTTAAAGATATAACACATTGCGTACGTGGTATAAATTTTGCCCACAAAATGGTATTTGTTTTGAAAGAATTTTACCCCCCCATGAGCTCACGCTAATGACTTTTTGGCCCCCAGAACTTTCAATCCTGCGTTAAATTAGGAAGAGGTCGTGCATGTTCACTCCAATAATAAATACACAATTGAATGCATGCATACATACACACGTATGTATATAATTTAAACAACAAGAAGTAATTACTTTTTTTTCTCTGCTTTTCAAATTGGTCCTTGTCATAGGCCCTTATTAAGAAAGACAACCACAAGACAATCTCTTAAAAATAGGGTAGCGTTGGGTGAGATGTAAAGGCCAACCAAACTTGAAGGTAGAAGAAAACACTTTTCTTTTTATATATATAATTATTTTATTTTATTTTTTTTCCAATTCAAGAAGAAAATGAGAGCCATTCAACCAATTAAAATCGAGTCTTGAAAAGATGAGAGGTCGCTAAAATAATAAATTAATTGGCAAAGTCTGTTGGGGGAAGAGGTGTGGCAAATATTGGCCAGGACAAAAAAATGGTGTCATTTTCACTGTTTTTGTTTGCAAACTGTTTATGTCTTATCCATTCGTGTCTGTTTGTAGCTTTTATGTTTGGTTAAAGTGTCACTTTCCAAGTGCACTGGAAACATTATTGGATTCTCTCGAATGTTTTACGCCTTTTGCTAATAAAATTATATTTTTCTTTGGTTATAAGAGGAGAGTAGAATAAGAGTAAAAATTTGATTAGAAAATAAATAATATACCATGGATCTTTATTTTGCATATTTTGTCATGCACGACACCAATGAATGGAAAAAAAAAAAAAATCTGTTGGGCGATTTTCCCTGACTTTTAATAATGTTCCGTTAAATCAATTTTTCTAAAATAAAAAAGTACAAAGAATTCTTTTAATGCAATTTACTAATCTTCCATGAAAAAAGAATTATTGGGTGAGAATGAATTTTGCTCGTGGTATACAATTTATATTTTAAAGGGACATATATGTATATATATATTACATCTTTGTTTGAATTAAAAGATAATTATTTTGCGTGGTAATGGATTATCACAGTGCTCAATAAAAATATTGGTGCGTTGTCTATGTCAGACAATTAATATGCGCAGAAAGATACAATGGAAATTCAATTCATGTAACGTTGATCTCTTAAGTAGTTATAAAGCCAATTTTTAGTGCTATTTCTTTCAAATATTAAAAATATAAAAGCCTATAACCACCAAAATGATATACAGAATTACAAATTGTTTGTATGGATTAATATGTATAAAACAGACGTGGCCCTATGCTAATAGTTTACATGAAAATATTATGAGGCTCACTTTATTATTTTCAATTTTCATTACTTTTTATTCCTTTATCTAACCTATTATTTACCGCACAAACTACTTCATTATATTATTTTAGTGAACAAAAATATCCATACGTAGCGTTTTATTTTAAGAGAGAATTGATAGGACGTGTTTTAGGAAATAACCATTTCGTCGATGTTTGAAAAATAAATTAATTGACAATTGACTAATAGGTTGAAAATAAAAATAAAAATAAAAATAAAAATAAAAATACATACAAAATTGATGTTTTCATTTTACTAAAGTGAGGATATCGGTAAAATATATAAATAAAAATATCGATTTTAATACGTTGAAAAAAAAGTCTCTAATGTATTAAAATCAGTGTTTTATTGTATTTTATTAGCACGATACACATACACAATATAGTGTTGTTTTCATTTTTTTAATGTGGACATATTACTTACTATTAGTTTAATATCCTATCTGTACAATCCTATTAAACAACATAATTTAACAATGTGTCCGTAATTTTTTTTTTTAAAAAAAAAAGACTTGAGGCGCTTGCATCAGCCACCAAACCTAAACGAATAAAATCATTTCAAAATTGGTGGAATAATTGACAATCGAAGCAAACATTTAGAACAAAATTGATGTTTCAACCATTCACACATGTAAGAAGCATTTGACAAGACCTTTTTTTTTTTTTGCCCTTTCCAATGTTGTCTAAAAGATTAACATTCTAGGAAAATGCCCCTGAACTAGTCCGGCCAAAGTCGTATTCACAGCCTAAACACTTTGGCTTTTCCACGCACCTCTTATTATCGTCATATTATATGTGTCCTTAATCGCAATGTCACCGTCGTACTTCTATATTATAACATTCCTTAGTCCTAGCGTAAATCTTATTTTAGTTACCAAACCGTAACGAAATAAAGACAAAAGTCCTAACTTAAACAAGGACTCACGTGAAAACAATGGATAACTTTTATTTATCCTTCTATATCATCATGTGTGCGTAATTACATGCATGATGAGCTTCCATCGATGAAGTTGTGTTTGCAAAGGCTAAAGCTCTATTAATAGCAGCACACCACATAAGGGGTGACAAAATGAATAGACGAATTGAATTCTAAATGAATTAAGTCAAAATTCTACTGATTCGGATTCATTTCGTTTAATAAGCGAATCAAAATTATAGGATTCAGATTTGATTCGTTTATTAAATGAGTAGTTTGTTCTTCATTTAATTCATTTAATAGAAGTAATAAATGAATCGAATCAAATGCGGATTCATTTCCTATTCATTTATGCTTATGAATCCATAGCTAATTGAGTCTGAACTCGTTTACAATTTGTTTAGGAAAGTATAATTAATAAACAAAATTGAGCAAAATAAAAAATATAACATCCTACAAAATACAAATAATTTAAGCAAACAATAAATGAAATTAAAATTTAATATCCTACAAAATATAAATAATTTAAACCATATTCTAAAATTAAAATTCCTAAAATTACAATATTGAATTTCAAATTTTAAAATTTTTTCAAATAATTTCAACAAGAAAAAAATAATTTAATTAAATAAATAATAAATGAAATATAAACAAATGGGCCGCATTCGATTTATTTATGACTCATTTATGAAATGAATTCTAAACAAATAAATGAATCAATAGATTCAGATTTGATTCGTTTAATTATTGAATCAAATCAAATTAATTTATTTATTAAATGAATTAATTTTTTCAAACTCAAACCCATTTAATTCATATTGAATCGAATCAAATAAATGAATTATGATCTAAATTGTCACCGTTACACTGCATGTGTATTAATACATCTTATAGTGGGCAATTGTGAACATTAGATCAAACCTGATACTTACGAATTTGTTCGATTAGAAGAATTAGTGTTTTGTTTGAAAATTTATTGGACTTTTGTGATAGATTATGAAACTATGAAGGGCTTATTGTAAATGTAAAATAAAATATTTTGTATCCCTAATATGCCCTCGCGATTAAGATTAATTTACCGGACCAAATCTTGTCCCGGCCCAAAAATCGGGGCGCAGCTAGCAACCAAAGTAACAAAGAAGCGTCTCGGTGTGGAGGAGTGTTGACCACTGGAACATGGGCTATTGTTAGTTAACCGTGGTTAGTTTTTGAAAAAGAAAACTAACTGTGGTTAGTTCCGTATAGTTAGGGCCTTGGGCTAGACGAACCTTTTTAACTGTGGTCAAATGTATCTGGTTGGGTTTCGCCTTGATTTCAGAGCATTACAGGAAACTCGCGATTTTTTTTTTTCAAGATCTCGTGAGATCAAACCAAAATCCCCTTTTCGGGGGATTATCCTTTTAGTTTATTTTTCATTAACAGACGGATTTTTTTTAAATAATGTTTAATATAAATTCTGTGTTTTTATATTTTATTATTTGGATGCTTCTTTCATGATTATGAGGGGATTTGTCCCATCACCCACTCCCACTCGCTCTTCTATTGCGTGGAATACATTCTTGGTCAAATTTTATATGGTTTGACTAACCACTATTGTGTTACTTATTTTTTGTTGTATATAATTTGATTCGCGGGTTCGGGGAAGAGTGGAAGACTATAAGGACTAATTTTGCGTACGGCCACTGTCAATTACATCATATAATTTAAAAATTATAGAAAGTGATTTAAGTATAATATTTTTTTATTTTCTTTTAGTAGTAAAATAAATATAATTATAGAAATTTCGACTCACAAAATTTATTGATTATAATTATCCATCTGCATAAGAATTAGTATCCTTATGAGTTATAATCATATTTTTAGAAAATAAAATTTAACAAAATATCTTGGTGATATTTATATTGAAATGATAGAAAATTTACAATAAAAATAAATTAATTTTCATAACATTAAAAATTTTAATTATGTATTTATTATAATATAAAAATGAACGCACTTATAACATGAAAACACTTATAATACGCAAGATGATGACTCTTTTCGTGATAATGAAAAATTCATGTAATTAACGTAAGGACAGTAATCTCACTCGCTTGACGTGGAGGTAAGGGAAGCAGATAGAAGCGCGTGTTGAAGATCTGGATGAAATAGAAGAAGTTAAAAAGAAACGTCAAAAAAGAAAAATTAAAAAACTTTTTTTATTTTATTTTTCTGAAGATCAGTTAAAATCACCTGAATTTGGCTTTAGCAGTGGACTCATGCGATCCAAAACAATCGTAAAAGCACACAAATCTATAAATAAATGGAATAACAAAATTAAATAAAAAGGCAGTTTTCATTTGTTTTCACATACATTGTTTTAACAAGACTGAAGAGTCTGGTCTGGTCGGCAAACCAAAACCAACGAAGCTTCACGCTTTCTAACACCTTTCACTCAAAACTCAATCACAACGCGCACACACACTCTCTTTTCGCTTAAGCTCTCACTTTTCCCCAAACACAAGAACGCCCAACGCTCTCTTTCTCTCTGTTCTAAACCCTCCGTTCAGTTGAAGACAAGCCTTTGCTGATTTCTTTTTGAGAGATTAGGGTAAGAGATTTTGTAACTTCTTTTTTTCTGATGGGCCTTTTTTGTTTTCTTTGATGGGTTGTTGTTAAAAATTAAGAAAAATGTGATTTTGTTCAGCAAGATGGAATTTTTTTTTTCTTCATATATATCTGACAAGTTTGTATATATATTTGTTTATGTGGTGTCAGTATTTTGACTGCAGCCAGCAAAAGGAGGGATTTTTATGCCTGAGAGGGAACATAATTGAGTAATGATTACGGTTATGGATTCAGCAAAAGAGACAATGAAGAAGAATGCTACTGGAGAAAGTTGCTTGGATTCACAACTATGGCATGCCTGTGCTGGTAGTATGGTTCAGATGCCACAAATTAACTCTAAAGTCTTTTATTTTCCTCAGGGACACTTGGAACATGCCAAAGGGAATGTTGAATTGCCAAATTTTAACATTCCTTCGATGATTCCTTGTCGAGTAACTGCCATAAAGTTTATGGCAGATGCTGAGACTGATGAGGTTTATGCTAGAATTAGGCTTATTGCGTTGAAAAGCAATGGCTTTGATGGTTTTGAGGATGTGGGGATTGATGGGAATGGTGGAATTAGTAATGAGAATAGTGAAAAGCCGGCTTCTTTTGCTAAGACTTTGACACAATCTGATGCAAATAATGGCGGGGGGTTCTCTGTTCCGCGCTATTGCGCAGAGACAATATTTCCGAGATTGGATTATAGTGCAGAACCTCCTGTTCAAACCATTCTTGCAAAGGATGTGCATGGTGAAGTGTGGAAGTTTAGGCATATTTATAGGGGGACTCCTCGACGACATCTTTTGACGACTGGGTGGAGTAATTTTGTGAATCAGAAGAAGCTTGTTGCTGGGGATTCGATAGTTTTTCTGAGAGCAGACAATGGGGATCTCTGTGTGGGAATTCGAAGGGCTAAGAAAGGAGGAATTGGTGGTGGATCTGATTATTCTGTTGGGTGGAATTCAGGTGGTGGAAACTGTGGCTTCCCATTTGGGGGGTATTCGGGCTATATGAGGGAGGATGAGAATAAGTCATCTGGGAGAAATTTGAGCAGTGACTTGAGGGGGAGAGTGAGGGCTGAGTCTGTTGCTGAAGCAGCAGTTCTTGCTGCCAATGGCCAACCATTTGAGGTTATTTACTATCCTCGTGCAAGCACTCCAGAGTTTGTTGTGAAGGCCTCAGCTGTCAGAGCCGCTATGCAAATCCAGTGGTGTTCTGGGATGAGATTCAAAATGGCCTTTGAAACTGAGGATTCATCTCGGATCAGTTGGTTCATGGGAACCATTTCTTCTGTTCAGGTTGCTGATCCCATTCGTTGGCCTAATTCTCCATGGCGGCTTCTTCAGGTACTTTTAAGTGATCATTTTCAATTCTTTTTTACTTTTAATTCTTATAATTGTAAATTTTTGTTTTTTTTTTTTTTAAGCCTGAATTTCGTTACATGCAACTGCTTTATTTATCTGCCTTTTTGATACTGAATCTGAAATGCATTGTCGTTATTACACAACTTGCACGAGCCATACTTGCAAATTTAATCAGAATAGCCCATAGCTGGATCATGTGAACTAAATTCTTGTAAGCTGAGAGCAACTGGTCTGAAATGAATATCTTGTGTTCTACAAACGAGTAAAATTTATAGCAAGCTGACAATGGTTTTATACAGTGTTCTGTATGAGATGATGTTAACTATGTTGTGTGCTTCAATCATCTGATGATTTTTTACTTGTGGCAACTAAGATTTAGTCTCTCTGAAACTGGCATCTGAACTCTTTCCATCACTTCAGTGATGCAGTTTTTTGTTATGTTTTTTATGCTTGCTTCTGAAACCTTCTCTGCAAATATTCATCTTTCAGGTAGCATGGGATGAGCCAGATCTACTTCAGAATGTGAAGCGTGTTAGCCCATGGTTGGTTGAATTGGTATCAAACATACCGGCCATTCATCTCTCTCCCTTCTCACCTACAAGGAAAAAGTTGCGGCTTCCTGAACATTCCGATTTCTCCTTAATTAACCAGCTTCCAATGCCCTCATTTACCAGGAACCCCCTCATGACTAGCAGCTCCTTATGTTGTATTTCAGAGAATATTCCTGCAGGCATACAGGGAGCCAGGCATGCCCAATATGGACTATCTTCATCAGATCTCCACTTCAACAAACTACAGTCGAGTCTGTTTCCGCTGGACTTTCAGCAACTTGAACATGCTACAAGACCTGCTAGAGTTTCAAGTGGCAATTTTATGAGTGAAACTGGAAATAGTAAAAATATTTCTTGTCTGCTGACTATGGGAAATCCTGCTCAGAGTTTTAAGGATAACAATGAAGTAAAGACACCCCACATCATATTGTTTGGTCAACTCATTCTTCCCCAGCAAAATAGCTCTCAAAGCTGTTCTGGCGATACGATTGTAAACAGTTTATCAGATGGTAACCCAGAGAAGACGGCAATTTCTTCTGATGGTTCCGGTTCTGCAGTACATCAGAACGGTCTGTTGGAGAACTCTTCTGACGAAGGGTCTCCTTGGTGCAAAGATCACCAAAAATCAGACCTGGGTTTGGAGACCGGTCACTGCAAGGTGTTCATGGAATCGGAGGACGTAGGTCGAACCCTTGACCTGTCTGTCCTAGGATCATATGAGGAGCTATATGGAAAGCTAGCCAACATGTTTGGCATTGAAAGTGTAGAGATGTTTAGCAATGTGCTGTACCGCGATGCAGCCGGTTCAGTTAAACACACTGGAGATGAGCCCTTCAGGTAGTTAGCTTCATACTCTTTCACTTTTCAGTCACTTTCTTTGTGTTTACTGGAATCCTATTCCTGTCTAACGTATGAACAAAGTCTTATATGAATCTTTATTGTGTTGCTATTGCAGTGAGTTCCTGAAGACAGCAAGAAGGCTAACTATTCCTGCAGATACGGGCAGTGACAGTGTAGGAAGATAGAGATCGAGGGGAGTTCTAGTTTTCGATAATTGTACAGTTTCCAAAACCTTTGTTTCTTGTTTGCTTTTCTTTTTTTTATCTTTTTGGGCGTTGCTGGAGAAGTCCACTTCATCCAATTTTGGGATATTGTAGTTCGTGTTTGTTAATACAGATTCTCAAATTTGCTGATTGTTTTATTTGCTGCTTATATCTTTGAACTTACAAGTAGACAGGCATGAATGGAAAATACATTGTAATGTTCTTAATTTTGATTTTGACTTTAGGATGCATGTTAAGAATGACTCTTGTCGTTAATAATTTAAAACTAGCAATATATGATGTAATGAAAACTTCATTATAAAATATTATGATGTAAGAAAAATTTCATTAAGAAAATTCAAAAAATAAAAAAATCATTCAAAGACTATAAATTATTAACAATAGAAAATGGTAGGCAAAGAAAAGTAGCACAAATAAAAAAACACGCCTAGAGCTTATCTATGTTTGAAATTGTGGCACCTTAGAGAGCCTTTTAGCAGTCTCCTAGATTTGAAAGTTCATACTTCATGTCACTTACGGTCCAGATAGAGACAGATTTTTGGTCCATCTGGTTGTCCATGTTTTCTGTTGTGGAACTTCAAAGTCTAGGTGTGTTTGCCTATTACTTCACCTAAATTGTCTTTGTACCTAGTCAATTAAAATTAGGTCTTGAAATTTGGTAAAATGGTGACAAAGATTTCAAGTTTGAATAGGAAAACACCAAAACCAAATGAATGGTTATGTAATGAAATCTTGGATCTTGTAAGAGAACAGAACCCAGATATTATGGGATGTTTTGTTAGGATCACGACATTGGCATCATATCGTTGCAAAAAGCCCTAGCCTGGCCATTAGGGGGAGAAAAAAATTGCTCTTCTGTTAATATCTCCTAAGAAATCTGATTAGAAGTTGTAACCAAAGACAAAATCAAAATCCCGATCAACCACGCAGATTTAAGGAAATTTCTTAATAAAGAAATAATTTTTGTTATAGACATCGCAATTAGATTTCATTAACGGTGGTGACCGGTGAGGTTTTATAAATAAATAAATAAATAAATAAAACCTTATTTTGATGGACTTTGTCGAAATAGAAAGAACCCTTTTGATGTTAAAGCGTTACAATCTACTCGATTTATTCATTTATTTAAGATGTGAACCCCAAAAATTAAAAAAAAAGATGTGAAAAGAGAAATAACTAAATAAGCATTTGATTGTGTTGTGGAGTAGCAGTAGTAGGACGGTTGATCATAAGAAAGGATTTCGTGATTCCAAGTTTCTAACCGAGTCTTGTGCCACGAAGGCCGATGATGGGAAGTATAAAATACATTTTTTTACTAGGGATTTGAGTAATTAAATAATTAATTATATGGATTAGCTCAAACTCAAAAACGATATGATTCATTTGTAGTAACCATGGTTAAGAAGTTGCAAAGTCAAAGATTAATTAAGCTTTGGGAGGAAAAAAAATTAAATAAACAAATATAAGTGTTGTGTGGCAAAAGTGAGTTAATTGAGTTGCACGAGGCAGACAAAGATTCGTGAGTCAAGGAATGCTTCTCTGCCATTTGCCAACGTTCTTCTCCCACACTTGCCCTACCTTGCTTAGCTTTGCTTGGAACGTAATTAAAAACCCTTGTGCTTGACTTAGTAAGGAAATAAGTTACATCATATCAATTAGGGCACGTGAACCAAGTGAGAACGTGCACCATTGTTGCCTTTGGGATCTTGATCCCCTCATCCCACTTTTATGTGTGTGTATATATATATATATATAACTTTTCAGCTACGTACCCAAATTTCAAACCCTATTTAGTAGAATATTGATATAGGTTGAATTGATAAATTCAAATGAAATTTCAAAAATGGCTTAATTAGGAATGTATTTAAAAATTCAATTAGGAAGAGAAGGTTCAAAACACAAAATACCAAAATATTAATATTCAACTACAACGACATTCATTTCTTTTCAATCTAGCTTAAATGTGATCATATACTTTAACATCTTAATTATTAAGAAAAATGTTATTGGAACATTAATACGACAGAAACAATACAACTGTGATATAAAGAATATTGTTATTTTATATATTATTATAATATAAACAATACTTATCTTTTTATTTGTCTAGTGTCTTGTTGTTACTCAAATAATAATATTTAGTGGTTAATTATGCATTAACTGAAAAACATTCAAACAATGTTTTAATTGAAAATTTGAAACCATACAAGCATTGCTGTTTCACGCGTTCCAAATTTTATGTATGTATTTGAGGCTTTAACATTTTTTGTATTAACAAAAGTAAAGGTTGAAATGTCAAATGCTGAGCATATTAAGGTCTTTTATTAGACAAATTATCTAATAAAGAGGAGGTAGGTTTGATTGCATTATTTATTATTTTTACTCAATAGTCAAGATGACACATGTTGCATGACAGCAAGTCGAGATTTTAAGCCCGAACGAGATAATCATTTTATCGAACGATCAATAAATCGTTGAGTAGTACTCGTTGCTAGTTTCAAAGACTTTTAATTGGTGCAAAGCAAGCTGTTTTAATGGTGTTATTTTAATGAACAAGATCCAAGAATTCACAGGCTTCCCTTAAGTCAATACAATGAAGAAGATATTGGAGAGAATCTCCTCATGATTTGATAATATATAAATTTTGACACAAATAAATTTTTATTCATATATATTCAAGATCTTGTTAATTATTATTTTTTTATTTACTAACACATCACTGTTCATGTAAGTATATTTAGTTAAGGTTAAAAAAAGATCAAAAGAGAATTCTAACTTATTAAATTTTCCAATAATGGCACATTAAAAATTTACAGCCTGTCTTCTTATTGTATTTGATTTTTGTTTTGCCTTAATGTTCTTTATTATTTTTTCACCTTTTTTTTTTTTGGTTTTAAGTCATAATTGAACAGCTACGTAACCAAGTGCATGGGAATAAGCAATTACAGACATTTTAGAACATGGAACATTGGAGCCGTCTAGCTGTTTCTTCTATAAACACTGATTCAAGTCTTAACTTGCAATTGTCAAAACTAGACAAATAAAATATTTAACATTTGTATCGTGTGATTCAAATGGTTCGCAGATTTCAACTAAGGTATCCGAAGTAAGCATGGAAAGTATTTCTTACCTTTCATCAACTCTGATGCGATAACGATGTCGACTGCACTTGAGTTCCGTCTCATTTATTTTTTCTAAGTAGAATTTATTTAAATAAAGATTATGTTAATAATTTTTTTATAAATAAAATTTTTACTTAAAAATTTTAATTATTTAGTTGTCAATAAAAATATTTATTAAAAATTTATAAAATTACTTTAATAGATAAATTTTTTAAAATTATATTATAAAAAATAAAATAAAATAAATAAATAAATAAAAATATTTTAACACTTCAAAAAAAAAAAACTTTTCAACATCTACTCTAAAAAATTTAAAATTTAAAATTTTACTAGTGAAAATACAATAGTTTATTTAAACTTTAAAAGTTTTAATGGAAAAATAATTAAATAATAACAAAAATTATAATAAAATTTCTATAAAATTAAATAAACACTTATAATTATTAAATAATTCATACGAAATAAATACTTAGTCAATATGCATTTACTAATATGGTAACATGTGTCGTGATCTTAGATGAGGCTTGGGCGCTTCGGCTATAATACAATTGGGATCAGAATTCAGTGTTAACTTGAATCTGTGTTAAACACTAAATCAACAGTGAGTCTCAGTCTCCCTTGACCGTCAGCACAAACTCCTCCTTATCGACGGAGTTGAAACTAATATTGGAAATATTTGGTTAAGTTTGGGTGGTCCCCATTGATGGTATGCGAGCACCATGTACTTGTCCAAAACCTTCCGCACCATGTATTTGCTTGAAACCTTCCCAAATGTCTGGTTTCATATGTATAGAAATATCAAGTAAAAAAGGCCAGCATCTCGACGTGAATTTGGTTCGACTTTTGTCGTGAATTCTTTTAGTGTTCGAAGCCGAGCCTACTTAGTTTGAACACAATTTTGAAGTGCAAATGTTTTGAACATTAAGATCCAAGTCATACGAGGCAGACAAAGCCCACTGGTTTTATTCAAATAAAGTGGATGAACTCGCATTTGCGGCGGAGTATTTTTTTTGTATGCGAATGTTCTATCATCGATGGGCCAGTCAACATTGGAGGTGACGACTCTCTCATCAATCATCATTGTATCTAGACGGTAAGGTTTTGGTTTCCCAATTCGAGAAGGAATTATTGACGTAAGAGAGAACCTAAAAAGGCAAATATTCGGAAAACAGTTTCCACTTGGGGGTCATCATCGGCGTTGAAAATTCTAAATCACCAGACATCGCAAGGTGACGACTCTCTCATCAATCACCATTGTATCTAGACGGTAAGGTATCGGTTTCCCACTTCGAGAAGAAATTATTGACGTAAGAGAGAACCTAAAAAGGCAAATATTCGGAAAACAGTTTCCACTTGGGGGTCATCATCGGCGTTGAAAATTCTAAATCACCAGACATCGCAAGGACCTTTCCAATCTGTGATTGTCCATTACGAAGTTTTTTTTAACAGTTTTTTGAAATGCAATGAAGATTGAGAATTACGATTACAAATGGCAAACCGTCTAACGACAAATTGCTGGGGTAAAAACAAACTCACCCACCCAGCTAAGGTACTTCAACATTGAAGCAAGCTTGGTTGCAGGATCTGGCCAGCCTAGAATGAAATAAAGCTTTTCTTGCGGACGTCATATTGAGCTTGTGAAATGGAGCAAAACCAATTATCCCAAAAGTTTGTTGATTTGGTAAAAAATAATAAGCTCAACTCATGACCTTTCCTGCACCACCCGCAAAAATCAACTACACAAGTTTTGTAGTTGATATGCCAGATGACATTGGCAGCAACTCACAAGTGGATCATCTACCATTTTTTAGCAAGAAAGAGAGCACAAACCTAGCCTAGGCATTCACAATATTCTATCAGCCTCATGGACTGACAAGAGTGTAGTCCCTCAAAACCTTGACAAAGATCTAAACACCATTCAAAATGGAGAGTAAGTCCAGATCCCAGATATGTTATATAATCACAAATAAGTTGTTACAAGTTTTCACAATTTTTTTTTTTTTTTTTGTACAAGGCAGTATTAGTGAAGTTGGCCCTGTCGCTTCTTCCAATACCCCTTGCTTATTATAGCATATGGTTCCTGATAACAAAATCACAAGGGGGGGAAAAGTCAAAATCAAAATAGTAAGTTTGTAGCCTGTCATACTTGAAAAACTACACAATCTTTGAAAGCAAGACTACAAACACAAAATAAACAATCCAGATCCTACATTAAAGATCATACTATTAGAAAGACCTCAGAAAATAAAGCATGGTTGCGCAGCAAAGAGTACTTACCCTCCATTTGATGAGATACTCACCAGCTACAGAGTTTGAATCAACAGTACAGACTATTTTTGAAAAGATAACTACGACCATATATCTAAATCAAAGTAGAGCATAACTAGGCAATTTCTTGGTAAGCAATAAAACAACGATTGTGTTTATCGTTACCATGTCATATAAAAACAAACAACAGAGACAAGAACAAAATTAGCAACCATCTTAAGCTCTTAAAACTTCTTGTACAGCTTCTTCCCACTTCATAAGTATCGAGTATTCATTTATCAAGTCTAATTGTCAAAATAAAGATCGTCTTAGAGGGACTCTTTAAGAGTCAGAATCTATAAGACTATGTCAGCCTTTTCAACTTGTCTATGAATTATATCTCTTACAAAGACCCCAAAAAAAAAAAAAAGGAAAATTGAGAAAATGAAGAGATCACGCCAATAAATGGTTTCTCCCAAAAGATAAGAAATAAAATAGATTACCAAGCAAAATGATAAGATACTTGGTTCTTTGTGTTCACTTTGCTTCTCCAATTTTCCTCAAATCAGAAGAAACTAGATTCCCCCAAAAAATAACAATCAATTCAAACAACCAAAACCACAGCAGTATCTCCCCCCTCCCCCCCCCAAACCCCCCAAAAAAAATCCTAATGATAGCATGTTATGGATGTCATGAGGAAGTAACCAAATAATTATAAAATATAACATATACAACGGAAAGCATTGGGGGTCGATTGTGATATGACAATGAAAGGGAATAAGAGATAATAAGCTTTTCATTCAATGTGTGAAATATATGGATGTCATGAGGAAGTAACCAAATAATTATAAAATATAACATATACAACGGAAAGCATTGGGGGTCGATTGTGATATGACAATGAAAGGGAATAAGAGATAATAAGCTTTTCATTCAATCTGCCATCATTTAAAGCTAACCCCCCCCCCCCCCACCCCCAACCCCAAGTGTCATGACGTGTTATTATAAATGATAAATGCATCCTTTTGAAGGCTTGACAACAATTTAGTATACAATACTTACCCTTGGATACTCACCACTTCAAGCCTATAATATTCACTTTTGCTAGCTGAAACCAAACAAAAGAAATGCAACTAAAACATAAAGTCACGCACATGCATTAAAATTGTCTCATCAAAACCACTAACAAGTAAAACCTAGAGGGATAAAACTTAGTCAAAGGAAAAATAATGGGATAAGGAAAAAATATATGATGCCACCAAGGCTGTGCTTCCTTTGCTAGGTTATTTCCCTAGCAAAGGTATTTCAATTATCTCTAATTGTAGCAATGGATATTCAAGGGCGAGTGTTGTATAATAAGCGGCTATCTACAATTTCAAAGGATGTACGTGTTCTCTATAACACTGTGTGAGGAAATTTAACTTCAAATGAGAATTAAAAAACCCGGTTCATTCTCTCAAATGTACAGTCATATTTCAATTAGCCCTTTCGTATTTTCTCTTATCTATATTTCCACAACTATCTAGTAATTTCTTTTTTAAATCTATACAGGTCATCAAGCTCCCCATATTTCCTCCCTCTTATTACATATAAAGATAACAAGACACAATGTGTCATTGAGACCTCTAGGATTTAGCTAGTTGAAATCACGTTAGATGAGTATGTATATAGAATTGTTCCCCCACCCCCCCCGGGGGGGGGGGGGGGGGCTACTCAGCCCAGAATTTCTAGGTATCCAAACCAAAAAACTAGCATATTGGGTGAAGTGATCTACCCTCCTTATAAGCCTAAGTATCTCCCCTTTAGTGGCCGATATAGGACACAACTCAATAATCCCGCTAGATGAAACCATTGTCGGACTCCAGTCCTTTCATTCAACACAATTGAATTGTTCCACCAACACATTTTGGCTACAAAGGCCTAGCTCTGACACCAATTGTTGGGGGACTTAGTGTAAAATATCTAGGTATCCAACCCAAAAAACTAGCCTATTGGGTGGAGTCACCTATACTCCATATAAACCCAAGTATCTCCCCCTTATTGACCAATGTGAGACACAACTCTTACAAGAAGCATCATACCATCATCAATGAAATAGACTTGCTTGGAAAAATATATTTAAAACAGCCAATATACATGCATAAAAGCAACTTAATTTTCTATGGTCTGATCAACTTCACAAGTGGATCAATTCTATGTCGCAAACTCCCTTTTCATCAATTTAACATTGTTTGGAAAGCATACCAAAAGCCAAGTAGTTGAAGTGAGTAAGCCACAAGTTCACTAGCGAAACCTAAATACCAAACACATATAACGCAGTCTAAACTTTCAATAAAAATGGAAGGGTACTTGAAATGGCAGCAGGGATATGCAATAATCTCAACTAAAAGAGCATAGACACAAACCATAAGTAGGATAATTATTACAGAGGACCTTGAAATCGAAGAAATTTAAATCAACGAAGCAGCTTCTGATACTTTTCCAAGTATTTCATTACTGTTGTTTTGTTATCATGTCAACTTACACGATGGGTTTATGGCATATTTGGTGCATCTATTCTATAAAGCAAGCTCTCAAGAACAAGAATTTCCTATGGTAGTTCACGCAAAAACAACTGAAACAATATAACAGTTCCTTAACTACCACGGTAAGGCCTTCTGTGTGATCATTCAAGAAGTTTGCTGCAGTAGTAGAAAATAACATATAACCATACTGGGACCAGTTCTGAATATGGTAACTGAATATAACCCGAGAAAAATGAGAAAAACTACCGGTTAAAGATTTTTTGGGCTAAAACTATGGCACAAGTTCTGCTGGTCAATTACTCCTGGCAATTGATATTGTAGACAAACTAAACATTCAAAAGCATTACCAATTACTTTGAAGGTGTCCTCTCTTAGTCCATTATTTCCAAAATTACAATACCAGAACCGACAGACTTGATCTGATTCTCTTTCAGAAACCACAAGTCAAGTTTATCCGCATAATACAATCTCTCTCTGATTGATCATACTATTCAATACAGCCCTTGCTTTAGCCGACTCTTGGCCAATTTAAATACTTACACAGTTTCTATCCAAAAAAACAAAAACTATACAGTTATTTCAGAATCTTCCATTGATAAATTACGTTTCAAGCTTCCTTCTTGAATCCATAATTCATCATAATTTCATCATCTTTTAAACGAAAGAAAGTAACCACACGCTTCAAGAACACTAACATTAAGAAACAGGAAACAAACAAGATCCGCAATTAAAATAAAGAGCTGTAAAAAATAATATTCCAAAAATTAAAAACCAACAATTAATATTCCTTATTTCACATAATCAACTTAAAGGGAAAAAATAATTAAGGAAAAAAAAAACCTACTCTATGATATCAAACACAAAACGCAAGCATAAAAAAGGTAAAACGACACAGACCTAGTAGTATTAACTGCTTGCAGCAGCATCCATATTTAACGAAGGATTTAGCTATAATAGAGTTCGAGGCCCATGCCGTCGTGAATCTCGTAATCCTTGAGAGTGATGTGGTCCTTGTAGATGTTGTACCACTTCTGAATCCGAATCTTGTCGGCTCGAGTCCCGGTCTGAGCCGCCACCAGCTTCTTCAAGTCGCCTATGGTGTCGTCCTCGTTACACTTCACGCGCACCTTCTTCCCGAGCCTGTCGTTGAGCACCACCTCAATCATCTTTATCTCCTGTTTTGATTTTCCCTACCGAATGATTTGGGTTGCGTGCGGGTTTAGGTTTTATTATTGTTGTCCGCCGGCTTTGGCTCGCGTAATTGGAAAGAACCGACTTTGTAGAAATTTTTTTTATTTTTTTATGTCACCGACTTTGAAGTTTTAAATGAAAACGTCACCATTTTTGGTTGGACAGTCAACGTTTACAAAATTTAATCTGACTCAGAATAGGACACAAATTCTTTCCGAGGTAATGGATGACCAATTAGGGATAAGCCAATTTAGAAAATATAATTTTGTTAATTAAGTGTATGTTTAAGTACAATTTAATGTCTATTTGATATAGTTTATTTAAAATTATAAGTATTTATTTAATTTGATAAGTTTTCATTATAATTTTTATTATTATTTAATTTTTTTTAATAAAATTTTTAAATTTTAAATAAATTATTTTGTCTCTATTTGTAAAAGTTAAAATTTTGAACTTTTAAGAGTAAAGGTTGAAATTTTTTTAAATATTAAAATATTTAAAATATTTTTCACTTATTTCATAATCTTATCTTATTCTTTTTATAATATAACTTTAAAAACTTTACCTATTAAAGTAATTTCATAAATTTTTAATAAAAGCTCTTATTGACAATTAAACAACTAAAGTTTTTTGAACAAAAAATTTATTTATAAAGGCTCTACTAACAAAAATTCTACTTAAATAAACTTTAATTAAAAGTTGTATCAAATAGAACTTTATTTAATAATCATAAGTACTTATTTAATTAAATAAACTCTTATTATAATTTTTGTTTGTTTGATTATTTTTCGAATAGAATTTTTTAAGCTTAAATAAAGTATTTTGCCTCTATTAATAAAAGTTTAAATTTTAAGCTTTTGAGAGTAGAACTTAAATTTTTTTAAATATTAAAATATCTAAAATATTATTTATTTAGTTAACAATTTTATTTTATTCTTTTTATAACATTTCTTTAAAAAATTTATCTATTAAAATAATTTTATAAATTTTTAATAAAAACTTTTATAGACAACAAAACAACTAAAATTTTTTGAGTAAAAATTCTATTTATAAAAGTTCTACTAATAAAACTCTATTTAAATAAGTTCTACTTGAAAAATTATATCAAACAGAGCCTAAATTCCATTTATCAGACAATCATAAAATCATGAACTTGTAAAAGCATCTTAAAAAAAAAGTAAATAAAATTTAAATTTATTTTTTAGTTGAGTGATCATTCAAATAAAGTAACTTAAAAATTATTCAACCATGCTCTTGGTATACACATATATGTACTCTATGGATTTAACCAAGTAATTTCAAACATTTTCTTTTAACTAGTCATAAAAACAAGGAAAAAAATGTGATTGGATAGGTAACAGAAATAAGCCGGCACACAATAAATTAAATGTCTTTTTTAAAAGAAATTTATTTTTTTAATAATAAAAAACCTACATTAAAGAAATTGATGTAAAAAAAACCTATTGGAAAATTGAAAACTGGATATAATAAAATCATGATGAGCTTGATTAAATAATAGTTTTTTTTTTCGGTTCTATCTTAAGCCAACATGATAAACTAATATTTTGATAAATTTATTGGATAATAATTTTTTTTAAAATCTCTTTTTTTATTGCACCCAATTAATAGGTATGATATATCTACAAGGCTTTTATAAAATAAGTTTCTAAAATTGCTTGCTTGTTCTTAAAATTGATTTTGACTTGGATCTCATCTCTAGCTTTGTGTAATGTTGAAATAAGCTTCTTTTATGGTATTGTCCCTTTGCAGCTAGAAATTACTTAATACCACTATCGTTTTTAAGTTCTTCTTTGCACAAGACATGCTCTATAGAAGAATTATCACCGTCAACTTTTTGTTTTTTTATCATTTTCCAACACATTTTCAATAATTTAATCATCACTCAAAATTAGAATTATATCATAAAGCTTTATAGAATTGCTATCTCTATATTTCATAATAATTTTATTATTAACATGATGTTATTTTTATAAATTCATAATTTATTAATTTATCAATATATTAATATTTGCTAGATCCCAAGACTATTAATTTTATATGTATATATATGCAAATCATTTTCCTATTTTCCATGGCTAGGCAAATTTCTATAGTCTAATGTAAGTTGCTATTCTATGTACTGACAACCTTTCTTAGTCCAACAGCCAAACAAGTGATGGGAAGTTGAATACTTCTAAGAATTTTGGTGATACAGCTAGCTTCTATTGAATCTTATATCTTTTTTCCTTCTTTCCTTTCAATTTTATTTTTATTTTATTGGAGTAATAATAACAATTAAGTGATGTTGATGAGGAAGAGGAGTCGCTGCATGTCAATAAAACTTTTCTAGATATCCCACCAACAACTAGTGTTGAGGCACCATTTTGTAGGTATTGCATAGAATGCATAACATTTGGACTTACTCGAGTCTTCTATAAACATAGCATTATCCTGTGTGGGTCATCACATGGAGTCTTATTATAGAAGAAAAATACTACAAGAACAAAGATGCAATGAAGGGACGACAGAAACGATAGCATTGGCTGCCGTTTCACGCGTTCCTTCATCTAATTTTTCTTATTTGTGGGATAGGAAACAAATACTAAAATAAAGAATAAAAAATGCCCAAAAAATATCTACATCATTTGAAACCTGATCCACTTATTCTTATCTCCAACTAGTCGCTCTCTATTCATTTTGTCCCATTCACTCGTTCTCATTACTCATTTTGTCCCCTCCACTTGTTCCTCATGCATTCCATTCTCCACTTGTTCTTCACACATTCCATTCTCCACTCGTCCTTATCACTATCTCGACTTATTCTTCTTGTGTTCTATTCTTCACTCATCCTCATCACCATCTCTACTTGTTCTTTATGCGTTCTTTTCTCCACTCGTCCTTGTCACTATCCAACAAAAACGAGTGATCTACAATGGAGCCAGCATCAGTAAAACAACCGATAGAGTCATCGCTACTATACCGTTTGAGTCATTGTGAAGGTCCTGTTTAACTATCTCTATCTCTTAATCATACATAATCAATATTTTACATAATTTTTTTGCGAAATAATTAAAAAATAATATTAGTAATTTAAATTATGTGATATATTTTATTTGTGTGTGATAGTTGTGCGAAAGGGATAATGATAATTTTATAAAAAAATGTTAATGACGTGATTTGTGATAATTTTTGTATGATAAGTTGATTTGGAAAATATTGTATTAATGCTTAAATACATCAAATTTTTGGCTATGAAATGCACTGAATTTTTGCATAATATTTTTTTTTGCATTTTGCATAATGTTTAATTTAAATGTTGGTATTGATTAATTTATTGATTAGTGATGATTTGTTTTGCTTATATATAGTAAGAGGATAGTTATTGAAGTTTTTACTTTAGTAGTACTATAATTAGCAAATCCTTAAATGCATGCTTGGAAATTTAAATTTATTACTAATTTTATAGAACACAATTCTTACTAATGTTTTGCATTTTGCATATAATTATAGTGAGGAATGCAAGTAGTAATTTGGGCAAATAATATTTGATCCAAATTTTTTCAATATAGAAATCAAATGCCTACTCATAGTTGTTATGTTGTTTTTAAAGGATGAAAACCAGGCATATATAATTCTTGGCTTAAATGCCAAAAGCAAGTAAATGGATTCAAAGGGAATGCTTATCAATGTTATAAATCTTTGTTGGATGCCAAAACAGCACACAATGAGTACAAACAAATGCATGAAAAATTGCCAAAAACATCCAATGTGTTGTGAAAACATGCGAAAATAGGATGCAAACTAAAGTGTCTACATGCGATAAAACTATACAAACTAATAAAGCCATAAATGATTGTATTATTTTGTCTATTTTATCCATCGTATGTTGTACTTTAGGAATAATCATTGCTATATGTATTTTGTATAAATGAAGAGATTGTACCTCTTGTTATGTATAAATTTAAATAATTTAAACAAAATGATTGTTATGTATGAATTGCAATGTTTAACTGTAACAGGAAAAGACTTTTCCCTCTGGACCCATGCACGTTTAGAGATATTATATGTATCAAAAGAAACAACAATAATGCAATAATTTATAAGTTGTCAAATTTAACATATATTATTAATCCATCAAATTTAACATATATTATTAATCCATCATAGCAATTACAAACATTTAAAGTCAAGTCTAACAAATTTCAAATATTTAAAGCTAGATCTAACATATATCATTAATCCATCAAAATGATTTCAAAAATTTAAAGTCAAATTTACCACATATTATTAATCTATCACTGTAATTTCAAAAATTTAAAGCCAAATCTAATATATGTTAGTAATCCATCACTATAATTTAAAGTTAAAATACAAGTCAAACGTCATGATTGTTATATTTATTACACTACTACTATAGTAACTATTAGAAATTCTCATTTTAAAATCCTTGATAGGTCATCGAAGGAGATGAATAATGCAATTGCAAAGTATGTGATGGGACAAATTGTTATAATACATAAAAATAAACATCATATTACATTTTAGAAATATTAAAATATATGTATACATTAACAACTTGTAAACAACAATGTACTGGTGTCAATTATAAAGAAATGACTGATAAATATGACTTCTACCGAATTAGAATAAGTACATAGCTACATGATCAAATAATAAAATATATGTAAAATCTATATAAAAAATTTAAGACTAAAATTTAAATAATTTAATTCTTACATTATAATAGCCCATAGGCTGCTGCATTGGTTGAGATTTCCACAAACAATACTTTCTTTTTGTAGTGTCTGTATATGCTTAATCTTATATTTAGTTGCATATCCTCAAAATAAAAAAAAATTAAAAGAAAAATTCACTTAACTTACTGTGGCTATATTGGTCTATTGTGTAGAGATTTCATTAGGCATATGATAAGACAATAAAGCATTTTCTTCTAAATCCTGCAAGATTATTAAAAGACAATTAAACTAAGACTAAATGAATTTGAAAAAATATATTTGTATTTAAATAGACCTTATTTTTTGTGCAGCCTTGTTCCTTTGAAAAAATATCTTACAAATTGAAGATTCTTTCCTCAGGCAAGATGGACGGCCTTTACAATGTGTCATTGTTGAATCATTCAATACAAGTTGAACATTATTATTGCCAAAACCTACTTGCCAATAATAATTCTTTCTAATACATTCACTGTGAATTTTCTTGTTGTTGTTATAACTTACTCCACTAGTAATATTTTTTTCCACACTTCCACAGTGAATTTGCTTAGACAAATTATTCATTGCTTTTTCAATCCAATCCAACATCATTTTATTACTATTTTCATCACCAAAAGTTATGTTTACAACCTCATTGAAAGCGCTCCACACTTTTTCATATCTTTCCTATTGGGTAAACAAATTATGTATATCAAAACTAACTTTCACCTTACTATAGTACATTCTCACATCTTTCTTTTATCTTGATAAAATGTATATTTCTGGAAGTAATTTAACTGAGTTACGTATTAACACTGCAAAGGCATGTCTATAAAGAATGCTCCTAAATTGGAACTTTGAACATATACAATTAACTTCATACTCAGCTTCTTTGAAAACAACCTTAAACATTTTTTTCTTACCTTGCCAATATGATTTACTTATTTTATATATTGATCCTATAGAATCCAATATATCACAATACATTAACGCAATTAATTCTTATTAGAATTCTTTAAAATGTAGAAATGGTGTACACCTCTTTAACTTACTTCTCTATCTCACATCTTGTTACACATGGTGTCATTTTATTGAAATACTTCATATTTACTTGCCATTCTAGTTTAGCTTTCCTTTTCAATGTATTTTTATATTGCTTCACCAATTGCTTTATATTTGTTTTTGAGTGAACAAATCCATTAGCAAATGCATTAATACTTTCAATTTACTGAATAGTTGACATCCTGCCTAAAAATAGTCTTTTAAATAGCATGGAAGCCAATGATCCCATAAATCATATTCTGTAATCATATCATGCTAAGTTTTTTTTAATATAGCACAATGAATAATAAACAACAAAAAGCAATGAAGAAATAATAACTTCAAATTCTTTAAATGCCTCTAACTTCTCAAGTACCTTCGTTATTATATGCCATAAACACTACTGATAACCAATAGTACGAAAAACATTTTCAATTGCCTTTTACATTGCCTTATCTTGGTCTGTAATGATACCAAAAGGAGGAAATTGGGACATGCATGATAGCCACGTCTAAAATAACCACGTAAATGTCTTACTATTCTCACAAGTTATTAATTTACCTCCTAATAAAATAAACTGGCCATAGTGATTAACTCCGACAAAGAGAGCGAATGGCATGTCATATTTGTTGGTTAGCTATGTAGTGTCAAATGTGATACCATCTCCAAAATATTTGTAAGTTGTTCTGCTCCTTGAATTTACCTAAAATACATTCTTTAATTGATCTTGCTCATCCAAATTAATATTAAAAAAAAATTCCTTACAATAAGCTTACTTTTTTTAAAGTACTTTGAAAGCATCATAGCATCTTTTTTCCCAAGCTGTAATCACCTTGTTTTGTTAACAAAATTTTTGTAATCCTTGTCTAAGAATAAGAAATTTTCATGCCCACCAGCTTTAACAACAATAAAATTAAAATTTGGGCAATTCTAATTCCTATACAATCATTCATTTCAATTTACTTTTTTGCGCTCGCACTAATTCTATAATTGTACGAGAAATATCTAGCTTTATCTAAGCTTAATTTATGGTTGCGTTGAAGATTTAAAATTCAAAGAACCCATTTTCCATCTTCATTTAGACAACCTCCAACTTTTGCATTACAACCATTTTTCACATTAGATTTCAGCTTCAATGCATTAGTAAATTTACTTTTGACTTGCCACTACGGCTATATGTAAATGTTGCATATTTGATAATTCCATCAATCCCTTTCTTAGTACTTTGAACATTCACAAAAAACACCTCTTATTTACCATAGGTTTTGTAAAATGCAAATATTTCTTCATGGCTATAAAATAACATACCAACAGTTGGCCCATATTTTTTCGATTGCACAACTCCAACTGCATTTTCAGCTCCTATTTCTTGAAACTCTTTAAATGCACGCCCATTTTCCAACTTCTCCATTTCTACAAAATAATTAACATTTGTACTAAGAATAAGTAATTATAAATTTTTATTATATTTTTTACCAGTAACAAAAATCCTAACAATTTAAATATACAAAACACATCCACAAATTTTCATAAATTTATTCCATTATTTCAAGCAATCTAAATTAAAAAAACCCTAACAATTTAAATATATAAACAAATCCATAATTTTTTTATAAATTATTCCATTATTTCCAATAATTAAAATTAAACAAAATGCTAACAATTTAAATATATAAAAAAATCCAGAAATTGTTATAAATTTAATCCATTCCTTTCTAACAATATAAATTAAAAAATCTAAACAATTCAAATATATAAAATGCATCCAAAAATTTTTACAAATTTAATACATTATTTTTTATCAATTCAAACTAAAAAGAATTCATAACAATTCATAACAATTTAAACATGTAAAACACATGCATCTAGGAATTTTTACAAATTTACTTCTTCACTTTCTAACAATTTAAGCCAAAAAAATTCTAACAATTTAAATATATAGAACATAGCCAAAAGTTAATTTTATTTTAATGTAATAGGAAAGTAAAAGTTACCAATTGTATGGCTATAATTTCATCAATGTAATTGGTGTAGTCTTTGGCACCAAATTTAGATCTCCAAATGCAGATCTCCAGATAATGTCTACTGGTTTTGCTTCAATTTTCTTCTGTTAATATAAATGCATATATGAGTTCATTAGGTTTGGTTTCGTTGGGTTGAGTAGTTTGAGGAATAATGAGCTGGCATTACTTTTTCTCATTACTTTCTGTATTTTGTCATTTCCTTTTCGTTACTTTTAGTTTCTTTTTCATTATTTTAATATTTTCTTTTCATTATTTTAATTTTTAAATGAAAAAAGCAACAAAAAAAGGCACATAGAAATAATAGCGCCAAATACCATTTTTATAGTCCTTTTGTTCATTTAGCACTACTTATCATACAAATAGTTGATAAAATGGCAGCTTCCTATTGATCATCATGCTTATATGGGACACACGAATTTGTGATACTCTCAAAAGAGGTTTTGTTGATAATTAACCGACCTCTTCATCATCAGCACCTAGAGATAAACATGTTACTAGATTGAAAGGCATTTTAGTGGCTTGAGTACATATCAAGTTGTGCATGTGAAACACATAGGCTATCCCATTCTCACATCCAATTACAGCCTGTGCATGTATCCAAGTAACACATACATAAAAGTAACCCTTGGTGAAAGTTAATCTACGCCAAATATATTACTTCTAGTACTACTATTACAACAGTTACTATAGCTCAATATGGATATACATGAGACGCTTATTAAATCAACAATCTTGGTCTCATTAAAATTAAAATCAATCAATGGGGCTTTATTATTATTCGGAAGGTAATACTTCTCCATACATTTATATGATGTATCCTATAGTAACCATATAGGCATGTCATTGTTATCCTCACCAACACCAGTAAAAACAAAGCCCTTTTTCATTTGGCATTTATCAAACCCAAATTAATTATTAATAATATTATAACCTGAAGTCTATTGATCAATTAATTATTTGACATTTTCTAAAGCCAATTTGCGTTCTTTCATTATGGCTAGCTCTTCGAGATGCAATCTCATATTTGATAAATCATTATCATCATTATTATTGAAGAAGTTACAGTCATCCGCATGCAGTAGCTTGCGGTAGAGTAACTGTAGTAACTTGTCATTACTTGTGTCGTTTTATGACTTGAAAACGATAGAGCATCCAAGTAGTTCAAAGAGTCCAAGTGATGAGAAGATTCTACGTAGGATGTCATTAGGGAGAAATTCAATTGTCATCTGATAGTTCGATCTTCAACTTCTCTTCTTTTGCTATGACTTTATGGGTCCATCACTTGCAAATTTGTACAAAATGCCTATTTAATATATATATATATATATAAACTATAGTGAGTCCTAATGTTATTAAACTTCAAAGGAAAACTAAACGATGCTATTTCATCTTTTTTTTTAATTGCTTATGAAAAAAATGAGGCAGTTTGGTAAAGGATAAAACATTAAAATGATTGTTGATTTTCTTCTTCTTTATTTGTCAAGGGTTGGGTTTCTTTTCATCTTCATTTCACTAAGCATAAACAAAACCCAAACCAAAACAAATATCATTTTTTTCTCTTTCTCTTCGTTTCACCAGGCACAGACAGAACCCAAACAAAATGACACCGTCTCTTTCTTTTCTTCTTCTTTATTTCACTAGCCATTCACGATTTACCACAAACAGTGACTCACAGCCATAGTTATGATCAACACTGACAACCATCACACGATAATTAACTGAACACACAAAATTACACAATTATCACAACCTGAGGTAATGCTTTGATCTTTGGTTGATATACTAACTAATTAGTTAATTTAATTACCAAGTTTTTAGGTTATGGTAAAATGGGGAAAATTTGATTGATCTAGGTTAGCACAGTTATCTCAAAGAAATATAATCGCATTTGCACAATTATCACATAGGAATGTCATTCCTGTTTTATTTAATTTTCTATTGAAATAAAATGTTAAGAAAATAAGTGTGTTAAATTATAGTTGATGTTCATTTTTCCCTTTAGCACTTGATTTCGGTGCTTAATGATATAAATTTATAGCATATATGCCCAATAGTTACAAGTTATTGAGGATCCTTGGTAGAGAAATTATTAATTTTGAGGATGAATGATGATGAAAATGAGATTTTGCTCTAGAAGAAGTTATGGAAATGATTATATTATGATGATGATGAAAGTGATGAATGATTTTGTGAAAATTGTGCAATATGAATGATTCTGTTGAGCTTTTTTTGTGAATGATTCTGTATCATTTTGTCTGACTTGCTTTGCATTTTAATGGCTAAAATTGCTTTGCAATATGTTTCTAGATAGCAATTTCTGGATTCTATATGATTTTATGTTGAATTGCTTTGCATTTTGATGGCTAAAATTGCTTTGCAATATGTTTCTAGAAAGCAGTTTCCAGACTCTATATCATTTTATGCCGAATTGCTCTGCATTTTGATAGCTAAAATTGCTCTACAATATGTTTTATCCAATTTTTGGTTGAAAATTATTTTGAGATCAAGTCTTTTTTGTTGAAAATCAAGCAAGAAAACATTTAATGGTTAAATTAAAAGGGTGCTCTATGTTACTAGTAGCAGTTTCCAGTTTCCAGATAGATAACAATTTTTAGGTAGCTAAAATTGTCATTCTTGTTTTATTCAATTTTTTGTTGAAAAATTTATGAGACCAAGTTTTTCTATTCAAAATCAAGTAGGAAAACATTTAATGGTCAAATTAAAAGGGTGCAAAATTCAATTATGAAGTAATTAGCATTATTGCAATGATTTTGTTACGCATATTCGATTTCACCTGTTCTATTATTATTTCATGCTTGACTTGTTTTGTTCTATGACCAAATGAAAGCAACACCTTGCCTTCACCTGATTTGAGGCTGACTAAGCATTTTTGCAAGGGTCTTGCAATTAAAATTTGAATTGGGCAATTTTTTTAATAAATTTTTTTGGCAATTTAAAGATTAGATAAATCATTAGGTAATGACTTATTAACTGTAATTGTTTTCCTTTTTGCACAATTTCTTCCCAATAGTCTATTAATAAAAAAAATGTCATCCGACACAAGTGAGAATTGAAGCTCATTGCAAATGGGTAACAGATGTGGTAATCAAATGGAATTGTTAACGTTACGTACAATAAAGAATCAAAATCGTAAATTTTGGATTTGTAGATAAAGTAAGAACTTTCAATAGGTAGAAGATTGTAAACCTAGTGAAGAGAAAATAAATTTGTTAGTAGAGGAGGTTAGGAAGTTGGCCTTGAAGATTACATGTTTATCTGTTAAATTTCAATTTTTGTGTAAAGAACTTGAGCATATGCAAGAATGCAAAGTTTAGAGGCAATTGTTGGATGACGAATTTTGAAGTAGACAAGCACCACGATATGATTTTATTAAAATACTCATGATTGTGGTATTATGTTTTCTATTCAAATAGTATTTTTAAGTTGTTTCAATTTGTGCTATGTAACTCAAAAAGACTTACAAACATATGTAATAGCATTTTTATATTAAATATAATTTTCTAAGTTGTTTGACTTAACTTAATATTCTAAAATTAGAATTTGGCCCTAAAATTACTTTTTAAAATTATACTATTGCCTCATTATTTAAATATTTTTCAAATAGATCTATTTTACAATTTAAAAAATAGACTTATGAACCAAAAAAATTTAAATCTTTTTAGAATATTTCTTAAATCTTAGAAGCACTTATTTTGATAATATAATTTGTTTTAAAACCATAAAACGTTAGTTTTCAAAAATAATGAAATACACATACACCAGATTACATTGTCTTTACAATAATACATAAAAACATAAGCTAACTTGGATGAACTTCGATCATGTGCCTGGTTCATTAGTTGAAAACTTCCCTCGATTAGCATCCTTAAAATTTTGTTGTGATATTTATTACAAGTTTACGTGATGAACTCCTCTATAATTTATCCAAGACTGATAATAAAAGGAGAAAAATGCATACTCTGAGTGTGCTTGTTGTACTAGCTGTTGTATAACCAAAAAGAAAATTAAACACAAATTATCAGACATATGACAATCTATATATATATGTATATATTACCATGGCTATATTGCTTTCTTGTGTTAGGATTAAAGTAGCTATCTGAGAAGATAAATCATACATATCCAAGTCCTACAAAAGCAATCAACACACGTTTAAAGTATCTATTAAATTAATTTAAAATGAATGTATTAAAGTAATTTTAATTACTTTGATATAATATAATTACTTTTATAGTTGTGATTATCAAAATATTAGTCAACTTTTGTTTTGGCTTCCTAAATTGCTTTTGCTTTCTTTGACAAGGTGGATGACCTTTACGATGAGATACCACTGGATCTTGTATGATCTCAGTACAACTTCTTGATTCATTATCAATAGTTGTATCATCATTGTCACATCCAACAGTTAGAGATACATCTTTTATTATTTTCTCAATCCAACTCATTATATTTTCTCAATCCAACTCATTATATTTTATATCTCAGCAACATCATAAAAAAGAATGCACTCCTTTTTATTTCGCTGATGTTTAATGCTCGAACTCCTCGCATTATAACTGACTTTGATTTTACTATAAAATCTCCACACATCTTTCTTCTATCTTGTAGGATAAACTTTTCAAGAAGCAATTGTATACAGTTATATGACAACACTGCAATGGCATGTTTGTAAAGAATGCCTCTATATTCAAACATTAATCATACACAATGAATTTTACCCTCATCTTTTTCAAAAATGATTTTAAAAGTCTTTTCTCTACTCTTTTTGTCGTTTTAATAACTTTATATTTTGATCCCTCACAACTAAAAACCTCATAATATATCTTATTCACTAGCTCTTGTTAAAATTTTTGAAACTTAAAAATAGTGTACATTTCTTTAATTTGTTTCTCCATTACAAAACTGGTACAACATGACATCTGTTAGCTAAAACACCTAGCATTTGCTTGCCATTCTTTCTCAATTTTACTTTTCATTATTTTCTCATATTTCTCTACAAATTGCTTCAAAGTTTTTTTAAATTAACATACCCATAAAAAAAGTATTTATACTCTCACTATGCTGAGTGGTTGACATTTCAGCTTAAAAAATAGTTTTAACAAAACATAGAACCCAACAATTTCTTTCCTCATAAAAACCATTTAACAACTAATTATTACCAAGATCATATTTATCTAATGTGTCATGCCAAGCTTTCTCGAATTTAATAAGAGCATGTGAACCATAAACAACAGAATGCAATGAAACTCTAATGGCATGATATTCTACATACCTTCCCAACTTCTTAGGCACTTTTTTTAGTATATGCCACAAGTACTAGCGATGCCTAGTATTTGGAAAAACAATCTCGATTGTATTTTTCATCACTCTGTCTTGATCTGTAATGATTCTAAGGGAAGAAAAACTAGATATACAGGATAGTCATGTATTAAATAACCACGTAAATATCTCTATGTCCTTATATGAAATCAACTCACATCCTAATAAAATTGATTAACCATGGCGATTTACTCCCACAAAAAGAGAAAATGGCATGTCATACTTATTTGTAAGGTATGCAGTATTAAATGTAACAATATATCCAAAGTTTTCATACACTGCCTTGCTTCATGGATCTGCCTAAAATATATATTTTAACCAACCCTCTTCATCTAGGTCAAGACCAAAGAAAAACTCATCTTTTATTTGCATTTTCTTAAAATATCTTTGAATTGCAACAGCATCCCCTCCTCCGAGTCTTAATCACCTCACTTTGTCAATATGATTTTTAGCATCTTTTTGTAAGAATGAGACATTTTCATAGCCGCTAGCCTTGACAATAATTGACTTAAAACTTTGAACTATTTTAATTCTAGCCTCTTCGTTTATTTCAAGTTTCTTTTTAATAAAAAGACTACTGGTATGATTGCATTAGTAATACCTTTTCTTGCTCAGACACATAGCATGATTGCGTTCAAAAATCAAATTTTCAATATCTATTTTCCACTAACACAACCAAACATCCTCAAATTTTGGCACTTTATCCAATTTTTTGGTTTAGTTGAAGCCGCAAGACATTAGTAGATTTGGCTTTTGACTTATTGTTTTGTCCACAAGTAAATGTCACAAATCTTAAACTCCCATCATCTCCTTTTCTACAAGATCTCTGCAGCACTGAAAATCCCTCTTATAGGCCATAGGCTTTGTAATATTCATTCATTTCATTCAGATTATTAAAACATATCCCAACCTCAGGCTCAACAACTTTTTCCACCAACTCCTCGTTATTTTCTTCTAAATCAACCCCTTGTAAATCTAATTCCTTAACTTTATCAACCTCCTCCACTTATTCGAAATTATCCATTAACTGCAGCAAATTAAAATAATTCAATATATTATTAATCAATTATCACAATTTCATTAAATTTAGAAATAATAATTCAAAAGAAAAATGAAACAACTCAAGATTCTCAATTTGAAATAGCTTAAGCTTGTTGTAAAAGCATCGTAGCATAAGTTAGGATATACAAATAAATGTTCAGCTTATCAATCAATATTCAAAATGAAATATAGGAAAATACTTAGCATTTAAAAAAAAAATTGTCAGCTTATTTTCCATTATATTTATGTAATTTAACAATAATGGCAATATAGCTTCACAAAATAACACAAAACATTTTTTAATTTCGCCGCCAACGGAAGTAAAATATAGTCTCATTACAATTTTAGAGAATAGACTCTTAGAAACAAGCAAACTGCAAATTGCCTGGTAAGCTTTCTCATAAACTCAAAAAATACAAATAGTTAACTAAGAATCTTGGCCTATATGCATTTTATAAAATTGAAAAATATAGGGCATCTATAGATCTAATCAAAGTTTATCCAACAAATGGCACGTGAGCATATAATTCAGCAATAAACCCGAAACAAAATTTCATGCAACATGAGAACAAAAATGCGACAGGTCAAGAATATAAGAAAAGCATTAGATCAAGAATATAAGAAAAATCAATTTTGTCAAATTCAATCAAAATTCAAACTTCAAAACACAATGTGTTGCCAAAGAAGAAAATACCTATTCAAACTTTTGCGTTTACCTTATCTAAGTCAAATCCTTTCAACTTGGACGAAGATAATAGCCTAAGTAGCGTGCATTTGGATTTTGTTGCTTGGGTGCTGAAATATAAAGGAAGAGAAAAACAGCAACGAAGAACTGAACAGCAACTAGTTTCGTATATGAGAAAGCTTGAAACGACAATATTTTATGAGAAACAATAAAATAAAATAAAATAAACGGCGTCGCTTTGCTTTCTTTCAAGGTTTAACCCGAGATAAACACTAGTGTTGTTCTTTATTTTTCCTTATTTCTATTAGGAATCAGACACCCTCTTGAAAATTAATAATAATTTTCTGTGGCTTATTTCTTCTTATAATTGAAAAGATAGTCTAACAACAGGTACCTTACAATTTATTGATATTAACAAATTTTCCAATTTTTTTAAAATAATTCTATAATTATACAATTCAAATATCTAAATTTATCTTTATACGAGCATTATCTCGATTATTTACTCTTAATAATATTCAAAAATTTAAAAATTAGAGATATGAATTATCATTAGACTACACAGTATTTTGGTGGTGATATGAGTACTTAGGTTCATATTATGTATTTTTGGTAAACGAACTAAACAATAACCCAAAAAAAACATTTATCCTTTAGTAAATTTTGAGAATTCATTTTAAAAAGAAAGAAGGTAAAATCATTAATGATAATTTGTAACTACAAATTGAATAAAAATAAATCTTTTTGTCATAATTTTGTCATGGATGTGTTACTCAATCGTTTTCCTTTATTATAATTTCTTTTTCTGATTACGAATGAAGTCATGCATTACCAAAAAAAAAAAAAATAGCATTTATATCATTATTATCAAATTTTAAAGATAAATGGAACCATATTGTACTATTGTACGTAATATTCGTATAAAATTCCGTTGCCAAGTGGCATTTAAAAATAGAATAGCAACACTTCACTGGTTCCTTCACCAACTCTTCTAAAAACTTCCCTCAGTTTCTCCATCTCGTCTCGTCTCTCTCAAATTCGATCTTCAAGTTGTTCACTAACAAAAAGGAAAAACAAAAAAAAATGTCAGGTGAAATTGTGAACGCATTTCCTTTTTCTTCATATCTCTTTTTATTCTCTTCGTAATTTTAACATTTATTTTTTGTTTTCGAATTTTACCGGTTACCTTATTATATATAGACTGCTGTCAATTTTATTTTATTTATTCTTTTGTTAATTTGTTATTGATTTGTTGAGATTCCGAAATCAGCTATAGAATTTTTTTTATAAAAATTGTTGAGAAATACTTGCTTTAACTTTTTCTTGCAGTAGTACCCATAAATTATGATTGTGCAGCTGCTTGCATCGTTTTTCATTTATAAATTATATAACACGGGTGAATAGTTGATAAAAATGCAGTTATTAAATAAGAGCAATACATTTTGATGTATAATTATTTATAGATAATTTGAATGCGTAGGTTTTGTCAATGCATAGTGCAAACCAGCAGAAGAATTTGATGTTGTTGAATATATAAAATTAATTACATGAAGATTGTGTTGGTGTGTTAATACCTGTAGTTAAAGATAAAATTTGTAGGTATCAAGTTAAGAAACAGACAGTTGCGTATTTAATGTTTTTTATTTTCCCTGCCTTTCTTCCCATTGTAGCATATACTGGAGCAGAACACCATTGTCTTCCTTTTTAAAATAATTTTTTAGAAAAAGTGTTGCTAGATTTACCATTCAAATAGAGTTCTTTTTTTCGAAAAGGATACAAGAACTATAGGAAATACGTCCCACTGGGTGTTTTTGGGTGTTTGGGGAAACAACTGAAATGTTGTTATCAGAATCCTGAATCGTAATTTGTTTTTTGATTTTTTCTTTCTTTCCAATTATTGAGAGTGACATTCGCTTCTAGATCACACAGTATTGAGGGTGCGGTGGAATCTAGGTGCTGTTTGCCTGTTGGTCTTTTAGTTTAATGTGATAAATGACCCTCCAATAAAAATAATGGATAAAAATAGGTTAGGAAATTAAGCAATAAAAATGAAATAAGTATTTAAAATCATTTCGTTACACATTTATGAGAGTTGGATCTGATGAAATCGTAAATTCTTATGCAGCAATGTCAGGGAAAGTTGTTCAAAATGTCTTTGTAGCACAGGGTTACCAACAGAATAGGCAGTCTGAGACCCCATACCGAAGGGACTGTTCTGCCCCTTATATGCGCAAGTTGCTTCCCTTGCAAGGAGGGAAGTTGGCATGGACTGGCATCTCCTCCATGCAAATGCGCAACCTACCCAAATATCAGAGTTGTTTTGTTAACCGAGGAACTGTTTACTGCAACGGTCTGTTCTAGACTCTCACTATTCAGGTTGATATCAAATGCAACGACTGCATTTTGACCCTAAATGAAAATTTTTAATACTCTATGAGTGGTAGCATGCATCAAAATTTGTCCTTGTTTCAAATTTTGATGTCCGGGGTGGGGGGTGTATGGCTGCTTCTTTGCAGCATGATATTCATCACTTTGATTTCCTATCTTACAACTTTGTGCTAACCTATGATCTTTTCACAACTTCTGAATTGACGTACCTAATTTTGCATTTTCTGGCTGCAGCTGCTTCATCAACTACTGCAGTACCACCTGTTGACAAAGTTGATTTTCTTAAACTTCAAAATGGCAGGTGAATCCATCTTACTATCTTTTGTCTGATTTTCAACTTTTCTCTGCTTGCTTTAAATCTTTGAGGAAAATGAATGATATCAATTTCCTAATATGAAATTGTGCCAGTTGCTGTAATAAGATTTATATATTTAAATGTCACTGATAATGCCCCTGTAACTGATGTGTAATTTTTACAATCTTTTTTATGACCTGTTAGCAGTCTCTAGCGATTGATGCTGAGAGGTTTACGATACTTCTATAAAATTAAATTACTGTTAGTGTATCCTTAGTTTTGTCCAGATGTTCACAGCTATGTTTGATTGTAATATGTTTCTGTTCATTCGCCTAACGACCATGCAGTGATATTCGTGGTGTTGCTGTTGGTGGTGTTGAGGGAGAACCAGTAAGTCTAACAGAACCAGTTACAGAAGCAATAGCTGCCGCCTTTGCTGCTTGGTTATTGGAAAAGAAAAAGGCTGATGCTCCCAAACATTTGAAAATTTCCATTGGTCATGATTCTCGCATATCTGCACAAATGCTACAGGTAGTCTTTTACCCTATTTTCAAATTTAAGTTCGAGCCTGATGCAATTCTAGATGTCTAGTGGTTAGTTGGAAAGACTTCATTGCAAAGTAGCTGGAAATTTATCAGCACCAATAATTAAAGGGATATTTTTCATGATTGCAAGGTACTTTTTGGGTACCTCTAAGTTGATTTGTTGCTTGTGCTATTGGTGCTCATGACAGATGCCTCTGGGTTAATTTGTACCATCGACAACACATGCTTTTTTATGGATGGGATGATTTCATATATGGGCGTTTATGTTGTATTCTTTTCTTGTGTTATTGGGTTGATGGCTAACTTTTCCTAATGTTATTTCTCTTATTCTTTGACTTCCAGGATGCTGTTTCTCGAGGCATTGCTGGGGCAGGTCTGGATGTTGTTCAATATGGGTGAGTAATGATTTCTAAGGTGATGCTGATGCTTTATCTTTGCTGTTAATCTTGCATTGTCCTCTGGTATATGTGATATGTCATATACATATTGAGAGGCCCAAGCAAATCCATTTGATGCCCATTCTGAGTTCTGACTGGAGTGATGTTGCCTTGATTAAAACTCATTTTCTTTGGTCTACATCACGCAGTTTTGCGCAACTGCTTATAAATTCAAATTTGGAACAATTTGAATTTTTATAACCGGACAGGGACAGCAGGACACAAGGTCTACTTTTGGTCTTGCACAGAACATGGTGGATTAGGTTTTGCTTCACTTAGTTAACTATGTCAATAGCTCTTAAACTTATGCTTTCAATGTATTAGTTAATATAAAAACAAAGCTGTAGGTTAATTGACTTTCAGTTGCTTTTACTAGTTGTATCTCTGCTCATGTGATTCAGTCTTCCCTGTTTTCTTTTCAAATGAATCTTTAATTACATACTGTGAATTGGTAAACTTGTTTCCCTAGTGACTACTTCTAAGCAGTCATCTAATTCCTTTTGTTGTCCATTTGCATTTTGTAGTTTAGCTTCAACACCAGCAATGTTTAATAGCACACTTACTGAAGATGATGCGTTCTTTTGTCCAGTAGATGGAGCCATTATGATTACAGGTATTGTGTTACACATTATTCTTCAATTAAATATGGATCTTTACTCATGTGAGCGTAAATGCCTGAATGTCTGATCAATTGGTTTCGTTGGATTCAGATTTAACTGAATTCTTATTTGCCTTATTTGATGTACAATCCCCCCCCCCCTCTACCCCCACCCAAAAAAAAAAAAGAGAGAGAGATTTTCACCTGATGAAGTTTCTGCATTTTGAGCAGCTAGTCATCTGCCTTACAACAGGAATGGATTGAAATTCTTCACAAATGCTGGAGGGCTTGGGAAACCTGATATCAAAGACATCCTGGAACATGCTGCGGATATTTACAAAAAGTTTATGATCGAAGGCTTAACTAATTCAGAAAAGCAAACATCCACATCAATTAAAAGGGTTGATTACATGTCTTTGTACACATCTGATCTTGTAAAGGCTGTTCACAGATCTGCTGGAGATGTAGGTACTAATAGCTTTCTGAAATGTCCAATTGGGGTGGAACTCTGTATGTTGATTAATGTCAACTTCCATAAAACTGTGTAGGGCAACATAAGCAGAATTACAATGATTATTATTTGTCCAGATTCTTTTACAATGATCTGCATATTTTTGTCTATCATAAAGACCTGCGTAGTTTGCAGTAAAATTTATTTATTTCTAATTCTTTATTTGTGTTGTCAACTTGTAGAGAAGCCATTGGAGGGATTCCATATTGTTGTTGATGCAGGGAATGGAGCAGGAGGATTTTTTGCCGTAAGTTTCATTTGCAGTGGGATTGCACTTTTCTTTAGTGGAGACCATCTTTTTATTTCTGATATAAAGTTTTCTTTTGGTGCATCGTGTTTACTCATAGAATTAAAATCATTGACTATGCCAACTTCTGTCATCATCTAGGAATATTGTTTGTTGATTCACATACAATGAATTTCTTGTTTTCTAAACAGAATAGTTCTCCTAGAGGATCTCTAGAACCTGATGTCTAGAAGATCCGGGGTTTAGTAAAAGAATGTTGTAAATGTGCTACAGGCTATTTATAGTTTACCTTGAACTTCTGTGTCTTACATAATTACTGATCCTCTATGCCTTGTAGAAGTATAGATTAAGAGATTTTTCTTGTCATATGCAAATACTGGTTTTTGAGTCTCCAGTGGAACAGCTTTGCCGGCATGTGTTTGATTTTTGTCCGGTTGGAAGCACGTGGTCACATGATGAATTAAATTAATTGTTTCGTAGTTGGTCAAGTTGTCGAGCTGCATTGATTATAGTTGTTTGATTTCAATGTTTTTCTCAGGCAAAAGTGCTTGAGCCTCTGGGGGCTAAAACTTCTGGTAGTCAGTTCTTGGAGCCAGATGGTAATTTACTGTTCCAACTCTACGTGAATCTCTAGTTGGCTTTGATATTGCGATATTTGAGTGAATTTTTTCATGGGTTCAGGTATGTTTCCCAATCATATTCCCAACCCGGAGGATAAGACAGCAATGAAAGCTATAGTTCAGGCAGTCCTCGATAATAAAGCTGATTTAGGCATCATCTTTGACACTGATGTTGACAGGTAGTGATTATTGCTTGCTTATTGATTTATTTATTACCACCATTTTCAATTCAATGAGTGAATGATGATGTGATCACGTTTTTAAAGATCTGCAGCTGTGGATTCCACTGGTCGTGAATTAAACCGTAATCGTCTGATTGCCCTCATGTCTGCCATCATTCTTGAAGAAGTAAGATTTTCATATTTACATACATTTATTCTTTTAACCCTACACCTGAATCTTTCTTGATTCACCAATATGGCTTATGCTTGAAATTTTCTTCAGCATCCAGGAACAACTATAGTTACAGACAGTGTGACTTCGGATGGGCTGACAACTTTCATTGAGAAGAAACTAGGTAATAACGAGAACTGAGGTGGTGTTTTATTTATTTCCTATTGTGAATTTGTTAGCAACTTCCTATTTCTTTTAGGAGGAAAGCACCACCGGTTCAAAAGAGGTTATAAGAATGTCATTGATGAAGCTATTCGTTTGGTAAGATTGATGCTCAATTTGTCTTATTTCTATTCTAGATGAGTTTTGAGAGGATTAATTGAGAAGTGGAGAGATTATAGGTATCTAATTGAAAAAGAAAAAAGAAAAAAAAAAAGAAAAGAAAAGAAAGCTGGACTCTCTATCTTGCTAAAAACATTTTCTATATCCTTTTTGAACATGTTACTTATTCACCCAGCAATGAAGTCTCTAGATATTGAACTCAATACTTTCTTGCCATGTTACAATTTGATAATTGTCATTCTCATTGGAGCTTATAACCTGTATGATCTTGACATTTGGTCATTCAAACTCTCCATTTCATCTTTTGGGATATTCAAAACTGAAGATTCAGCAATTTCTGGCAGAACTCTATTGGAGAGGAGTCACACCTGGCTATTGAAACAAGTGGCCATGGAGCTCTTAAGGAGAATCACTGGCTTGATGATGGGGCATATCTGATGGTATGCTTTTTAGCATAGCGTATTTATTTTCTGCTTCGTTTAGCACATTTGAATGGCTATTCATAAATTAACCCAGGAATTGATATAGATGTTTGTTAATCAGTCCATTTCTTGCACTGCTATCTTAAATGCAGGTTAAACTCTTGAATAAACTTGCATCAGCTAGAGCTGCTGGAAGAGTTGGTGGTAGTAAAGTTTTGACTGATCTGGTGGATGGCCTAGAAGAACCAGGATTTGCTGTGGAGTTGAGACTGAAAATCGATCGAAACCACTCAGATCTTAAAGGAGGGTATGTTGCTATATTTATTTATTGCAGGGGCAGGTGTGTTGATTGCATTTGGATTGTAATATATATGAAATTTCAGATCCTTCCGTGATTATGGAGAGGCAGTACTGAAACACTTGGAGAACCGTGTAGATTCAGATTCAAAGCTTCAAAAAGCTCCTGTTAACTATGAAGGGGTAAGTTTTTTCTGGACTGTTAGAACCACATTATATAGAATATGATTCATCATTAGTGCTATAGCTAGTTGCTGAGCAGTGTATTCCCAAAAATTTGGATCCATTCAATTTCAATGTATCCCAACAAATTTCCTTAAATTTCTAATTTTTCCTGAGCAGGTTCGGGTTTCTGGCTCTGGCGGGTGGTTCCTTCTGAGACTCTCACTTCATGATCCTGTTCTTCCCCTTAATATTGAGGTAGATTAGTTACTACCTCTTGTAGAAGCTGATACAGCCATGGGTGAGTATACATCTAATGTAAATTATATATACTGATAGGCACCAAGCAGAGAAGATGCTGTGAAACTTGGTCTGGCGGTGGCTGCTGCTACAAAAGAGTTCCCAGCTTTGGACACTTCTGCATTGGATAAATTCGTACAAGCACCCTAAAGTTGTCTGACTGAATTCATGTGTGTCTGTATGGATATCATCTTCATGCAGCCAACCTGTAACTTTCACGGCAGGTGATTTGGAACTTACAGAAGTGCAGTTGAAGTCTTGTAAACGTGTGTTGTGCCCTTGGAACTTGAAACACCACTGCATTAGGATCAATAGCTGACTGCATATTCCATGTTTAAAGTTTTGGAGATGAATAAACTCGCAAACAAATCTCTTAATCACAGGAGCGATAATTATTGTCTATAATAATAATAATAATACTTTTCAATTTTGGTTTTGATTTGTTATTGAGCTCTCTAACTTTGATCTCTCGTCTTTAAGTTACTCCGTACGCATCTATAGGTAAGCGTGGCTATGTAAGTTGCCATGCTTGTAAAGTTGCTTAAAATGCATGCATATCAAGGTGAAAAAGAAAGCATTATTCAAAAGAATTCAGTGTGATGAAACTTGATGCTAATTATCGAACATAAAGTTTATGGGCAGCGCTACAAATCTGAGTCTTATCTATAATTGCTACAAAACAGCAGGGACTTAAAAAAGAATATAGGTATAAAGATGCAAGAACTATATTAGCGAATAATCTTTTTCATACCATGTGGCGAAAGCTTTACAAAAACGTGGTCTGTTATACAAACAAATGAGATAGTGGCACAACATTACAGATCCGTAATTGCAGTTTCCATGGCATCTGCTGCTAATCCCATCAATTATACACAGTATATAAATACAATAAGCCAGTGCTAGCTCCTACATTTTTCTTTCTTTTGTCCTTGTTTTGAAATTATTCTTTGCATGTTCCTACGAATGCTAAGCAGTGGTTGGGGCCTTTAGAAGCTTCATCATGAAGTTAAACTTAACATCTGGAGAGTTCTTTGGCTGTGGCCAGTTTGCTCCTTCTGGAACCTTTATACATTTGAAACCTTGGCCTTTGTATAGCTTTGTGGCCCCGTGATTGTTCAAATCACAGTGCAATGCTATTGAACGGCAGCCCCATCCCCTTGCTTGAGCCTCTGCCCTTGCTACGAGTCTCTTTGCTATTCCCTTCCGTCTAAATTTCTCCCGAACTGCAACATTTGATATGTATGCAATTCCAGTCCTGTAAAAGGAACATCAAAGTAAAAGGAAAGTTGGCAACTAATGAACCATGCAGAAGCTAGATAAGTTTATTTGAAATAAAATATATATTAGGTTCCACAAATTGAATTATTGAGTTAAAAGAATATCTATTAATGCCCCGTAGAGGGGCAAAATATTAGGGATTTTCAAGTTATCCAACAAAATCGGTGAATGGGAGCAGAAACTGGTACAAATTTAACAAAAAAGGCAAACAACGGGCATGTGTACCCAAAGGTTTTTTTACTATTATATGTCCGGCTATTAAGAAGAAGATAAGCACTTCTTTCTTTTCTTTCTTTTTTCCTTTTTTTCTTGTCTATTTACAATCATGCAAACCAATAATAGTAAACAAATGATCAAGCTCACAAAGAAATGGCCTGCCAGAAACATTTTTCATTCTGTTCAAAAAATAAATAATAAGAATTCAGTATTTCATACAAATTCTGCAAAAACGACAACCAACGTCATTGACTGAGATCAGTAGAGATGACATTTGAAACCATGCCTGTATACAGGTTGGAAAAAAAATGCATTTTAACTTCTATTCTCTGGCAAGCTAAAAATTTTAAGAGTAACCAAGGAAAGGAGTAAAAAGAAAAGGAACCCCACCAAGCATATTCAACTTACCTTCTCTGCTGAAGAGGTCCTTTTCTCGGAAGAAAATCAGCCACAGTATCCACTGTTAAAATCCCAGCAACATAGCCTCTATGGAGACTGAATTTACCATCAAGACCTCCGATTTTGAAATCTTCGCTTCCCAAAAGGAAGGTTTCATCCATCGAGCTAGCAACAACAGCAACCAAGCAAGTTCTCCTAGTGCCATGCTGTACAGTGAAACCAGAAAGCATAGCCACCAGCCTGTCAACCCGCAGCATCAAGTCTAGGGGAAAAGTGTAATTTGGGAAGAAGCAACTACAGTGAGTTTCAGCCACTTCCCAAATATCCTCTATCCTTGCCTCCCTTACAACAATCTCAGGAGACACCGTTGGAAATAATTCCATCACTTGACTTGCTCTGCATGCTCCTACAGTCCAAAGCTCATTTTGAAGCAATCATTAATATTCCACATTCGCAAGTGCGCAAAATGATCCAATTCAAACTATCAAATAGAAGCTCTTTTAGGCTGCTGATAACAAAGAAACTACAGTCATAGGATTCAGCACATTTTTGAGGAAAAAGTCAAAATTGGAGAATTTCCCATAAAATTTTCAAGATCTAAACAGACAGAATAAACAAAATAATAACAATAACAATAACAACAACAACAACAACAACAACAACAATAATAATAATACTATTATTATTACCACCTCACAAAAAACAAATTTTCAAGTATCTGGGTTTGTTCAAAATATGATAAGTGATCAATTTCTAGTCAAAGGCTTTCTATGACAATAATTCTATATTGCTGTTCTTTCAAAATTGAAGCCACAAGAATCACAAAATAAAATGTAAAAATTCATGACATATTCAGGATCCAGACTGGCAGTTAGATATTAACTTATGCTTACAAATTTAATATATATTTTTTTCTGTGCAGAATTTGATGACATTAAAAGAAAATGAAAATAAAAAAAAAACAAAAAGGGGTACCTAATCTGGATGGGAAAGAAGATGATTCATGGGGAAAAGAAACCCTGCAGCAGCTTGAAGAAGAAGAAGAAGAAGAAGAAGAAGAAGAAGAAAAAGAAGAGAAGAAGGCTTGTGTCTGTTTCTTAGAATTGAGAGTGTTAGTGTTGATAGAGAGACAAGAGATTCCCAACGGTATGCTTCGCATTGTTTGTAATTATTTTTTTTTTTCCCGGCCTCGTCTCCCTCTCAACCTCAACCTAAGAATCGGAGGTTCTTTTGTTCTCCTTTTGGCTGCTAACTTTTAGGACAAGACTGAACTGAAGCTGAGCTTAATAACTGCAGAATGTGGAGTGTGCTCCTAAAATTAGTTGACACGCGTAGTTTGCTGATTTGCACTCTGTCTCTCTCTCAGCAGATTCTCGTTAAATAACATTGCGCCCAAATTTTTTCATATCTTCTACAATAAGAGCTAGTTTGCAATTTTATCTAATAAGCCCTTAATTGTAGTTTTCAATTGGCACGTACACTTGGCGAGGACATAAATGGAAGAAAATATTAATACGGCCATGGAATAAAAAAGGGAATAAAGATCAAAAGATTAAATAATCGAGGGTAGATCACCAATACTCGCAATCCCATATAAGATGAATTATTGGCCACCGTATTATTTTGCTTCTCCAAGAACATGAGCAAAATGGATATTTATTGCCATATTTCGATAACCAGTAAGCCACCATAATGACCTCAACCGCCAAGGAGGGATAATGTTTATTGTTTTGACTTGAAGTAAAATTACTTGTAATCCAAAGAAGTAAATCAGTCACATAACTAAATAATAGAAGGATATTTTGAGCTTAGCACATGCAGGCGAAGCGAGAAATTTTTGTTTATGTGCAGAAAAAAAATTTTTGTTTGCTTAATTTATGTACTCTCGAGAATTTAATACTATAGATGTGGTTTGTACTGAGTTCAACTCTTATAGAATTTGCTAAGGAGTATCTTAGAGAAGAATAAGAAAATAATTAGCAAGTTGTCATTAGAATATTTTCCGTGTGATTGATAAGAATGGGGTAGGAAGATATGTAATTAAGTATTATTGGATTCAGAAATTATTCTTTTAAGTGGCTATGTCCTTCAATAATTTCTTTCATACTGCATTTGATTCAAGCATAATCAAATATTTGAATGCCAAAACATATAGCTATTAAAAAAAAAAAAATTAGGCAGCTTGAGACTATGGACGTACATGGTTCGTGTTAACAACTGCTGACCTCAATTAACTCCTCTTTGTAGTTGTATATAATTGACAAAGAAGAGTGAAGTTTGCGTACTTTAAAAAATTTAACTCCATAGGATATAATCTCAGTGGAGTCATAGCAAAGTTTGTATACTTTAAAAAATTTAACACCTAGGGTATAACCTCAATGGAGTCATGTTAAAATTATTTATAATTAAAGTATGATGATAATTTCACCCCACATTTTGTAATATAACACCTCATAATCTTATTTTATTATTGTAATTATAATTTTATTCTTAAATAAATACATCTTCTTACTAAATTAGAGTTATAACAATTCTTTCATTTAAATAATATCCGTCATCATCATAATATGTTTTACCTATAAATTAATTGTAGTATTTAAACTTAAAACCTATTGAAAATTAGAATTTAAGACTTCCATCAATTGTGTCGTGGAAAAGACACTCAGCTCAAGTTTAAGATTAAAAGATCATTTTTGTTTTTAAAGTTAATTTCTTTTTAAGATATCCTTATGTTAGCTCACAAATTCTCCATATATTATTAGAACTAGAGCTATCAAATTAATCTAAGGGCAAAATTGGTATTAAGTGGGTTTATTTCAAATTAGGGTGCTATTATGTAGTTGATACAGTACAAATATCCTTATCTATAAATAAAATGGGGATGGTTCCCTGGTTAATGGTTATTTTAAGGACTTGCCTTACGTATAACAAACATATTGTCCTTATTTGACAAATCAATAAAATTAGGGATTTAAGTGTTATTAACCCTATTTTCATATCGGTTTTGGGAAATGTTACCGTAACACAATTCTTTCAAGGTAAATACTATGTTAGCGTCTCGCATTCCCTATGTCCGACACAGTTATAATATTATATGAACCTTACAATATTATAATTATATCAAGTACAGTGAGTGTAACATAATAAAATTTTTATTTTAAATTATCTTTATATTAGCTCACAATTTTTTTATCTATTGTTAGAGCCAAAGCTATAAAATTTACCTAAGGGAAAATTTGGCATTAAGTGGATTTACTTTAAATTGGAGTGTTAATATAATGTTAATATGGTAGAAATATCCTTACCCATAAATATAATGGGAATGGTTCGCTTGTCAATGGTTACTGTAAGGACTTGCCTACATAAAATAAACATATTGTCCTTATTTAAAAAATCAATAAATTAGGTATTTAAGTATTATTAACCCCATTTTCGTGTTCGTTTTGAGTAATGTTACAGTTACAGTTACACAACAATTTTTCTTTCTTTAAATGAATTAAAATATTTATCCTTATCGTTCAATGGGAAAGGGTCATTTAGCATAATTATTAAATTTCGGGAAAAATTGAAATTTGAAATATTTTTGACAAAGAAAGAATAACCTTTAAACATGCACTAACCACTGACTTTCTTTGCCAAAATTATCATCAGACCGTGTGATATATGAATGTTTCCTAATCTCTTATATCTTATTTGGATGTTTCCCTTACCTAGAAATTAACAGGAAGACTGTTTAAGAAAGCTAAATGTTGGGAAGATATTGACCCCTCGAACAAGGAACACCACGGAGGAAGCTTTGAAAGAACTCTTTCAGTTTTTGGTGTTAATCGATCAAAATCAGTTCTTAGCTTTACAAGAGGCTGCTGTTTCTCTTTTCCATCCGAATTGCCAGCTGACTGCGTGGAGTTTTTTGCCCAGTAAAGAGCTATCTCAAACTTCGACGCTGCATTCTTTCCTCCTGAAAACTGGATTATGTGCCATCCATCAATGCTACTCTTCTCATCCCGAGGAACTAACTCCTCCAAACCGACTGCATTCCAGATCAATACTGTTTTTCATCTAACTATCTAATAAAATATTCTTTTTACTAGAAAATTTGATATGTAAACTACTTTCAGTAGAGTCCATTGGTTTATCAGATCAGTACTAGTTTCCAGAATAATATGGCTACTGCAAAATATGAAATGTGATAAATGCAGAAATGGAAATAACAAGGAAGCAGAAAGGATGATATGAGTGAAAGTCAATTATACCTTTGAAGGTGAAATCTTCTATTTCCTTGGCATTGATTGCGAGATTCAAGCGTATAGCACCTTTCATATCAATTGATACTTGTGTGATCCTTCCATTTTCATTTCCCTCGGTATCACTGTTAACATGAATTGTTGGAATATCCGACTGGCTCCATCCTTCCTCAGAGTTGTCATAGGTCAAGCAACCGTATTCCATGGATGAAGTAACAAAATCAATAACATTATCTCTACCACATACGAATCCTTCTTTAATCTGCTCAACCTCCTTCGTCAATTTTCCAGGGGTTGCAGAATATAGAGCTATATATGAGCTCAGTTCTTGTTTTCCACGAAACTTTCCACTTGCATCCACAATGTGCACAACCTGATCATCATAAAATACTCATAGTATCCTTAGAATGCATCTATTACCTCGTTAAATAAATGCTTGCATTTATTAACACAGTCGCAGCTTGTATAGCAATTACTAGTCCTTTAAAAGTGATCAAGCTATCTGGTGATGAATTGGAAAACTGAAGCTCTAAAAAGAATCTGCAGTTAATTTAATAGTATGACCAGCTATTCGACTTAGTAAAACCGGGCCACTCCCGGGGGAATATGTAAGCTGTAATCAACATGAATAATGATTCAAAAAAACAGCAGCATGGAAATAGTTACTGGGTACTCATGTAACTTACATTCACAGCTCGGGCAGTCTCTTCACTGAATGGTGGAATGATACCAGACGACACCAGGATGAGTGAAAGACCAAATAAAATAAAACATGCAACTGCAATTGGACCTTTTGCACCTGGAGAACAATTTTACATGTAAATGGAGTTACAGTACTAGTTTCAAGCACTATAAGATTGCAATAGCGTCTTTATAAATGAAAAATAAATCTTATCAAGTAAGCAAGCATGCAGATGGAGTTTACTTCCTCATTTTCCTTCCCTTTTTTCATTAATATGATGACAAGCAGAAACAAGAATTCATTATGAAGCAGAAAATGATACAGTTTTTCCCCATGGCTTAAGAGCTGGGTGTTAGTTTTATGTCCTAAAATCATCTCACAGCAACCCATTACTCGAAAAATCAAATTATAAAAAAAAAAAAAAAGCATTCCCACACACAAATACAACCACAGAAAAGAAAATTGGGGGAAAAAAAAAAGGGTAACGGAGTTGTCAGCAATGACCCAAACAGATCAACAGAAGCATGGAAAGAAGAGCATTCTTTTGATACCGGGGAGACCTTGAGACAATAATTGGGAAAACAACATACACAATTTAGAATCTTAACATGATAAATTTCCATTTAATCTGTTCATAGGTACTGAGGCACATTTTGGTTACGCTATTCTCACATCATAAGAAGCAAACCTATGATAATTTCGTTCATCAGATCTTTTCAACATATGCCCGAAATATTACCAATTCAACCTATTCTCAATATGACAGGAATGTGCCAAATGACTTAGAATGGTTTGTCAGTTTCAATTTGTTTAAACTATCCACAATTAACATTGAACAGCCCATCTAATCTACTGTCACAAACTCAAAAGACAAAATTGACAAGGTCATATGGATGGAAAGAACACATACAGGTTGATACCTGAAAGATGAACATATGAAAGGAGATACACCAGGGTTAGGCATAAGATAACAGCTATCAAAACAGCAAATATGACATTTCCCAGCCATTCAGGCGTGCCTCCTGGGTTGCTGCACATCAATTCACAACAAGTATTGGCTGTCATTCTGCATATAACAAACTATAGCAAAATTCTAAGTTGTGACAGCAGAGGAACTCATCCCATGGAGAGCATTGGGTGAAATCATAGCTGTCACAAATGTTGTCTAAATGGATCATACTATAGTTAGAATGTACAAAGTATGTCTTTAATATCAATTATAAAAAGAGTGTGAAATTCTTCACAGTTAAAGGGAAAAATATATAATTCGAAGAGACGTTATTATTATTATTACTATTATTATTATTATTATTATTATTATTATTATTATAAGAAAAAGGTATTGCAAGTCCTATCAACTACTAGAGGAGGGGGGGGAAGAAAACAAAAATTATTCACTGAAGGTTAGATTCTGGATATACCATATAAAGGTGTTGACAGTTGTCAGAGTAAAATGTAGTCAGATACAATTTTATCATTGAATATATTTCTAATATCCAGTTGGCTTTGCAAATAGAAAATTATATAATGTTATTTGTTAATATTAATTAAATCTAACATTGAATACCACATGTAAATTAATGCCTTAACTTCTTCAATTGTGCACCTTCTTAATGCACATTTGTGTATGTTCTAAGATACCTATGCAACTTTGCCTTGACAGCTATGATCTACATAGAAACTCAGTAATAGTATACATAATAAATCTAATATTTTGATAGGTATAATAAAAGTATTTTTTGGAGCTACTTTAGCTCTTACTGAACACGATATTAAGAAAGGTCTCATTGAACGCCTTATGTGGCCATGTCACATATAAGAAAATGAAACCAATGAAGAGAAGAATTTCAACTTTAAGCATTATTTATTTATTTTTTTAAACAAATAACAAAAATATAACAACTTTTACAGTCTTACCTGTCGAATCGTACCAATGTTGTGACAAGTACATTAGCCAATCGAATAAAATTGCCAGCAGAAACTAAAACTGGCACAGCCAAGCCTACGAGCAGAGTAGCATGTTTCAATGGCCTTGGCAAACGGGCTGGGGTTAAACTTGCTTCGAGAAAGCCATCTGTGCATATCTCAATATACAAAAATTATTTTAAGCAACTACTTGGAATGACAAATTGTATATATGTTATTGGCATAAAACCATGTCAGAGAGCATCTAAATGATCATTACTCATAAATCTCATATATGGTTTTAATGAAATCATGGTATTTAACAACAAAAATCCATCTTACAGATTAAAGTTAATGACCCATTTGAGTTCAAAAAGGGACAAAAAGAGAGCAGTCCCATTCTTGTAGCCACATGAAGAGAGCAGCAAATCCAAACTTACATGCAAATGCTGGTGGAACTAACCAAACAAGGGCCATACAAGTGGATCCAATTTTGTAGTAGTTTCCCAATGCTAGAAGAACAAGCCACATAAGAAAACCAGCTTTAAAAAGCCATCTTTCGGTTTCCAACTTAATCAAATCAGCCTGAAGAAAGGGTGATAACTGCATTCTCTTGGAATACAGAGTTGCAAGATATGCTTTCAGTATAACGTAGCCCAAATGTTGACCAGTTAATGCCCCCAGGAAAGCAGGTGCAGCAAACAATCCAACCACCAACCAAGGACTTGCCACATAGGGCACGGGGGATGAAGAAATTTGGGGTAAAATGAAGGCACTAACAACAGAGAAACTAATGGAAAATACCAACATGAGAATTGTACTCAAACATGTCAAGGCCAATGATACTGCAGCTGGATAACCACCCATTACCAATGATGCAGTCCAAATCAGAAGTGATTGCAGTATCACTGAATTGTGAAGCATGTTTGCAAAGCGTTGATTGTATAAGACCATGTATTTCCCCTAAGATAAAACAAGCATTAGAAATCCTAATGGAAAAAGTCATTTTATGGTGGCAGAAGACCAACGACAACAACTGGTTAATCAAGATAATAAAATCAGAATGGTGAAGTGTGGAAAGTGAGCTAGGAACAGTGCCCAAATTTAAGCAGTCACAGAGAACTCAATTACCAAAATGTCAAAGTATACTCCAGTCTCATGGACGGTTTTCCCCTCTTCTTGCACTGCATTAACTTTTGGAATACTAGTGGATGAAGCAGTCTGAAGCAGGAAAGCAAGCATATTTTCTCCAAGATGCTGAAGAGATCCAGGTTTTAGTAGATCTAATTTGTCATTCTGCAATAGAAAAATATTAAACTTACAATCAGTGTTTTTGAAATCAAGATACAATTCAACTCAATCAATGTCATATATTGCACCATGTTATAGTGCATGCTTAGCCATGATGGGTGCAAATAAATAGGAGCATGGTAACTGAAAGCATGATGCACATAACTCACAGGTGGATGTATGTATATGTTGCTACATCATCTGGACCTAGTTAAAAAAGGTTTTGGGCTAAAGATGGCATCAATAACATCCCGAAAATCAGTTTACTCCTTTGGGATGTGATGCTAATTCATTACACAAAGTGACAGAAACAGATAGTAGCTGTGCTCATAATTCTCACTTCTTAAACCAAAATAAAATATTAACTCCTTTGAGCTGTTATGCTTTACGAAATGAGAAAAAGTTTATTAGAATTCCCGATGGATGCATAGGAGTATATAAAAGATAGACCTTAGTGTGATATACTGCACTTCTGTCTGTGTATGCAAAATCAAGGCCTGAAAGTCCAGCAACTTCTGTGTATACTTGGAAATCAGTTGTAGTTTTAAAAACTCCAGAAGCGTATAAATCCTGCAGCAGTAAAGTTTCTCAGAATGAAGTTTCACCAGTCACACAAGCATACTTGAAGTTTCACCATCCGATTGTATAATCAAAAACCTGTGAAGCGATTTGGCCAGATGGGTACTTTGCTACAGCTGCAAAGTTCTCAATAGCCCACAGATTTGGGCCAGTCTATGAGACAATGAAAAAAAAAAAAAAAACATAAGAGAGGAGAAAAACACTCTATAAAAATTACAAGAAACAACCAGCAAACTGGAGCTATATAAGCAGTTGACTGATGAACAATTGATAAAATAAGGCTCAGGATAAAATAACAATTACATTTGCATAGACATGCTGTTATACATTTTGATATAATTAACAAAATCAAAAAAGGAACAAGATCAATGCATGCATAAATATTTCTTGAACAGCATCTTACTCCACTTATATTAATAGGTTGTTACAATTTAAATTGTGCATTCGGCCTGTAAAAAGAAAAAGAAAAATCACAAGCTTTTTGTTATTATTTGACTGGTTTTAATGTAGGATAGTTGTGTATTAGCAGTGGGTATCTTCCAAAGGTCATAACTTAAGTTATAGGTGCCGAAAACAAGTGTTCATTTTCAGCTTATAATATACAATTTTGAAGCTTGCAACAAGATGAATCAAATCCAGAATTGCTTGCACTGTTCTGCCTTAGGGTCAAGCTGAAAATTCTGTTTTTTCCCTGGTCATTTTCTAGTATTAAGATTTTTCACTATTTTTCCAAATTATTCTAGGCTTTTTATCTTTTTTCCTAGAACTCGGATTTGAGTGCCGTTTGTTTTCTTTTTCTTATTTCGATTAGGAGAATTTAATTATCATATTATCTTTCATATTTGCCTATTTGAATAAATACGCGATATTTAGGCTTGTTATGAAACCCTAATTATAAAAGGGACTCAAAATCCTAGTTTTATTCATTCAAACTTTCAATAAAAACTTATCATTATTCAAAACCCTTGTTTCTTTTTCAATCTATTTTCAATGTTTCCATTTCATCAGGTTTAGAAGCCAACATCGAAATACTTGATGTCATTAGTCAGTGAGTCTCCATCAGCTATGATTCAAAAGCATATTAAACTGTGGGAAGCACCCAAGTTAGATACAGAAAAAAAAGAAAAAAAAAAGGTCTTCTAGTTGATTTCTTAACTAGCTCATTTATTACAAGTTCATAGCTAGTTAGTTTGCATGAGCTCCGTAGATGATTTCTCCACCCTTTCCTATAAGATATACAATTATCTCAATAAGGCCAAATAACACAATTTTGGTCTCTGTATTACATAAACCTGATAATTACAAGATACAGTAAGAAAAAACTGGACCCCTGCCAAACTCGCCACGCAATTCATAGATGCAGAATGCCCTCTATGCCTTCAAGGCCGGGCACCTCTCAACGAATTTAGCCCTTTCTAGGTTAAAAATAAGTCTCTAATCGGATCAAGAACTTAACACCAACAAAGTGGAGGCATTTTATCAAAATTTTTCATACTAACCACATGCAGTGAAATAGATAAAAGAGGAATTATTCTATGTTATTTACAAAACTGCACCTGGAAAATGGTAGACTTGCCTCCAATACCCATGGCCTCCAAATCTACAGCCACACGAATGGTTGCACTCCAAGGATGCTGCATTAGTATATTGAAACTTAATCAGTTTACACATCAGATATTATGCCTTTGTGGAAGCTTATTTGGTTTGGGTACTAAAAACAAGCACGCTTAAAACTTATGAGTCAGAATAATTCTGCAGAGTATTCAGCCAAATACCACATCCTCATGTAAGTGTGTAAATGCGTAACTCTTGTATCTTTTAGTGTATTAGATAGATAATGACAAAAGAAATTTGGATAGATAATGATAGAACACAAGCAAAACTGTTTCAGAAAAAGGAAAAAGACCAAAAACCAAAATAGCCCCGCTCCCTTACCCCCTCTCATGAACAACAAGAAATGGCTCATGGACATGCTACCATTTTATGGAAGTCATAAAATAGAATAAATCAGTTAAAAGCTTCCAACCTGAGTCACAAAGCTATGAGCACCATTTAGACCCTCCTCCTCCCCTGTATTAAATAAAAATATGACAGCATTCTTAAATTCATGAGCCCACTGTGACATTGCTCGAGCAAGTTCCAACATAACAGCAACACATGAACTACAATCTCCTGCCCCTTCCCTGAACAATGCAAAGCACTTTGTAAGGTAGCAAGCATAGTTTACAAAACAACAAAATCCAGAAGGGGGGGGGGGGGGGGCGGGGGAGGAAGCAGAGCTAATGATAAAATGCAGTGAGGCAATTAAAATTGCCAAATCAGCGTTTAGGGCTAATCTAAGCTGAATAAAGAAGGTTGCATTGGCAATGGGAGAAACCATGGTAACCTGCCACAATAACTATCTTAGTGCGGTGAGGGCAATTATGGACTTAGCTTGCCATGCCCCTTATATTTGCTGATCCGGCTGTTGTATTTAAATCAAATTTGGGATTTTTCTACCTATTTCAAATTTTGCACCTCCTACACCTGGAAATCCACGACTCTCACAACTCATCCTCGATAATAAACTACAATGATCAGTTTTTTGACTGAAGATTTTCACACCGAAGAAGAAGATCCCATTATAGACAGAAGTTATAGAACTGCAGTGACAAAGAGATATAAAAATAATTTGCTAAAACACAAGATAGGAGATTAAAGAGGTGCAGAAAGCATACCCTGCAGAAACAGTATCAATATGAGAAGAGACAAGAATAGCATTTTCCCTTGCTTCAGATGCATATTTTGGCAGGATTCTTAGTAAGATGTGATTTAGATCTGAGTAAATAAGTGTTGTCCCCTTGAGCACACCAGTGCCCACACGATTTGCACCAGATTTTGCATGGAAAAAGTCCACTTCAACATCTGCCTCCCAGTGCTTCGATTCCTTAATTTTCTGTGCAGCTACCAAAACATACTGTGGTGAAGAGCACATCAGCTATGACAGCAATGAAATGATTGCTGATGAAAAATCACCTATGTTATGAAACATGATATAAAAATAAATTCACAATAAGAAAGAAAGAAAGAAAGAAAAACTCAGGCTGCGGTTCAAACTCTTTACAAATTTCATTTTGCTTGTATAATGTGTAACCAAGTAAATCCAGGAGACAATAACAAAGATAAGCACATTGACACAACAGAGTATTAGAATGCATTTTGAAAGTGCTTCTGGGAAAGCATAAAAGTAAAAGTACAAATGTCTGAGCAGGAGTATTTTCTATGACCGTAACTGAAAATATGTTTCCATGTTTTGGACTCAAAAGCACTTCCAAGAGAAGCACATGATGGGTGCTTCTGCAGAAAGCACTTCCACGGAGTTTATAATCCAAAAAGCCCTTTTTTTATTCATATGCTTTTCAGAAAAAAAGAAAGAAAAATTTAAAAAAAAATAGGTGGTTTTTATCCGCGAAAGAGTGAAACATGGTAAAACGATTTACATTATTTGGAAGTCAACAAGACTTACCTCAGTTTATACACAGTTGCATGGCCAGATACATAACACCTTTCAATTATTCACTTAAAAGGGGAAAAAAATAAATAAATAAATAAAACGTAATACAACGAATACAACCCGAAGAGCGCGATCAAGAGCGTCAGAGCCAACGGCATGAGGGCCCAACTGAGTCAACGCTTGGACGTGCTTGATAGCTTCAAGCTCGGAGAATCCTCTTTTGCCGGCCTGCTCGGCAGTGAGAGGAGGAGGCATATGCTCATACTGATAGTAGTAAACGCCGTAAGACGCGTAGATGAACGTCGCAAACGCAACAGTCCAAACGAGTCCTGATCGCTTGGCGCTGCTCACGTGAATGTTGTCGTTACTGCTGGTGTTGATTCGTTCATCGGTCGCCCGAGGATTTGGTTTTGATGCTGGAGAAGATGAAGATGAAGCTTCAGGTTGAGTTCTCTTTCCCATTGCTATTAAGTGAGCGAGAGCGAGAGGGTGAGTCTGTGTTCGGTGATTAAATGACTGTCGTTTGTTCGTTTGATTTTGGATTGAGTTGATTCGCTGCTGGCACCTGCTTACGGGTGGCAGCTCACTGCTTGTCATGGAGTGGGTGTTGAATTTAGTTAAAATTATAAGGGTAATTTTTCGCTACCCCAATGTTTCGGCAAATTTTATCGCGCACACCCATTTGGTTAATAATTATCACCGCGCACCTATTCCATTAAATTCAGCCATTTAGTTTAACTATCATTACAGTTGTTTTTTTAAATGATTTGTCCACAATTTGAATCTCAATTATTAAATTATAAAAATACCGCCAATCACTGTCAGTGTGCACATTGAATTTGGAAATGAATAAAAAAAAAAAAGTCTTGACAGCCAAAAGTCGAAATTGCCCACAACGTACTTGCATATTTTCAATGACAAGTAACATTTTTACCCTTCGAAAAAAAACTTAATGCTTAAATAGTCTCACAACGGTAACCTGCCATTTTCAATTGCTTGCCCAAATGCTCACATCAATAACAAGATCGGTAGTTTTCTACCTCACATATGTTAAATAACTTTAAGATGCATATAATTAGCTTTTACAAATTTACTCATTATATGTCTAACGTCACTCATAATTAAAGAGTTCATCATTCTTTAATTGATTCTCAACTCAATCATTTACTATAGCCGATACATTAAAGATCAATATCAAATAATGCCTACTTCAGTGAGTACATCAAGTAATTACGGCAAACCCTAAGCATTAGGCACAAGTCAGAGTTCCTCTCTATCAAGCAGTCATAGTATCTCACATATTGAAGACATAAATAGTGGTATTATACAGTTCTACAACAAGAGATGTTACTGTGGGTATAGGGCAATAATCAAAATTTTACAAACTGTAGATAATTCAATAAGTTATTCTACAATTGCAGAACAGGCAAATGTGGATTTTTCAAATGGTGATCACTAACTGATAATGAAGTTAATGAGATTATTTTAAGACGAGATATTATTTCTCAGGATAGATGATGATGACAATGGCATTGATGCAACTCAAGTGGTAAGAGATGAAGTCATATCAAATTTAATGTTCTAAAAAGCATTATGAAGGCAATAAAGACATGTCTGAATGTGATTATCATCCTTCTAGTTCTTATATTATTTATCACTACATATAATATTTAGAAAATAAATGCTTATAATTGACATGCGATATCAATTATTAAATTTTATATCACCATCGCTATTGTAATTCATGCATTTTATAATAAATAACTTGTAATATCATGCATTTGGTTCACATCACCACAAACATATGAATGCATTTTGTAACACTTGATATTTGGAATATATAATTAATCATTGACAACATCAATAAAAGTTTAGAAACATTACCAACTGCTACAAATTCCTTACAAAAAAGTAAAAAAAAAAATTGTTGGTATATATGTTCGACTTAAATTTTTCTATACCCAACAACTTTCAAAATTCCACAAACTCTAAATACACTTCCATATAGTGTCTTTGCATTCAGGCTTACTAACTGTGGTTTAAAAAGGCATCAAAATAATCAAAATAACTAAAGTTTGCATTATAAATGAGTCCAATTAGAGTCCACTGTGGTATTGTGGAAGGTGTATACTTCCCTTATTTACCTTGCTAAATGCTGCCAATGATGTCAATTGAGAGAAGAATTCATAGCTGTATAAAAAATTGATAATAATTTATATTAACTTCTTATTTAGATTTTATAGATAAATAATGTTAAGATTATTGAAAATAATACAATGCAAATAATATATCCTCCTTAGTGGGAAAACTAGTGTCTTCCTCTTATCCACAACCCTTGTTTGTTTATTACCAGTAACTATACAATTTCCTCATATTTCGACACTAATTCCTTGTATGATTCTTCTACCTTGAACTCTAGTCCAGCTGGCATGCGATTGAAGCCTTTTAATCTTAGTGCTCGAAATCTCAAAATTGTAATGAGGTTAAACATTGTGATCAAAATTTTGTGGCATTGCTGACTGCCTCTAATTTATTAAATGATTGGTGATTGCTGTATTTGACTTTGAAATTGAGTAGTCACTCCCATAGTTATGGGATTGTAGTGGCCTTGAGATATGTTCCTTTACAGTGGTCTTGCAACAACAGGTAATGATAAAAGTAACTACAGAATTATATTTCTTTTACAGAAAGATTCACACTTAGTCATATAAAACAAAGTAATAGGATTCAAACATATATGTATATAGTATCCAAGTAATAGGATTCATACTAGAAAATATAACTCTATGTTCAAATTTAAAACAAGTTATCATGTTACCTATATCAGCCTCTGTTTCTTTTGCAGTTGCCTCTTTGTAAGTCTTAAGGTTATTCTGATTCACAAGGAAAAAAGATAATTTGTTACATTGCCATGATCTGATATAAGCATATATCAAAAGAAAAAAAATATAGGCTTTTGTCATTATTTTTACCTGGAAGTGTTTTGTTTTCTTGTTTACACTGTTGGGATTAATTGGGTAAGCTCTCTTATTATGACCAAACTCATAAAAACACTTGCATTGCATTTTCTATCTTCTTTTGTGGTGGAACCTTATCAGTCTCTCATTTTTTATTTAATTTTAGCCTTCTAATTGCTTCCTAACCAAAGGAGGCAAAATCTTGTCACCAAGTGCTGCTGGCCAAATAACTTTGTCTGGAATTAGTTGAATAATTCCAGTAGAAGATTTCAGGTAACTTTTTCTTTTGAAACATTGGTTTACGAACTGTTCTTGGTCTTTTCTACTATATAATATACAAGACATTGCATGTATATAAGTATATCCGCTCACACCTTAGAAACTATAATCACATGATTGTTATTCCAGATCAACAATAAAAGTCTTTCCTTTGCCTTTAACCTCATATAGCCACTCACTTGCAGAAGCTATAGCACAACTTCTAGACAATTGAAAGTTTTTGTGTATCTTTTCATACACTCTCCTAGAGATCTCAGATGGCCAAGATTCAACCTTTTTTCTTCTAGTCATCATCCTCTTCATCATCTTTTTTCGAATGAATTCCAACAAAGTTAAGACATGTAGTTTTCTTTGCTCACCAAGCTAGGCATTGAATAACTTTGTCATGTTATTAGTGCAATGGTCAAATTTAAAGGTTTTTTCAAATGCATGTCTTAACCAGAATCTTGGATACACTCTTCTAAGTGTCTCATATAAACTAGTATATGCACTTTTTACTTTCTCCATTGCTTTTTCAAAATTAATTTTATTAAATACTCAAGTAGTTTCCCAGAATCCACTCTTAAAATCAATTCTTAGATGCTTTGATTTCAAGTTTGCAAAAAGGTGTCTTGCACAATATCTAACATGCGCATTAGGATACCTGAGTCTTAAGGCATTTTGAATTCCTTTTTACCTATCATACATAAAAGTAAGTTGCCTTGAATTTTTCATATACTCTTTTAAATGTCCTGAAAACCAAGTCCATGTACTTGTGTTCTCAACACTACTCACACAAATAAGAATAGGATAAATGCCAGTATTTGCATCCAATGCAACAGTTGAAAGAAGAATACCTTTGTATAAACCTTTTAAATGGCATCCGTCAATGCCAATCAAAGGCCTGCGACTTTCTTTAAAGCCTTGTCTAAGTGCTGGAAATGAGATAATGCATCGATCAGAATGTGTTTAATTTGGTTACCATGCGATTTGATTACATGTACTATGGCCAAGGCATCTAGTATCTTGTTGAGAAACATTTGAGCATATGATCTAATAAGCCTATAGCTCGACTTAAAATCTGCCCCACACTTTTAAGAGTAATTTTCTTGACTTAATACACCTTATGTTTGTTAACTTCAACTCCATAATCCTGTTAAGCTCACTCATAATAAAATTAGCTTTAGTTTCAGGGTGTGAAAGAATTATATCTTTAAATTTAAAGGTTATGAACTTAGTAGTGCATTCCATATTTTTCCATAACCTTGTGAAAGTATAGACATTATGATATCGCTTCACCATAAAAGTCTCTCAATTTATAGTTCTAGCTACATGTAAATACTAAAGACAGTCATATTCCTCGTAATCTACAGAAATTCTAGTTTTCTTAAACTTGTCTTTTCTAGTCTTAAACCTTTCATGAATTGCAAACTTCCTTAATGCAATTGCAAGTTTAGTGAAACTATTAAAGTACTGTCCAACAAAGAATTTAATAGGCTCATTACTAAAAATGTACATATTGGCCCCCATTTCAGAATCCATCACTTCTATGATTCTATCACTATCTTTATTAGAACAGGCACCAAATTCATTGTCATCACTCTCATAATCTAATAACAAACAGTCACCAACATCATCATCAAATTCACTAATATTTAGATCAGTAACTTGTACATTTGATTAGGGTTGCTCTATTGGCTGGTTAAACTCATCATCACTGTTAAACATATTATACATATTGTTGTCGAAGTTGTAACCACAAAATTATTCATCAACCTTGGCATTAGATTGGTTTGCATATTGAAAATTTTAATTTTGTAGTTAGTTGAGATTGGGATTTAAAGTTTGTAAAACTTCAGATTCATGGTTTTAAGTGTTTGGTAACGATGGGAGTTGTGATTCTAAAATAGATGCTTGGTCAATAACCCCTTATTCTTATATGTCATGTACTAAAATTCTATCATGGAGAGAAAATAGTGATTTAGATAAATTGAAGGCATGTTGCTGCTCATCAGAAAGGCTAGAGAACCTCAAACTACAATCTTCATCATCAACCTTTTCAATATGAACTTATTCTGTGGCATTACTGTTACAAGGAGTATATCTTTGGTGAAATGTTGGTGATTTTTTTAAGGTGTTTACGAGGTCTTCATACAGAGATGCATTGGATTGAATAAGACTTGGTTGGTTAGACTTACTGCTATCTTGCCAGCAAAGAATGACAGTATTTTCTATTATAGAATTAATATACGATTGTTGAAAAAGTAACCTTATAGTAATGAGTTAGCTGGCATTGACATAATCTCCAGGTCAATATGAATTTCATATAAGCCATGTTGGTTAGACAAGGACCACATTGAAAAAAGATCATCATCACCATCTATGTCAGTGCAGTCATTATCCTATGGCTATGTTGAAGTGAGCTTGAATCTCTCATCAAAGCTTAACTTCTTTTAAAATACCATCTGTATAACTTTATTGACAAGAACAATGGTGCTCATTTTTTCTAGATCAATTTTTCACATATTGTGCATCAGTCTTATGAATTTTATGAATACAATCATTACTTCATTATCATTCATAGTCATCTATAGTTAAAAAGTAACTAACCAACTATACACAAAAACAACATAGTAAATTATTGTTAAAAATTGCTAGACGAAACATTGAAAAATAAACCCGACAGGAAACACATAAAACCTAGAAAATCTATGATCAATCTTATTAAATTAGACATAAATATCACCTGCATATGTGTAATCTAACATGTGTAGATAAATGTCATATTAAAAAAAATACATATGAACAAAATAAAAAAGCTCACCTTAGTGTGGAGACAACGAAGCTACAGAACCCATGCTCACACTCTCTCACAACACAATCATTCAAGTAAGGTATGTAATCTTCAGCTTCTTGAAAAATGGGCATGTGGTAGGTGAGAATCTGACATGAAATCACCTCAAACACGTAATTTTTTCCCTCCATATTTCTTCAAGTTATGATTTTAGATAGTACATTTTTTAGACATAGAGCTGTTTTTTTCAAAATTGATGTTACTATTATCTTGCTTTTCAATGTTCTCTTTCTTCTGTGTAAACAGGTTTCATTTGTTATTCATTTATTGTTGAATATCTATTTTTCCCCTAATTAGTTAAACTAAATGGCTGAATTTAATAGAATGGGTATGCAATGATAATTGTTGAAATAAGTGGGTATATGATAAAATTTGTTGAAACATTTGGAGGGTAGTGAAAAATTACCCAAATTATAAATAAACCAGACGCATCCTTTTTTTTTTTTACCAAAATTATTTATCATGTAGTGACAATATATCTAAGAATGACAATTTTTGGGTCAAATAGGCTTCGTCAAAAAAATTAAAATCTAATCTTAAAAAAACCTAAACATTTATGATTCGAGTTAGGCCTGACCCAAATCAAGCCACCATTGGGTTGAGCCCGACTTAATCCTATCAAAGTTTGAGTTCAAAATTTAAATTTATTAATGTTTTGTAATTTTATAATTACATACTAAATTTATTTATGTTATTTTTAATTTTTATTCTCTTTCTAGTTATAATACCATGAATATAAAATTAAAAAAAATAATTTTTTAATTTAAAATAATTAATATACGTAAAATATATAATATAATTAATCATAAAATAATTCATAAAACAACCAATTAATAAAAATAATCTTTTATAATTCAATTCCACAATTAACATTAAAAAGTAAAAACATATAACACGATTAAATTAAAAAATACAATTTAATTCCACGACCATTTCAACCCTACACACAATTCAATTATAAAATCCAACATTAAAAACACAATGCAATTAAATTAAAACACACAATATAATTCCACAATTATTTTAACAATACATAATTCAATTCAACAACTCACCATAAAAAAAAAATAATAAAAGTTCATATCTTATACAAATAAAAATTTATATCTTTTATTATTCTTTTTTTTACATAGGGTCGGGTCAGGTTTGGTCGAATAATTCAACTCGACCCTCGCCTAAATTTTAATTGGGCCTAAATTTTTTTTACATGAGTCTGACTTGAAATCTCAAAATTAGAGCCAAAGCCCAAAAAATTTAGACGGGTCAATTGGACTAAGTCACATTACCAAGTCTAAATATATCATTAGATTAATATTACATTAAATGTAACTTACATTCTTTATAAAATAATTATAAGTCTTATATCATAAATTTTACTTATCTTATATAAAATGTAAGTTATATTCCATATAACTTAAAAGGGATCCCTATATCATTATCCATAAATTAAAAGAAATAATATAACAATAAATATATATTATTATAATAAATACGTATACTTTAATACAAAATTAAAAATTTTATTATAATACAGAGAAAATTTTTTACTTAAAACAATTTTTTTGCTTGTCTTTTAAAAATTGTGTACTAATGTTGTTTAGATTATTATACGTATATAATTATTTATAATAAAAATAAAAATAATTATTTTTATTGACAAAAATAATTAAATACTTAGTACGGTTAGTATGCTATTATTATAAAACAAAATATTTTCACTATATAATAAAAATATTTTCATTACTAGATTTTTTTTATTGCCTCTTATAAAGTTTGTAATAATTATTGTTAATAAGACAATATTCATAAATCTTTTTTTTTTCTCAAAATGCAGGAGAAAAAAATAAAGAAGATCCGGTTTAATCCGGTTGACCAATAGATCGGCTCAGATATAAAATACCAAAAAGAAATAAAAAGAAGTCCAGAGAGCGGGTTGGCGCTTAGGCTCAGAAGAAGATTTGTTGCTTCCACCTCTGCTCTCACTCCCAGATCCCAAAATAAGAGAGAGGGCCATTGCAGTCCCTACTCACTCTCCTCTCCGAAAACTCAAAAATCGAAAAAAAGTAAGAATTAGTTCTTTAATTTAACGGCGATGTCAGGTCTCCCTCGATCGTCAAGTGCGCCGTTTAAGAACGGCGGCCTTCCTCCTCAAGAACTCCTCGACGATCTCTGCAGGTAAAAATAAATTCTGGCCTCTACGCTTTTTTTTTTTCTTCTTGTTCTCTTGCCCGCTCTTCGTTTGCCGTTTAGTTGACGAATAACTCGGGTAAAGGGATGACAAATGAGAAACATCAAAATTACATTTAAGTCTTGTTTTCTCTTTTGTTCGTCTTGTATGTTCGTGTTGTTTAGTTTAACCTTTTGAACTCTTGCTGACTGCTTGGCTACCTAGAAAATCAACTGAATTTTGTCTATTCCCATGTTTGTGATTGCTATTTAGTTAATGATTTTGAACTATTTCTGGTCAGCTTTGTTTTTATGGATTTAATTAGCTGTTATCTCTAATTTAATTTTTATTATTTATTTATTTACTTTTAGTTCTTCTGTTTTCTTGTTGTTCAGTTAATTTTTTTTTTTTAACTCTTCATGGACTGTTTTGTTGCTTAAGAGACTCACAGGAAAAGAAATGAAAGTTTCTAGGTCTTGTAAGGTTGTGATCAAATTGGCTCCTTTGTTTATGAAAAGTAATTCAATTCCTTTTTTTTTTGGGGGGGGAGGGGGGGGCTAATTTTCAGTTTATATTTCTGATCACTTTTGTTGCCTGTTTGTTTGCTGACAAACTCTGTGAAATTAGATGTAAATTTGGTTGCGCTAATGGGAGAATGGATGAGCAATATTAGTTCTAGCCATTGCATCCATCTGTTCGAGTTTCCAAGCTCGTTGTGGTGATGGTTTGTTTTCTTTTGGTGATAGTGAAATTTTCAAAATGCTTTTGTTAAAAGCAGCCATTTGTTTTTGTTTCTGACATGATATATTGCTTGCTAGTCTTTGCTTTATAAGTGCTTGGACTATAATTTTTAGCTTTATGTTGGAATGTACCTGTAATATTGGAAATGTTTGTCCTTTATAATTTTCTTTTATGTTGATAACCCATATGGTTTTCTTCTTCTTCTTCTTCTTCTTCTGCGTATTTCTTTATTTCTGATGCATGTCTGAAACCTTTTTTGGGCAAACAATTGTGCTACAGTCGGTTTGTATTAAACGTGCCACAAGAAGATCAACAGTCCTTTGAGAGGATTCTGTTTCTAGTGGAGTATGCACACTGGTTCTATGAGGACAATTCAGTGGAAAACAATCCATCACTTAAGTCATTCACTTTGAAGGAGTTTACTTCCTTAAGTATCCTTTGCAGCATCTATTTTGGTTTGAGCTTAATCTCTGATGTCATTGATATCTGTCAAATTAATGGTTAACCTTGTGAACTCCCTTTGTAAGTTATCTTCTAGAACTCGCTTCCATGTTTTTTTTAGAACCACATGTAAGTGAAGGTACAAAGCAAACTTATAGCGGCATCATGTGTATTTTCACAAGATTGCCTCCATGAATACTGTCTGTCAAATATCCCTTTGTGTATATCCTCCTTTTCCTTAATTTGTTTCAGTGTTCAACAGTTGTGATGTACTTCGACCTTATGTTGCTCACATAGATGACATATTTAAGGATTTCACTTCTTACAAGGTCCGAGTTCCTGTAACTGGGGCAATCATTTTGGATGAAACCTATGAACGGGTGAGATTATTGTGAATGAAAGCTAGTTTTGTTCACTTTTACTCTCACATTTATATTTTATATCCAATCATTCTGATTTTTTTTAGTGCGGATTACACTTGGTGCTGTTATTGTACTTTCTTATCTTATGTTTTATGCACATTGCATTGATAGTGCATACTAGTGAAGGGATGGAAAGGGTCAAGCTGGAGTTTCCCACGTGGGAAAAAGAACAAAGATGAGGAAGATCATGCATGTGCCATCCGAGAAGTAAGCTTGTCTCTAATGCACTCTTCAACTGTCTTTGCGTGTGTATTAATATTTTTTAGCATCACTGTTGAGTTTGAACTGTAGTTTCACTGGATTTGAAGCAATGGATGTTTGATATCCGAAAATTTTAAGGTCTTAGAACCTGATTATGAAATTTATTTAGAGAGTAGAAACCAAGTCTTTTATTCCAATTGTAAAATGAGCTCTTGCTAAATAATAATTGTCCTATTGTAGGCCAATTATTACCTATGTTTGACTGAGAACCTTTAGCTTATTTATGTTGATTGCAAAATCCAATCATGGTATTGCAGGCATGGTATTGTAGGTAATAGTTGGCCTATTACCTATGTTCTTCTGTAGGTATGCAAAATCCAATCATGTTATTGTAGGCATTGTTCTTTTGTCATTACCTTGTTGAATGGTAGGCTCTTAATTAATTTTACACATTCAGGCACATGTGTTGAACTAATTTTCTTAGCAGAAATGAGAATGTTTTTGTCTTAGCATTTAACTTGTGGGGGTATGTACGCCATTAGTAGTAGCCTGAAGGCTTTATTAAGAATATTTTCCTCTCTGAAAATATTATTGGCCTACTTAATGTGTTGCACAGGTCCAGGAAGAAACGGGTTTTGATGTTTCAAAGCTTCTTAATAAAGATGAGTACATTGAAAAGATATTTGGACAGCAAAGGGTGCGGCTCTACATAATTGCTGGAGTGAGAGATGATACTGCCTTTGCCCCTCAAACAAAAAAGGAGATTAGCGTATGTTAATCTTTTGTAAATAATTTTCAAATTCATTCTTCACTAAATTACCTCTCTATTAGGAATTTGGAACAACATTTTATTGATTTGATATTAATCCTCAATTTTTTTCCCTTTCTTTGACTGATCTCCTTAATAGGGAAAAAAACATAATACATTCTTTATAACCTATGCAAAAACAGATGCTGTACGTGTGAAAAACTGAATTGGGTTTTCTTATCATTTGCATTCAGTCTGCTGTTTTAGTTAGAATCTTGAATCTGGGAAATTTAAAACTATTGTGTACTATGGTTGGTGATGCATTGAATGCCGTTTCTTATCAAGTATGTTACAAGTGCATTATGTTTCATCACTAATTTTTAGAAGTTACTTTTGCCGTGAAATAGTGAACAGATTTCTTTTAGAGAACACCTTGTAATCAAGTTTTCCGGGAAATGTGATCATTTGGGATAATTTTGAGAAAACTGATTCACTTAAAAGTCCTTGGAACTTGAAATTTCTATTATTTGAAGAATGGCAAGCCTTGTTTTTCTTCTTTTACCATGTTATTTTCCTATCTTTTAGTCTTTCTTCACAAGCATGACTTTCTATTGCATGCAGGAAATTGCGTGGCAGCGGCTTGATGAACTTCAGCCAGCAAGTGATGATGTGATTTCTCATGGAGTCACTGGTCTTAAGCTCTATATGGTGACTCCTTTTCTGGCGTGAGTACAAAGTGGCATGATGTCCCTTGCTCTTTTAAAATCATTTTGTGCCATTTGCTTAGTAGGTGCAATATACTTGTGCAGATCATTGAAGAAATGGATTTCAGCACATAAGCCCTCCATTGCTCCAAAACATGATATGCCTCTCCAAGGTTTTCCTTCCTTTCTGTAGAATTTCATTCTAGTTGTGTATTATTAGAATACAGTTTATGTGAACCTTAGATTATTAGTTGGAAAACAACTCTTTAAGAAATTTGCATTGCATGTTTGATGCTCATTTGAATGGGCCTCCTCTTCAGTAGGCTCACAAGTAAATTGTCTGACAGTTCTATTTGTATTCGTGTTGCACAGGATTTTAGAATGAGCTTTGAATTTCTTTAAGAAACTTGGGTTTCTTGCTAATTTGATTCTTTTCTTCTGTCTAGGGATCTGTGTGTGGAAAGCAAAGAACAATTCTGTAGGAAGTAACACAACAGCTCTCGAGAGCCAGTTAACTAAAGTTGCATCTGATTCTCAGCCTCCTGACACAGGGCCTACAAGCTTCAGGAACTTTAGATTTGATACCGCTGCTATCTTACAAGCAATGGAAGCTGGTTTCTCTAATTAAAAGGTCAAATTCAGTATTTTTTTGTAAAGTTTCTACTCTCGCATAGTTGTGTTGGTTTTTACCATTCCATTATATTACTAAAGAGCAATCACCCTTCATGCCTATTTTAGTGGCTGTATCAGCTGTATATTGTTTGTCAGATTTTTAGGTTTGGGTGCTATGTATATTCTGTATAGAAATGCCTTGGTGGAATGGTGCTTTGTTGTCTTCTGTCTTCCCTTGCTTTAGTTAAACTGAAGTTTAACAGCAGGTTCCCTTTTACTCGACTCCAAAATCTTCTCTGCTGATTATTCAACCTTCGGACTATGTTTCTTCATTGTATGGTAATATTTATATTGTGTACTTTAGAAGAACACAATTTCACTACATTGTTAAGGTAAAACACTGCACTATATTCTAGGGTAATGTGACCTAATATATTGTACAAACACGCTAAAGTTACTATGCAATTACATTGCAGTGTAATGTTTACACCAGTTATGTACCATACATTTTCGTGTTATGTTATGCATTTACTTTGCTGTGGGATAATGCAGTATACCTCATTAATCGGTATTTTTGCACTTATAGGATTTAAAGGATTATATGATGCAGTAGAATTACTTCTCTCGCTTTCAGTATAGAATGATTGATTAACTTTGAGACGTGTGTGTCAAAATGTTATTGGACGAATGCATACGTGTCATGGCGTGCCCATCCCAGATAAGTTTTTCTTCGTCTCATCAACGAGAAACTTGTTTACGCAAGTCCTACCACTTCAGCCTGTTGAGGTGGTAGGACCAGCCACGGTGGCTGATTCATGGATCCCACCATGGGACCTACTTGGCGGAGTCTCAATGGTTGGTCGTAGACCCTCAATCCTCAATGGTGATGTTGAGGTCGTAAGAATGGCCTACAGCTCCTCGTCGGAAGGGAGCTTAACTTGTTCAGACAAATTATGGATAAGGAGATATTCCTCGTGATCGCAGTACATGAGCGGTCAAGTTCACCCTGAGAGTGTATTCAGGTCATGCTTTCAATAGTAACAAAATGCATGAGTCTGTTGATTCCTCTGCAGCCAAAACAAGAACAGCGCAGTGATATAAAATATGCGGTAATGACGAATGATTTAACTCCCGCGAATGGTTTAAATGGCATTTTATTTGTTTGTTTATTTCAAAATATGTTGTATCCAGTGTATGTGAAATCCCCGAAGTAATAATCAATTAGTATCCTAATATGTTCTATCTGCCAAGACCAAGACACACAATTTTTTCAGCCGTACTTCATCATTTAAATCAATTACATGACAAGACTTTAGGGATTCGCAAGCTGCATGCGAGGAAAGTCACTAAATAGTGCGTCTGCTTCCACTACTTGAAACATTTTCAAGTGCCTATACTTTGCATCATAAATTCTAACATCTTTTGCCTCAAAAAGTCTAAATTATTCATGCCCGCACTTGATCGGAAGGTAATGCCAAGACTTGCCATCCTTTATCTATTATCATGTTTCTGATAAAAAGATAACACACATAACAGAAAAGTCTTGCACTCACGGGCTTGTGTCGAGACAAAGATACCCATGAAAGAAAATAGAGTATGTTTAAACAAATGAAAGTTGCTAAGACAATCTCACCTAATAATTAAGCTAATCTTTTGAGTTGATAACAGACGAATAGCTCGTGACGGGCGATATACTATGTATCCTTGGTGATTTTCCGTTTGATTCATTCGCCGGTGTAGCGTATATTATAACTTCAGACAACTTTTTATTTTGTGCACCGAAAACTAATGAAAGTTGGAACCCCACACCCAGTTACCCACCATGAAAGCTCTCTCAACGTAAAAAGAAAGCATGGGTGCCAAAGAATTTGACAACTGATCTTTAAATAGTTGTGAGTGGTCCTATATAGAAGAAATTGAAGTTAATGATTGTTTATTTGTGATGGGAATTTGAGTATCGAACTTTGCTTTTTCTGCTATGGACATTTATTCATTAGCATCTTCGTTTCTTGCCCTACCATAAATATGTTCAAAATTTCTCAGGACCTTATAACGGGAGAGTTGGGGTCCTCTAATGAGCTTGGTTTGGCGTTGCCTATTCGGCTTTGGCTTTGTTGTTCTCAAGTTAGGTCTCTTGTGTCCCACTAGTTTCAACGTTCTAAAGTTCCATGGTCTTCCATTTTTATTTTCTCTGGTAAAAACAGAGTTAATTTCATAGGAGACGACACCTGCTTTTGGGAATATATTGAAAGTGACAATACCTCTCACAAAAATGCAAGCACTATCAAGCTTTCTAACAAATAATTTTTATTCAATTGAAAGCACGTATGGTTCAATTTAATTCTCAAACTGATACAAATATTTTTTAAAGTAATAAATTGCAATCAAAAGGTTATGATAAGTTTAAAAGACTTGTGTAATTATAGCACAATCTGAGATCTTAGCGAGCATAGTTTAAAAATCTATCACAAGAAAAGCGAGATCTACTCTCAATGTTACTTGTATTTGAATTTCTTTCTCATTTGATTGTATTTGATTGTTTGGATTTCTTGTTTGTTTTATAATTATTAATGCCATCATTTTCATCCAAGATTTCGGATTTCAACTCCATAGTCCAAGCAACTTTGCATCAAAAAGGACAAGAATAAAACGAAAATAACTCGAGCATCTCCAATTCAAGATTCATTCGGACACTGAGTAGTAATTGGCATGCTCCGTGTCCACGTCGCGGCACATTTCATTTAGACAGTCAACCATGGAGGCAGCCGACCATTTTACCAACTTAACTTTTTTTTGAGCTATTGTTTTACATTTTTCAAGAATAAATTTGATGAGCGTAGAGGTCTCGACTCTGATATTGGTACATTTTTTTTTATCTTCTGTAGGCTCACAAGCAATCTTACCATGCACAAACGGCTCAAACTCTAACTAATGGGGGTTTTTTTTTTTTCAATTTGTTTCTTCATTCATAATTTTTTTTGTATTTTCTAAAAATCAATTTAAATGTATTTTTCGTGTTTATAGATATTATTTAATGTTATCAAATTCATTCTCTGAGCTTTAAAAAATTCGAGTTGAAAATTTTTGTTCTCTCTTATTATTATTATTTAAAATACAATTTTTCTAACAATTTTTGTTCCGACATTAACAAAATGTCCTTACTTTGAGATCAAGTGATAAGTGAGAACCAAATCTACCTGATGCGATATGTTTGGACAAGTGGCGAAATCGTAGCCATTACTGCACAAAATGTGCGAAAATGGGATTGCGGCTGTTGAAAGTCGGCGACACTCATCGTGAGCCGTCCAGAGATTTATTGTCTGTGGGGTCCGATGAACACATGGCATGCCCCAATTGGTTGGGTGACTAGAGAAGTATGAATTGGGTCGGTGGTCGGTTCGGCTACTTTCACTATCGTTTTGTGCTCCGGCTTTCCTAGATATGTCCTTTTACAATCCAAACACGACGCAAGGATTGTTGGGTTCATTGAATTAAATATAGTGTTTTAAAAAAGGGGGGGATAAAAGAACAACCTCATTTGTCAAGTGGATTAAAAAAATAAATAGATAAATAAATTTAGTTTTGATACCATGTAAATTCAATATATTAAATTGGTTCATATGATCGATAAAATCTTGAGTTGATATAAAAATTTTGATTTTCAGTAATGCTTAGTTAAATATGTGTTCGCAAATTAAATTTTTATGCATTCAAATATTATTAACCATTTAAAAAAAAAAGTTATTGACACTGAAATGTATAACTTAATCCAATTTACGAATATTTCAAATAGATCAAATAAGGTGGATTTTTTTTCCTCACTCTCTCTTCACTAATGTGTATCCATTATTAAAAATTTTACTTTCAAATATCATCAATTTTATCATTGACATTATTGTTAATACCAAAATATTTAAAAATGTTTTATAATGTTTGTTGTGTGACCAACCCAAGACCCCAAGTCCTCAAGTAATTTTCCACATGCTTGGGTCAAAAGCCACCACCCCATTATCTTCCCCATCTCATTCATTTACAGATTGGCAAAATGGCCAGAACTTGCTCACTAATCCATGATTGAATTATTGCCAAAAAATCAAAGTTGTCAAAGAAAATTATTGGGATAATTGTGCAATAATTAAATTTTCCAATTAGAACGATTTTCTTCTTATTGCCTCTAATTAAATTATTGGCAGGTTCTCTTCATTCTTCTAAACTGCATATTCTCTCTAAACAACAACCTTTTATTCCAATTAATCAATGTTATGTTATCATATTTTGCTTGTGCAGAAAACCAATGCAATTATTGACAAAATTCATTAGATGGCTTACATTAATCTTCTAGAAATTACAAAAAAGAAAAAAAAAAAAGATCAAACGAAACTTTAGTTAAATTGGGATATACACATCATGTTGTCGGGCGGCTACAGTAGTTGGTGGTGACAGAAACGTGCCTTAACTAATGGAATTAGTATGATTTTGCAGCAAATAAAACTATGAAGATAAAAACACTTTTATATAAAACAAAAAATATATATATATATGTGGTTCAAGATATGAGCTAAGAGCCAGGCCAACACCTTTCAGATAAGTCGCTTGTCTATTGGGGCTTAAATGGAGTGTACGATATATACATCATTACAATGAATGATGTTACATTGAACATGAGTTGCCAATTCATGGCTTGGTTCGATTATGGAAATTGTACTTCATTTTTTTCCCCCGAATTCCCCTCTATATGACTAAATAATATATAAATAAATAAATAAAACCTGTCATTGAAAATACTCTTAACGTGTGTTTCAAAAATCTTCGTTAACAATAAATATATACTCTCCTGTGTTATCTACATAAAAAACACCACGACGCGATGTTTTTATGATAGTATATTTATGTGAACAATACTTTTAACATGTATTCATTTTTATTCTACGACGATTTTGAAAATGATTTACTAACCATATAGAATTTCCGATTTTCAAACTTCGTTTATGAGGTTACCGTTGCTCGTGAAAGTGAAAGATAACAACAAAAGAAGACCGATGCTTAAATAAAGATCCCATTGGAATTAGTAAAAGGCATGGCCAAATTAAAGAATTATCTAACCACTCTTTACATTAGGGCTTTTTCTTTTAATCAATTTAACCAACTTGCTCTTTATGCTAGAAAAGAAAAGCCAAATAGAAGGGCAAAAAAGTATGAGATTGGGTTCCCTTTCCCTGCGTTAACTTTTGTGGTTGGCTAAACTGCTAATTGCTGCTTAAATTAGTCATTATCCACTAATAAAGTACCCTCATTGACAATTTGTGTAACGACTAGCTGAATAGACAATTCCAACAATAATTTTCCTTTTATGATTGAAATGCAAACAAACTCTCGTGACTTGTGCCAAAAACATTCATTATTGAGTAATTTAGAAACTATAAGGTTTTTGGACCTTTTTTTTTTTTTTTAAGATTCATATGAATATTTGAATGGGAAAGACTTTCTCAAGAATATTTTGAATATAGAATTGAATACGGGCCACAAAACTTAGAATTAGACCCGTAATTTGTTATTTTCGTGACAAGAGACTAAACGATTGTTTTAAGATAACATTGATTTTATATGAATTCTTTTTTGCATTATTATGTGTGCAAATGAAGCTTAACTATAATTAAACAATTAATCTTTCTCTTTTGGGCAAAATGATCCAAACAGAACGTTGTGGTGGAATGGATTCCCTCCTCTTTTTGTTCAGTTTGTTCATCTTTAACGTTCAAAAACTAAAAATTAAATAGATGGCTTCATAAATTTGTCATAATTAGCTGCTACCAGTAAAGTAGACGAAGCTCAACGACAAACTGCGTAACGTCTATCTGACGCGGGTCGCCAATTGTGGGCTCCCACGTGCTTGATGCCGTTGCTTCGCTGGCTCACCGACCAATCACAATCGGTCTCCACGGGCGGGACCCCGACGACTGACTTTTATATTGATTATTAATTATTAGGGTTTGGCTTCACTATGAATAAAACATTCCAATCTAATTAGTGTTATTACGTGCGATTAACGATGTAATTAGGGTGTTTTTTTTTTTAAAAAAAAAAAGATTAAAAAAGTGAAGGCCGCTTAAATTGGATCACGTGAGTGAAAAGAGAGTGGGAATTGTTTAATCAACTTTATGAAGCTACTACGATGATTAACAATCTTATTAATCCATTATATATCCGAACATCGGTCCTAGTTCCTCGTCGTAAAACTCATTCACTGACATTTCTCATGCACACAAATAGTTAGGAAGGAATCAAATCTAAGATTTTCTTCTTCATTTTTTTAATTCTTGGTCAGCAACTGCATCCTTTGAGTTAAAAGTGTCAGCATTTTTTTTTTTCCAATTCAACATATAGATTACATTAACATCGCAATGAAGCAGTATAATGTACCTCAATAAAAAAAAAAAAAAAAATTCTAGCAAGACAATAACATTAGGCTAATTAAGCACAAATTTAACTAAGATATAAGTTCGCGAGACCTATAAAATACGGAAATTGGCTGCCATGACAGATGGAACGTGAGTTTATCTTTTAAATTACAAATGTACGTAATATTTTTTAATCATGGAAAATGATGTATTGTGTGTAACAATACCCCCACGCGAAAAATAGTTTTATCGCGTACATTTAATTTTTTTTTAATATGAAATTGTGTTATTCCTAATTTCCCAATTATGGAATTTGGTAGGACATAACACGTGGGTCCTCGTCGTTTAACACCACTTATTGAGTTATTTCTGACCATGATAAAAGCTTCCCTTCAAGGCCCTCACAAACTCTCTTCCCTTTTCACAGCACGGTCGCGGTGAAGTATCAAATAACGACAATCAAAATTATCAAAATCCAATATTTTTACTATTTACAGAAATAACGACAATTCGCGATCAGAGGCTTTAACAGGCCCCCCGATCGTTGACGTCATCTCGTTACCCTTCCTATCCAATCAGAAACCAGTGACTACAGCCCTGCGGGACCCCACAACCCTAAACGGACGAGACTGGCAGACCACAGGTCTTCGCCACGTGTAGTAGTAATGCATACTCCATGGCAGGAAAACGAACTTCGGAGCTGAAAAATTAGTGAACCAAAAGCAGCCACGTGTAAGTTTCTTGGAACTCGAGATTTCGGTCCGTTGTGCACTGTAAAATGGGGGCTCTATTTTGGGTAAATTTTCGTACTTCATGGGTTTTCCGGAACCGGGTGTTAAAAAGAAAGCGAAACGCCAGCGGCTCGGCGGTTAGGCTAATACTACCAAGGAACAGTGAGGTGCCACCTGCACTGTCATTTTGACGCGTGGGCTTTGGTTAGCCCAGCCAGCGGCTGACCTAAGTCTTCACGTGTTCTAGCCGTCCAGGCACGGCACGGGTGCTGTCCTTTTTTTATTTTTTTTTTGGTTGTTTCCTAATGAATAAATTAACGCGTAATTTTGCGATCATAAAATTGACTGATAATATAACATATGTCAAAAAATTATTTTAAGTAAATGAAGATATAAAATTCTTAGAAATTATTTATAATATTACTTTAGTCAAATTTCTGGGTAAAAGGTTTCCTATCATAAGAGGATTGTAATTTGTGTATCACAGAGCACAGATCCTAATTTACAGGAATAAAATGTGGACATCCTGTATTCTTATCAAAGAAACAGAGACTTGAAGTAGCTTACAAAGATGGATTTTAAAGATTTAACCCTTACAAGTAAACGAAAAATAAACTAGTTGGAATCGAAATTTATGTATTTCAAGTAAAGAAAACAAAAGGGAGTAATCTTTAAGAAAAAGTGAGAAAAATACAAAGATGAATGAGTGGCATGCAAATGCCTTGGCCGGTAAAATATAACATAAAAAACATACTGCAAGCCAGCAGAGAATTAGTAAGTGGGCAGGTGATGGTGGAGAGGTAATGTCAAGTAGGGTCGGTTGATAGAGAAACCTAGCCAAATTAACATACTAATATTTCCCTTAATCAACAGCTATTACAAAATCTTAATTAATTTTTTTTTAAATATAAAAAATTAAAAAAGAAAAAAAAAAAGAAAAAGAAACCCCTAGTTAGGGCTAGTATCATCCATTTGGACCATTTCTTTGCAATATATATACACCCCCGGTTGCATTCATTTCTCACACCAAAGACAACCAAACGAAAAAAAGTAAAAGAAAAAAAAAAAGCTTCTCACTCCCTGTGCTTGGGGCTTTGCAGTGCTCTTCGTTTTCTCTGTTTGTCTCCAAATCGTTGTTACTGGTTTTCTAATGGCGAAGGACACTGGGGTGGGAGAGCACGGGTCATTTTCAGCCAAGGACTACACGGACCCACCGCCGGCGCCGCTTATCGACGCCGTGGAGCTGACGAAATGGTCATTCTACAGGGCCTTGATAGCTGAGTTCATAGCAACCCTGCTCTTTCTTTACGTCACTGTCTTGACGGTCATTGGCTACAAAAGCCAGACCGATCCTGCCAAGAACCTCGACGCTTGTGGCGGCGTCGGCATTCTCGGCATCGCCTGGGCCTTCGGTGGCATGATCTTTATCCTCGTTTACTGCACCGCCGGTATCTCAGGTATACTAAAGATATGTATATATATATTACTGTCCGTTGAAAAATTAAGCATAAACATAACTGTTACAACATTTTAAAAAAAAAATTATTTATATTCTTTTTGTTTGATTGTGTACCGCAGGTGGTCACATTAACCCGGCAGTGACGTTCGGACTATTCTTGGCCCGCAAGGTGTCGTTGGTCCGGGCTGTGATGTACATGGTGTCACAGTGCCTCGGTGCTATCTGCGGTGTTGGGTTGGTCAAGGCTTTCCAAAAATCTTACTACACAAGGTACGGAGGCGGGGCCAACGAGCTGGCTGATGGGTACAGCACTGGCGTTGGATTGGCCGCCGAGATCATCGGCACCTTTGTCTTGGTTTACACTGTCTTCTCGGCCACTGATCCCAAGAGAAGCGCCAGAGACTCCCATGTCCCCGTAAGCCAAACTAATCAATTAATTACTTAAGAAATCTTTAAATTTTTTTTTTATAATAATATGATTATATCTAGTTAAGCTTCAAGTCATGATCTGTTGTTGTCACTTACTGTACGCATCATGACACATGCCATGATTCGTAAGTATCTCTTTAAATATTTTTGTTATTTTAGGTCTTGTCCTTTCCTTTGAAAAGTAAATTTGCTACACTGAATTTTGCATTCATTATGTAGCAATCCATTATTAATTATGCGGGCCGTTTTTCCTTGTTCAATTTATTGATTACTTCACTTCATTCATAGGTGGTAGGAATACTAAAAAAGACTTCTATTAATCTGTCATGTTTAGTCAGCAGTTAGTACTAACACATTAATTTTTAGTGAGGTGAGAGAGTGGAATTAAAATAAGTTAATTTTTAGTGAGGTGAGAGAGTGGAATTTATTTCCTTTTTTTTTCTAACAACTAGACCCGTCAGATAAAAAAGCAGTTCGGTAACGATGGTATCAATAGGGAAGGTCCATTAATTTGTGGCCATAAACAAGGAGCTACATAGATATAACACGTGCATTGGGGGGGGGGGCCAAAACCAAAATTAATTTTGTTGTTTGGCGTCTCCTCGGAAAATCAACAAGCGGAATCTTCATTTTGAAGTGTCTCTTTTGCTTTGCATTATCCCTTCACTGAGAAGATTCTTCAGCTAACAAGCTTTTTGCCTTAGATTTTAGATTACAGTGTCCTGAGCGGATGCTGTGGCTGTGATGTGGGTTTATTATATTTGACTAAAAGGCAAAACATCTTTTGTGTGTCTGCAAGGACGGTGTCTTTTTCTTCTTTTTGGGAAATTCCGTGAAGAATCCAGCATTCTTCTTTCTTTCTTTTATTCATTTTAATTCCTGTTTTTAATTTATAATAACTTAATGAGATTCAAGTAGGGGCTTCACGTGTAAATGAATGGTATTTGGTATGTCACGAGGGCACAGTTATTCTTTTTTATTTTTTAAATTTATTTATCTTATGTTCTTGTTGTTGGAATTAACTTCTCAAGGTTTTGGCACCACTCCCTATTGGATTTGCCGTGTTCATGGTACACTTGGCCACAATCCCAATCACTGGCACTGGCATTAACCCAGCGAGGAGTCTCGGGGCTGCTGTTATTTACAACAAGGACAAGGCCTGGGATGACCAATGGCTCTTCTGGGTTGGGCCCTTCATTGGCGCAGCAATTGCAGCTTTCTACCACCAATTCATCTTGAGGGCTGGGGCTGTAAAGGCTCTTGGTTCATTCAGGAGCCAATCCCATGTCTGATTTTAACTTCGGCAAGTGAATTATCCTTCTTCGTGGGGTTAATAACTTAAAACTGGGATGACAAATTCGGAAGGAGTAGAGGTGTTTTAAGTTTCAAAAAGTGAATAATGAGGGGGTGTGATTTGTGCTTTCATGGAGTTGTAGATAAAAGTCTCTTAGACAATGAGGGGCTTTTTTTTTTTAATCCCTTGGGTTCTTTTGAAGCACTTTCCTTAGAATTCACGTTAATGTTTCTGTCTCTTTCTACTTTGTATTATTTTCCTTGTATGTGATTATTAATTATTATTATGCTTTAAGAAAACAAGATTATTTAGCTATATTGTCATTCTACCTTTCTTTCAACTAGCACTCATAGCTTGAAGACAAATGCTGCTAGCTAGCTAGCTACCAGCCTTCCACATTGATTAAAAGGTTCTTTGGAAAGGCAATTTGTCACGCCGATAAAAGTAAATAAGCAAATGCATGACTGTCTGTTAGAGAATAATAAATATTCAAGTTGTAAAAACTAAAAAGTGGTCCTAGTTTATCCTCTCTAGGAAAATAAGCAAGATGTAGAGGGATTGGATGGAGATAGTGATGGTGGTTGTGGTGGGCTCAGTGTGGGTTGTGCTTTGTGGGCTTCACTTTTTTGAAGCCCACTTCTTCAGGCAATCCTTGTAAGTTTTCCTATTGTTTCAAAACCGCATTATGTCATTGACCATCAACTTTGTCTGTCTACGAGGGAACATAAAATTTATCTCTAGTAAGTGCTGTTATCTGCCAAACTCGATCACATAACCTCCTAGATCAATTTTGTGGTGACAAAAAAGACTTATCCACATGGATTGGGGTAGCAGCTTATCTTGTGAAAAATGATATCAAGCCTAAATAGTGACTTGGGATGATGTAAACATTACCTCCGTGGTATCATCCTAACGCTTTTGTTTCATTCCTTTTTTATTTAACTTGGCATCGATATGGCACCAAATGATTCTATTTTATGTCACATAATTCAAATAGAACGACTTAATTTCTTTTTTTAATTATAAAATAATTGAGTGAAAATAATTTTTTAATTTTAAAATATGAGCAGAATAAAATATACGTTCCTCAAATATTGCAAAGGTAATAATCTAATCATAATTTAAAATATGAGTCGAGTGAAATAGACTTTCCTAAGCTATAATCCTACGTGATATACCTTTGCTTCTTTTCATTTTTATTTAACTTGACGTCAAAATGGCATTGTATGATTCTATTTTATTTTATTCGTGTGACACATTTAATTTTTTTTCTCAATTATAAAATAATTAAGTAGGGATAATTTTTTCTTTTTTGAAATATGAGCAGAATAAAGTGTATATTTCTCAAATATTTGTAAAGATAATAATTTACTCGTAACTCAAATATAAATCGAGTAGAATAAACGTTTCTCGGCTGTAATCCGTTGATTGTAATCTAGTATAAATTTTTTTTTTTAAAAAAAAAATACATGCACAATAGATTCGTCTTGATGAGTCCACATTTTATGTTACGTCAATTTAGAGGCTTTTGAAATGGATTCAAAAGCAAAAACTATGCCCGCCCAGGCCCATGAGCCAATCTAACTCGATGGGGACATTGCAACCGCTAAATTTTCTTTCCCTTTGAAGAAGAAGAAGATCGGCCTAATCCATTATCTTACTAGAGCATACGGCTACATTCAGGACTAATTAGATGATAGATACAGATACTTAGTAGTAAAACCAGCTTGCTTAAATTGAAACAAACACTCTAATAAAGGAACCTTGTAGCCTGCTTCTTGTCTTTGAGGAGGATGGTGGCACCACCCTTTTGTCCTTTTTGTTAATGCCAAAGCTCGTATACTCTCCCTCACAAGTTAACGTTTTAGATAAATGCAATATCTGGGTGTGCAAAACTGAATCCTAAAGGCAAGAACATGAGAGAGTCATCAGAAGCAAAAATGTGTAAGGTCAAAACCCAAGGGCTTGATGTGAGAAAACACAAGGAAGAGAGAAGGAAGAAGAGAGTAGTGATTGGAGCCATTTTATCCCCCCGCAGCTTGTGGCTGTTATTTTCCGGTTTCTTTGTATTTTTTTTTAATTTTAATTTAATTAAGCTCTTTGTTTGCTTCTATATATAACAAATGCGCTAAAGGATCATTGCCATAGCTAGTTGCTTGAGTTTAAAGCCTCGCGGCATATAATAATGACGTTATGGACAAAATGATGGGACCTGTCAAGCGTGCACGCTAATTGTTGCTTGTCACAATGATTCAAAATTAATAATGGCTTCCCAAGATTTTCAATATTTGATTTTATTTCATCTAAATTGAACGCTTTAGATAAATTAATTATCATAAAATCCAATCAAATTGTCTCGAAAGGTTCTTCAAGTAATGAAATATCTTACCTCCTGGTGGGCATAAATTTTATCTCCTATCTTGGGATATAAAATTTCATGCCCCATACAATTGAAAAATATGGCGTTGTGTACAAGAGCTATACATGCATACATATATAAACAACAGGGGCGGCCAATGCAGGGCACAGCCCGGGTTTTTCCAACTCCAAACCCAAGCTCATTTTAGAGAAAACATAAGGGTGGGGCCGGGTTTTCATTTTTTTTTAAAATTTTTTTAATTATTGTAAATTTAAAATGAATTAAAAATCAATAATTTAGTATAATTAATATTAAATTAAAAATAAATATTTTAAATAAAATAATAAATAAAAATTTAGAGATGTAATTTTTTAATATTAAATTTTCTAATCCAAACACCTTCTTAATTAATTAATACTTAAGAGATAGTTTAATCTTATAATTTTATATTTTTTTAACTAATGAATTAGAAATTTAATTTTTTTTCTTACCGGAAGATCAATCATCCGACTTGTCTCGGATTCTTCTTGTCATGCTTTTGTCTAGGCCTAGCCGAAAACTCGCTGGCCTGGGCCAACCTGGCCGGGCTTTGTGCCCACCAAAACATTTGCTAGTTTAGTTTTAAAAATCTCGCAACAATTTACCAAGCGTACAGAGTGATGACAGCCAAGACCACATAATTAAATGCCAAAAGGCCATATGTATCTTCTTGGTAGGGAAAAAAATGAAGGGCGCACGTACGTTCGACCCTCAAATTTATTTAGCAATTAGCATTACTATCGCGCCATGAAACTAAAAGGAAACTAGGCTTAAATAAAAAAAAAAAAATTAAGATAGCAGAGGGGCTGAACTGTTGAAAAAGAAGTAATATAGAGTAGAATCTTAATATCTTAATATACTTAAGATTATGGAAAAAGTCTATTCATTGAGTGAATATTACTATTTTGATAAATTAATAATTAATTTATCCATAAAATAATAATTTATTAATTTATAAAAGTAATATAACATTCGTAATAAGAATTTTTATGAAGCACAGAGATAATATAATTAGTCTATTTAATTTGATGTTGATTAAATGAATCATTCACTAAATAATTATTTGACCAGATTACATTGCAGTAACACGATCACATTATAATTTATTAGATAATACTTTTTGAGGTGGTATATTAAATGAATTTAACTCTCTTATCTTTCTTAATACGACACTTATTAAGAAAAAAATCATAAGTATATTATATATATTTAATTTTAAATTAATTAATTATTAATTCGTATATAGGTTGGACCCTTAATTATGTATTTTTCTAAAAGATATTGTCTAATAAATTTATTGAATTATTAATTTACTATGTTAAGTTCAAGTTGTGACTGATGAAAATCATCATTTAGTCGAATAATAATTTATTGAGTAATTAATTTGTAGAGTTTGTACTTTATATGGATAATTGTAAGACAATTATATAAATGATCCCCCTAATTTTTCTCCATGTGCTCAGATTTTTGTCATTGAGGCTCTTGACCGGTTCAATTATACGCACTGTGACAAGAAGCGTAGCTCCATTAAACAAATCTATTGAAACCTTGAACAAAATGGGCGTAGATCTATGCAATGGAAACTGGGGCAGCCAGTGCATTCAAGAAGTATATATTGAGTATGACAACATAATTTGTGTATGGTTACTGATTGATTAAATATTGCAATCACAATTAATTCTATCATCTCAAGCAACAATGCCTGGTAACTATATACATATATATTTGTATTTTCTGAAAGAGCCTGGTAACAATTTTATTTATAACAAGCTTGTACTCTAGGTAAATTTTTAAAACGACGTCGTTGCAAGTCCTGTCTTGCGTCCTCACATATCTCGTCTCTTTGCCATCATCCAAAACGATATTTATCACCAAACAGTCTCCTTTGTGCAAATCTTCTGCGTCACACAGAGATGCATCTATGGCCATCAATGAGAATAAGGGACTCATTCAAAACATCATATCTAAGGAAACTGGAATGGAATCTCAACAGAATGAACAGCGAGAAGAAGCAACAGTCTCAAAGCAACGATCAGCAGCAGACCCTCTTGTTCGATAATAATAACCAAAGAAATGATATTTCAGACACATCCAGTTCAAAAAAATTTAATTTTGGATCTGGGTTTGTTGCTATTTGTGGAGAGATACTCATGGTTCTTTCTTGCTGTTACTGTTGTTTCTGCTGTGGAGGTACTTGTGATTTCTTTTAATAAAACTTAAAATATTTATGGGTTGGTTGTCAATATGTGTTAAATTTGAAGTTTGAGGACATGGATTTGGATTAAAGGTGACTTTATTTTTGTTGATTGATTTTATTTTGTGTCGTTTTTGTTTCATCTTGACAAGCGTGTTGATTTGGTGATTCAAAATTTACTCATCTTTTGCAAAATAAACTTAATTAGTAGCTAAACCTGAAACTAATAATAATCATGAAACGAAGGCAAAGTCAAAGGGTCTACTCAGGAGGTGTTATGTGCCCTTTTTTTTTTTTAAAAAAAAAAACTCAAATCTGATTCTTAATGGTCTTAGAGCTGTTGTACTTGCTTTTAATTTATCATAGGTCTGTGTTTAGGCAAAACTTGAATGTAACACCAAGCCAACATGGTGCTATCCCTCGCTACCTAATCCCCAACCCAACCTGTGCTATTGAGGATAATACAAGTGATTGAGAATTGATAATTTAGATGAAATGCTTTCATTTCTTTCTGGATATGGAAAATGAAGTTATTGTTTTGTCTTTCATCATTGCGTTATCTTGCATGTAGTAATTTGAACTGCTTCTATTATACCTTACAAAAAATATATATAAAAAAAAATTTGCTTATGAAGCTAGATATAAGGCTTGCAAAAGTTCTAATGATATGGTTTATGGTTGAGCACGATGTCTCAGTAATTGTGAATTTGGGTGTGTTTATGCTCTGTTGTTAACTGAAGATGATGGCGAGAACTTCTTGAATGGTGTTCTGAGCGAAGTTCTTATATTTTAGTCAGGTCTGTGATGAATACCATTCATGTGCTCACATTAACATCGAGGAAATTTCTTCTTGATTACTCGACTTTCAATTTGTAAATTTGCACATCTTTCTTTTTTGACACTGAACCCAGACCATGTAATCATCGATGTGATCAATCACACCAAAATGACTAGTGGTGAATTTTGTCATCTGATATGATATACTTTATCCTTTCAGCTTGCGTTGATCATGGGGAGAACTGAGGCAGTGTCTATTGGGGTGTGCAATCAGCACAACAATGTGTACACATGACAAGATCTTACACATCGAAAGAATACCAAAGGTCATACGCCTTAAGGTATAAGTGTTGAGAAGAGGAAAGCGAAAGAAGAAATTTGCTAACTAAAGTAATAGTTCTACTTAGTGGTGGGTTTGTTCGACTGATTTGCTTTAGTTTCCAATGTACACAGTATATTTGATCTGTCAAGAAAGAGAAAACCAGTCGTAGTATTTCGCATCTCTGTGATGTGTCCTGATGGCTATTTGTCTTCGTCAGCTTTTTTACATTTTGCAATAGGGCCTGTAGCATATATGTTTGCTCAATCTCCGTATTTTGGGCTCATTTTGGGGTGGGCTTGCATCCGAATTTGGATAATGGCTTTGAGTCTTGACCATCGAACAGTGTACTCACCTAATTGCTATGACCCTGCGGCAAATGATAAGATTTTCCAAATGATAATAAAAACTATGACGTGTAGTTGCGAGTATGAACGTAACAGTCACCCGTTTTCGATTCGTTGAATTTAGAGATTGAAATTGGTTGGTTGGGATTAAAGGTCAGAATAGAAATTAATCACGGGCAACTGTTTTTACAATTTAGAAGGGTTCATTTACCCAAATGTTTTGACAAATATCAACATGCACCCGTTAACTTTTTATGTAAAACCACACACCCAACCTTTTAACTTTTCTAATATTTAATTAAAAACTATAATGAATTAATTGAATTAAATTGATCAGGTAAAATATGTCTTAGCGCTTGTCAATTTTTGCGGCAAAATATACGAATATTTAGTAAAATTAAATTTATTTTTATTTATTAACTAATATTTTTAATTTAGTAATCAAATTTATTTTTATCCAGTAATCAATTTTTTAATTTAATGAAATCAAAATTATTTTATTTTAGTCCGATTTTTTTAACAAAAAAGTTCTAAAATCAAATATGACCCATCTACTATTTAAAAAAATGAACTTGTTTACTAACCAACTAGAGTTTATCTTTAGTCAACATATTTTTTTCTCTAAAATATCCTTTGATAGAATTAGTTATATAAACATGTTAGTAGCAAAATTACTTCATATTTTAGTATTCATCTATTTAAACTAGTGTGAATTTTTTTAGTTTGATATTGAAAATATGATAGTCGATGACAATAAATTCAAATTTATAGATAAAATAGTTTCTTATATTTGCATACATGGTATATCAAAAATATTTTTTTTTGGGTTAAAAAAAATTTGTCTCATAAGATAAAACTATCTGTTGATTTTTCAATTCCTAGAGGTTATGTAAAACAATAAACACTAGTAAATTATTTGGTTTGTGATTTCTTGAAGGAATATTTAGCGACGCACAAATTCCTCTCCCTTTCAAATAGAATAATTAGTGAAAATACTAATGTAAAAAATTAATTTTATAATTCAAATAAAGTTTGATTGAAGATGATTAATTGAAATTTATCTCTGCATGATGTCAAACGTTTTTCAAATTGGCAAAGGCAAGTCTCTTTGTTAATTCAAATAAAGAACAATTAGGAAAAATATCAATATAAAGAAATTCTACTAAGGGTTATTTTTAAAATTCTCAAATGAATCGAAATTAAATTAATATTTTTATATTTTAGTTATGGGTTTACTTAAAAAATGAGTTTTAAAATAAATTTAAGGGGTTTAAAGAACCCCACCACCCTATCTATAATTATTCAGTGAATTTAAAATATAATAATTGGGTATGAGAATATGTTCTTCTAATCTTCTTATGCAAAATCTATCGAATTAAAAAAAAAAAACACCATGGCGTATTTGTCTTTTTATTTACATTTAATCAATCATCAATCAATTGTTTTGACCATTTAAGCTAACTGAAAAACTAATTGCATGAAGTTGGAGTAATGATTGTTTGAATTGCCAAGAGTTTTTTTTAATGTAAACTATTACAATTCATATCATTAAAAAATTTAATGATCACAAGTGGAATGAAAATTTTTTTATTCTTATGAAAGAATTTGAACAACTTAAACTACAATATTAAATCCTTGAGATATAATGAACCTAAAAATCTTATTTTGATGTACCACAAATAACGAATCTAACTTAATAATCAATTGAGATAAATTAATTTTACTAGCAAGTTTCACTCCCCATTCAAGATCTTTCAAAGGGCTTATCTAACATTCTTCACTTGGATGCCTACATAATCTTGCATGTCAGACGATAAATTTTACATTTATTTCTTGTTTTTATTTTCTCTTAGAGATTTTGCCTCATGCCTCCTCCTTATATTTGATTCATTTTTAAATTTATATTATAGATAGGGGTCACGCTTAGCTCGCATCTCTTTGGTGGTTTCTATAAAAAAGAAAGCCAAAACACAAAGCAATTTCTTCACTAAAATCAATATTATTCAAATAATTCCCCTTATAAATTTCTGAAACTATCATAAAAAATAACAAAGCATAAAAAATAAAAACTAGCAGATAAGAAAAAAAATTCCCCAATAAAAATAAAAATACAAAAAAGAAAAATCACAAGTCGCCCTAAAAAACTTTTCCTTGTAAAACTTAGAAAAAAAACCATTGCTATAGGGCTAACCAAACCTCTAGCCATCACTATTAGTGTTGAAAAAATAAAAAATCTTTGATATAAGTATATTCTTTTAATTTGAACACTAATGCAGTTTTTCGAGAGATTCATTAGAAAAAAAAAAAAACTTAAGGAGTTGAAGCAAAAATTTAAATAAAAAAAAGTATAAAAAGAGGAATGAAAATAAAAAGATGTTTTTACCAAGAGTTGATTAACAACAATCGGTATATTTGAATATGCAATGAAATTTACCCCTATATTCATAGGACATAAAATATAATTTTATTCATTAATTACACTACTAATTTTCTATATTTTAGTTTTTTAAAAAATAAATTTCTATCTATTTACACAGATCTTAATTTCTATATATTTAAATTAAAAAATAAACCTACGTTTTATTTTTTTTTTACATTTACCTAATGTTTAAGTAAGGGCAATAATTGAACTTAACTTGCCTAGAACAACAATTTGACTATTTTGGGGTGAGATTGATGGCTTACATCAAACTTAGTATACACTAACGATTAATGGCCAGTAATTGAACTTAACTTGCCTAGAGCAACAATTTGACTATTTTGGGGTGAGATTGATGGCTTACATCAAACTTAGTATACACTAATGATTAATAATAATAATGAGGTAAATATGAAATTAATCCTTACCCAAGGATTAAAAGTTTGTTGGTTTCCTTTTAACCGGATAATTACCCGTCAATTTGTCACGCATCCCTATACGTGGCAGCATCTAATATATCGACTGGCCATTTCAGTTTCTGTTATATACAGTTCTGTAACGTAGCCAGCTCCCTCAATAAATGGTTGATTGGGTGTTAGCTCGATCCGTGAGTTTTTATTGTTTTGAATTTGAATCGTATGTTTACATGACAGTCACGGATAAGAAGAGATTCTGCAGTCAGTATGTGTTTGGTACTTATTGGACATTACAATACACAGCTAGATTCATGGAAACCAATTTGGTGAGGGAAAGCCGGAAATATCCAACTCTCCCAAGTGCGGGGCTGGTACTGATCGACCATGCCAACAACCTCCTCTAACCCCCAACCTCCTTATTTATTTTCGAGGACATCAGTATTCACTGGTTCACTAGTATATGACCTGAGCAGCATGCTACATGATGGGTTCCACTTCCACTCTCCCCTTTTGTTTCTTTCTTAGTTCTAATCAGAAAATAACGGCATTGCATTTATTGAGCATTTAGTATTACATTAACGTGACAAAAAAAGAAAAAGACGACATTATGCTACAATCATGCAATTACAGGTATCATCTTTAAATTGCCCTTCTAGTCTAACCGAGTAATTTTTAAAATAATTTTTTAAATTGATTATTCGAGCTGAAATAGAGACTAATTAATCTATTACCAAGTAATTTTAAAACTTGTTATTAGTATTATTTTTTAACTCAATATTTGGAACTCAAAATCAATTTAAGTTTTACCCAAGGCATTATATATTTTAATGAAAAAAAGATAATTGAAGGGGAAAAAAATTCATTAATTAGCCACCCATATAATGTGGCACCAATAATATGGTAATACCTGACGAATCAAATTCCTGCCTGCCAAGAGCAATTAAATGGTGAAACTCGTCGCTCAACAGAAACCAACCAACTAACCGAAACTAAAGGCTCGTCTTCTCGAAGGCAGAATTCAAATTTCCAAAATGCCCGTACACCCGGTTGCCGAAGCCAACGAGCAGAGCCTATTCGGCTCATTGACTCCGGACGAGTTCTACGCCCGCCACTCAGTGAATCACTCCTCCGAGTACATCACCAACTCGCGCGGCCTCAGGCTATTCACCCAGTGGTGGACCCCACTCCCTCCCACCAAAACCCTCGGCGTCCTCTGCGTTGTCCACGGCTTCACCGGCGAGTCCAGCTGGATGGTCCAGCTCACCTCCGTCCTCTTCGCCAAATCGGGCTTCGCCACGTGTGCTATCGACCACCAGGGCCACGGCTTCTCTGACGGGCTTGTCGCTCACATTCCCGACCTCAACCCCGTCGTCGAAGACGCGATTTCCTTCTTCGATTCGTTCCGTGCGAGACATGCGCCGGACTTGCCCTCTTTTTTGTACTCCGAGTCCTTGGGTGGGGCCATAGCTCTTTACATCACGCTTCGTCAGAAGGGCGCGTGGGATGGTTTGATTTTGAATGGGGCCATGTGCGGGATTAGCGAGAAATTCAAGCCTCCGTGGCCCTTGGAGCACCTTCTCTTCACAGTCGCGTGGCTGGTGCCCACCTGGCGCGTGATTCCTACCCGTGGGTCGCTGCCAATGCTCTCGTTCAAGGAGGAGTGGAAGAGGAAGCTGGCGTTGTCGAGCCCGAGGAGGCCGGTTGCGAGGCCGCGTGCGGCCACAGCACTGGAGTTGCTGCGCGTGTCGAGGGATTTGCAAGGGAGGTTCGAGGAAGTCGAGGTGCCGATGTTGATATGCCACGGCGGGGACGACGTCATTTGCGATCCCGCGTGCGTTGAGGATTTGTATAAACGCGCAGCGAGTAAGGATAAGACGCTGAGGATTTATCCAGGCATGTGGCATCAGCTGATTGGCGAGACTGAGGAGAACGTGGAGTTGGTTTACGGAGAGATGGTGGAGTGGCTGAGAGAAAGAGCCTCACGCGCTGCCAAGGGCGGTGATGGTTCGCGTCCCGCCGCTGAGTTAGATTCTGGCGCTTAATGAGATCTTTAGTGGCTATTGTAGTAAACAACCAATTATAGTATGCCAAGTGGATGCTTTATTTGAAATAACTAATAAATTAATGTTGGGCACGCTCGTTGGCAATGTTAATCACGCTCTTTTAATGTTCCCTTGCTCCTTAATCAAACTATAAATTATTAATCTGTATTTTTCCTCTCAAATAAGCCGTCTAATCTATGTTGGCTTTAGCGTTGTAAGTTCAGAAATTAGAACTTTTTGGGGCCTCCCGAAGGAAACGAAGACTAGTCGTTTCAACAAATCTTATTGATTTAACGGTGAAGAATTAACGTGAGTTTCCTAAAACTGTAAATTCCTTGTTATCTTTGCATACTGCATTGGTATTTAAATGAAGTATATCCCAGGTCACATCTTCAACCCGTGTGTAACAAGTAACAAGTTAGAACAAGTCAATTAGATCTCCAAGTTTCAAGGAAACATAAAAACAGAAGATCTCATTCACATTTCTATTGCTTCATGTTCAATAGATGAACCAACCCCTCCCTCCCAAAAAAAAAAGAAAAAAATTTCAGATGGATGGTCTGTTTGGATTGCTAGAGGACACATTAAGAATTTCTTTAACAGACGCAACAATGATGTGGATTGTGCACTACGCAATGGACAGAGCACACGGCAAAGTGAAGTCCAAAGATGGCGTCATTCAGCGCTTGAATGAGATATCGAAATTCTATGAGCTTGCAGTAATTCAGCTGGAAGGGTGCATGAAATTTGTTCAGGAAGATGCCGACAACAACATGTTTGAAAGCTACCATGAAAAAGTCCTGGCAGACTTGGAAGAAATTAAAGAACGTCTCCAGGGTCGCCTTCAGGATTCAGAAATGGCTCTCCGCGAAAAGGATAAGGAATTGACGGAGAGGTTCGAAAATGAGTTGAAGCTTAGGCAGGCATTGGATGTGAAGGAAAAAGAATTGGTTGCTTTGCAAAATGCTAACGTGGAGCTTGAAAAAACAAAGAGTGATGGCATTGTGGAGCTCAGTATGAGCAGTCCTGGAAGTGGGGATGATGATAGAGAGAGTGAAATTTCTGAGTTGATGCATTCAGTTGATCAACAAGTGTTGCATATAGAACATGAAGTTATTGACGAGGAAAGGAATGGAGGTATTGATCACAAAAAGATTGAGCAGATGGGTTCTGATATTAATATTTTAAAAGAGACGTTGCATCAGGCTTTTGGGAAAATGCAGAATGCTATTTTTTTGTCTGAGCTGGGGCCTCAGGAGCAGCAATGGAGGTGGACTATTGAGAAGGAGGCAATTTGTACATTGATTAATGGTTTTGTTAACGATTTTAAGGAGAACTTTGAGATGGAAATGAGGAAGCAAGAGAAGCAAGTTTTCATGAGCTTGAATGAGCATTTGTCAGATTTGATGACAGAGGTTACCTGCTTGCGTAGTGACCTTGAGAGCTTTCTTAATCAGGACGAGGCTCAACTGAAAACTGCAAAAGGGAATGAGAATTTAGAATCTTCAACCAAAACTAATATTGAGAGGAAGATTCCTCCAAGGCCAAGAAGATCCTTATCAGAAGGTGACAGTTGTGCGAATTTCTCCTCAAAGGTTGAAGAAGTAGAATTAGAAGAAGGTGTTGGTCAATCTGTAGCAAGGATCATAAAGAGTCACGAGTCTATTATTCGCAGAAAAAGTGAAGAGATTAAATGGTTGAAGAGAGAAATGCCTTCAGAAAAAGGGTGTTCAAACTTTAGAAGAGAAAGGGATCCGGATAGCTTGAAACGAAGAATACAAGAAGTTATTGTAAGATTGGATAATTTTATGAACTGCAATGCCAGGTTGGTTGAGACTTTTGGAGACTATGGAGGTGACCAAGGGGACGAATCCTTTGCAGCAGAAAAACTATTGAAATCTGATGTGACAAAAGAAATGAACTTGGACATTGACAATTTGGATGGCGTGCGGAAGAAAATGAATAACGCGTCAGTCGCTGATGCAGTGAATGAAGAACTACAAATTAAAATAAGGATGTTAAAAGAGGAAGTTGAAAGTAACAAGTTCGAGGCGCAAATGAGAGAAGAAATATATTACACTGTATGCAGTGAGGCGGTTAAGGGGTTTTGCTCTGCACTTGATCGGAAATTAGAATATTTTCGAGATGAATGCTCTTCAAGTGAGGACGTACGCTCAGTCTTATACCGGGAAATTTACCAGGATTGGAATGAGAAAATTGGAAACTATAGAATTGACAGGCTTGTAACAGAAGAGGATTCTCGTGTTGGCTTTGATGAGACCATCGGAGATGTTGTGAAGACAGCGAATTACACATTTAGCAAACTCCAAGAGGTTGAAGTTCCTGACAAGTCACTTGAAATAGAAGAATATTTCGTGAAGGAGAATGTGCATATGGTTTTATTCAGGGAAACTATTGATGAGTGGAAGAAAGAGATGAATGCTTGCAACATTGAGTATCTCTTTAGACAGGAGATACAGGAATTTGTTTTTCGAGAGGCAATGAAAGATGCTTGCCTGTGTTTCTTGGAAGGAGAAACCTGGAAACAAGACGAAACTTCTACCAACAGAATAGATGGAAGTTTTGATGGAAGTTTTGAGGGAGGTGGAGAGGATAGTTTTATCGAAAAGCTAGATATGTTATTGAAGTGTTTGGAAGAAGATGGAGATCTAATGATAAGTTTAAGTTCTGAAGTAATTGAACACAAGAAACGACTTGACTCAGTGAGAATTGAAACTGAACAGCTGAATGAGGATGAGATCTTTCAAGAACTGATGAATGAGGATGAGTCCACTTTTACTTCGGTAAGAAGCAAACTTGAGAAAGCTCTAGATCAGCTGGCTGCGAGCAAGACAATAATGAGTGAGTTGGAGTCTAGTTTAGGCACAACGGATTATGACTGGGAAAGAGCTGATGATCAGATGATTCCTGCAGATAATGTACATGACAAAAATTCCATAACTGGCCAACAACAAAATGAAGAGATTCCCACAAATCAATTGGATTCCATGTTTACACCTATACTGGAGTTTTCACAAGTATTTGGAAATTTTGAGCTCCAAGCACAAGAAAAATTAGCGGACAAAATTTTGAGGTACTTCAATTTACATTTGTAAACCGTTTCCCTCAAATGCTTTAATTTAAGCCAAAATTTTGAGGTACTTCAATTTACATTTGCATACCGTTTCTCTCAAATGCTTTAATTTAAGACAAAATTTTGAGGTACTTCAACAATTTACATTTGTATACCGTTTCTCTCAAATGCTTTAATTTAATCAAACTGTGAACACTGACTATGGCTATTTGTGTTGCGACATTTATGTTCCATCAAAATTAATTTTTTAAACAAGTGATTGACTTTTACTAAGCATAATGCTGCGCTGATTTTGTGCAGGTTGGAAGAGATGAAGCATCAATTAGAATTGCTTGTTGAGCTTGTTGCGTCAATACAAAAACGGGAATTACTCTACAGAACAGCATTTATAAGAAGAAGCAAGAATCTTCAAAAGGCTGAAACTGAGGTTTTGAGCTGCAATTTCAGTTTTATTCACCTTAATTTTTTTTTTAGGATAAACAAATTGAATTTAACTTGGATTTGATGAATATATATTCTAAGTGTCTTCCCAGCAAATTTTCTTAAGATTCATTGCGTGGCTTGGATTCCAGGTGGATCTGCTGGGCGATCAAGTGGATGCACTCATAGGCTTGCTAGAGAAGATATACACGACACTGCATCAATATTCACCTATATTGCAACAACATTTTGATGTGAGCAACGATATATTTTCTTAAAATTCTTTCATAATATATCTTGTTGTGTGATGCAACTACAACTTTATCATGTCACATTATATGCTCGTATGTGTGATATTTGTAATACATATGTCTTCAACATTGTTGTCCTAATTGGTGGTAAATTTGTGCAACTCTGTAGGTCTCAGAGATACTGAAGCTGATTCAGAAAGAACTAATTGGAGAAATTCATTAAATTTATCAACAAATGTAGGTAATCCATTCACATACAGAAGGTTTATAATACAAACAAAGTTCAAGCAGACACTTTTTAAAGACTATAAAGAGAGATGAACAAGCCTGTCACATTCTGTTAAGGCGTTGAGAATACAAATTAACACCACATAGGAAGTGTGTTTATATGGCTGCAAAGAGTAATCCATTCAATTCGTTGCTTTCGAGATTCAGCGTAATCCTGTTGCATAGTGATGTTCACAGGAACAATTGTCTTTGTCGACTGTGCTTGACAAAGCTAGTGGTGGATAGAGGGTTTCATTCTGTCAACAAGATGCTAATAGTGTAATTTCTGAGTAGAAATCGAAATACATTTTATTATTTATTAGCCTATTGTCTGCATATGTGAAAATCATACCAAAATGAGCATTTAATTATAATTATCTTGTCATTGGCTAAGAAACCGGGGTAAAATTTGCGTTGCTGACAGGGTCATTGCTATAAAACAACTATTTGAACACGTCGAGTACAAATTACAGAACACCTACTCAAGGCCGGCATCAACAATGTCAACTAAAGCTTATCTCCTTGTGCTCTCTACTACAATTTTTCTTTTGTTCACTGTGTTCCGGCTTTCGCCTTTCTGTGTTTACAAAATAGATTATGATGGAGGCTATGTATTATGTGTTTCTTTATTCAAGAAATTTCCTCCAATCTCCTCCAGAGACAACGTTGCACCATTAGATTCTTATGTAAGTTTCAAAGATCGAAAGTACAACTTGCCTCCGCCTATTGATGAAGAAGAAGATGCAGTGAATTTAAGTGACAAGAATTTTAGTGATGTTATAGCCAAGAATCGGCATGTGATGGTGGCTTTTTATGCACCATGGTGCTTCTGGAGCAACAAACTGGCTCCAGAATATGAAGCCGCTGCCACTGAGCTGAGGAGCAAAGCAGTGCTAGCAAAAGTCAATGCTGTCAACGAGATCGAGTTGACAAAAAAATGGAGAATTCAAGGATATCCAACTATTTATTTCTTTGTTAATGGAGTACATGTGGATACTTACAACTACGACAGGAATAAGTGAGTTTTTTTGGAACATGTGTTTTCTTTTGTTGGATCTTTTTGTTCAATATGATCCTTTTAAATCTGTTTAGCTGTTGAGAAGTGTGAACAAATGAAAAGGGGCAAGTCTATTATATGCTTGTGCACTGTTAGTAACAAGATCTTTCTTATTTTGAAGGGATGCTATTGTGAATTATATAAAGACTAAGATGGCCGGTGATCTTTACACTGTGATGACAACAGAGAAAGCAGAGCACTTATTGATAGCTCAATCAACAATTGCTTTGGCATTCCTTGACACTTTAAAGGTCCATACGCACTCATACTATTTGAGCAATTGCTTGAGTATTTCCCTTAACATCTCTTACTGATATGACAAAACTTTTAGGGCATGGAAGGTGAAGTGCTTGCGGCTGCATCGAAACTGCATCCTGATGTTTTATTCTTTCAAACTACCGGAGCTGATGTTGCAAAGATGTTTCTGATTGATCCAGAAATCAAACGCCCTGCCCTAGTCTTGCTGGAAAAGGAGTCCAAACAGCTTAACCACTTTGGTTCATATTACAAATTACCTCTGCAATGATTTTGAGTGCTCCAAATAGAAGATTTATACATGCTTTGTCTTTTTTATTTTGGCTTCATTTCTCAGGCGGTCCATTTACTATATCAGCAATTGATGATTTGATATCATCGAATAAGATTCCTTCGATGATTATTTACTCCAGGGAAACTTCTCCATTGATTTTGAATTCCCCCTTGAAAGTGGTAATTATCAATTTTACATCTTTTCCTCGGGGAAATGTAAAAAATTTGTGGTCTTAACATGTTCATAAATTTGTTCTCAGTTATGGCTTTTTGAGGCTGTGCATGATTCTGTGGCTAAATCAATATTTCAAGAGACAGCTAAAGCTTTCAAAGGAAAGGTAAATGCAGAGACTTGTATTTGGTAGAATAATCATTGTAGGGAGCTCAAGCAAAAATTGTTGATACTGGATAACTGAAACCCATTAAAATTAATTGCCTGTCAACATAATTTTATCATTATGATTTTATATTATCTTGGTCATTGTTTGCCAGCTTCTCTTTGTGCATTCGCAAATGAACCTGAAACGTAAAGGACAAATTTCTGACTATTTCGGTGTCAAAGGTCATGCTTCAAGAGTGAGTTTCCTGCTTTAACTTGATTCTGTGAAATCTTTATGATTGCGGTGTAGCTTTTGTTTTATGCATCAATATGAGAAAAAGGGTTACTGCACGAATTTACTTGCAGGTAATTGCTGTCACTAGCATTCGCAATCGCAAGAAGTATGTATTGAATCGTGAATTGACCCTGAGCAACGTAAAGGTTTGCATTCTTTTCATCGTAATTGTTATTGTATTTTTTTTCCTAAGGAGAAAAATGGCTTAAGATTCACAATTCTGTCATGATCTGAGTTCCTGCAGTTATTTGCATTGGATTTCTTGGAAGACAAGCTAAGGGACCAACAGTCAGAAACAACTGTTTCTCAAATACAATTTCAGCAAAAGTTATTAATTAGACTTCCATTACCAGATGCGTTGACTAAAGAAGCAATTTAGTGTATCTGATCCAGTTTCCCTTCCCCACAAAATGACTGGATGCAATAAGAAATGCTGTTTAACTTAGATTTTCCGGTTAATCACTATACGGGCCTTCATATTTGATCTTTTACATTAGAGGGGGTTTCTTTTGCTTTGAGTACTTTTACCTGCACAGTCGTGATCACATTAAATTATGGCATATATTCTATGCATAAAAATATCGATGAAACCTTTAATTATATTCATTTAACTCATTGATAAACACAATCAATAGTTAAATATCAACTGGTAACTAAAATTATCAGGCACCTTGTTAGATTGCAAAGAAAATAAGAGCAAAATTTTTTTTTTTCTCATGAAACAGACCGTACGTTCTAACACAAAGAGCAAACTGCCAAAATCAAGAACTTTTGGGTTATATTTTTATATTAAGTGAAGGTGACACAAACGGTGCACAAAGATACTTCCTGTTTTCGAACTCAGGAGAAATGTTGCTCTAGTCCCAATCCAAATGAGGAAGCAAGAGAAGCAATTAATATGTGATATTTGTAACAATAGGTCTTTGACATCGTTGTTGTAATTGGTGGTATATTTGTGTAACTCTGCATAGGTCTAAGAAATGCTGAAGTTGATCTAGAAAGAACTAATTGGAGGAGTTAATTGAATTAGTGAACAGGTTTAGGTATTCCATTCACGTACAGAAAGTTTCTAATGCAAAGTCCAAGAAGATGTTTTTAAAGATTATAATAAGAGATGAAAAAGATTCGGTGAAAATCCTGTTCCATAGAGATGTTCACTGAAAAACTGGTTTTATTTGTTTGAGATGTGGATCTTGTCTTTATCGATTGTGGTTTGACAAGCTAGAGGGTTTTTTATCTGTCAGCAATATGTTAAGAATGTAATTTCTGAATAGAAAGCAAAATACCTTTTTTAATTATCTTTCTCTTCTCATTGGCCAACAATTATTTGAAGATTTCCAATACAAATTACAGAACACCTACTCAAGCCCGGCTGCTCAGCAATGTCAACAAAAGCTTATCTCTTCATGCTCTCTTCTACAATTTTTCTTTTGTTCATTCTTTTTCAGCTTTCTCCTTTCTGCGTTTACAAAATAGATTATGATGGAGGCTATGTGTTGTGCATTTCCGTATTCAGGAAACTTCCTTCAGTCTCTTATGAAAACACTGTTGACCTTTCGGATTCTTACGGCAGTTTCAATGATCAAAAGCACAAGCTGTGACCGGCAATTGATGAAAAAAAAGATGTGGTGAAACTGAGTGACAAGAACTTTAGTCATGTTATAGCCAAGAATCACCATGTGATGGTACTTTTTGATGCATCATGGTCCCCTCAGAGTGAAAAACTTGCTCCAGAATATGAAGCCGCTGCCATTGAGCTGAAGGCAAATCAGTGCTAGCCAAAGTAAATGCTATGAGCGAGATAGAGTTGACAAAAAAATGGAGAATTCAAGCATACCTAACTGTTTAATTCTTTGTTAATGGAGTGCATATGGATACTTATTATCATAACAGGACGAAGTGAGTTTTCTTTTTGCTCTTTGAAAAATTGTTTTCTTTCGTTGGATTTTTTTTTTTTGGGTTCAATATAACCCTTCTAAATCTGTTTGGTTGTTGAGAAAGTGTGCAAAATGAATAACCTAACACTATTCTTTGTTTTGAAGGGATGCAATTGTGAATTATATAAAGACTAAGATTTTTGGTGAGCTTTACACCTTGATGAAAATAGAGAAAGCAGAGCACTTACTAGCAGCTGAATCTACAATAGCTTTGGCATTCCTTGACTCTTTAAAGGTCTATGCCCACTCACATAATATGAGCAGTTTCTCAATTCTCAGACTGTTCCTCTTTAACATCTCCTATTGGTTCATAAATGTTACTAAGGCTCAATTCTGTTTGTTAGGGCCTGGAAAGTGAAAGGCTTCCGGCAGCATCAAAGCTACATCTTGATGTTATATTCTTTCAAACTATCAGAGCTGATGTTGCAAAGATGTTTCTGATTGACCCAGAAATCAAACGCCCTGTCTAAGTCCTCTTTGAGATTTTATCCATCCTTTTGCAACCCCAATTAATAAGAATCGAGAAAGATGTGGTGGTGACACATCTTATAATCAACTCCACCCAACATAAAGAAAACCCTAGTTTGAGCATTATTACTTTAATAAAGATGTAGTGGTGACAAAAATAACTTAAATTGTACCTGCAAATACTGAGTATGCATCATCAGAAGAGAACAAAGAAATCAATCCACGAAAATATTTTCCTAAAGCTCCATTTCCTTAGAGGTTAGCTAAAGTAAAGAAGGGAAAATCCACAAGTGAAATTTTTAAAACCTCCAAATAGGTAAGTGTTAACATCCTTTTGTTTGATGCTATAAAATAAGTGTCATCTTATACCGAGTTTCTTAAAGATCTTTGTACATATTCAAAAGAATGCATTTTTAACGGAAAATATTAGCTTTATACTCTAACATAAAATTCTTTTAAAATACAATGAATTAGGCTCCTCCACTATCTCATATAGTATAAGGAACCACACAATTAATAATATTTTATTGGACTTAGGAGCTAGTGTTAATTTATTGCCTTATTTAGTATTTGTGAAACTTAAATTAGGAAAATTACATCTAACTCCAGTGGTGTTACAACTTACAGATCGATTTACGAAAATACCTTGTGGTATTGTGAAGGATGAGCTTATCCAAGTAGACAAGTTTTATTTTCTTGTTGATTTTATTATAATTAACACCCAATCAATACCTGATTCAAGAAAGCACATCCCTATTATTTTAGATTAATCATTTTTGATAATTGCTAATGCTCACATACAGTATAAGACTGAAAATATGCAATTGTCATTTAGTAATATTATCATAAAGCTAAATATTTTCAACATTGTCAAACAACCTTATAATGCAAATGATAAAATTATTGATGTGGATTTAATTGATAAATTAGTTGATCGTACTTTTCCTTTAAACCTTAGTGATGACCTTTTACTAGTATGTTTAACTCATTTTGATTTTGATTTTAATATTGATAGATCAGTTGATGAGATTAATGCCTTACTGGATTTATCGCTATGTATGGACATTGATAAATGGAGGACAAAGATAGAGTAATTGGCATCATTAAGAGAAAATCATATTCCATCATCAAAATTACTACTAAAGACTGAGTTCAATCTTTCATTTAACTTTTTAAATTATACATTCTTGGGAGAAGAAAACACTAAAATAAACCATCTCATCCTCCCCTGATGACAACAAAAAGAATATAAACATCATTGACCTCCTTTTTGGTTAAAAAAAGAAGATTATAATTAGTAAAATTAAAGGAGATTCCTAACAATAAAAATGTTAAGAACTACAAGAAGTAAATAAAAATCTTTTATGCTAAGCGGAGCATGAGAAAATCTTTCACACTAGGTTAGAAAGTATTTTTAGTCAATTTTTACAAGCACATTTTTCTAAGTAAGTTACGCTCTCAATGGTTTAGTTTATTTATTATTCATACTATTTTTCATGTAAAGCCATAAATTTATGAATCTAAGGAACGATGCAATTTTTAAAGTTAATGGTCAGAAAAGTAAAGTCATATCATGAATACGAACCATATAGAGAAAATAATGCAATAGATATAAGTGACCTACTAAATTTGACTTTTTTTCTTCTATTTCTTATTGGTGATTTAACCTTTTGTCATTTTATCACTATTTTGCTTAAGTTTAGCAGTTGTAGTTATACTCATTATTTATGAGGGCCTCAGTGAGACAAATATGTTTAAACCACCTTAAGAAACTTCTACATATGAAGCGTTTCCTAAAAAGCTTGATTCAATTTTCTCAATCACATCCAATTTGAGATCTATAACCCTCAAAGTTAGTATCGCATGTTGAAGAACTAGAAAGATAACTCTGGAATATAGAAGGTGAAATCTGCGAAACTCAATTAGAACTTGAGGTAAACTCATTAAGAGGATGATAATAAGTTAATATATTTTTTATTGTGTGTTATTTTTTTATTTGCCTTTACGTGTGTTGTGCTTTTGCTAGATTTTTTTTTTGGTGTCTTATCATTTTTCACCTTGGTTAAACGGCGGATAACGATACTTTGTGACAATCAATGTCAGTTATTTCAATTTCTCATAATAACTGATATTTTTAGTTGAAGGCATGGACAAAGACATGATTTTAGCAAAGTTCTACAAGTAATTTCCTTCACTTCCTCAGAATCCCTACTCACTATCTATAAAATTTAGTTCGAATGAATGCGATTACTTATGAAGAATAACATCTTTACTGAAATTTGATAGATAATCAAAGTGAAAGTGTGGTTGGTAGGTGAGTTGCATCATAAATTTATTGCATACATGCCTAGTTGTAATAAAAGAAATTACTCAAAAAAAATGAAGGGCTCAAAAACTCTTTAATATTTGTCATAAATATGCCAGAATGAGATATGATAGAAACTCATGCTCTTAGGAATGATGTTTGATAACAGGGAGGATAAGATTTAATTCATTAGGGATGACTTGAACAAAGAGTCATTAGATGTCATTCTTTTGCCTCTTAAAACGAATTCCAATAGAAACGTATAAAATGCAATACTCCAGTTATAGCCATTATTCCAGAAAGAATGTGCACGGTATAGTCTCAAGAATCTGACTATACATGACCCTATTTACCAATTTATAAGAAAACTGGATGGGAAGCCTATCATCGAGCCATAGAGGGCGTTTAAACCAATTTGAGATATAAAACTGGAGAAAGATCTGAGTCACAATCCAAACTATTTGTAACGTCCTTTTAGTTCAATGATTATTTTATTTTATTGTTGTTTAATCATTTGTATTTTTATCTTTAATAATTTCATATTATCATTATTTATTTTCTCTTTTTATTATTTTCCTTTTCATTCTCAAGCTATGTACTTCACATGTTATTTTACATAAACATATTACTCATTTACAGCTGTGAACCATTATCACCAAGATCATTAAATATGATTTTTAATGGTACTCATAAATTATTTTTGAGAAGTATTCAATGACAACTACTCTCAATAACTAAATCAAGAATATTTTTGTACTCTTTAGATTTAGCTATGGGAAATACAAAGAATTTATTGAGGTAGCCTTAGATCTTGATCGAAGCATAGTATTCAAAAAATTACACTTGGTTTATAGAAGAGGTGACTGAAGGTTATCAAAACTAGTATTAAAAGCTACTTATATCAGAGAGAGCTAAGTGTTAGGTATTATCCCAATAACCTTAAAACCTTTAGTTGTTTGTCTGACTCATTAACCAGAAAAGAGTTAGTCGTCTCAAGTATGCAAGAGATAATAAGTGAAATACTTTTATTTTCCTATCGGGAGATCTTGCAACTGTAGAGACACTAGTCACATTAGCATTTTGAGCCCATTTAAATATTTATGAGAAACTCATCAGTTTATTAAATGTCAATAACTTCTATACTGGTTTTATTGTATTTCTTAACCATACAATAAAAAATAATTTCATTCTTTCTACAGTGAAATAAATCTTTATTTATGCTCACATTGCAAATGAGCTATTTGATCTGTTACAAGCTTATAGACCAGAGCCACATCCTAGGACCTTAGTGTTGGAGTGGCCAACTAATGATGGTAATAGTAGTCACAGTAAGAAGTGCAAATTAGATTTAACTCTTCACTTGTAAATATTTTCTTCTATGTTATAGTACTCAGGTGATATATTTTTATCTCAACTTCTTTTTTTTAAAACATTGAGAACAATGTTTCATTCTAGTTGGGGGAGGAAATAATTGATAATTGTAGAATGTCTTAATCTTAAAAAGTTTTTACTAATTTTTATTGTAGAAACTAACTGTAGTTAACTTTTTACATTGAAGATGGCTAAATATGGAGTGTAGTGACTTTAAAAACACATCTTTTTAGTTTAAAAGTAAAAAAATTACTTTCTACTCATTTTTTAATCTCTTATTATTAAGCTTCATTTTAAGTGTAATTTTTCTAACTTTCTATTTCTAACTTCTTTTTTATAAATATACACTTTAAAATTTTTAGATTGAAGATGACTGAATATGGAGTGAAATGATTCTAGAAATGTATCTTTTTAGTCTTTTTCTTTAAAAAAATTTTATGATCTTTTTAACATGATGACTTTTAAATTTAAGTATTTATACTATCTTTAGTCTTGAGTTATGTTACACCATATTTGCTACTCTATATGTTGATATTAGAGATAAGAATGCGAGTTACTGAAAGGAATATATATGTTATAATAAATTTCAATCGAGTTCTTAAGCCTACTATTTTATCTTGAAGAATAACCCTTTTTGTCCATTTTTCATAGGGCTTAATAGTTTATTATTTTATACATGATTTCTAAATTTCTTTTTGACTCAATCTTAAAATAAAAAAAAAGTTGTTGCTACATTTGAAAATTTATCTAACTAGTAGATACGAAAGATTATTTAGAGCACTAAAAGATGACAGAAAATTCATCTTTAACTCGTTTGACCTTTTTTAGCTATTTTTTTTTAATTTCCATAGTTAATCCTTTTGAGTATTAAAGAAAAATATCTTTTGCTTGTTAACTTATCATCTTGACCCAACTCCTAATTTGGAATATTAGTCAATATTGTACAAGTTTCATCATCCATTCATGTTAGAGAAAAATATAAATAATTATTTTGTTCAATAAAGTTACGCCATAAAAAAAAGAAAAAATTCAAAAGAATGGTAATATTTTATTTCAAAACAAAATAAAAGCGAGATGTATCTTGCAATCTCTAAAAAAAATTATTTTTTCTTAAACATATATATTTTTTTATTTTTCCTCCTTTATTCGCTATGTCCCTAGCTTATGTTACATTCTAATAAAAGTATTTGATTTTAAGAAACTATGGTCTGAAGTAAAAATTAGTTATATGGGCTGTAAAGATGTAGTTATGCACACATATATATACATTGATCTGACTCACATTTTGATTTAAAATCGTATTATCTCTAAATTTCGGGCATATTTATTTCATCTTGATAAGAGTGTGTGATATAACTTTATTATTTTCTCTCAATTTAGCATTCATAAGATTTACTATTGTTATTAGATTTAATTTTTTTATGATAGTATCACTACCAGTAAGATTTTGGGGTATTAACATATTATTCTTAAAAGTATTTTGATTATAATAGTTGTGATAAAGTCCACTGTATTGATTCATGTGGATGGTTGATTTGTGAGTGATATTTCTTCAAGTCTGGAGATAATGCTTATACTTTTATTTCATTATTATCATAAGTTTGATTAAATAAACATTATTGTTTATTTTAAAAAAAGAGTTTTGGGTTTGGATTTATTTTCTCTTAATTTGCTAAGGACTAGCAATAAATTACTTGTGAAGTGTGTTGAATGCTAGAAAATATATATTTATAAAGGAGAAAATTGTCATTTTATATTTCAAGTTTCATTAACTTCTTTACTTTTATGTATTCAAGTTTCTTGTGATTTTAATTATGTGTGTTTTATTATAATTAAGTATTTTATGTATTCTAGAGGCATTATAGTTATTTCACCATAAACGAGATATCAAATGACAAAATAGATAGTAAATTTGAACTCAAAACGATTAAAATCTTAGGAGGAGTATAAAAGTATAAATGTAATTGTTCACATATATGATACTGTTCATATATACGATAATATTCATGATACTATTTATTATACTGCTCATACATATTATACGATAACGTAGCACTGACTAATGGCATGGCACTGACCAATGAGTTGATAGCATTTAATTAGAGGAATGATGAGACATTGATTGATTATGTGGCATCAACCGATGACATGGCTTGATTGATGGATCTTATTAGATTAAAATGTTTATGCATTGTTGACTGATGATGTGATAGTATATTAATGGATAAGAAAAAATATACGTATAATACATGCATATACGCCGGATGATAGCTTTGATGAAGTGTTCAACCAAATTAAAATTTGTCACGTGATGCAATCCTGTGCGTCTAAATTATTTTAATCTGATGATTATGTACGCCATGTATTAAAGGGGAGCATATATGTCAAAATACATGAGATGTTTGTCATCATAAAAAAGGGGGAGATTGTTAGCCTAATAGGTTATAAATATTATGATTTTGATGATAACAAACATATGCATTAAAGTGTTTTATTTTGTATTTCACAAGTTCACTAGTTTTGAAGGATAATAAATCAAGTGAAATCAAGAGAAATAAAATTCAAGACACTCAACGGGCAACGGCGGCTCAACGGATAATTTATTGCGACAATTTCTTGTAAAGTCGGTATGATTTAATTTATGCTTGGATTAGCATTTGTGAACCTCAATTTTATGTTAATAAAATAATTATTTTTCAAGTTAAATACTTTTATGTTTATGAGATAAAATATTTTATGGATTAAAGTAATTTGGATAAAAATAAAAATGTTTTAAATTTCGGAGTTGGACTTATTTGCTAAATTCTAAAACGTTTGGGCTTTATTGTAACTTATAATAGATTGTGGGCTTAAGTGAAAAGTTTTGAAAACTTTAAAGATTATGGTGATTTAGCTAAAACTCAAAAAGGACTTATTTAAAAAGATTTTCTTTAGTTTGGGCCACACTATAATTTCAGAATGTTTTTATAAATTAAATAATAATTAAAATTTCTGAGATTGGGTCTTTATGAAAAGTTTTATAACGTTTTGGGCCATAACATAATTTGAATAAGTTTTGAGGTAAAATTATAATTTCGTGAACAATATTACTGTAGCAAAATTCAAAATTAACGGTAACTTCATTTTTTATTACGAGCGGGGCCAGGTTAAATTAAGCGCTTAGCCAAAACTTGAACACCTGGAATTTGACAATAACGGCTAGTTTTCGAGCTTTAACTATAAAAACTCAACTCCAACTTCATTTCAAAATTTGTGGCAAGCAAAAACAAGTTTGTAAAACATATATTGAGCTTCCATATTGCAAATCACAATAGATTAAATCATTCTTGAGCCATTATTTGTGAATCTATTCTTATAGAGAGTGTCTTGCTGTAATTTCTATTTTGTATTGTATTAAGAGTGTTCAAGTGAGGGAAACACTTGGGGTAAAGAGATTAGGGTGATAATCTCTTGATTGTAAAGGTCCATTGACACCTTGGAAGTCAATTGTAAACATTTGAAGCCTTGGGAGGTTTGGATAGTGAAATCCTCGAGCTCGGTTGGCTTGGAGGCGTGGACGTAGGCGGGGATTGCCGAACTACGTAAAAATTACTGTGTTTGCATTCTCTTCCCTTACTCATTTATTTTGCCGAACTACGTAAAAATTACTGTGTTTGCATTCTCTTCCCTTACTCATTTATTTTGCAAGCATTATCTAATTTATTATATTTGATTTAATTCCTGTAAAACTTAATTTTTGTTTGCATTAAGGCATTAGATTGAATCATTTGTAAAATAAATTTTAATAACCCAATTCACCCCCCTCTTGGGTTGCTTATTTGTATTTCAATTGGTATCAGAGCTTGGTTCTCTTATTAGGACTTAACCGGCTAGAGTAAAAGTTCCATGGCAACCTAAAGTGATTCAACCTTTAGGGAAGGACAGTCCACAACTAGACCACCATTCTTTGACGGAAATGACTATTCATATTGGAAAACTAGGATGAGAATTTATTTACAAGCCCTAGATTACGAAATTTGGGAAGTTGTTCTTGATGGTCCATTTATGCCATTGACTAAAAATGAAGTCGGGGAAGATATTCCAAAACCTTCACGGGAATGGAATGAATTGGAAAAGAGAAAAGCTTCTCTAAATTCCAAAGCCATGAATGCGTTATTTTGTGCACTAGATAAGAAAGAATTTCATAGAGTGTCAAGTTGTGAAAGTGCTTATGAAATTTGGCACAAACTTGAAGTTGTTTATGAAGGCATGAATCAAGTGAAAGAGTCTAAAATTAGTAGATACACTCGACAATATGAATTGTTTCAAATGGAACAAAATGAAAGTGTGTATTCTATGTATACTAGATTTAGGGACATAGTGAACACTTTAGGAGCCCTAGGAAAGACTTTTTCAAATAGCGAGAAAGTTAAGAAAATCATTAGAACACTTCCTAAGGATTGGAGACAAAAAAAAAACTGCCATTGAGGAAGCTAAAGATTTAAATGTCTTACCTATTGATGATTTAATCAGTTCTCTTATTTCTTATGAGGAAGATTTAGCAGCTGAAAGAGGCAATAAAGAGAAGAATAAAAACATTGCTCTCAAAGTCACAAAATTTGAAAGTGATGGAAAAAGTGAGCTGGATGATGAGGAATTGGCTACGCTTGCTAGGAGGTTCAGAAAATTTTTCAAGAAAACTGGTGAGCGAAGAAAATTTAAAGATTTCAAGAACCAAAAGGAGAAAAAGGAAGCAATTAAATGTTACGAGTGCAAGAAGCCTGGCCATATAAGATCGGAATGCCCTCTTCTCAACAAGTTCAAAAAGAAAGTAATGGTGGTCACGTAGGATGATACTGATGAAGAAACAAGTGATGATGATGAGCATCAAGAAATGACAAATCTAGCTCTTATGACGATTGGAGATGAATCGAATGATGAACTAGATGAGGTAAATGATCTTCCTACCTATGATGAATTACATGATGCTTTTAAAGAGTTACATGATGAGTTAATGAAGATAGGTAAAAGGAATGTATGCCTTAAAAAGAAATTGATAGATCTCAAAAATGAAAATGAATCATTGAATGCAAAGATTACATGTTTAGAACTAGAAAATAAAATCTTGCATAATAAAGTCACATCTTCAAATGAGAAACTTAATACCTCATATGAGGATAAAAAATTACATGTTGAGAAATTGATAAAGGAGAATGAAATTCTCAAGAAGAAAAATAATGAGTTAAATGAAATTGTGATAAAATTCACAAATGGCAAAAAAATGTTGGATAATTTACTTAACTCTCAAAAATGTGTTTTTGATAAAGGAAGACTTGGGTATAAGCCTAACTTGAAGCAAAAGTATTACAAGAATTATTTTGTTAGAGCTACATCCACAAGTGATCATAAAATTACTTGTCATTATTGCAATAGAAATGGTCACATAAAAAATAGATGTCCTGTGAAAAGAAATACTTATTATGGTATAAAATATGTTTGGGTTCCAAAAGGAACCATTACTGACATCCAAGGACCCAAAAAGATTTGGGTACCTAAGACTTAAAATTTCCTCTGCAAGGCTTAAAGAAGAAGAAGAATAAATGGTACTTGGACAGCGGGTGTTTAAGACACATGACAGGAAATTATGCTTGGATTTCAAGTTTTACTAAGATCGAAAATGGTGGAGATGTATCTTTTGGAGATAATTCAAAAGGAAAGATCATTGGTATTGGCAATGTCGATAATGTATCTTCTACTCTTATTGAAAATGTGTGCTTGGTTTAAAACTTAAAACATAATTTACTTAGTATTAGTCAATTATGTGATAAGGGTTATAAAGTAGTCTTTGATAAATCTAGATGCGTTATTGAAAATGCAAGTGATGGAAAAGTTTTGTTTGTAGGAAATAGATGTATTAATGTCTATACCATTAATATAGATTGTGCATCTACCATTAATAAATATTGCTCGGCATTGCATGATGATGGATGGTTATGGCATAGAAGACTAGGTCATGCAAACATAGATTTAATCTCAAAAATTTCAAAAAATGATTTGGTTAAAGGACTTCCAAAAATTAGTTTTCAAAAGGATAAAATTGTGATGCCTGTCAATTTGGAAAACAAATCAAAACTTCTTTTAAAAATAAGAATCATGTTTCTACTTCAAAACCACTTCAATTGCTTCACATAGATTTATTTGGACCCTCTAGACATGCTAGCTTAAGTGGAAAATATTATGCATTTGTAATTGTAGATGATTATTCTAGATACACTTGGGTACTATTCCTGGCTAATAAAGATGATGCATTTGAAGCTTTTAAAGTTTTCTATAAAAATGTTCAAAATGAAAAAGGATACTCTATTACTTACATTAGAAGTGATCATGGTAGAGAATTTGAGAATCATGCATTTGAAAATTTCTGCAATGATTTAGGCATTGAGCATCAATTTTCATCACCTAGAACTCCACAACAAAATGGAGTCGTTGAGAGAAAGAATAGATCTATTCAAGAAATGGCTAAGATTATGTTAAATGAAAATGCTCTACCTAAATATTTTTGGACCGAAGCCGTCAACACCGCTTGTTATGTTTTAAATCGAGTGTTGATTAGATCTTATCTTAATAAAATTTCCTATGAGCTTTGGAAAGATAAAAAACCCAACATTGGTTATTTCAAAGTTTTTGGATGTAAATGTTTTATTTTGAACACAAAAGATAATCTTGGAAAATTTGATCCAAAATCTGATGTTGGTATCTTTCTTGGGTATTCAAACTCAAGCAAAGCTTATAAAGTGTATAATAAAAAAACTTTGGTTATGGAAGAGTTTATGCATGTTACTTTTGATGAGTCTAATACCTCCTCTATGGAGAAAGTCGCTGTTAGTGATGATGCAGATGAAAATATACAAGAAGATTTATCAAAGAACAACCAAAAGAATGCAGAAAATCAAGTGGAGCAACTTGAAGAAACAAGCGCAGAACAAAGTCAAGGTACTTCTCAAGCACTCCCCAAGGAGTGGAGGTATATTTCTTCTCACCCAAAAGATGCCATTTTAGGAGATCCATCTAGAGGTGTTACAACTAGATTATCACTTAGGAATACATGTGAGCATGCTGCATTTATTTCTCAAATTGAACCAAAATCCTTTGTGGATGCGGAAAATGATGAATCTTGGATTATGGCAATGCAAGATGAGTTAAACCAATTTGAGAGAAATAAAGTATGGGAATTAGTTCCCAAACCAGAACACCAATCCATTATAGGAACTAAATGAGTATTTAGAAATAAGATAGATGAATCCGGTGTGGTTGTAAGGAATAAAGCTAGATTAGTGGCTCAAGGATACAACCAAGAAGAAGGAATTGATTTTGATGAGACATTTGCACCAGTAGTTAAATTAGAATCCATTAAAATGTTGCTAGCGTATGCATGTTATAAAGATTTCATTTTATTTCAAATGGATGTCAAAAGTACCTTTCTAAATGGATATATCATAGAGGAAGTTTATGTGAAACAACCCCCTGGTTTTGAAAATGAAAAATTTTCAGATCATGTTTATAAGTTATCAAAAGCATTATATGGATTAAAATAAGCACCTAGAGTATGGTATGATAGGCTTAAAAATTTCTTGCTTGATAATGATTTTTCAATGGGAAAAGCCGATACTACACTTTTTGTTAAGCATAAGAATCAAGACATACTTGTTGTTCAAATTTATGTTGATGATATTATTTTTGGTTCTACTAATGAGTCATTGTGCAAAGAGTTTTCATCTTGTATGAGTAAGGAGTTTGAAATGAGCATGATGGGAGAATTAAAGTATTTCTTTGGACTTCAAATCAAACAAAACAATGAGGGAATTTTCATCAACCAAGCTAAATATGTCAAAGATCTGCTCAAGAGGTTTGGAATTGAATAATCAAACACTAAAAGCACTCCAATGAGTACAACAATCAAGCTTGACAAAGATAAAAAAGGTAAAGAAGTTGATATTAAAAAGTATCGAGGTATGATCGGCTCTTTACTTTACTTAACCGCAAGTAGACCCGATATCATGTTTTGTATGTTTGTATGCAAGATTTCAATCATGTCCCAAGGAATCTCATTTGCTTGCTGTTAAAAGAATTTTTCGTTATTTGAGTGGAACCATAGATCTTGGCCTTTGGTATCTTAGAGGAACTCATATAGATTTGACTTGTTATTCGGATGCCAATTTTGCTGGATATAAGGTGGATAGGAAAAGTACTAGTGGAACTTGCCATTTTCTAGGTCATTCTCTTGTTTTATGGTTTAGTAAGAAACAAAACTCGGTTGCACTCTCAACCACTGAGGCGGAATATATTACCGCAGGTAGTTGTTGTGCACAAGCCCTTTGGATGAAACAAACACTTAGAGACTATGGCATTAAACTTGAACAAATTCCTATCAAGTGTGATAATACTAGTGCTATTGATCTGTCAAAGAATCCCATTCAGCACTCTAGAACCAAGCATATAGAGATTATACATCATTTTTTAAGAGATCATGTACAAAAGGGTGATATTGCTTTAGAATTTATCTCTACGGAAAATCAACTTGCTGATATTTTTACAAAACCCCGTTGCGAAGAACAATTTTTAAAAATTCGGCATAAGCTTGGGATGATGAGATTGTCACATTAACATCTCTAATTATGTTATTGGATCTATTAAAATTATTTGTTTAATGTTTGTTAATGTTTTTGAAAGAGTTTGAGCATGATAGATAAGTAAGGTGTTATGAAATATTCATTTCAAATGCTTGTGTGCTTTATGATACATGCTTGATAGATGAATTATTTGCTTGATTCAATCATGTTTTAAATGTTCAAGATCATGATTTATGCATTAAAATGGTTCTTGAGAGGTTTCGGAATCAAGAAATGATGACGAGATTGATAAAAAATGGTCGAAAATTGAAATTGGTACAGTTGGGAAGCAACCAGGCTGCTAGCCGCCGAACCAAGCGGCTAGCTGCTTGGACTTGCTCCCAAACCCGAGAGCAAGCGGCTAGCCGCTTGGTCACGGGTTTTACCCTCTTCCTCTCCCTCTTTTTGGCTTTTTTCATCACTTACCTCTCTCTCTCTCAAAATCGTGACTTCTCCTTCATTTTCTTTCAAAAATTCTTCATTTCTCAACCATTTTCATGTGAAAATCTTTGATTCAATCCATTACCCATCCATTTAACTTCCATTAAACATCTTCCAATCATCTTTTCAACTCCCTCTTCTCTTGTTCATCACTTTCTCTCTCTCCCGCGTGAATAGTGCTTCACCATCTCTCTCTCAAATTTCTTCCATTCTCACTCATTTTCTTGCTAAAATTAATCATCCAAACCATTACCCATCCACTATTCCTTCATTTTTCATCATCCAAACACCATTTTATCACATCTCCATAAAAAATTCGAAATCCGAAAACCTAGTTTTGGTCGTTTCTCTCTCTAGATTTTCAAGCTTTCTCTAGCCCATCTTTAATCAATTCCACATTATATCTAAACCTCATTCATCTCTAGGATTACATTTCTTGGCTCAAACTTATCCATTTTACTCGAATTTGAAATTGTTCAACAATGGTGGGTGGAGAAAAAGCCAAGAGCAAACAAATGGCCAAGAGACGCAAGGAAGATTATGAGGATAATACGGAGTTTTTGTCAACTCATTTTCGACATCTCCCGCTTCGGAAACGGTTTATTGATAATTTCATGCCGAGGTCGGTTATTCCTCCTTACTTTGTTAATCTTAAGAAATTGGCAAATTTGAAAATTTGTGGTAAATCTCTTGATAAACTTCTTATTGCCATGAGCTGGAAAAATGTCTTAGTTATTCAAGAAGCATATTATGAGAATTTAGTTAAGGTTTTTTATTCGAATATGGATATAGAAGTTTCGGATAAAATTGTTACTAGTGTTGAGGGAGTTCGTATTAAATTTAATGTTGCGGAGTTAAATCATATTCTTGGGACTCCAAATGAGGGATTAGAAATTTATAGTGCTAGAGCTAGAATAGATCATCCATTATGTTCTTCATCATGTGATTACTCCTAGATATGGTCATGGGGATGAAGTTAACTGATTGGATGTGGCTTTATTGGATTGTATTTTGGAGGGTAGAAAACTCAATGTTGGGTACATTATACTCAATCATATGCTTATCACACCTTGTATGGCTAAAAGGTCCCTCCTTTATGGAAGTATCGTTACCCGCATCCTCAAACATTTTCAAGTACCCATTACCGAACCAACCTTTTTAAACTCAAGAGAACTAGGAGATGATGCCATTGCCAACTTAGGATTTATTTGGGCAGAAGGTAAATGGACTAGGGACCGGAGATACTCCACCAAAGTTTCTGAACTTACTTCTACAGATCATCGTTTCTTTAACGATGTTCTTCCACCAGAGCAACTTCCTGATCTTAGTGTCCCACAGCGCTCTCATTATCTATCTTATGCGGGTTCTTCCAAAACTCCATCAGCTACCCATGAGGATCAAATGCAGCAGATGTTGGCTAAAATGGATTCTCTTTCGACACAGCAAAGCCGACTTCAATCTCAGTTTGAAGCTTTTTCAGCTCAATCCACTTTAGAGCACCAGCGCCTCTTTGAGCAGCAGTAGTAATTATTTGACCAACACCAGTGAATTTTAGCTCAGCAGCAGCAGATTCTCGATGGCCAGCAGCAGCTTTTTGCAACTCTTGGGTTTCCACCACCATCATCTTCATCACATCCACCATCTTCATAGCTCTTTTATTTCTGTCACTCTGTACCACACATTTTTATGCATTTACATTTTCTTTATAGATTGTGGATGATCATTATGAGCTATTTGGATGTTCTGTATTTGGATGATTTGTCTTTGGATGCTTTGTATTTCAATTGGTATATTATGGCTTCTTGATATATTTTTCACTCTTCATGTCTCTTGCCTGTATTTGGTTGATTGTTTTGCCTTAGTTTAAATTTTGATGATGAAGGGGAAGAAGTCATGTATTTCAGAGGCAGGTATTATATTTTTTTTTACGCACTTGTGCATGTTTTCTGAAATATTAAGGGGGAGTTTATAAATTGTTATAAATCATATTGTCAGGGGGAGTTTATTTTAAATTTGATTATGTACGCCATGTATTAAATGGGAGCATATATGTCAAAATACATGAGATTTTTGTCATCATAAAAAAGGAGGAGATTGTTAGCCTAATAGGTTATAAATATTATGATTTTGATGATAACAAACATATGCATTAAAGTGTTTTATTTTGTATTTTACAAGTTCACTAGTTTTGAAGGATAATAAATCAAGTGAAATCAAGAGAAATCAAATTCAAGACACTCAACGGGCAACGGCGGCTCAACGGATAATTTATTGCGACAATTTCTTGTAAAGCCGGTATGATTTAATTTATACTTGAATTAGCATTTGTGAACCTCAATTTTATGTTAATAAAATAATTATTTTTCAAGTTAAATACTTTTATGTTTATGAGATAAAATATTTTGTAGATTAAAGTAATTTGGATAAAAAAATGTTTTAAATTTCGGAGTTGGACTTATTTGCTAAATTCTAAAACGTTTGGGCTTTATTGTAACTTATAATAGATTGTGGGCTTAAGTGAAAAGTTTTGAAAACTTTAAAGATTATGGTGATTTAGCTAAAACTAAAAAAGGACTTATTTAAAAAGATTTTCTTTAGTTTGGGCCACACTATAATTTCAGAATGATTTTAGGAATTAAATAATAATTAAAATTTCTGAGATTGGGTCTTTTTGAAAAATTTTATAACGTTTTGGGCCATAACATAATTTGAATAAGTTTTGAGGTAAAACTATAATTTCGTGAACAGTATTACTGTAGCAAAATTCAAAATTAACGGTAACTTCACTGTTACGAGCGGGGAGCCGGTTAAATTAAGCGGCTAGCCGCTTGAACACTGGAATTTGTTAAGAACGGCTAGTTTTCGAGATTTAACTATAAAAACTCAACTCCAACTTCATTTCAAAGTTTCTGACAAGTAAAAACAAGTTTGTAAAACATATATTGAGCTTCCATATTGCAAATCACAATAGATTAAATCATTCTTGAGCCATTATTTGTGAATCTATTCTTATAGAGAGTGTCTTGCTGTAATTTCTATTTTGTATTGTATTAAGAGTGTTCAAGTGAGGGAAACACTTGGGGTAAAGAGATTAGGGTGATAATCTCTTGATTGTAAAGGTCCATTGACACCTTGGAAGTCAATTGTAAACATTTGAAGTATTGAGAGGTTTGGATAGTGAAATCCTTGAGCTCGGTTGGTTTGGAGGCGTGGACGTAGGCGGGGATTGCCGAACCACGTAAAAATTACTGTGTTTGCATTCTCATCCCTTACTTATTTATTTTGCAAGCATTATCTAATTTATTATATTTGATTTAATTCCTGTAAAACTTAATTTTTGTTTGCATTAAGGCATTAAATTGAATCATTTATAAAATAAATTTTAATAACCAATTCACCCCCTCTTGGGTTGCTTATTTGTATTTCATAATATAATATAATACACTGGTATTAAAATAGTATAAAATAATGTAATATAATATAATGTATTAGATGCACCTATGGTACACAATCACTCATGGTTCTCTCCTGTGGTTGGACTAAAACACTTAACTTTGCGAGGGTTTGGCAATGACTATCTCAATTGCTTGTGAGGACAACTATCATTAGCGCTTCTTAAATTTTTATACAAAAATACTCTTTTTAATAAATGTTTTTATGTGTGTTTTTAATCGAGTCCTGAAAATAAAGTATTACTCTTTTCTTAGAACCATAATTGTTACCCTAATTTAACTAGGCCAATATTTTCTTTTCAATTAGTTTTTATGTTGAACATAAAAAAAAGGACCAAGATACCCATCCTCATAGGAACTGTCACTAACACTTCCCAAATTTTTATACAAAAGTACTCTTTTTAATAAATGTTTCAAACTCATATTTTCCTAATCGAGTCTTGCAAATAAAGTTTTACATTGTTCTTAAATCTTACCTATTTTCTTGTAACCTACTTCTAACTAGGCCAACATTTTTTTCTTCAATTAGTTTTGTATTGAATGTGAAAATAATTAAGGACCATGCACACATTCAAAAAATTTATTGGGAGTCGAATCAAGTCTTTAAAACTACTAAGTAACAAATTTATTATTAGACTATACGTATTTTGTTATTTAAAAGAATATGTCTAAATGTATTTTATTTAACACATTTAAAAGGTGCTTGGGGCACATGTAAAAAAACAATACTGGCCCAGAAAGGGGTAAAGCCCTTTTAGAAAGGGGTAAAGCCCTCTTAAGCCTTAACTGGGTCTACTTGCAGGTTTAAGCTACTAAATAATAAAAATATATTAATTTTAATATATTTTAAGATAAAAAATTTTGAATTTGATTTTTTCTTATTTATTAGTTTGATCTCTGTGTGTGAATACAATAACAACAACAATTTTTTAAGAAGCAACTTTAAATTATTAAAGTAAGAGAGAAGTTAAAAGATAATAAAAATATACATTTCAATATATTATAATATATAACTCATTATATTAGAGTTCTTGTCTTTTAAGTTATCTTTTAATCTAATAACTTAAGAGATTCATTGATAAATAATGAGTTCTTCCTCTCTCTATATATAATCATTTTCTAATAAAATTATTCTCACTTTGTTAAAGTGAAGATCCTAATAAAATATTAAAAAAATTTTTATTATATTTAAATTTGTATTTTTTAAATATTTTAATAAGATTTTTTTAAACAAAGTGAGAAATTCGAGAAAGACAATACATTTATATATATAATTTTGTTGGTGGTCTTAAAATACAGCCATCAACACAACGAAACAAATGGTCTAATGTGGCATGAACAAACAATTCTTTTTCTTTCAAGTCGACAAGCCCTTTGCATTTGGGTTTGGCAAGCGATGGTGATAACACAGCCAATGGTTAGGTATTTGGGATTGCAATTGAACGGACAAAAGTCCCATAATCTCAATCACTCGTAGCAATTAAAGCTTGTTAGTACCCATCAACAACTGATTGATGGGTGACCACAAGCAACTACAGCCGGGTCCTTGTGATCAATATTTTCCGCTGAATCATAAGAAGCCATATTTAATTAATTTTTTTGAATTTCTTCCGTGTTTAATACCTTCACGTAATTGGAAATGCCTTCAGAGTCAAAAAGGACTTTTATGGCACCTTCTGTATTTTTCTTGTTGCAGGCCTAACTTTTTGAAATTAACAACCAATAGACACATGATTTTCAAGCAAGTAATTGCCAGCAACTATTAATTGAGTAAGGAAAACGAGCCGTAGGTAAATTTTTATGGACGACCGGTTCTTTTCGCATAATGTAATTACCTGTGATTAAAGGACTAAACATATTAGAATCAAATAATAATTTTGGTCTTCATGTCTTTAGTACCTATACCTTTTTAATAAATATCTTTTAGTGATTACTTTGGTTTTTTTAAAATAAAGATATAGTTTGTTAGTTTGATGTACAAACACAATTATGCTTGTTAAATAAGTTGAACTAAAATCATTCAATCAACTAGATGGTAGCAAAACTAAGAATTGCGTCTGAATTTGTGTAAGAATCTTATAGATTGTAAGTTTTTCATTACTCAGCAAATTGCTTAATGTCAGAGTATCTCCCATAAATGTGTGATTGTGAATCGTTACTGCAGAAAACACATGGTTAGCATGCTACTCTGGTTAGTTTTGAATGAACAAGTCTTTATATATAACCCCCCCGGCCAAACAAGAAACCCCGCAAAGCGTAGAAGCATTCAAGAAACTTAAAATGGATTCCATAGTTGATGGAGAGAGAGACCAAAGCTTTGTATATGCTGATCAACTGGCGATGGGTACAATGCTACCCATGGCCATGCAAGCGCTGTATGAGCTAGGCACTTTCGAGATCATAGACAAAGCTGGTGCTGGTTCAAAGCTCTCTGCTTCAGATATTGCAGCCGAGTTGCCCACTAAGAACAAAGACGCGCCCATGATGCTGGATCGGCTTCTCAGACTTCTGGCTAGCTACAGTGTTTTAGAATGCTCACTTGATGCTTCTGGTGCCCGGAGACTATATAGTTTGAATTCTGTCTCCAAATACTATGTGCCTAACAAAGATGGCGCCTCACTGGGCCCCCTAATACAATTAATTCAGGACAAGGTCTTTCTGGAGAGCTGGTAATTAATTAATTAATTTCTAGTTCTCTCTTTTTCTCAGTAAGTGATAGGCTAGACAATGCATGCTTGCAGGAGTTTATGTATGCCTATACAATGGATGATAAATTGTTTTTCCTGGATTTTTGTAGGCCCCAAGTAAAAGATGCTATTCTTGAAGAAGGAATTCCATTTAATCGAGCCCATGGAATGCATATATTTGAGTACGCAGGATTGGACCCTAGGTTCAATAAATGTTTTAACACAGCAATGCATAACTATACCTCTCTAGTTATGAGCAACATTCTTGAATCTTACAAGGGCTTCAACAACATCAAGCAACTCGTCGATGTTGGTGGCAGTCTCGGTGTCACTCTTCAAGCCATCACTTCCAAGTACCCCCATATTAAGGGCATCAATTTCGACCAGCCTCATGTTATTGAGAATGCCCCACCATATCCACGTATGATTAATCTCATGTTATATATATGAGTGCTTATCGGGACATTACACTAGTATACTATATATATATTATTTTTCTAGTAAGGGCACCCTCATTTATTCTTTTTTTTAACACAGACATTTTCTTAATTGTCCGATTTAATAGACTCAGTGAAAAATACCATTAAACTATACAATTTACAATGTATCCATATGAAAAAAAAAAGAGTGAGGGCACCCACCCTAGAAATAGAGTGTGTGCTGTCTGTGCGCATGTATATATATATCTAGACACACACATTCATTTTGTTATATATATTGTGCAGTTGAATGGTGTTTTTCATTAAATCTATTAAATTATGTGGTTTAATAAAGTGCTTGCATTAAAAAAAAAAAAAGGAATAAGGGTGCCCACTAATAGACAAAAAATATAGTTTATACTATATTAAAATATATATTTCTTTTTGTACTTTAGTAACATCTCACTTTAACAAAGTGAGGATTTCTTCATTGGAGAAGGTTTCACTTGCTCTCTACACACATACATCCATGATCTTGGACATTGTTAGAGTCCGAAAAAGGTATTAAGTCATATTTTTTAATAGTATAATAAAATATTGAACCATCTGAAATAATAATTTTTTTGGTTTTTAACAAAATTCAAGATTCGGGATTAGATCAATACTCTCTCTATATAAAAGGGTTCCCTTACTTTATTAAAGTAATATATAAGTTAAAGATAATATGTTATATTAGAATGTGTGTCTTTTTTTTTTTTAAGAAAATTCCTTACTTATATGTTATATTAGAATATGTGTTTTCTTTTTCTTTTTCTTTTTTTTAGAAAATTCCTTACTTTAATAAAGTATAGATATATGTAGATATATGTATATGTGGGTGTTGGAGGGCAGGTTAAGAAAACATACTTTTAGAAACAAATTTCTAACTATTACATTAGAGTTCATGCAAGAGTTAATATTAAAGATCAGGAGTAATTTTCTTATTTTAAAAGCGTAATTAATTCGCGTAGGTGCCATATCATTAAATTTAATAGTAAAAGTAAAATACGTTTCTCTCACCTTTGTATTACCCTCTATTTCTCTTTCTAGATTAACAGCGAACTAAAGAACACATCCCAATAGCCATAAAAGAAGATGTTATCTACATAAATTTGTTTATTACGTCAAAGGTAAATATTTGGGAAAAAAAAGGTTGGGCATCGTTTCTACATATTTTTTTTTAAAAAAAGACTAACAAAGCATAGTCATCTAATCACGCTTCGATTTACTGGATAACTAAAGTAAAAATACTGAGGACTTGAGAACTATTATATTTAGTTTGTAGTAGTAACATCCATCTAACAGCCAGTGGAATAAAAAATTCTTTTATAATGAGCAGAGGGAGGATTGAAGGAGATGAGCACATAAGTTAAAGAGAGAACTATATGAATGTCCTAAACTAGGTGTCAAGCAAACGAAATCTTTTGGGTGTTGTTGAACATTCAAGAGGAAATTAAGGGCAATGGCTGATTCAGAAATCAGTTCATCCGAAGAGCCAGCAGCACGTATCCTCATGTTAGCTAAGGCAGCGTTTAATTTTAAGCTGCCTGTAATTTGATTGGAAGATCTTCCTCCCGAAATCAAGTGTAATTTCAGTCTTTGAATGAAATTACTTAGTTTAAATAAAATTAAGATGATAAGACAGAGGAAAGAGCGTCGTATTTCGCGTTTATTGTTTGACATAGGGACTTACGTCTAGTTAATTAATTTTTAGAATTATAAAACTGCATGCAGTTTTAATATTAACCGCGTGATAAACTTTAACCTAACTGTTAGAAATTCATATCCAAAATTGTATTAAAAAAATATCACCTGAACCAGCCCCTATTATATATATATATATCTTCGGTGGTTTATTAGTGTGAAAATCTTGTAAAACCTTGTATCCATATTTTAAAAAATAAGGACATCCGTCTATGTGCATGTATACCAGGAACTTCTTTGACATTGGCGTAATTAAGTTTGAGCAACAGCTCTTGACGTAATACGTCTTTGTAATGAAAATAGATTGGCATAATTCTAATTGTCCGATTTCTTAATGGCATAATATTTTACAGGTATTGAGCATGTACGGGGTGATATGTTTCAAAGTGTTCCAAAAGGTGATGCCATTTTTATGAAGGTAAGTTTTTAATTTATTTTGCGGACATATTTGAGGAAGTCTTTAAATTAAATTTTACAAACAATAGTTTGATTAATATAAGTCTTTTTCTATAGTGGATACTGCACGATTGGAATGATGAACAGTGCTTGCAGTTGTTGAAGAATTGCTACAAAAGCATTCCAGAAGATGGAAAGGTAATCGTTGTGGAGTTGATGCTTCCAGAAGTTCCTAATACAAGCATTGAATCAAAATCAATTTCCCATCTGGACGTGCTTATTATGACTCAATGTCCCGGTGGAAAGGAAAGAACAAGGCATGAATTCATGACCCTGGCTACTGGCGCTGGTTTTAGTGGGATCGGTTGTGAAAGTGTTATTGGTAATTTCTGGGTTATGGAGTTCTATAAGTAGAGTGCATGCCCGTGCATGCATGCCCCTGCATCCTAGAAATAAAGCAAATCTTGTTTTGATTGTCTTGTGTGTATCCCTTTCCAAGCATGCATCAAATATGTCTCCCAAAGACAAGCAACAACCCATGCATTTAACAAGCTTCCCACGTACACGATAGCCATGCTTGAGAAGAGGAGTCTAGGACTTACTAAGTGCTTTGAAATAAATGGGTGCTTGACCCGTGGTCTGTTAACTATGTGTGCAATATTATTACCCAAATTTCCTGTTATTTCTCGTATTTCATGTGTTATTGTCTTGTAATATATACATTTTTATTTTCTCATTTGAGTGAATCGTAAAATTTTCATTCGATATCGATTTTATAAGTTCGGACTTGTTACACGTTAATATGAGAAAATTGGACATATTAGTAAACACACCGTGTGTGTAGAAATTTTATATTTTATCGTGGTGAAAAATCGGGATAAAATCGAGTATGATTTTGAGTCAGTTAGTTAGAAAATTGTTATTACGAAATCAATTTTCATTTAATTGGCATAATATAATAATTATGTGAATAGTTAGATTATATAAAATAATAATATTATTTTTATTATTTGTGTAAGTGAAGCCGAGAGAGAGAGAGAAGGAGAGAGAGAAAGAGAGAGAGAGAAAGAGAAAGAGAGAGAGAGAGAGAGACTCGACCCGGATTCGACCGCGACCCGCAATCTTGACCCGGCCGGATCTCCCAATTCCGGCCACCGTTTCCGACGATCTTGGTATCGATTTGAAGCTCTTGAGACGCTGGTCGTATCCTTGCCATTCTCACTGCCGGAAAACAACCAGAACGCCGCTGGTAAAGCTCGAAAGTTTCGGCCAAAACACCCGTTCTTGTTGCCGTCGATTCAGCCGGAGTTTGGCCACGCCACCGGCTGGGTTCCATTGCTCTCACCTCCAGCTTCCATTTCCGACCGGTCTCGTCATCTGAATCGGATTGCCGGTGAACGGCAACTTGCAACCCGCGGCCTTAGGAAGCTCGATCCGGCTCCGTTACCGCGCGTGGAAGGTCACCTCCGGTACCGTTGGACTCTCCGAGGCCGGAACTACAAGATCTAAGCTTCCCGTCACTGTTGACTGAAGTCCGGTCACCGTTGACCGGTGAGGGGCAATTCGGTAAGGACCGAGAATTTTGGGGTTAATTTTGTAGTTTTTGAAAGTTGTGGGTAATTTGATAATTATGGATAAGGATAGTTAGGTAATTTAAGATTTTGATGGTAAATCGGTAATTTAAGTGATTGGAGGTAATTCGATAATTTTACACCTCAGAGATAATTTAATAATTTCTAATATGTGGATATGTTATTAATTGATTAAATTAAGGATAAGTAATAATTTATGATCTTGAGGATTAAATTGGTAAATTATGATTTTTGGGATATTTCGATAATTTTGAATTCAAGGCATTTCGGTAATTTTAAAGGATTTGAGGATATTTCGGAAATTGAGAATTTTATGGATAAATTAATAAATATATTATTGGGGGCAATTAAATAAAGTTTGATATCGAGATCATTAGTAATTTTTGGGAATAAGGAAAATTTAATAATTTTAAATATTCGGGAGTCATATTATGAGAATTTGGGTTTTATTAACTACAATTAGTTGTAGTTTAAGTAACTAATAATTATTATGCGATTTATTTGATTAGGAGGACCCGTGAACGAGAACCAACCCACGGACATCGACGATACCGGATTTGATCGTCGTCACTGTGAGTGGAATATACAAAACCTGTTTTCTCTGTGGATTATTATGATTTTTAATTATGATAAAGCATGATTGCAAATGAATTTTTAAATGCTTGATTTAATGATTTTGTGAAAAAATGGATTTTATCGACACTATGTTGTTTATTATCAAAATTGAGTATGATAAATGATTTTATTTCTAATTTTGAATATATGCGTATTAATAATATTTTTTAAAGAAAAGAAAAATGGATTTTAAATGTTGTTGAGAATAAAAGAGAATGTGATTTCGGATATTATCGGATATTTATATACATGTGTATTTTCGATTGTTTTCAAGTTATTAGACAGTACCCTTCCCTGTACACTGTGATGTGATGATATGAGATATACGCCTTTGGGGCCCGTCGGAGTACACATAGAGGCTTTGGGCCGTGTGCTTGGGCGCTTTTGTCCTTTGGGAACTATGCATGCATAATTATGATTATGAGATATGTCGATATGAGATGACAGATGAGATATTATTTCCCCGTCTATCTGTGTAGCTTCGGGGTATGATGGTTTCTTGATTGCCCGTCCGTTGAGGTCCGGATTATCTGTGTAGCTCCGGGGCATGATGGTTGCTTGATTACCTGTCCGTTGAGGTCCGGATAGGATGAGATTATTTCCCGGGGTACTTGTTTGGTGAAAGTTTTTAGTATTCGAAATTGATATTATATGTTGTGAATTTTCTTCGGTTCTACGCAGCATTTTGTGATGATTTCACATTGAGTATTTATACGATGTTATGACATATACTTCTTTGGTTATTTCACATGTTATTATATATGTTTTCGAAGTTAGTGATTTGATTATAAATGTGAAGTGATTTATTAATATTTCTTGTTTATGATTTGATAAAATGATGTATTTAAAAGTGATACAATTATTTTAAGAATAAAGTTATTTTTTGAAAGACTATTATCCACTCACTGACCTTCACTGAGTTTTATACTCACTCCCATTCTTTTTCGTTTTATTATATTTTTCCCCCCACAGGAGACTTGCAGGTACAACAGTTGACTCAGCAACACTAGTTATGTGTATTTGGCCACGTGTTTGTCCTAGGATTTGTGAAGTTCTGTGTAGAATATTTCGGATTGTATAATATTACAATTTAGAATAACTTACTGTGTTTGATATTAAAATATTTCGAATGATATTTGGTAATTATTGAGATGTTGATTTACGGAGTTGGTTGTATATGGAAATTATTTTGGGAGTGTTATCTTATTAATTGCAGGATTGGAAATTTCAGAATCTTAGTGAAATTCTATTGGAAATTTTAGTAGAAATATTATTGTGATTAATATTAGCATAGTTATTAGTCGAATTTCGAGGATCAGTCGCGATTCGTCCCAGGGTTCGGGACGGGTCGTGACATGTCTAGGGTGTCTTTTGTTGTTCCAAGTGTAGTTACTAGTGTAGACTTCATGTTTCCAACTGGCTCTTATAAAAAGCCTAAAGCTGTTTGAATAAAGGATGCAGACAAATTATTTCATGAGGCAATTCGCCGTTTAAATTCTCTCGTTTCCTCTGCTGCTGCAACTTCAAATTCTTACAAATTACTTATCAAATGCATTTTTTATTTTCTAGAAATAAAAAAAATTCTAGTAGACTCGTTTTTAGATATATGCCCTGCTTAATTATTGTTGGAAACTATAGTTTTTAAATTCCAATACTAAAGTGGTTAACGAATACTTACTGTTATAATAAAAAAATTATAATAACTTTCAAAATTATTACATATTACCATACTTTATCAATTTTTTTTTTTTATCACAACACCTTACTATCAAATATCGTCATAATTTATATTCCATAATTAAATATTGACATATTTTTCATCACATATATCTCATCATAACTTTACCACTTTTCAGCTATGTTACTATACTCAGCAAATTCCTTACACAGGTTTAGCTTATCCAATTGGCATGTTGATTGTTAATTAATTGCTCCTATCTGCATTTGACTATGTTAGAATTCTTAATATATAGCTTTAAAATGATATAATATGATATGTATTGTACATCAAGTGCGGAGAAATCAATTAACAAGTAATTGTCGTGATAAAACTTGTCATAGTTTCGATGCAGTGGTTGTTGCCAAGCTCTTCTCGAGCCAACACTAGGGAATAGGGATCGACAGCAATTGCAAATTAAATGTTATTATTGATAAAACAATAGTATATTCGTAAATTAAACTATTAGTTCCAAAACAACCCTACCACAAAAAAGAAGGCGAAGGATTTACGCAAGAGTAAGCATCCCAAATTTATTTTATTTCAAATTTCATCTCAAATAATGAATATGACATGTGATATGTCGTTAATTAATTAATTGATAATTCTTTATAAGATTCAAGTAAATTAATTCTATTATCTCACAATCCAATTAATGAATATAGATAAAAATTTAGGACGTATGATACTACTACTCTGGTGTTGTACAATCAACCCTATAGTCTTTGACGTGGAACTTTAGTCCTTTGTTCATCCACAAGGATTCACAACATTATTATCTAAGATTAGTACAATTAGCACTTGAATACAAGTCAGGAATGAGCTGATGCAGTTAATTATAAGTGAATGAAGGAGCACAAAAGCATGATAAATTACCACTCAATATGCAATTGCAAATGCAATTATTTGGTGAAGATGGATCTGTAGGCCACGTTATGGGTATATTCATCTTATCACTCTTAGCGACTTCAGATAACACATCCGCAGTCCGCCACAGCAGCTAGAAGGGTAGTTGAATTAAATTGTTTCTAACGACTTGGCGCCAGCATAATGATATGAGAACATTGTGTCTAAAATGCAAAAGACAGAAAATTTAGGAAAAGGAAAACTCATTTTTCTGACATTCACTCTCTCCTATCACGTAGAAACCTCTACCTCTTAAAGGTCAGCAAAAATACAAAGATCAACCGCAAGAACAATAAACGATACAATTTATGCTATTACGCAAATTAAATGTTCATTAAATTCATTACCTACATTAATATAAGTTATGTTAAATATAAAAGTTGCACCCAATAACTCAAGACAATAACTAAACAATACTTGATTTTTTTTTATGGTATCACTGATGGGTTGATGTAATTTACATATTATATCACTTAGCATGATCCTATTAAACATTAATAATATTAGATTGCATTATTTATCTTTCCCATTTGATACTTTAAGCATTTAACCTTTTCTTTTTTCCTTTTAGTTAAACCTCGGCGAGGGAGGATATAATCGAATAAAGAGGAGAGAAAATGACACCTAAATAGGGTATGATGGGGGAAGGTAGTAAGCCATGATCCAGCCACTGTCAGCCTGAATAAATAATAATAAACTGAATTTGTCATCGTAATTGTGAAAAATTCTTTACTAATTTTGTATTAGAAAATATGTTTTTTTTTAATAAAGATTTGTATTATGATTGTTAGCAAAAGTTTCCTAAAATATATTCCTATTTAGGAGAATTCTTTTCTTAAAAAAATAAGCAATTCCTAAAGTAATTTTCTTTTAAAAATTAACTTATTCAAGTAGGAATCTAACTAGGATTTTTAATGTTCATTATTAACTTAATTACTAGTTTTAAACATTGTTTTGATTCCTTGTAAAAATGCAAATCATTATATGAACATGACAAAAGAGAAATTAGAGAAGATTTAATTGATTGATTCTAAAAATTGAGGATGATATTAAAAAAAGTATAACATTATTTGAAGAGTAAGGAGTCTCTCTTTGATATTAAAGAGGGAAAAATTAATTTCATTTGAAGAGTTTCTTTAATTTTTGTTGTTGATATAACTCTTTAAATGAGAAGTGACATATTGTTTGAAAAGCTTTTTGGAGATGCCTTTAAGGTGGTTGGGAATTTTTGGTTCCCATCCAAGATTTTTATAGGCAATATGTCAAAAACGTTACTAAATAAATAAAATGCAAAATAGTGTCTATCACACAAACTTATGTAAAAGACTTTTTTTATCGGGCTAAAAGCTACAACCACAAAAAATAATGAGATAAAAATTTAATATTTAAAAATTATAATTATATCACACTTCTCATACTGTTTAATCTCACACATAAAACCTTAATTGCATGGTAAATTACTTACTCACAAAACTACACAATCCCACAAATATCTAAATGGAATATATTGCTTCACATGCATTGTACACAACTCATTTAGTAAATCCTCAAATGACCAACTTTATCACTCTATGGTCATTGCTTTAAGATTGCCAAATCTCATTAGGTATAGTATTAAAGTACATATAATTGTCATATTGACTATAGCAATATAGGAGAGTGATTCATCAAACCTCAAATACCATTATCTTAAGAATTGCTTCAAGCTATACAATTCTTTTTTAGTAAACAAACCATGTCCTCTAATCCTTCCTCCGTAAAGCCATCTGGTTGTGCTGTATATATCTTTTCTTCAATGTCAACATATAAAAAAGTTATTTTGGCATCCATTTGATCCATTTCTAGATCATTGAGTGTCGTATTTGTTAGTAAAACCCTATGGAGCTATATTTGACTACAAGTGAAGACACATAATTGAAATCCGCTCCTTTTTTTGTATAAAACCTTTTGCAACTAGCTAGCCTTATATCTATGAGGTTTAACACAAACAATCCCTTTATTAAGTTTATAGATCCATTTGCACCCTACTAGCTTTCTATTTAAACTTTTTTCTGGCTAGAGTTCAAGTGTTGTTTTTCCTTTAATGAGGTTATTTCTTCTCTCATTGTTGCAAACTACTTAGAATAATCAGTGTTATTCATAGCCTATTTGTAGCTACCAAGTTCTTTACAAATGAATTTTTCAGTTACAAACAATTCAGAAGATATTGAATTAACCATTCCATACCTCTTAAACATTCTAATGACCCTTTTTTTCTCTATCCATCGCAAGTTGATAGTTAACTATTTCTAATGAATTGTGTTTACTATAAGACTTAGGTTCTTTTTCAATAGGTTCTTTTTCAATAGTTTTCTATCTATTAACAGACCCCACATCCAAATTAGGTTCATGTTTTATATTTGGATCTGGGATTATGAGCTCAATTTCAATCTTTTGCTACAATATTGAGTCTGCATCAAACATAACTTGAAGGTCTACCATCACTACATTAAATTTTGTACCCTTTAGCATCTTTTGGATATCTAATAAAGTAATCTTTATTGCCTTAAGTACTCGCTTGCCTTAGTTTATATGAGCATAATTAGGGCAGCCAAAAATCGTGAGATTACTAAGATCTAAAAGCTTTTCTATCCACACTTCTTAAGGTGTTTTGAAGTGCAGAGTTGAAGGGCTTCTATTTATCAAATAAGCTGTTATAGTGACTACTTCTTCCCAAAAATGTTTAGACAGGTCTATAACAAATAACATACACCTTAACTTCTCAGCTAAAGTGTTGTTCATTCTTTCAGCAAATTCATTTTGCTAAGATGTATGTCAATAGTTTTATGCCTTACAGTACCCCTTTTCATGTAGAAACTATCAAACTCATTGCTGCAGTGTTCTAAGCCATTATCATTTCTTAGACTCTTTAGTTTTCTTTCAGTTTGATTCTTCATTAATGTTAGCCACTCCCTCAATTTTTCTAGTGCTTCACCCTTTTTGTTTCAATACGTAAACCCAAGCCTTTCTAGACAAAAAAAAAAAAAAAAAACATCATTAAATGTGAAGAAGTATCTACATCCGCCATGAGATGGAACCTGAGATAGTCCACAAGCCTGAATGAATATAATGCATTGAATGTTTGGTTTATTCTTTTCCAATACTTGATTAGTACTAAAAATTGTATGTTCATTTAAGGGACAAAAAAAAGTTCTTTTATATTTATATTATAATTATATTATGTTTAAGAGAAGATAACAATATTCGATTAATTAAGTGAGCTGCTATTATAAATAGGTCAACTTATAATTTTAGCAGCAAATTTACTTAAAATAAAGAGTTAATCCTATTTCAACAAAACATCTGTGCTTTCTTTCGATAATTCCATTCTACTCTGGAATGTGGGGACAAGAAAATTGATGTAAAATTTTACATTGTCTCAAATGATTTTCAAAATCACATGATTTAAAAGCACCACCACGATCACTTTGGAAAAGTCTTGATTCTTTTTTTCAAAGTGATTTTCTACAAATTTTTGATACCTCAAGAAACACTCATAAAATTCAGATTTCCTTCTTAAAGGGTAAAGCTAGGTGTATCTTGAGCTATCATTAATAAAAATAATATAATGTTTAAAACCTTGATTGTATTTCACAGATGCTGGTACCCATTGGTCGCAATGCACAATCTCTAAAAGAAACTTCGAGATTTTATTTGAAAAGTTAAAAGATGGTTTAAAATTCTTTCCCATTTGTGAACTTATACAAATGGGATTTGATTCCACCCAATTAGATACCTTAATAAATTGCTTGCCTTGCAAGTGTTTCAAAAACTTCATATGTGGATGTCCCATTCGCTGATGCCATATAGAAAATGAAGCTTTATCTGATTTAGACACTGCCAATGCTAGCTCGGTTGCTTCTCCAAGTGTATAAAGGTCCCTATTCTTATGTCCTTTGATTATGATCTTGCTTTAACTGTTCTTTATCACAGTATCATTAGATAAGCGTTCAATGGAACAAGGAAATTTGAAGTGAGTTGCTCAACTAATAATAAATTTTTCTTTGTTTTTGGAACAACTAAACATTTTTTTCAGTTTCAGTTCCCTATTATAAGTATTAATCTTAGCATCTCCGACATGCCTAAGTTTTAGACTTTCCCTATTACCGACACATATTGAATCATTACCTTTGTAAAGAACAATATGTGATATATACATGGATCATTAGTCATGTGCAATGTAGTACCCGAATCGGCATAAAAGACGGGATCATGATGTTTTCTGTTTAGGTTGAAGTAGCAAGAGCTTGTGGTATTTATTCAGCCTGGTAAGAGTAGTCAAATCCATGCTAGCACTTTAAAGCCGTGTGATTTGCCTTGAAACACAGTTGACATATTATTTTTTCTTCACCATCTATTTCTTTTTTTTTTCTTTTTTTGTTAAACTAGTTGTTTTTCCCGATTGCCTTTCTATTGATTGTTGTTGTTTTGATTCACTTGTTGCTGATTTTGGTTCCCATTTCTATTGTTATTAGGGCAACCAGTTGGATGAAAACCTCCATGTCTTCTAAGGATAAATCTACCTCTATTCTCTGTACCCTTTCCTCGTTGGCAAAAGAATGCATGTTCATGATTCACGTACTATTTTCGTTCATCCTTTTCATCATACGACATTTGCTTTGCAAAGCTACAACGAATTGGTTAAAAAAAGGATAAGGCGATCTTACAAGCATTGTGTTGCATAAACTAACAAGTGTACTAATCGGAACAATTAATATAATGAAGAGTATTGTCCTACAAAGATTGTATATCTTATTTATCTTACAAGTGTACTGAAATTATTCTAATACTAATTTATTTAAACAATCAAATAAGTGCGCTTAAAATAAAATTTAAATAAAATAAATATTAAACACCAAGAAATCTTTTCCACCATAACCAATCCAATTTAATCCTCCCTCTATACTATTAAAGATTATTACCCATGTTGGCAGCGAATTTTTCTAATTATTTTAATATCTTCTCTCAAATAATGTCAAAAATACCTTCATATATTAACATATTATATCTCTATGTGAATTTAAATATGTAAAAATTTATTAAGCTCTATAAAAATTCTTGGAGAAACTGCATGAATCACTTTCATTCAATTTATGGCATCTATCACACGGAGTAAAAATACATAAATCTCCTCTCGCTCATATTATGTATCCTTAAATCATTCAAATATTAGGAAGATATTTAAAAATATTAAGTACAATAATAAATACTCAATCATGAAATAGTTAACTAAAAATAACACAAATTTATAAAATTAAATTTTCATACTTAGGCTACATCGTAGTCCTAGCAAAACAAATTTGTCTATAAGAATATAAAGAAAATCCATAAATATTGCAGGGGACTTTCAAGCAAGATAATAGAAAAGAGAGAAAAACTCAAGAATTAATCCAGCTCCTCTCTAATTCTCCGGTGACTCTCGGTTTTTTTTTTTTTTTCCTTCTAGTTGATGCGGCTGCTGTTTATTTATTTATTTATTTTTCCTTCGGCTTATGCTTGTTTTTCTCCTTCAATTCGTGAGCCCTTATAAAGAAATTGCCGGCCGCTTTTTTTAATTCCTATCTCGTAAGGAATTATTTAATTAACTAAGATTCTCTTCCAAAAGTTGTGCACATGTTTGCCATATTTGCTTGTCAATTAATTCTCCTCCTTAACTTGTTTCTATTAAATCTCCCTTAACTTGTTTCTATTAAATCTCTTTATTTCTTTTCCTTTTTGATGCTTGCGAGCAAACTCCTTCCTCAATGTTCCGATTTAATTCCTCTTTAATCCCATATTATATCTAAAATAATAAAATATAAAAATTAAGATAATAATTAACATAGTAAAATAAAATTTAACAAAAAATTAAGTTAGAAAAACATAAAAATAATTTATAAATTACTAGCACATCACATTGCAATTTGAAAGCCTTGATATTTAGCACCCAGACCTCTTGCCAATTGAAAGTCCTTGTTTGTGACATTAAGAGGCTTTTTGATAGCGACAAGGCTATTGTTGTAAATTTTTCTAATACTATTGGTGTCAATGTGCAAGTGTATATAACAAATAATATAATTATACGTATTTGAGATCATCTCCATAGATTTGATGTTATATTAATTACTACAACAATCTGTTAATAATGTAGTTTTGTTTTAAATGAGAATAAACTAATTTTATTTAACTAATAACTAATAAAATAAAAATATAATAAATAAAAATGCAATAAAATAAATTCTCATGTCAAACACAAGGATATAACCAATGGGATTGGGTGTGACAATATCTACTACAACACTGAACAAAATCTTTATTATCCTCAGTTGATACTTATTGGATATAACTTAATGTAATTTAATAGTGATCAATTGTTATACTAACATAAAATATAGTATTATATATCTAGGTTCTATTTATCTTATGAGGTGAATCTCTATGTCTAATTAGGCATGACCTTTATGGAATCAAGTTAAACTCAACTCAAGAAACCAAACGTAAAATCAAGTATTGCTCTGATATGTTCCACTAAGATATGCCCTTTTATGGCTTCTCTTGGCTAATATTATTAAGTGGGTGGTCAGCTGATATAATAAATAAAAATAAGTACTATCAAAACAAAGTGCTATAGTAAACATGCAGCAGCACATATAATGAATCAATGAACTATTAAGATTGTTTATCACTTAACCACAAATAAATTTAGTTTATAGTTTGTAAAAGAAAAATAAATAAAAGAGTTTCATTTATCAAATACATCCCCACGATTAATGAGTAAACGAGAAAACAAGAATAGAATAAAAAGGACTGAGTTCCTGATTGATTTTTGCAAATTCTCCCCTAATGCAGCCTTGAATCTTACTCTTGAATTATGATTTTCTCTTGTTTTTTTAAGTTTTTGTTCTTGGCTGATGGTTCTTTTCTTTCTTTGTATGTGTGCCTCTTTTATAGCTTAGAATTAAGGCAACTTAAAGTCTAAGGCATACATCTTTTAGATTTGGAAACTCTAAATTGAAATCTTGTAAGGATCTTGCACGAAATCTTCTTTGTCAGTACCGTATGTATGAACAGTGTCGTGAACAATACCATATGTATAAACAGTACCGTATATATAAACAGTGTCGTATATGTGAACAATGATATTTTTCTTTTTATGCTCCTCCTAAGGTTTTCGACCGTCTTGAGTCTAAATATAACGTAAGTTTTGCTGTCTGATCACCCGTTCATTGTGAAACAATCATGATGTCCCTAAAATATATAAAAATACATAATTATAGTAAAACATACATAATTAAATAACAAAATACTTAAATAAATAAAAGTAGCAATGTTAGTGAGATTTGAAGTATAAAATGATGATTTTCTCTTTTATATATACTTCTAACACTCAACAACAACCACAATCATAAAATTATAATTAACTCAAGATTAAGATTATAGTAAAATCAATGCCTATGAGATTTAATAACTTTAATAGTTATTATAAAGTTAATTAAATCTCATATGTGATCCTGTTCAATGTAGTCGTACTACATCAATAAATTCATAAATGATTAAGACAAATCATTCAATGAATTTATTATAGTTTATACCTAAATAAAGTGCTCAACTTTATTATCAACTGCGAACTTAATCTATTAAATCATAAGATAACTTGTATTTATGTCTTTTGTGAATCCACATAGTGATTATATAAATATATATAATATGATTAAATGGACTTTACTCAAAAATTAATACAACTAAGATATTTGAATAAAATACCTCAATTATTTTATTAATAAAAAAACTTATTACAATTAAATAAACTTATATGCTTTTAAAGAGTATATTTTCCCAATAATCTCCCACTAGCTCTTAAAGTAAATTTGGGATCTCACGCATGCCTTTGAATTCTAAGTGCAAGTTGAAGACTTTTTCGGGTATGGCCTTCGTCAAAGGATCTACTAAATTTTGTTGTGATGCAATCAGAGTAACCTCCACACCACCTCTCTGCACTATTTCCCTTATAAGATGATACTTCCTCTCAATATATTTTTGTTTCTTGTGGTTCCTTGCCTCTTTAGATTGAGCTACTACACCACTTTTATCACAAAATAGTTTAAGGGGTGCAGTTACAGTAGGAATCACCTTAAGATCTTGTAGGAATTTGCGGAGCCATACAGCTTCTTTTGCAGCTTCAGATGCAGTTACATATTCAGCTTTAGTTGTGGAGTCTGCGATATAAGATTATTTCACATTCCTCCAACTAATAGTTCCACTTTCTAATGTAAACACATAGGCGGAAGTTGATTTTCTGGAATCCTTATCTGATATAAAATCAGAATCAGTATAAGCCACTGGAATAATTTCATTACAAGAATACACAAGTATATATTTTTTAGTTCTTTTCAGATACTTCATTATATGCTTAACTGTAGTCCAGTGTCAAGTCCAAGATTAGATTAATATCTGCTAACTATTCCTACTGCAAAATAGATGTCTGGCCTAGTGCAAAGTATGGTATACATAAGACTTCCCACAGTTTCTACATAAGGAAATTGTCTCATTTTCTTAATCTCTTCAGATGTTTTGGGTTATTGATCTTTAGAGAATGCAATTCCATGTCTGAATGGTAATAAACCAGTTTTGAAATTTTTCATGCTAAATTTAGCCAATATCTTTTCGATATAGACTGCTTGAGATAAGGCTAAAGTTTTATTCTTCCGGTCTCAAAGTAATTTGATACAAAGAATATAACTTGCCTCTCCCAGGTTTTTTATATCAAATTGTTTGACTAACCAACTCTTTATTTGAAGTCAACACTCCTATATCGTTTCCAATTAGGAGAATATCATTTACATAAAGAACTAGGAAGGCTACAAATTTTCTCTGAATTTTCTCATACACACATGGCTCATCAATATTCTGAATGAATTCAAACGATTTAATCACTTGATCAAATCTAATATTCCATAATCGAGATGCTTGCTTCAATCCATAAATAGATCTCTGCAACTTACATACCATGTGTTCTTGACCTTTTTGTATGAATCCATCTGGTTGCTGGATGTAGATGTTTTCTTCAAGATGCCTATTAAGAAAAGCAGTCTTGACATCTATTTGCCAAATTTCATAATCTAGCACTGCAGTAATGGAGAGTAGAATCTTGATGGATTTAAGCATAGCAACCGGAGAAAAGGTTTCCTCATAATCAATTCCTTCTTTTTTAGTAAATCCTTTGGCTACTAATCTAACTTTAAATGTTTCCACCATTTTGTCTACTCCTCTTTTTCTCTTGTAGATCCATTTACACCCTATAGGTTTTAAGGTGCCTCTACAAGTTCCCAGACTTTATTCAAACACATAGATTTCATTTCTTGATTCATGGCAAAATTCAACATCTCTATCTATTAGAGCTTCATTTTAGCTAGTGGGGTCTGGTATATGTTTATCCGAGATAGCCTTATAGGTTTCTCCAGTAACATGTATCTCGCAGGTAACCTAGTTATCCTCCCACTATGACGAGGTTCTAAAAGGGATTGTTGCTCAGGGATAATCCTGTATTGATCGTCTGGTTGTTACTGTTCTTCCTGTTCTATAACAGGTGTGGAAAGTGAAGCATCAACCTGATTAGTTGACAGTTCTTCAAGTATTACCTTACTCTTAGGTTTGAAGTTATTCATATAGTCTTCCTCGATGGAAGTGAAATGTGTGCTCACAATCACTTTCTTATCTAAAATTACCTTCTGGGGAGGTCCGTTTGATATCCAAAAACTGGTCAGCAATAGTCGGACAAATGGGGAATGTTGGGGCAAACCAGAAAATTTTGAGAACTATAAAATAAGCCTCCCCTTGTCCCTTTAGGATACCCCATAAATATACAAACCTCAAAACATGAATTTATTTTGTTTGCCTTTGGTTTCAGTACATATGCTGGTAATTTCTAAATACGGATATGTCATAAACTTGGTTTGCGACTTGACCATAATTCTATTGGGGGTTTAAATACTGACTTAGATGGAACTAAGTTCAAGAGATAAACTGCAGTTTCTAGTGCTAGTCCCTAAAAAGAGATTGGTAATGACGAATAACTAAGCATTGATCTCACCATATCCAAAAGATTTCTATTTCTTCTTTCAGCTACCCTATTTTGTTGTGGTGTGCCTGGGGCAGTTAACTGAGAAATAATCTCATTTTCAACCAGATATTCTTTGAAATCTTCAGAGAGAAATTCACCACCTCGATCAGATATCTAATTGCTTTTCTATCTCAACCTTATACTCTTTGAATTTCTTAAGAGCTTCAGACTTATGACGCATTAGATAAACATAATCGTATCTCGAGTAATCATCAGTGAAAGTGATGAAATACTCATAACTCCTTTTGCTTGTAATTGATTAGTCCATATACATATGTATGTACCAATTCAAGTGGTATTGTTGCACGCACTCTTTTGGCCGAGAATGGCTTTTTGGTCATTTTACCTTCTAAACAGGATTCATAGAGTGGTAACGATTTATTTTCCAATGGACCTAAGAGCCCATCTTTAATCATTCTCTGTATCCTACTTTGGTTTATGTGACCCAACCGTAAATGCCAGAGGTAACATTGATTGGAAGAAATATTTCTTTTCTTAGATATATGTATATGCTCATCATTATTGATTACTGTGTCATGTATAAAATGGATCATAGGATTTATATGATATAAATTTCTCCCAATATACCAGAACAAACAAGTCTCTCATTATAAAGAATAAAAACAGAGGATCCAAAATTTACAGTGTACCCTTACTTTGACAAGCAAGCTACTGAAATTAAATTCCTCTTAATGTTTAGAACATAAAGACAATTATTCAAAACTAAAGTCTCATTATTAAAAGGTAATAAAACTGATCTAGTCTTCACTACTGACATGAACTATCCTGTCCCTAACTGTAGCTTGACGCTTCTTTCACTTAGTTTCGTGATTTCTTGAAACCAATATAGTGAATTACAAATATGATTAGTTGTTCCTGAATCCAACACCCAAGTGTCACTAAGATTCTGAACTAAACAGGCCTCAATCATAAAAAGATTTCTCATACCTGATTTTACAATCTTAGGGCAATTCTTTTTCCAGTGATCTTTTTGTCCACACTTGAAGCATTTACCTTTTGGCTTGCCATCTTGTTTGGTAGACAATTTATTTTTTCCAACTTTCTTCTTACCCTTGCCTTTCGACTTAGGTCTAAAAGAACCTTTTTCAGGAATATTTATGCTTCGTAGAGATTTCTCAGCATGATAAATCTCTTCAGTAGAATGAAGTTCGTTCATCAATTCTGTTAAGATTATATTTTTTTATTTATATTATAGTTGACCTTAAACTCCTTAGATATTTCTGGCAAAGATTCTAGTACCATGTCAATTTTTGAGTTATCATCGATTTGTGCACCCTGAATCTCAGCCTCATTCAAATAGTCCATCATTTTAAGGACATGATCACGAACTCTTGTGTCTTTCTCCATTTTACTGTTCATAATACCTTTTAGTGCTGTTTGTCTCGCAGAGCGAGTACTCTGCCTAAACATCTCTTGGAGACTATTCATTATTTTAATGGCGGTCTCCAAGTTTTGATGTTTAGTTTGCAGAATATTAGAAATCGAGGCTAAAATATAGCATTTTGCCATTTCTTATAAAGCCTCCTCTGATTTTTATGAGCATCTTTCGCTGGAATTAGGGGATATAGTTGGATTAAAATATATTTATAATCTTCAGCAGTTAGAACAATGAATAGATTTCTTTTCCAATCTATATAGTTTTCTCCAGTAAGTTTGTTTTGACTCAGAATAATAGTAAGTGGGCTTAGGGAAGACATTTTTTGAAAAATAAAACATTCATGCATAAATAATTTGATAAAAAATTTACAATAAATGACAAAAATACAAAAAATCATAAAAGCATTTTAATTTATTGCAACGATAATCCAGGACCGTTTTGACAAGTTATCCGTTGGAGAAGTCATGTCTATACTTAATAGACCCAATTATTCATTAGATTATTTACTTTCATGTGGAAACATGATAAATAACTATCGTTATCCTTTTGGGCCTAAATTTGTTAACAGAGTTTCGTTGGGAAGGTTAATAACAAATTTTAGTTGAGTGTATAACCATTGCTTTAATCTTTATACTTCTCATATCAATAGTTACTGTTGGGGTGAACAATCAATTGAAAAATTTTTCAGTTTTATCATTAAAGAAGTTCATCAAATAAAATATCTAATATATATACATTCCGTAGGGAGTATCACTGTATTATGAAGTCAAGGTATATATATAATTTTATTATTGAACTAACAATGTAGCCCATGGAAAAAATTATCTTGAATTTTCCCTCTCCCATTCAATATTTTAAAATTAGTTTTTGTTTAAAATACACATTAATTATATATTGTTAATTGCGTGCTTCTTATAATATTATCTAGATGATATCTAATATTATTAAATATTTATAAAACTTCAAACAATATAATAATATTCATAATTAATGAATGACATATATCATTATGTATAGAGTGACACTACTTATTCTATATGACATGTTATCATAGCATGTTATCATCCAAACATAACATATAGAAAAATAATTAAATAATTTTAATTCATGACTTTCCTAAAATAAAATAAAATAATTACATTAATCCTAGGCCTAATCTTCATTACGCTTCTTGTCAATATATATCTTCCATAAACTTGTCTTTAACGGTGGACTAGGACAAATTGGGCTTTTAAATTTATTATTGGTCCAATTTTAATTTTGAATGAAAAATAAAAATATTTTTATTTTATAAATAAAAAATAAAAAATGTTTAGACCAATAATAAATTTAATGTGTTAAAATTTCATTTATGTATTTTAATTCATTAAGCCCAATTAAAATTAGACCTAAATCTAGTATTTACCAAACCCAAAATTACTTTTAGACTTAAATGCAAAAAACTAAAATATTTTTGCCCAAAAAGAAAACTTAAGAACTAAAGGGGACCAAATGATAAAAACCAGTGAAACCCCTAAAATCCCACTCTCCTTCTTCGTTTTTTTTTTCTCTTCCCCTGCCGCCACCATCAACCACCAGCTGCTGTTCATTGTCTTCTCCATCTCTGGTGCTGAATTTTCGCTACTGCCACGCTGGGAGCCCAGCACGCAGTAGCGCGCGACTTGCTACAGTAGCAAGTGCATCCTGCTGCGCTCGATTCTAACCGCTGAAATTTTCAGCCTCCGATATCCGATTTGTCTTTTGATTAATCTCCAACAATTTACAAATTTTCAGAGAGAGGAATATGGTGATGAAAAATCATTCCAATTTTTGGATCCAAAGAAAATTAACAATTAATTGAACCATTTCTTTATTACATATATTAATTAAATTAAATCACTTAAGATAAATATCAAGATTGATTTCATACGAATATAATGATGAAAATCATCAAATTATTGGTGAAAAATCATAATTTTTCTCATAAAAAATATTTTAAGACCGATCTCATATAATATATAAATAATTCGTAATCCAGAAAATCATACCTTGATAATTTGAGAAGATGAACGACACCAAACAATAAATTCACCAATATTTTCCCAACAAATACAATATAATTCAATATACTTGCCCTTAAATAATGCAAAATAGTGTAATATAATATAATGTATCAGATGCATTCATAGTACACTATTGCACACGGTTCTCTTTGGTGGCTAGACCAAACACTTAAATTTGAGTAGGCTTGGTAAAGATTATCTTAGTTACTTGTAAGGACGACTATCACTTATGCTCCTTAAATTTTTATACAAAAATACTCTTTTTAATAAATGTTTCGACATGTGTTTCTAATCAGGCCCTACAAATAAAATATTACTTTTTTCTTAGAACCTTACTTGTTACCTACTTCTAACTAGACCAACATTTTCTTTTCAATTAGTTCTTTTGTTTTGTTAAACATGAAAAAAAATCGGGGACCAAGACAACCCTCCTCATAGGCAACTGTTGTTGGCAATTCTCAAATTTTTATACAAAAATACTCTTTTTAATAAATATTTCAAACCCATGTTTTCTAATTAGGTCCCACAAATAAATTTTTACTCTTTTCTTAAAACCCTACCTACTAGTCACCTACTTCTAAGTAGGTCGACATTTTTTCTTCAATTAGTTTTATATTGAATATGAAAAAAATTGAAGACCATGCACACATTCAAAAAAATTATTGAGATTCAAATCAAGCCACTCAAACCACTAAGTAACACGTTTGCCATTAAACTATAAGTGTTTCGTTATTTTAAAAAAATCTTTTTGAAAAAAAATCTTTTCTTTTTAAGAGGTGAACTAGAATAACTTGGTTGAAGCATAATGATCATACATCTTAAATGCATTGAATACATTTTATTTAAATTATTTAGAAAATGCCTGGGGCAAACTTAAGAAAAAGAAATAATGGCTCGGAAGGGGCTGAAACCCCTCTAAAGCCATCCACCCAAGGTTTTATTTTTAAGCTACTAAAAAAATAGAAAAATATGAACTTTAATATTCTATAAGATAAAACATTTTGAATATACATTTTTCTTATTTATTAGTTTGACACTCACTTTAATAAAATAAGGAGCCCCTCGCTTTTTCTCTCTCTTGATATATGTGGATGTATAAAATAACAATAACAACAACAACAAAACCAACGATAATTTTTTAATGAAGGATCTTTAAATTTTTAAAGTAAGAGAGAAGTTAAAATATAATAAAAATATACATTTCAATATATTACAGTAAAAATCCAATGCATTACAATTTGTGTTTTGCTTGTCTTTTAAGTTATATCTTACTATAATAACTCAAGGAATTTCTTAATAAATAATGAGTTATATTTATATAAAAAAAGGATATTCTCACAGGTAAAATATCAAAAAAAAAATTTCTAAAGTTCGTATTTTTTGTATTTCAATAAAATCTTTAATTTAATAAAGTGAGAATTTCCTCACAAAAGAAAGACTATACATTTGTATATATAATTTTGTTGGTGACCTTAAAATACATCCATCAATACAACGAAGCAAATGGTTGAATATGGCCTGAACAAACAATTCTATTTCCTTGATGTCCAAAGCCCTTTGCTTTTGGGTTTGGCAAGCGTGATAATAACGCAGCCAATGGTTGGGTCCTATTTGGGATTGCAATTGAAACGACAGAGGTCCCATAAACTCAGTCACTGCTTGCAATTAAAGCATGTTACTACCCATCGGCAACTGATTGATATTTTCCGCTCCAGCTGCGTCCTTGTGATCGATATTTTCCGCTGAATCATAAGAAGCCAACTATTTTTTTGAATTTCTTCTGCGTTTAACACCTTCACGTAATTGCAAATGCCTTCAGAGTCCAAAAAGGCTTCTATGGCATCTTCGGTCTTTTTCGCGTTGCAGGCCTAACTCTTTGAAATTAGTGCTGCAGGCCTGACTTTTTGAAATTAACCAGTAGGCACATGATTTTCAAGCATATTAACTGCCAGCAACTACTAATTCAGTAAGAAACAGGAGCCGTACGTAAATTTTTATGGACGTGGGGCTCTTTTGGTATAATGTAATTATCTGCAAATAAAGGACTAAACATGTTAGAATCAAATAATAATTTTGGTCTTGGTGTCTTTAATACATATAACTTTTTATAAATATTCTTCGGTGATTACTTTGGTGATTACGTGCAAACACAATTAAAAATGAATGATGCTCGTTAAATAAGTTGAACTAAATTTATTCAATTAGATGGTAGCAAAATCAAGAATTGTATCCGAAATTGCTTAAGAATCTAATTGATTGCAATCTTTTCATTACTTATTTAATTGCTTAATATCTGAGTATGTCCCGTAAATATAGGATTGTGATTCGGTACTGTAGAAAACACATCGTTCGTATGCTTCCCTTGTTAGTTTTGAATGAAGAAGTCTTTATATATAATCCCTCGGCCAAACAAGAAACCACACCAACATAGAAGAAATTCGAGAAACTTAAAATGGATTCCAGAGTCGATGGAGAGAGAGACCAAAGCTTTGCATATGCTAATCAATTGGCTATGGTACAGTGCTACCCATGGCCATGCAAGTGGTTTATGAGCTAAGGCACTTTCGAGATCTGGTCCTGGTGCAAAGCTCTCTGCTTCAGATATTGCAGCCCAGTTGCCCACCAAGAACAAAGACGCACCCATCATGCTGGATCGGATTCTCAGGATTCTGGCTAACTACAGTGTTGTTGAATGCTCACTTGACGCTTCTGGTGCCCGGTGACTGTATAGTTTGAATTCTGTCTCCAAATACTATGTGCCTAACAAGGATGGCGTCTCACTAGGCCTCCTAATAAAAATGAATCAGGACAAGCTCTTTCTGGAGATCTGGTAATTAATTAATTAATTAATTAATTTCTAGTTCTCTCCTTTTCTCAGTAAACGATCAGATACACCATGCATGCATGCATGGAGTTTATATATATCGATGCATGATAATTATGTTGAAAATTGATTAAAAAAATAAGCAGCAAAATGAACAGTGGCCGCAGCAAAATAAATAGTATGAACAATAGCTGTAGCAAATGAACAGTAATAAAAAGTAGCCAAAAAATAAATAGTACATTCAGTTGTTATAAATAGAGAGATTCACCCCCTTATTTGATTCATTTCCAAAAATTCATTGAGAGAATTTGAGATCTAAATATAATTATTTTTAAATTGGGAGTTTTGGATATATTTGGAGTATTAGTGAGGGAAATTATTTCTGAAAATATGATTGTAATAATTTTACACGAAGTGAATATTTTTTCTTTGATCGTCTTTTGACAACAGTTGTGGCTTTTATCTGGATTTAGAGTTTTTACGTAAATCTTGTATTGTGTGATTGATATATTTTTCATCTAATTTCTTTTGTTAATTTGTTACTTGACAAATTACTTAGAGTAATTTTAAGAGGAAGTTCAGTTTACTAATAGTGGTATTAGAGCCAGGTTAAAGCTTTGGTGTCGGAGTATTGTTCATATATACGGTATATGATACTATTTAAGTATACAGTACTGTTCATGCAAACCAGTGAGGGCCAATCCAAATAGTTCGTGATAAACAGTAGAGGTTGATTTGCAAAGTAAATATGTTAGGATTGAAATTTTCAAATCCAGTAAACTTAAAATAAAAAAATTTGATGGAAAAATTAACTTTGGCTTGTGGAAAATTCAAGTCAAGGACGTATTGATTCAATTTGGATTACATAAGGCATTAAAGGGGAAGCCATCCCCTGCTTCCAATAATGACTCTGGAAAAGTTAGTATAAACAATGAAGATTAGGAAAAATTAGATGATAGAGCTACAAGTGCCGTACAACTGTGTTTAACAAAGAATATTCTTGCAAATGTAGGAAATATTCCTACGGTGAAAGAACTTGGGGAAAGGCTAAAAAAATTATATCGGACAAAAAGCATCTTAAATCAATTGTATTGGAAGGAGTGGTTTCACAAGCTGTGAATGGCTAAAGGTACAAAAATTTATGGTAACCTCAGTGTTCTAAATAATATTGTGTCGGAACTAGAAGATATTAGAGTTAAAATTGAATATGAAGAAAAGGCATTAAGTTGTTGTCATCACTTCCAACTTCCTATAAACACCTTTACTTACTTTAATGTATGGAAATGAGACGATAGATCTTAAAGAAGTTATTAGTACTTTACTCTTGAAAAAAAAAGATTAAGTGATAAAAATACTGAAACTACAGATGTCTCGACTCTGGCAGTTGATGGAAAAAAAATAATTCTAAGAATAAAAGAGTCTGCTAGGAGTGTGGACAATCAGGACATCTAACAAAAAATTTTCAAAGGAGAAATGGAGCAGGATCGGCAAGTGCTCTAGATCAGATGCTGATAGTGTTGTTAATGATAAGTCTCTCATCATCGTGGGAGATGATGGCCCCTTGTAAAATATATGATGATAACATCCTCATGATATGCCACTAATGCCATGAAAGAGGATGTGTTACTATAAGTGGGTCCAAAAGATTTGCACACAAGGCATGATTGGCTTAATGCAAGGTGTGTGGTGGAATTTATGTCTATGATTGACGAACTTCTAGGAAAGCCAACATAAAAGTTGCACTATAAATTTTAGTAGGATATTTCAACATGTGTCAATATAAAATTCTTGGACTTGGTAATTAATTCTAAATGGTATACTTTTTATGGTGGAGTATGAAAATTTTTTATGTTAAGAATTATGACTGTTGATAAAGATAGTATTTTATAGCAATAGCTATGTTTTTTTTTTAATCAAGATGGAGATTGTTAAAAATTGATTAAAAAAAACAACAAAATGAACAATAGCTACACCAAAATAAACAGTATGAACAGTATCCATAACAAAATGAACAGTAGCTGCAAAATGAACAGTAATGAATAGTGTCAGTTAGTTGTTATAAATAGAAGGGTTCATGCTCTTATTTGATTTATTTCCAAAAATTCATTGAGAGAGTTTGAGAACTAAATATAATTGTTCTTAAATTGAGAGTTTTGGGTATATTTGATGTATTAGTGAGAGAAAATTATTTATGAGAGTGTAGTTGTAATAATTTTTCACATAATTAATATTTTTTCTCTGGTTGTCTTTTGACAACGGCCGTAGTTTTTCTTTCGATTTAGAGTTTTTCACGTAAATCTTGTATTGTGTAATTGGTATGTCTCCATCTAATTTTTTTTGTTAATTTATTACTTAATAAATTGCTTGGACTAATCTTGGGAGAAAGTTTAATTTCCTAATAAATTAATTAATTTATAGTTCTTTCTTTTTCTCAGTAAATGATCCGATAGACCTTGCATGCATGCATGGAGCTTATATATATTCGATGCATGATCAATTGCTTTTTCGGAATTTACGTAGGCCTAACTCAAAGACGCTATTCTTGAAGTAGAAATTTCATTTAATCGAGCCTATGGAATGTATCCATTTGAGTACACAGGATTAGACCCTGGGTTCAATAAATATTTTAACACAGCAATGAATAACCAAACCTCTCTGGTTACGAGTAACATTCTTGAATCTTACAAGGGCTCCGACAGCATCAAGCAACAGGTCGATTATGGTGGCAGTCTCGGCGTTATTCTTCAAGCCACCACTTCCAAGTACCCCTATATCAAGGGCATCAATTTCGACCAGCCTTGTGTTGTTGAGCATGCCCCACCACATCCATGTATGATTATTAATCTCATGTTATATATGTGAGTGCTTATCGGGACGTTACAATATTATACCATATGCCATAACAATTTTCTTGCACTTTAATAAAGTTGCAGCAACTCTTATCAAAACGGCATGTGTGTGTGTGTGTGTGTAGGGCCGGTGTTCTTATTCTCCCTTATCTTTTTTTTTTTTTTTAATGAGGTCACTTTGTTAGACTGTGATTTAATAGACTCAATGAAAAATGTTATTAAACTATACAATTTAATAATGTATTTACATTAAAAAAGAAAAAAAAATGAAGGCATCACCTTAGAGAAGGAAGAAGGAATGTGTGTGTGTTCACTTTGTTAAAGTTAAGATGCCATTAATAGACAAAAAAAAAATACTATTTTTAGCATATTAAAATATATATTTTTAGTTTTTATAATATCCTCACTTTAATGAAATTAGGACTTTTAGAGAAGCTCTCTCTCTCTCTCTCCACACACTCACAGAGATATATATATATATATATATATAGAGGATCTTAGACTTTGTTAAAATGTAAAAAAATTATTAAGTTGTATTTTTTAATAGTATAATAGACTATTGAGCTATCTGAAATAATAATTTTTTTTTATTTTTAACAAAATCCAAGATTCTAGATTAGACCAGTACTCTATATATTCGCTTACTTTATTAAAGTAATAGATAAATTAAAGATAATACACTATATTAGAATGTTTGTTTTCTTTTTTCCTTTTTCTAAAAGATTCCTTAGTTTAATTAAGTATATATGTATATGTGGGTGTTCGGGTAGGTTTAGAAAACATATTTTAGAAACAAATTTATAACTATTAGATTAGAGTTCATGCAAAAATTAATATTAAAAAGATCAGGTGTAATTTTGTTATTTAAAAAACTAATTAATTCGCGTAGGTGCGATGTTATTCAATTTAATAGTAAAAGTGAAAAAAAAAGTTTCTCTCACCTTTGTATTACCCTCTGTTTCTCTCTCTAAATGAACAGTGAGCTAGAGAACACATCTAAGTAGTCATAAAAGAAGATCTTATCTACATAAATTTGTTTATTAAGCCAAATGTAAATATTGGGAAAAAAAAAAGTTGGGAATCGTTTCTACAAAGCATAATCATTTAATAATCTTTTGATTTACGTCTGGATAATTAAAGTGAACATACAGAGAACTAAAGAAGTGTTATATTTTAATTTGCAGTAGTAACATCCACCCAACAGCCATTGGAATAATAAAATCTTTTATAATGAGTAAGGGAGGATTGAAGGGGGTGAGCACATAAGTTAAAGAGAGAAACACATGAATGTCCTAAACTAAGTGTCAAGCAAAGGAAATCTTTTGGGTCTTGTTGGACATTCTAAGACGAAATTAAGGACAATATGGCTGATTTAGAATTCAGTTCATCCGAAGTGCCTGCAACAAACATGCTTGTGCTAGCTAAGGCAGATTTTAATTTTAAGTTGTCTATAATTTGATTGCAAGTTCTTTCTCCCCACATCAAGTGTAATTTCAGTCTATGAATGAAATTACTTAGTTTAAATAAAATTAAGGTGATAAGAGAGAGGAAAGAGCGTCGTATTTCACGTTTATTGTTTGACATAGGGACTTACGTATAGTTAATTAATTTTTTAATTATAAAACTGCATGCAGTTTTAATATTAACCGTGTGATAAACTTTAACCTAACTGTTAGAAACTCATATCCAAAATTGTATTAAAAAAATATCCCCTGAACCTGCCCTATATATATATCTTCAGTGGTTTATTAGTGTGAAAATCTTGTAAAACCTTGTATCCGTATTTTAAAAGATAAGGACATCCGTCTATGTGCATGGATACCAGGAACTTCCATAACATTGGCGTAATTAAGTTTGTGCAACAGTTCTTGACGTAATACATCTTCGTAATAAAAATAGAGTGGCATAATTCTAATTGTCCTATTTCTTAATGGTATAATATTTTACAGGTATTGAGCATGTACGGGGTGATATGTTTCAAAGTGTTCCAACAGGTGATGAAATTTTATGAAGGTAAGTTTTTCATTTATTTTGCGAACATATTATGAGGAGGTCCTTATATTAAATTTTACAAACAATAGTTTGATTAATATAAGGAATTTTATATAGTGGATACTGCACGATTGGAATGATGAACAGTGCTTGAAGTTGTTGAGGAATTGCAACAACAGTATTCCAGAAGATGGAAAGGTAATCGTTGTGGAGTTAATGCTTCCAGAAGTTCCTAATACAAGCATTGAATCAAAATCAAATTCCCAACTTGACGTGCTTATTATGACTCAATGTCCTGGTGGAAAGGAGAGAACAAGGCATGAACATGACCCAGGCTACTGGCGCTGGTTTTAGAGCGATCAGTTGTGAACGTGTTACTGGTTATTTCTGGGTTATGGAGTTCTATAAGTAGAGTGCATGCCCATGCATGCCGATGCATCCTATAAATAGAGCAAATCTTGTGTTGATTGTCCTGTGCGTATCCCTTTCCAAGCATGCTGATTTGTCTCCCAAAGACAAGCAACAACCCATGCATTTAACAAGCCTCCCACATACCTGATAGCCATGCTTGAGAAGAGGAGTCTAGGACTTGGTAATAAGTGCTTTGAAATAAATGGGTGCCTGACATGTGGTCTATTAACCATCTGTGCAATATTATTACCCGTATTTCATATTATTTCTCGTATTTCATGTGTTATTGTCTTGGGTGTCTTTTGTGGTTCCAAGAGCAGTTACTACTGAAGATTGCGTGTTTCCAATTGGCTCTTATAAAATGGCTAAACCCGTTTGAATAAAGGATGCAGACAAATTATTTCGTAAAGCAATTCGCCGTTTTTTAAATTCTTTCGTTTCCTCTGCTGCTGTAACTTCAAATCCTTTCAAATTACTTATCACATGCATTTTTTATTTTCTAAAAGTAAAAAAGTTTTCTATTAGACTCGTTTTTAGATATGCGCCCTGCTTAATTGTTGTTGGAAATTATAACTTTAAATTCTAACACTAGAGTGCTTAATAAATATTTACTGTTATAATCTATAATAAAAAATTATAGTAACTTTCAAAATTATTATGTATTACCATATTTTACCTTTTTCTATCACAACACCTCAATATCAAATATAGTCATAATTAGATATTAATACATTTTTCTGTCACGATGTCTCATCGTAACTTCACCACATTTCTACTATGTTACTGATACTCAGCAAATTCCTTATACAGGTTTTATTTTCCCAATTGTCATGTTGATTGTTAATCAATTAACAAGTAATCGTCGCGATAAAACTTGCACAGATTCGTTGCAGTGGTTGTTGCCAAGCTCTTCTCGAGCCAACAAGGGGAATAGGGATCCACAGCAGTTGTAAATTAAATGTTATTATCGATAAAACAAAAATATATTCGTAAATTAAATTATTACTTTCAACGCTACTCTATAAAAAAAAAAGAAAATAAAAACACCAAAGGACTTATGCAAGAGTAAGCATCCCAAATTTATTATATTTCAAATTTCTTCTCAAATAATTAATATGACATGTGATATGTCATTCATTAATTAATTGATAATTCTTTATAAAATTCAAGTAACTTAATTCTGTTATCTCGCCATCTAATTGAGATAAAAATTTTGGATGTATAACACTATTATTCTGTCGTTATACAATCCACCCGATAGTCTTCGATGTGGAACTTTGGTCCTTTGTTCCTTTGTTCCTCCACAAGAATTTTCAACATTATTATTTAAGATTAATACAATTAACATGAATACAGATCAGGATTGAGTTGATATAGTTAATTATAAATTAATGAATAAGCATAAAAACTATGGTCAATTACCACTCAATATGCAATTGGAAGTGTAACTATGTGGTGAAAATGGATCTGCTGGCCTCGTTATGGGTATGTTCATTTTGTCACTCTTACCGACTTCAGATAATACATCCGCAGTCCGCCACAGCAGCTAGAAGTTGAGCTCCCACTGTTACGACTTGGCGTCAGCATAATGATACGAGAACATTGTGTCTAAAAAGCAAGAAACAGAAAATTTAGGAAAGGGAAAACTCATTTTTATGTCATTCACTATCTCCTATCACGCAGAAACCTTTACCTCTTAAAGGTCACCAAACAAATAAAGACCTACCGCGAGAACAATAAACGATAAAATTTATGCTATTACGTAAATTAAATGTTCATTAAATTCATTATCTACATTATCAGACAATATATGTAAGTTATGTTCAGTATAAAAGTTGCACCCATTAACTCAGACAATAACTAAACAATACTTTATATTTTTTGTACCACTAATGGGTTGGTGTAATTTACATATTATATCATTTAGCATGATCCTATTAAACATTAAAACATTAGATTGCATTTTTTATCTTTTCCATTTGATACTTCAAGCATTTACCCTTTTCTTTTTTCCTTTTAGCAAGGGAGGATTTTATTGAATAAAGAGAAGAGAAAATGACACGTAATTAGGGTAGGACGGGGGAACGTAGTAAGCCATGATCAAGCCACGTCAGCTGAATAATTTAATAATAGTAAACTGAATTTGCATGGTAATTGTGAAAAATTCCTTTACTAATTTAGTATTAAAAATTTGTGTTCTTTTTCAATAAACATTTGTATTCTAATTGTTAGAAAAATTTTCGTAAAATATATTCCTGTTTAGGAGAATTCTTTTCTTAAAAAGAAAGGTAATTTGTAAAGTAATTGTCTTTTAACAAATAAATCAAGTAGGAATCCTACAAGGATTTTTAATGTTCATTATTAACTTAATTACTAGTTTTAATCATTGTTTTAATCCCTTATAATATGCAAATCATTATATGAACATGATAAAAGCGAAATTGGAGAAGAGTTAATTGATTGATTCAAGAAATTGATGATGATATAAAAAAAAGTATAATATTATCAGAAGAGTAAGAAGTTACTCTTTGATATTGAAGAGAGAAAAAATAACTTTGTTTGAAGAGTTTTTTGAAATCTTGTTGTTGATGTAACTCTCCAAATGAGAAGTGAAATCTAATTTGAAAAGTCTTTTGGAGATGGCTTTAAGGTGATTGGGAATAAGTCAAAAAGTTACTAAATAAATAAAAATACAAAATAGCATCTATCACACAAACTTTACTTGAGAGACTTTTTTATTGCATTGAAAATTACAACAACAAAAAATAACGAGATAAAAATTCAATATTTAAAAATTATAGTTATAATCACACTCTCTTAGTATTCAATCTCACACCTAAAACCTCAATTGCTTCCTAATTTTCTTACTCACAAAACGTTACATAATCCCAAAAATATTTGAATGGAATTTACTACTTCACATTCATTGTACACAACTCATTTAGCAAATCCACGCATGCCCAACGTCATCACTCCATGGTCATTGCTTCAAGATTTCCAAATCTCATTAAGTCTAGTTCACCAAATGACCTTCCAATATACAGGCAAAACGGCTTCTGCTCTTGTCAATTCATGCGGTACAGAAACAAGTGAAAATGACCTCCGAACAATTTGCTTGAAAAGCTTGAATATTACTCGTCCATCTGAAATGCATTATCCATGCATTAATACTATGCAACAATTTGTCAATCAAAATACATGGTATTAAGATTTGTAGTATCGTGTTTGGATGAAAAGAAAAACAGAGAAAATAGAGGAGAAAATTCTTGTAGTATATGAACTGAATATTCTCTTTACAAAGTTCTATATTTATAGTAACCTAACAAAGCTAACGAACTGACTGAGCTAAATAACAGATTTAGTAACAAATTTGAGAGCAAACTAATGTCAACATGGCACCTGTCAAATTCTTACAAGCATATACCACATTGATACATACATATAATACTTATATGTAATTAACAATAAGCCTGGAATCAGCTGGAATAATCTAGAAACATTTGGAAAGTGTTATTCCTAACATCCCCCCTCGAGCCCTGCATTGGAAACAATGTTGAGCTTGGATTACAGATAATGAAATAGCTGATACGCTAAGGGTTTTGTTAGAATATCTGTTGTTTGATCAAAGCTTGGAATGTGCTGCATTTGAAGACTTTTGTTAGCCACCTTTTCTTGCAAGAAATATATGTCCAATTCAATGCGCTTGGTCCAACAGGTGATGCCATTTTTATGAAGGTAAGTTTTTAATTTAATTTGCGGACATATTATAAGGAGTTCCTTAAATTAAATTTTACAAACAATAGTTTGATTAATATAAGATTTTTCTATAGGGGATACTGCACGATTGGAGTGATCTACGTTGCTTGATGTTGTTGAAGAATTGCTACAAAAGCATTCCAGAAGACAGAAAGGTAAACGTTGTGGAGTTAATGCTTCCAGAAGTTCCTAACACAAGCATTGAATCAAAATCAAATTCCCATCTCGACGTGCTTATTATGACTCAATGTGCCAGTGGAAGGAGAGAGAAAGGCATGAATTCATGACCCTGGCTACTGGCGCTGGTTTTAGTGGGATCAGTTGTGAACGTGTTAAATTTCTGGGTTATGGAGTTCTATAGGTAGAGTGAATGCCCATGCATCCTAGAAATAAAGCAAATCTTGTGTCGATTGTCTTGCGCGTATCCCTTTCCAAGCATGCTGATATGTCCCCCAGAGACGAGCAACAACCCATGCATTTAACAACTTCCTACGTACCTGATAGCCATGCTTGAGAAGAGGAGTCTAGGACTTAGTAATAAGTGCTTCGAAATAAATGGGTGCCTGACACTTGGTCTATTGACTACGCGTGCAATATTATTACCCATATTTCCTATTATTTCTCGTATTTCATGTGTTATTGTCTAGGGTGTCTTTTGGTTGCAGTTACTATTGTAGATTGTGTTTTTCCAATTCGTTCTTATAAAATGCCTAGAGCTGTTTGAATAAAGGATGCAGACAAGTTCTTTCATAAAGGAATTCTCTTTTTTATTTCTTTTCTTTCCTCTGCTGCTGTAACTTCAAATCCTTTCAAATTACATATCACTTTTTTATTTTCTAGCAATTATAGCCTTTAAATTGTAACTCTCAAGTGCTTAATAAATACTCACTGCTATAATTTAAATACTAAGTTTATTTTATCTATATAGTACAAAATTTTAATAACTTTCAAAATTATTATATATTACCATACTTCATCAATTTTTTTATCGCAACACATCATATCAAATATAGTCATAATTTATATTCAATTTTTGAATGTATTGATTTTTTTTTTTTTGGTCACAGATGTTTCATCATAACTTTACCATATTTCTACTATGTTACTTAAACTCAGCAAATTCCTCATGCAGGTTAGCTTTTCTCATTTGCTTGTTGATCGTCAACTATTTACTCCTTCCTGCATTTAATTATGCTAGAAATCTTAATATATATATGGCATTAAAATTGATATAATATGATAGGTTATCGTAGATCAAATGTAAAGAAATCAATTAATAAGTAATTCTCGCGATAAAACTTGGCATAGATTGGTTGCAGTGGTTGTTGCCAAGCTTTCCTTGAGCCAAATAGGGAATAGGGATCCCTAGCATTTGCAAATAAAATGTGACTATTGAAAAAAAAAATTCGTAAATTAAATTATTAGTTCCAATATAACTCACACAAAAATTGTACCCCAAAAAAAAATGACGAAGGATTTACGCAAAAAAAAAGCATCCCAAATTTACGTTCCATAATCTGGTGCGCCGGTATTTGCCAACAAGGACGGCTTGTTGACTTTGACTCAAAGGAATTTTCACTACCTCATTTCGAATAATCGGCATGAGATGGTGATTTCCCAATTGCCAGAGCTGATGGTTGCACCAGATTATGCAACTCTAGCCATGAAGCCTATGGGCGCAAAGGTTGCAAGTAGATATTAATTATAGAGAAGAAAAGGCATTGGCTGAGAATGTGAGATGTCCTTCGATTTATTATTTCCAGGCCGAGCTGAGATTGGAGACAAGTAGTATTCTGAATGGAACCTCCAAGTAAATTCTCTGACAGCAGTCTGACGCCCGTGGAAGGAAATTTTTGAGGAAAATTATTTAGGATATCGGGTAGTGAAGAATTAATAAATCCGATAAATCTGATAATTTTTTAGATATTTCAAAGTTCTCCAATTCGGGTTTTGAGAAAACCACAATGACAAATCTTATTTTAAAAAAAAATTACTAGAATACTTATTTTACAACTTATTAAATAATAAAATAAAGCAATGGCTAACTCTTATTTTTAACTCAATTACCAAAGCTACTAACAACATAAAAATATTTTCCAGCACAAAACCCGGTCCTTTATATATCCAACACTTGACGAAGCTTTTTAGCCTCCCATGTCACTAGCATTACTCACATCCAAAAGTGTGTGATACTTTGGATTCGGCTTCCAAGTCTTGGTGGCTCTGTGAGGTTCAACATCTCCTCCCCCTAGGACATTGACCTTGGCTTCAAGGTCAATATCTAGAAACTGTTGCTTAACTTGATCCACTAACTCTCATGTTGCTTCCTCCTCAGGCAACTGACTCCAGTGCACCAAAACTTCCATATTGAATTTACCTGCATGCTTCACAAAATCCTTTAATGCTGCAGGTTGAAGTCCCAAAATTCCATCGTCAGATACAGGAGCTGTTGTACATAGTGGCGTCCCTCAGGCAATTGCAATTTGTACACTGAAACTCCAACTTTTTCTATAATTGGGAAAGGACCATAATAGTTGCTGGCAAGTTTTTAAATAAACTAAATCACCAATATCAAATTGCACATCCCGACAGTGACGATCAGCTTGTTGTTTCATTCGATTTTTGGCCATCTCCAAGTTTTGTTTGAGAAGCTTCAAAAGATCATCTCTACTCATTAATTCCTTATCTACTTCATGCACATTATAGCTCCCGGGTTTATACCTGGAAACACTTGGTGGAGGTCTCCCATATAAGGCCTGAAATGGGGTGAGGCCGATGGCACTGTAGTAAGTCGTATTGTACCAAAATTCTGCCCAAGGAAGATGAGAACTCTATTGCTGAGGGTGCTGACTAACCATGCCCTGAAGGTATTGCTATAAACTCTGATTCACCACCTTAGTTTGCCCATCTATCTCTGGATGATAGGCAGATGACATCTTAAGCTGCGTCTCCTGCAATTTAAAAAACTCCTTCCAAAAGTTGCTGGTGAATACGATATCGCGATCGCTGACTATAGTGAGTGAGACCCCATGAAGTCAAGCGACATGATCTACAAAACTTCTGCCATCTTTTTTACCATAAAGGAATGATTGACCCCAATAAAATGAGCATACTTTGTCAATCGATCTACTACCACCAATATCGAGTTCTTCCCATTAGAATTTGGTAACCCTTCAATGAAGTCTATGGAGATGTCTTCCCATACTTGAGATGGTACTAGAAGCTGCTGCAGAAGGCCGGCAGGTGATCGTGATTCAGACTTATTTGGCTGGCAAGAATCACAAATGCTATATATTTTTTAACACCGTTTTTCATACCATCCCAGCAGAAGTTTTGAGCAAGCCGTTTCCTTGCTTTAAGAACAGCCGAATGCCCTCCGATTTTAGTGTCATGAAATTCCTGTAGTATATGAGTTTTAAGCGAAGACTAGGTGGAATCACGATGCTCCCTTTATAGTGCAGTAACCCATCTCTCCAAACATACTCACAACTCTTTTTTTAATCAACTTCCTTTTGAGATAAAATTGGTTGTACCCACGGGCTTTCTCTACTTTCTTTTTTGAACTCCTCCTAAATAACAAATTCTGGCCGAGAGATTACATGTATAATTGACCCCCCTTCTTTCTTGGATAGAGAATCTACAGTACTATTTTCTTTGCCAGTCCTATATTTAATCTCATATTCATATCCTAACAGTTTAGTAACTCATTTTTGTTGTTCTGGGGTAGTTACTGGTTGCTCCAAAAAATATCGTAGGCTACGTTGATAAGTGAGGATTTGGAATTTCCTCCCCATAAGATATGGTCTCCAACATCAAACAGCCTCTATAATAGCTAACATCTCTTTAGAATAAATTGGCCGCGCTCTTTTTTGAGGTCTTAAGGCTCGACTGAGAAAAGCTATAGGACATCCTTGTTGAGAAAGAACAGCTCCTATTCTTGCATCAAAGGCGTCAGTCTCAATAACAAATATTTCATTAAAGTTTGGGCTAGCCAATACCGGTGTAATAGTCATGGCAGTCTTGAGTGCCTCGAATGCTTCTTCGGCGTTTTATCCCCAATTAAACTATCTTTTTTCAACAGTTGCGTGAGAGGGCTGCAATGGTACCGTAATTTTTCACAAATATTCTATAATACCCAGTAAGTCTTAAGAACCCCCGTAACTCCATCACATTCCTCGATCTCGGCCAATTTCTCATAGCTACAACTTTTTTATGATCCACTTGGACTCTTTTTTTAGAAATAAAATGTCCCAAATACTCAACCTTGGTTTGCCCGAATGAGCACTTGGACTTCTTTAAAAAAAATTATTATTTTTGCAATATTTAGAGCACAACCCGTACATGTTCCAAATGCATCTCCCATGAACAACTGCATATTAGGATATCGTCAAAGAAGACAAGGACAAACTTACATAATATTGGCTTGAATATTGAGTTCTAGATGCTTGGAAGCTTGATGGGGCGTTACAGAATCCAAAAGGCATGACCAAATATTCGTAATGGCCATTATGTGTTCGAAACGCTGTCTTGTGAATATCTTCAAGATGAACACGAATTTGGTGATTCCCGACTCTAAGGTCCAGCTTTATAAAATATTTTGCCCCATGTAACTCGTCAATCATATCATCCACTGTTGGGATAGGGAATCGATCTTTGATTGTAACTTCATTCAATGCCCAATAATCCGTACAAAATCGCCAAGATCCATCCTTTTTTTTCACTAGAAGAACCCGCGAAGAGTAGGAGCTGTGGCTAAGTCGTATGATTCTACTTTTTAGCATTTCGTCCACCTGCCTCTGAATTTCATTTTTTAAAAAATAGACATACCTGTAGAGGTGCACGTTTACTGCTAAACTTTCCTCCTTAAGAGGTATTTTATGGTCTATATCTCGAGCTGGTGGCAGTGAATGTGGCTCATCAAAAAGTGGGCCAAACTGGGACATTACTCTTCTAAAGTCATGAGGAATCTCTTCATGTTTGTCATTATTGTTTAACACTTCCTAAACCACTACAGCAAATAAAATTCCTCCCCCAATCAACTTTTTTTCAAAGGACCGTAAGGAAATTGCTGTGGTATCAAGATTCTTCAACCTATATATCACTTTTGGTTCCCCTTGCCAATTAAATTGCATGGTCAATTTATTCCAATCACATAAAATAGGACCCAACTCCCTCAGCCATTGAACCCCTAACACGACATCCAATCCCTATAAAGGCTGAGAAAATAATGTCACTGTTATACGGACTCGTTGAATGTTCATGCATAACCCCTCATACTTGTCTCGGCACGTTATTTGTCCCTCATCAGCGACTTTCACATTAAACTTCTCAGTGGAGATGATTGATAAACGAAGATGGTGAGCCACTCGGTCGTTGATGAAATTGTGACTTGACCTGCTATCTACCGGTACCGTTACGGAATGTTTTTCGATGTAAGCCCGAAGTTTTAGAGTGCGAGGTCCTTTCTATCCTCAAAGGGCATTCATGGTAATGTTAAAACAATGGCCCTCCTTTCCCTTATTTCCTTCCTGTCTCTCATTTCCTTCTATAGCTGTGACACTTGCTTCTGATTCGTCTTCCCCACTGTCTTCTCCTTTGATCATAAAAAGCTGAGGTCTGTTGCATTTGTGGCCAGATGTGAATCATTCATTACAGTTAAAACAGAGGCCCTTCTTTCTTCTGTGCTGCATCTCTTCCCAAGTTAATCATTTTACCGGGGCTCCTCCAGTTGGCTTCAAAGCCAAAGTGTGCAAAGGTGGAGTGGTGTTTGTCGTCACAAACCGTTACGACCCTATTTTTTCAAATTTCAGCTTCCTTTGCTTTCATCTCCTGGTGAGCTGATCGTCCTTCATTCTTGCTATTCCAATGGAATCCTGTAAAGATTGAGGCCTGGCCATTCTCACTTCATCAGTGATTTCCTCCTTTAAGCCATCAAAAAATATTCCAATCAAAGCCGATTGGGGCCATCCAACGACCCGAGTTGCCAATCTCTTGAATTCCCGTTGGTGATCTCGCAAATTTCCTATTTGTTTGACCTGAGATAATGATTCATTAAAGCATTCGTACCCCGTTGGACCAAATCGCGCTAAGACCTCCCTTTTGAACATTTGCCAGGTAATTATTATCCCTTCATCCTGGTACACTCGTTTAAGCCACTGCCGCCATTTGTTGGTTTCTCCTTACAAGTAAAAGGAAGCTAAGCAAACCCGTCTTTCCTGTATGGCATCTTGAAACTCAAAGTACTGCCCTACAGGCTTAACCATTCTGTCGGATCGTCCCCAAAAAACCTTGAAAAATCCAATTTGAAGAAGCGATTGTGTGGATGGGCCCCTCCTCTCGAGTAGCCATTCCTTGTAACGAGGATGACGCCAAATCCCTTAGATTCAGTTGTGGTTTTTCCTGTGTCAATCGTAATCCAGTAAGGGCATCCAATACCTCTTTCAACCTTCCTTCCATTCCGTTTATCTAGAGCCGCGTTTCTCTTGTTTCAATCACTTATCACTGCATGACTTCACACATTTCTTGAAGCTCCATTTCCATTCGATCGAGTCGTTCTTTGTTGGTGCCCATGACAAAGCCTGGCTCTAATAGCAAATATGTTAGAACTCAATGTAAAATAGAAGAAGATTCTTATCTCGACTACAAGAATTAATAAATACGATAATTCTTTAGATATTTCAGAGTTCTCCAATTCGGGTTTGGAGAAAACCACAATGAAAAATCTTATTTTCAAAAAAAAAAAACTACGGGACTACTTGTTTTACAACTTATTAAATAATGGAACAAAGCAATGACTAACTCCTGTTTTAACTCAATTATCGAAGCTATTAACAACATAAAAATATTTTCCAGCACCAGACCCAGTCCTTTATATATCCAACACTTGACCAAGCTTTTTAGCCTCCCACGTCACTGGCATTGCTTACTTCCAAAAGTGCCAGATACTTTGGATTGGGCTTCCAAGCCCTAGTGGTTCTGCGAGGTTCAACAACTTGGTTAAATAAAAAAGTAATGTTGATAATGATGATGATCAAAGTGATCAAGCTGAAAGAGCCAACTTCTCTTATAAAGTGAATGCAAGAGATGACATGGTACAAATATGGTATGAATTGTTGAGAATTAGGAGACATGATTAATGGATACCCACTAATTTAGTTTCGTTGCCCTTTAACTCTTGTTAATAATAATAAAAAAAGTTAGAGAAAAAGGGAAATTGAAACCTATAAATAGAAACTTCATTTTCCTTCTTCAACATCTCATTTTCTTTTTATCTTTAATTCATTTCTTCTCTTGAGAATGAGAAGTAGAAAATATTTAGAGCTTAAATTGTAAAGCCTCTAAGAGTTTAATAATTTGAGTGATTGGGTGTATTGGATTTTAATTAGTGCGTTAAAATAATTCAATACTTATATTCCTCATTTTAATAGTAAAATTTTATATTTTTGTCTTAGCCTGTAGATGTAGGCTAGTAGCCAAACTATGTAAACTTTGGTATCTTGTGTGATTACTATTTCTCATTTTTATTTTTGGAGTGATTACTTCGTTTGATGAGAAATAAAAAGGAATCAAGTCAAGCAGCGACTACTTTCAAAAAGAAAGTGTGATTACTACTTCTTTTTCATTCAAAATTTTTATTTTTGATAAAAGTAAAGAAGAACTCATCTTCTTTCTTTTTTGATTACCTTCCTCAGCGTATGTATAAAATCCATTCGATTTCTAAAAAGGATTACTAATCCTTAACTTTTCGAGGAATCCTTCATCAGTGGTTGTGAATGACTGATTTTTCTCAATCTTTTCGACCTTGGTTCCGTAGGAGCAAGTCAGAAAGATTGAGAAATAGAACCATCTGATTTGATTCGTTCAGGGTACTGTTTAAAAATATGTTATTGTATATAATACCATTCACGTATATGGTATTATTCACATAAAACAGTGGGAGTAATCTAAGAATTTTACCATGCAATGTAGGCATTAATGGTGTAATTGGAGCAACTATATGGTTTTGTACATATCTAAGAAAGTTTTGGCATAAAAGCAATAATAATCTAAAGAGTTTGAGTTTTAAGTGGGATCATTGTGACCCTTTTAATTTTTTTTGAAACCTTTATAATATGCATTTTCATATATACAGCCACTCACAACTATTCATGGTATTACATTAGCTTCTGTACATTATTTATAAAAAAAAGAGTAGTAAAGTTTGAAATTTAAAAGCTTAATGGAAGCAATTTCTCATCATGGAAAATGAAGATGCAGATAATCTTGAACAAAAATAATTGTTTAGAAGTAATTAGGGAAAGGCCTAAGGAAATCATTGATGACAAATAGAATGAGATGGATGACAGCACAATTATTGATCTACACTACAATAAGGAGTATTTGGGATATTGTCACAAAAATATACAAAGCCAATTTTTTACACGATAAGGTCTTTTTGAAGGGGAGACTTCACACTTTTTGAATGTCAGAAACCACATCAATTACTGTCTATCAACCTTTTAAAATCTATAATTTCACAACGTAAAATGTCAAGTTATAAAATAAAGGAAACTAATTGTGTGAAACTTCTATTTTAAAATTAACCTGACTTATATGATCAACTTATTACTAACTTGAAAAATAATATCTTAATAGAGTATCTAGTCTTTAATGATGTTGCAACCTCTATATTAAAGGAAGAAAGTAAGTGCAAGAACAAAGAAAATAGGTAATAAGTTTGCAATAATTGAAAGTGCTATAAATAATGAGAGAGAAATCAATGGAAAATACATCGAGTAGGAGTCACAGTCATGATAGATCAAAGTCAATAAGTAAAAAAAAAAAAAAATTAGGTGCTATAAATGTGGTAAAATAAGGTATGTGAAGAAAGAATATTGAGAGACCAGAAGAGAAAAGAGACTAAAGACCAGTTATCAAATGCTTAGAGATGTGTAATAAGTATTTCAAATGAATATAACATTTTATATAACAAAAAAGTAATAGGTACAGAAAACAAAAAATGACTATCTAATATCTGACTTACAAACTCAAGAGCCACCTGGCACATGATATCTCAAAAAGAATTATTAAAAAAATATGAACCTATCTTAGAAGAATCTATAAAAATCTGTGATGATCATGCCTTAGAGATCGTTATTGTTGGTACTATTAAAATAAAAATACTTAATGGTATAATTTATATAATTCATGAGATATTATATGTCAAAAGCCTAAAGAAAAATTTATTGACTTTTAGATAAATATATAGTTTTGGCTATAAAACTCATATAGAAAATGGGATCATTAAGATTGTCAAAGGTGTGCTTGTCTTCATGAAAGTGGAAAAGCTCAATGCTAATTTATTCATGCTTAAAGAGGAAGCCCTACAAGAACTTAATGTATACGTCACGTTAAATAGAGGAGAGGTAACAATGTTGTGACATCTTAAACTTGGTCACATTCCCAAATATGATTTAAAGATTCACTCTAAGTGAAAGTTGCTTCCAAGATTAAATCAGTGAACTTATCATTTTGTAAATTTTGTGTTATAAGTAGCACAAATTGATGTTTAAAAGATTTGACATTAAATGTAAATACATTCTAGACTTGGTCCATTCTGTATATCTTAGAAAGTGTAACATACTTAGTGACTTTTATTGATTATTATTTCAGGAAATGTTAGATGTATCTAATCAAGAAAAATTCAAATACATTTCTAGTGTTTAAAGAAAATAAAGCAAGGGTAGAACTTAAATATCCAAAAAAGATCAAGTAATTGAGGATAGATAATAGTGGATGATATATAGACACTAAGTTTCTTGTACATTATAAGAAAAAGGTCTTTAGAGAGAGTTTACGGTGACATATACTCCTCAATAAAATGGAATGACAAAGCAGATGAATAAAACTTCTACAGGGAAAATAGGGGCCATGTTGAAGATTGTTAGCTTATCAAACTCATTTTAGGCAGAAGTAAGCAAACTGCTTATTATATGGTAAATCACTAGCCATCTATAGTAATTGAGTTGAAGACTCCTATGAAAATGTAGAATAGAAAGCCAGTTGATCATTCTTATTTGTACATATATAGATGTCCTGTGTTCATGGTGCACAATGTCCATGAAAGAATAATGCTACATAAAAAATCTAATATATATGTTTTCTTGGAATATGCTAATGGACTAAAAGAGTATTGTTTGTGAGAACCCATTACCCATAATTTAAGGTCTAAAATTCGTCAGTCAATTTATGAAAGACGATCACCAATATGGCTTTAGGAGTATGTTATAAAATGAATGTTGTATACTATTTTCTAATAAAAGATGGAGAGTCATCAACTTTCTATGAAGTTTTAGGTAGTTTAAATGCCACTTTATGGATGACAGTAACATAGGAAAAAATTGAAATTTTACCAAAAATAAGACTTGAAAACTTGTACAATTTTAACATAGAAGAAAAGTCATTAAAAATAAATGGGTCTACAAATATAATGGTAATGATTATATGGATTGGTATTGTGCAAGATTGATGGTGAAATATGATGATCAGAAAGAAGACATTAACTATAATGAGATTTTTTTTCCAAATATTTAACTTTCAACTATCAGAATAGTCCTAACCGCGTATGCTATATGTAACCTACATCTATAGTATTGTATGTACTACAAAACTTTTGACGATAATAATTTCAACATTTTATTGTTGTATTCAGATGGGATAGAACCTTGATAAAAGAAAATCCACTGCTGGCTATATGTTTACTTTTGCAAAGGGAGTGATAATCTAAGTTTTTAAACTACAGACTATTGTAACTTTATTTATAACAACAGCATAATACATGACAATTATATAAGTTTACAAAGAAGTTGTTTAGATACAAAGGTTATTTGAGGAGTTAGGACACAAACAAGAGAAAATTCTTGTATTTTGTGACAGTTAAAGTATCTTATATATTGCAAGAAATCCAATCTTTCACTATAAGACAAAGCACATAGGAGTATAGTATTATTTCATTTAAGAAGTAATAGAGGATAAAAGTTTAGATTTTTACATAATCTATACCAAGAAGAACCAAGTAGATGTTTTGACCAAACAATTAATAAGAAATATAATGATAACAAAGAAGAATAGAGTGTTGAGACATGATTAGTTCTCAATCAAGTCTACGAGATTTGTTGAGAATGTGGGAGACATGGCTAATAGATGCTCACTAACTTACTTTTGGCACCCATTAAATATTGTTAATAATAATAATAATAATAATAATTAGAGAAAGGAGTAAATTGAATCCTATAAATAGAGGCTTCATTTCCCCTCTTCAAAATCTCATCTTCATTCTTTCTTCAATTCATTTTTTTTCTTCAAAGTGAAAAGCTAAGAGTTTTGAGAGCTTTAACTGCAAAACCTCTAAGAGTTTAGTGATTTGAGTGATTAGGTGTATTGGGTTTTGTGTAATAAGCTAAAATACTTTAATCATTATAATCTTTATTTCATTATTAAAATTTTATCCTTCTATCTTTATTTATGAATGTAAACTAATAGATGAACCATGTAAATTTTAGTGTCCCTATCTAATTTTTTTATTTTATTTCAGTTGTATGTCTGCTTCACCCATCAATTTTCTAACATAAAACTAGCTAATTATTGTCCTTTTGTCATTCATAAACTTTTTTTTTCTGCCAATGGAATAAGAATTCTATTAGTAATAAAACTTCTCTTGAAAAAGGGATTTACGCTGATGCTTAATGTATATAATTGATCATCTTTAGGCATCAATTAATATTGAAGTGCTGATATCCTTGCGAATCTAGGTATTCATTGTATTGATTTTAGTTGGTTAACTTGAGATTCAAAATTTTATTAACAAGAGGCATAGAGTAATAATACAGAGCTTAATTAGGTTGCTGACCTACGTAATGAAAATGTATATCTTTATGTGCAAACTGAGATGGAAATGCTCGTGATGAATTTTTTTCCCCTTTTGATTCATCACTCCTATCTCCTAAAATTTGATGAATTCGGATCGTCAACCAAAGAATTAAATTTGTTTCAAAATAAAATTGCCAATTAATTATGGACAGAGTTGAATATAAATATGCACACGGACCTAATTCTTATTCAAAAGTTAATTCAAAAATTAAGGATTGCTTTAAACATATTATTATTAAGCTCCATTTGATATATCATTTAGAATATAGTTTATTCGAGCAGATTTTTACTTTGAAAATTTTATTTACTTGAATGTCAATGATATTGAAAATTATAATTTACATTTTATTGATTCAATGGATTTCTGTTAAGTATTGGTAAAACAAAAAAAGAAGTCAGAGTCATTGAACAAATGACACTTCTTCCATGAACTTAGAAAACAATTTAAGTTGATGAGATACCAAAATAAATATAATAAAGTTATACTAGTATAAAAGGAAATTGGTTAGAAGCGAGATCTAGCGTGTCAATTTAAAAATGATAAAATAACTCTATAAAAAATAATAAAATAATCGATGTATATGTAGGTACCAGCTGAAAGAAGAATTCTTAAAGGAGAACCAAGGAACTCAATTTAAGGTGCGTTTGTGGTAGCTGCAGCTAATCTCTATCCTTTATGCTAGGGAATATTCTCCTAGAATATAGCATGGGACGCTTAACCGAGACCATCGAACACATGCCTTTTGAGTATACGGGATTGAACCCTAGGTTCAATAAAATTTTTAACACAGCTAATTTTTAACACAAGAGCCACCACAAGCAATCGAAAAAAATATATATATATTTTGGGTTTCTAATCAGTTCCCCTTTTATAAATTTATAAGCCTATAATTCAAGCTTTAATTTTAAGAATTTTAAAGCCTACACTTTCATTAAAAATAGTATTAGCCACCGTCCAAAACATTTTTTATTCCCAAAAAAAAGAATAATTCTTTCAATTTCTACATCAATAGTAAAGAGAATATTTCAACAACGAAATTCATCAAAAATCATCTCTAAAATGGGATAGCATGAATGATCGTTTGACTGTTTATAAAGAAAAAATGTCCATTTTATAGTATTGATCATTAATCTACAGTATATATAGCATCAAGAACAATTATAAATAAATTAATAAATATTTTATATTTTCAAATTTTTAAATTTTACTATTATTAAATTTAATTCTCAATAATTTTTTTTTTAATCTGCCCCACGTACAACCATACTACTTTCGTTATAACAGCATTACTGAGGCATTAACTAAGGCTTACAAGGATTTCGACCACGTCATGCAAGTGGTCGATGTTGATGACAATCTTATTGGAGTTACTCCTAAGGCTAGCACTTCCAGGCATACGCCCATATTAAAGGCATTAATTTCGACTAGCCTCGTGTCATTCAGCATGTCCTTGCCTATCCCAGTATGATTTATATTCATAATCCCATTGTTAAATAATAAAAAAATTAATATATATTATTAAGAGAGTGTCAAAACTAATTGGAAAAAGAGAATTATTATTGTTGTTATAAGAAATTAGACGAAATTTCTTTCATATTTTAAAGTAGGTTCAAACGCCCTAAAATAACAACATTGTTAATTTATATATTATTTTACTATTGTATCCCTAATAACAATTGGTGACCACTGGAGTACCCACATAAATTGTAGTATTATATAAAGAGGAGACAAAAATAATATGCTCATAAATAAATTAAATCTCTCTGTTCTTAGATCAATCTCGAATATCTATCCTTACTGGGGTGACCACATAAACCATATCCTCTAGCTGAGTAACCGAACAGCAGCGGGAGCTTCATTGAGACATTTATTCCAACATTAGGAAAGGATAAGGTTCATATTCTTTGCTAATAACAACATCATATCTTCTGTCTCAGACTAAGGATTGGGGGAAAGGTATAATTTAATCCTCTTGAACCGTAAAAGATTTTTTTAAAAAAAATTGTACTTCTAGTTTTTTTTTTTCTTTCACATGTACTTTTTTATCTTAAAAAAGAAGAAATGCAATCTTGGTCTTCGTTGAAAGTATGAAGCGTTTCTTTCTATATTTTATTTTTTTATCTTCAATCAAAAGCATCCATAAGGAAAATGAAATTTAAATTTTTGTTAATTTCCATATAAATTTTTGTTAATTTTTGCTAATTACATAATGTTGTATCTTACAATAATTTAAAAGTTGCACCAATTAATGTAGTTTAATTATCAAATACTTCTAGGTTATTGAATACAACTCCTGAATTGCTGTAAGTTATAATTTTATATGAACAGACAAAAAAACTCAGCTGCTAATGTATGTTAGAGTATATGTATATGTATACGTATACATATATGTATATGTATATGTATATGTATATGTATGTATGTATTCATTTGTATCTATGTAAAGGAAAAGAGAAGAAATTAATTGTTGATATGAAAGAATGAAACTGACCTCTTTCTTTGGTTTCAAAGTGAAAAAGAAAATCACAATAATTCAAGAAATTAATCAATATCTTTTCTACTAAGGAAATTGACAGTCATGGACTCCTTTTTATCACTTTTCCAATTTCTAAATTGCATCCCGTGGACTATTTGGCCAGCTGCTATACTACAAACATTTCTAAACTAGTTAATTCATTTCATTTATGGAGTAATACTTGCGTTACTGCCGTCGAAATCAACTCACAATTACTAGAACAAATGCGTTGAAATATTAAATTGTAACTTTTTCATTATGTAAAAGGAAAAATCTTAATTGCAATGCATTTGTTAAAAATGATGATAATTTTTTTTTGAAAATTTCTATAACGCAGTAATGAAAAATATAGTATCAATACCGTGATACACATAAATATTACAAATTACAAATAAAAATAATAAATGTAACTAGTAAATTCATACAAGATTATTAATTACTTAAAAAATTAACATTACTCATTAATTAAATAAAAAATTATACCAAAAAATATAAAATAAGTTTTATTGAATTGGTTACCATAAATTCTATATTTACTCTAGGACATTTTTATACTTTTTTTCCCTCATGTTCTAGAATGATATCTATTTCTTACGCATTTTAATTATAAGCAATTATTTATCTCGATGTGAATCAAATAAAAATAAAATAAAATAAACTAATTCTTATATTATTAGATACATATATGATATATCAATAAAATTAGATCGAATTTTGAGTTTTATACATACTTTATCTAGTTTCATCTTACAACAACTATGAAAGATATTAAAATAATATTTTTTTAAAATCTTATTTTGAGCATAAATTTCATCCTTAATAAAACAACACATGTATTACATAAATACAAAACTAACATTATTCAATTTAATTAAAAAATTAATAAATATATAAGGTAATAAGCATTATAATGATTTTTTATTTTACAGTTGTGAATTTTTCTTATAGTAATCATTATATTAATTTACTTAGTTTACCTTTTATTTACAAGTCTTAGACATAATCTACAAATTTATATTTTATTTTGTACTTAATGTTAATTTACTTGTTTTATATAATATTTATAAGTTTTTATTTTATTTACCAGTAATACATTAGTTTACTAGTTTTATAATAATTTACTTATTTTTCCTTTTTTTTATAGTCTTATGTTTCATTTTTTAAGTTTATGTTTTATTTTACAATTAGTGTTGATATACTAGTCTTTTGTTATATTTGTAAGTTTTGATTTTGTTTACCAGTAATATATTAATTTACTGTTTTACCTTCCATTTGTAGGTCTTATGTTCTATTTCTAAAATTTATATTTTATTTTGCATTTAGTGTTGATTTATGAGTTTTATATTATATTTGCAAGTTCATGTTTAATTACTAATAATACATCAATTTAATAGTTTTATTTTAATTTATTCGTTTTACCTTCTATTTACAAGTCTTATATTTAATTTCTAAAATTTATGTTTTATTATACAATTAAGATGCTGATTTATAACTTTTATATTGGATTTATAAGTTTTTGTTTTGTTTACTAATAGCACATCAATTGACTAGTTTTATATTAATTTACTTATTTTATTTTTTTTTTACTAATCCTATTTTTAATTTTTAAAATTATGTTTTATTTTACGTTTAATATTGGTTTTACAAGTTTTATGTTATATTTGCAAGTTTTTGTTTTATTTTCTAATAATATATCAATTTACTAGTTTTATATTAATTTACTCATTTTACCTTCTATTTAAAAGTCTTATATTTAATTTTTAAAATTTATATTTTATTTTATAGTTAATGTTGACTTATAAGTTTTATGTTAAATTTATAAGTTTTTGTTTTGTTTACTAATAATACATCAACCAATTAGTTTTATATCAATTTATTTATTTTACTTTCTATTTACAAATCTTATGTTTAATTTCTAAAATTTGTGTTTTATTTTTTACTTAATGTTGAGTTTTATGTTATATTTGCAAGTTCTTATTTTATTTACTAATAATATATCAATTTGTTAGTTTTATAGTAATTTACTTATTTTACTTTATATTTATAAGTTTTATATTTAATTTCTAAAATTTATATTTTATTTTACAATTAATATTGATTTATAAATTTTATATTTTATTTATATAATTTATGTTTAATTGCGGTATTGATGTTGTAACTTTAATCACCATATCATAAAATGACTCTTTTTTTATATAATTCATTTCACTTATGGAGGAGTATTAATATTTGCGTTGCTCTCGTCAAAATCAACTTGCAATTACTAGAACAAATGCGTTGCAGTATTAAGTTGTAACTATTTTCATTATGTAAATGAAAAAATCTTAATTGCAACGCATTTGTTAAAAATAATGGTAAACATATTTTTTGTACAAATAATGATACACAAACTAACATCACATATTATATTGACATGACTAATAACTCGATTATAAACTATTTTTTGTATAACCTAATATATTAATCATATCATAATTAATTGAATGAAAATAAAAAAAATAAATCATTTGGATAATATGACATTTTTAGTTGTGTGAATGTATCATTGTTTTATTAAATCATGTTCAATGACCACCCCCACTTAAATCCCAAGAGAGTTGGGGAATAAAAATCAATTCAAAAATTTCTCGTCCTTGTCTTTTAATAGTTTATTTTAAAAAAACATATTTTTCAATATGTCTAAGAAAAAAGACAATGAGTAATAATATATGCAACACAACAGGTGACAATCTTGAAAAACTGCCCATCAATATGTAGACAATATTGCTTGTAACTCTTTCATAAAATTAAATTCAACAATAGGGGTGTAGCTATATAAGTGCTTACATTAATGCCCAAAAATTTAAGATAATATTAGAATCACATAATTATGACACATAATTTGTATGTCAATTGATAAGTCTATCATTATTAATTGACATACATATGCTGACCTTATTTTTCATTAGGGATGTTCAAAATCTAATCTGATCTGATTAAAACTATCTGAACTGTTATAAATTAGATCCGTAGATATTCAATCTGTGAAATGGGTGGATTAGATTGGATCTACAAAAATTCGTCAATCCACAAAAGAATAAAAAAATATTTATTTAATTAAAAAATTAAACTAGTAAAGATGACATTAGTACTTAGTAAATAGGTTAAAATATAATTATATTAACAATATATTATATCTTATCTGATAATAATATAATATAAAAATAATTAAATAAATAAATATAACTTCTTCAATAGTTGATATTCATGTAGTGATCTAAATAAATGAGATCTTTTCTTTTTGGTATGTTATATTTTAAAACTTTGATTGTACTTCCTGATTTATGTAAATAATTAATTTATTTAAATCTCAGTTAATTTTGAATTTTATCAGTAGTAAAGTTATTTTTATATTAATTTTTATTTAATTAATTTGTAGATTTAACAAAATTAAAAAATTTTAGTCCATAAAAAATCTAGAAAATAGTAGATTAGATATGGATTAAATCAAATCTACATTCGATCCGTAAACGTATGGATTAGATTTGGCTTGAGTTTCACCAATCCGCGGATTGGATTAGACTAAAAATTTATAATTTGTGAAATCATAGATCGGATAGATATTAATGTCTAATTAATAAAAGCTTATCCTCTAACACTACTATTTTTCATCGTTAGTATGATAATACCACCACTTATCAAATACCACCACTTATCAAATAATGACATGTTATATACTATATCATTTGGAATACAAATAATTGCAATACCAATTATGCATTTTAACTACGTATGTATAACATCTATATGTATATATAGAGGTCATCCTTATTTTAACAAAGTGAGCATGCTACCGATAGATAAAAAAGATACTGAATTTAGTAAACTTACAAAAAAAAAAAAGAGCATAGATGAACATATTAAAATATATATTTCTTTTATATCTTAGTGACATCTTCATTATAGAAGGACTACATACATGTGTGTTTTTGTGTGTGTGTGTGTTTTCTTATAACTTACAAAGTAAGAATAATGTAAACATATGCCACTTGGGCTTTAGCCCTACAGTGAACCCTTAACTTGGGCTTTAGCCCTGCAGTGAACCCTTACTCTTAAAGTTAAGAAGGACTTTGAGGGTAGAGGTTCAAGTCTCTATAGATTCAATCTTCTTCAATTAAACAAATTTAATTGTGTTGAGTTAATTTACAAGTCTTTCTTCCTTGCGAAATACGAGTGGAGTAGAGACGTCTCTTATCTTGAGAGTCATATATCTGGGCATGTATTTCATAGAATTAATGTAATAATATAAATCCCAATTAGATATATCAGATTGTAAATATTAGTGTAATACCTACTTTAATAGCAGTTGTAAATATTTATGTAATACAATAATCTAATATATAATCAGTATTCAAAACAATATATACATGTAATTTTTTTTTTTTTGGGTATTGTGATGATACTATTGAGAAGCTTTTGCCAATGCTTAGGAAGTAGCAATATAATTAACCATACATTTACATTCTCTAATGATTTCTTTTTTAATTAAGGAGAAAAAACCTTTTAGCTAATTTAATTATATATGTTGTGCTCTGATGCCACTTGTGCTATGGAAACATCATTTTTCATGGTTTAATATCAGTTATGTGCAAATGCAGAATAAGTATGCACCAAATACAATAAAGTCTATGTCCATGGAGACAAAAGAGTATAATTGTTTTACTAATAAATAATAGAGTATAAATATGACTAATAAAACTTCACTTCCTAAATATCTAAATACACTCAAAACTCTCATATACTCTTAAAAGAAATAATTTGTCTAAGACAAATAATCTATTACATCTCCATAAATATTACTGAACCCAAGGAAATACTTTCCTAAATTTTCTAAGAGCTTAGTTACAAAAGCTCTCTCTGTGTTTTTTCAAAGAACTCATCACCTAAGCTCTCTATATTTTACATTTTTAGGGATGCTTTACAAATAAGAATTGCTTCTTTATTTATAGCTAAAGCTTACCATGTGAATGCATGTAATATTTTTCAAAAATCTTGGCCGCCTTTCATATTTTTAAATTTTTATGCTAACTTTTTCAAATTGAATGCTTTTTAGATGTAGGTTTTATAGATTACAAGTATATTACTCTCTATCAACATGCAATACTCTAATCTTGCTATCAGATTAAGCCTCCACCAATTTCTTTCATTTTACAAACATCTTTAGAACAGTATCTTATACTGATATGGTGTACACTAACATACGTCTAGATAAACAAATGAAACTCAATAATGGTTACCAACAATTCGTGTCGTCTTGGTTGTTACCCATATATTGCTATGTGAACATTCACGAATCCCATAAATATCGTGATTACCCATGCCAACCTTGACGCTTGTTTTCTTGCCTATCAAATAATGATTTAGACCTCTAATTTTATAGGTTCTAGTATCCCATAAATAATCTATACTTCATTTCGGTTTGCAAAGACTTTTCTCATGCATATTCCTAATAGTGCATGCTCTGCCTTGGTGGTCTCATTGTTCACCAAAAATTGCTCACATCATCACTTGTACTTCCTTTTTAATAATACGAGTTGTAATGTTTTTACAAATATCCATAGCCATATGTATGAACTTTATTGTGTCATTTTTTATAATAACCCTATAGCTTTAGCATCTAAAGAACCCATTAGAATTATATGCTTCTTTATAGTAGAAACACATCTAACTCCTTTTAATTTTCTAACCACTTCATTGAACATCTTCACCTGAACTGTTTCTATACCTATTTTGTAATAAGGTTAACCACTTTTCTTCACAATAATACTAGATTCCATATCACAAAAATTTACAAAAAAATTTCTAGAGGAACACAAATGATAAGTGCTCCAGTGTCAAGTATTGATGTATTCAAACTTACCACATATGTTATAGGCGTAATACTCAATGAATAGTTAGTTTCACATGCCATTTTTTGTGTGAGTGGTTTATTTTTATCATTCTTCTAAGCCTTTGGGCAATCTTTTTTCTAATGACTCCTTTTATAACAAAAGGTGCAATCATCTTGGGCTATTTTGCTCCTCAATTTAATTCAAGAATTTTTTCCACCATGCTTCATCCCTTTTTTTCTTCATCATCTATTCTCTACCCATTAAAGTTTTAGACAATGCTTATTTGAAATATTTATTATTATTCCAAATCTCTAAATTGGTCAATGTTATACCATCGTCTCTGAAGACAATCATGCTCTTTCACACAATAATATAGTCATGAAGTGGTTGTATTCTTTCGGAAGTAAGTGCAAAAGAATTTTGGCCTTGACTTTATCCTTGATCACTTAATTAAGATTCTTCAAATAACCTTGATACTTGCACACGCATTGGCATCTTAGTCTTCATTTGAAAACCATACACTTGGTTCACTATATAAATGCAACTTTCTTGCATGCATTTGCTTTTTTTAAACAAGCAAGAATTGATCTAATTAGCCTTCTCATTCACGCGATCCCAAAATGTCTTCATTACTCTTTTTTCTAATAAAGCACTTGCTTCTCTTAAGTTGAAATGTTTCCGTGTAGTGTGTTAGTTAATTTTCTTTTATAAAAATAAGATGGGCAACGTCCAAAGACAGTTGGCTCATCTCTCAATTTTTTAATTTGATTTTAACAAAAAATGTTAATTGTGGTAGTATAACAGAATTTTAGTTCAAATATTAATGTTGTTTACTTTTTATTTAACGCAATATTAAATTTTCAATAAGTTACATAAAAATGCCACAATGAGCATTGGTCTAGTAAGGCTTACGGTTTCCTCAAAAATTAGGTTATAGTTCGAAATCTCTTTAGTCGGACTAAATTTTTGAACTAATTTTCTGATCTGGTGGGAGTCAATCCTCGTCATATATTTTTTTTAATAGATTGTGTCGTTAGGGTGGTTTCAATGTGTTTAAATAAATTTTTATATTGATTGAAAATCTTTTTGCCAATGCTCGGGAGTTTGGAAGCAGCTATGAGGTATACGTATAATTAGATAACAAATGCGATCGAAAACTATAGACTACATAGGACTAGACAGCAATTGAATTAGATGGCTGCATAGCAACTGCTTACGCCTAAAATATGGGTGGCCATTCTTTCTCCTTTATCAAATCACATTCACTAGTGCCGCCACTTAATTTTTCAATGTGTTTCTGTGGAGGACCCCTCGCTGTCTCAGCCATACTACCATAGGCTCTGAAAAAGTTGGAATAAGAGACTTAGTGGATTTAGAGTGAAAAAACAGCACTTTAAACGATGCTATAAATCATGACGGTACAGAATGACGTATGAACAATAGTTATGAATAGAATCATATAAATAGTAATTTGAGAAAAATGAATTTCAAGATAATTAATTTTTTACGATTTTAATTTGCCAACACAATTTAAAATAAATTTAATTAAATTCTTAACAACATGGTTCAGTGAATTATGTCTACCACAAATCTTGAAAGTAGCTCTCTCCAACCGTTGATCCTACCCACCACTCCATTTGCACTTTTGCATCAATACCGTAGAAAACGCATGGTTCACATGCTTCCCTTGTTAGTTTTACATGAACAAGTCTTTATATATAACTCCCTGGCAAAACAAGGAACCCGGCAAAGTGTAGAAGAATTCAAGAAACCTAAAATGGATTCTATGGTTAATGGAGAGAGAGACCCAAGCTTTGCACATGCCAATCAATTGGCGGCGGGTACAGTGCTACCCATGGCCTTGCAAGCGGTGTACGATCTAGGCACTTTCGAGATCATAGACAAAGCTGGTCCCAGTGCAAAGCTCTCTGCTGCAGATATCGCAGCCCAGTTGCCCGCCAACAACAAAGATGCACCCATGATGCTGGATCGAGTCCTCAGGCTTCTGGCTAGCTACAACGTTGTTGAATGCTCAATTGATGCTTCTGGTGCCCACAGACTATATGGTTTGAATTCTGTCTCCAAATACTATGTGCCTAACAAAGATGGCGTCTCATTAGGCCCCGTAATACTCATAATTCAAGACAAGGTCTTTCTAGAGAGCTGGTAATTAATTAATTAATTTCTAGTACTCTCTGTTTCTTAGTAAATGATCAATTAGATCATGCTTGCATAGAGCTTATATGTATACGATGCATGATTAATTGTTTTTCCGGAATTTATATAGGTCCCAACTCAAAGATGCTATTCTTGAAGGAGGAATTCCATTTAATCGAGCCCATGGAATGCAAACCTTTGAGTACGCAAGATTGGACTCTAGGTTCAGTAAACTTCTTAACACAGCATTGTCTAACCATACCTCTCTGGTTATGAGCAACCTTCTTGAATCTTACAAGGGCTTCGACAACATCAAGCAACTGGTCGATGTTGGCGGCAATCTCGGCGCTGCTCTTCAAGCCATCACTTCCAAGTACTCCCATATTAAGGGCATCAATTTCAACCAGCCTCATGTTATTGAGCATGCCCGCCCACATCCATGTATGATTATTAAAATCTCTTTCTTAAGTGAAGAAATACACACACACACGAGTGCTTGTCGGGCATTACTAACAATTTTTTTTTTTTTTTTTGCTTTAATAAAGTACTGGAACTTTCATTGAAAAAGACTTTCTCAAGCAAAGAGTTAACAAAACACAAAAAAAAAAAAAAAACACATATATGAACACATTAGAGACTTTTTTTTTTCATTAGTGTATTAAAATTTGTGTTTTTTATATTTTTCTGGCATTCTCAATTTAACAAAATGAGCACATCCTTGCTAGATAATAATTATATATATATATAACTCAATATCTTGGACATTGTTGAAATATGAAAAAGCTATTAAACTATATGGTTTAACAGTATAATGAACTATTAAACCATGAGACTTGGTAATTTTTTTGGATTTTAACAAAATCCAATATTCTAGATTAGATCATATTAGGTTTCCTTTACTTTATTAAAGGGATAAATTACAAGACAACACATTACACTGGAATGTATTTTTTTTTCCTCCAAAAGATTCCATAATTTAATAAAGTGTGGACATATGTAAATGAGTGTGTTAGGTGTAGGTTTAAAAAATATATTTTTAGAAACAAATTTTTGACAATTAATTAGAGTCCATTCCAAGGATTAATTTTAAAGCTGATGTGTAATTTTGTTATTTTAAAAATTAATTAATTCGCATAGGTGCCATATTATTAAATTTAATAGTAAACTTAAAATGTCTGTCTCACCTTTATATTACCCTTTATTCTCTAAATTACCAGTGAAGTAAAGAAAACAACAAAGTAGCCGTAAAAGAAGGTATTATCTAGATACATTTTGTTCATTAAACCAAATGTAAATATTGGGAAAAAAATTGGGACTTGTTTTCACCCTTTTTTTTAGTTAGGAAATATGTCTTATTTTTTAATAAGAAATTCTTAAGATTATTTCATGTTTAGTAGGATTCCTATTTAAGGGACAAGAGAAGGAATACTTTTCATATAAGAAATAATCACTATGTATAGGGAGGTTGTTGATAAAATATAGTAATCAATTAAATACAAGTAGATAGTTTCTAGTATGAGAGAAACTATAGGTCTATTGAGAGATTGGGTATTATTAAAATTTTAGGTGTGAGGAAAAATGTTAGAGTGATTGTAATAATTTTTGATATAGTAATCATTTTCTCATCATCCTTGGTGGATGTGATTTTTCGTTAGTACATGAGTTTTCCACATTCTTGTGTTGTATGAGTGGTTTTATTCTCCACGTATTTTTTGTTTATTATTTGTTTGATATTTTTGCTTTTAAGATCTTAGATGAGACTAAAATTCCCTAACAAGTGGTATCAGAACTACAGATTGTTCTGCAAAGCAATTATGTCTACAAATAAATTTTTAAATCTCATGAGAATTCAAGTTGAAAATTTTGATCGAAAAATTAATTTTATCTTATGACAAATTCAAGTCAAGGATGTATTGATTCAATCTAAGTTACACAAGTCTTTGAAAGGTAAATTATCCCTTGCTTTCAACAATGACTTTGGAAAATCTATTATGAGGATGACGATTTGGAAGATTTGGATGAAAGAGCTATAAGTGCTATATGATTATGCTTAGCAAAGAATGTTCTTGCGAATGTGGGAAAAATTCCCTCGGCAAAAAGAATTTTGGGAGAGACTATAAAATTTGTATCAAACAAAGAGCATCTTTAATTGTTTGTACTTTAAAAAATAGTTTCACATGCTAAGAATAGTTGAAGGTATAAAAATTTCTACTCATCTTATTATTTTAAATGGCATCGCAACAAAACTAGAAGTACTTGGAGTTAAAATTGAAAATGAGGACAAGGAGATTAGGATATTGTAGTCTCTTTCAACTTCTTACAAGCATTTATTGCTTGCTTTTTTATGTAAGAAAAAGACTGTAGATATAAAAAAAGTTACTAGTACTCTACTTTTAAAAAAAAGAAGGCTAAGTGGTAGAAGTAATGACCTTCTAATGATTCGATACTGATAGTTGGTAATTGAAAGAAAAATACCTCCAAGAAAAAAGGAGTCTGCTGAGTGTGTGAATAACCAAGGCTCGTTAGAAGAGATCATTAGAAAGTAAATGGAACAAGTTTGCCAAGTGGCTGTAAGTCAATATATGAAGATATTGATAATATCGCTGCTAGAAAATCTCTCATCATTGTGGGAGACGATGGCCCTTTATAATAGATAATAAAGATATCCTCATAGAAAACTGCTAATACCATGGAAGAAAAATGTATTACTACTACTTAGTCCACTAGATTGCACACAAGGCATGGTTTTCCATTTATGCAATGTGTGAGATGGAATTTTATGTTGATACTTGAGCACTCTCAAGGAAGTAAAAAATAAGAGTGGGTATTTTCTGCAAGATGATCGACATGTGCCGAATACGTGTACTTTGGATATGGAGTGTAATAGTTTTTTATGTAAGGAATTATGGCTATTGATAGAGGACAAGATCTTACCTATAATGGAGTAACTCTCATAAACCCTTTGTGAATGTAGTGGAGTAAAAAATATAGATACGACATGGCCGTATGGATATATGATGGATCATATTTGTTGACTAATTGAAAAACTCACCAAGATAGATATTATTAAAAAATATATTTTATTTTTCAATAAAGATTTTCTAAAATATTTTCTTATTTAGTAGGAGTCTTATTTAAGGAATTAGTAATTTTCCCTTTGAGATTTGCCTTATTCAACATAGAGTACAACTAGCAAAACAAATTGAATATTTCTCTTTCAAGAAATAATCATTATATATAGGGAGACTGGTTTACTTGTTAGCATAACATAGCATTCAATTCTTTACAAGTAGATAGTTTCTAGTATGAGAGAAATGTTATGTCTATTGAAAGATTGGATGTTATTAGAGTTTTGAGTGTGAGAAAAAATATTAAAGTAATTGTAATAATTTTTCACATTGTAAATATTTCTTCCGTTATTTTTGGCAGTCGTGGTTTTTGTCTAGTATAGGAGTTCTCCCATAAATTTCAGTGTTGTGTGATCAAATTTATTCTCCATGTATTTTTTTGTTTATTATTTGTTTTTTTTTTTTCTTACAAGATATTGAGTGGAATTAAAATTCTCTAACATTTTTTTTAAAAGATAACATCATATAATCACGTTCCGATTTACTGGAAAACTGAAGTAAACATACATAGACGTATTCTGTCTTAATTTGTGGTAATAACATCGATCCAGCAGTCGAGTAGAGGGAGGATTAAGGAGAGAAATATATTAATGTCCGAAACATGGTGCAAGCAAAGGAAATCTTTTGTTTGTTGTTGGACATTCAAGAGGAAATTAAGGACAGTGGCTGATTTAGAATTCAATGCTTCCGAAGTGCCCAACACGCATGCTCCTGTTAGCTAAGGCAGCTTTTAATTTGCAGTTTGCCTCCAATTTGGTCGGAAGATCTTCCTTCCGAAATCAAATGTAATTTCAATCTTTGAATGAAATTACTTAATTAGGTTGAATAAAATTAAGATGACAAGGGAGAGGAGAAAAGGCATATTTCACGATTAGATTTGGCATTGGCACTTACGTCTAATTAATTAATTTTTAGAATTATGAAATTGCATGCAGTTTTAATATTGACCTGTGATAAACTTTAATCTAATTGTTAGAAATTTACATCTAAAATTGTATTTACAAAAAATCCCTTGAACCTGCTCCTATATATATAATTTTTCAGCGTTTACTGTTGTAAAAATCTTGTAAAAATGAGGATATCCGTGTGTATATATCACTGAGTACTTAGAGACTAACAGAGCAAAACAAATAAATTGTATACTATTTTACAGGTATTGAGCATGTAGCGGGTGATATGTTTCAAAGTGTTCCAAAAGGTGATGCCATTTTAATGAAGGTAAGTTTCTAATTTAATTTACGGACATATTATGAGGAGTTCCTTAAATTAAATTTTTACATAAAATTATTTGATTATCCTGAGAATTTTTTTATAGTGGGTCTTGCACGATTGGGACGACGAACATTGCTTGAAGTTGTTGAAGAATGGCTACAAAAGCATTCCTGAAGATGGAAATGTAATCGTCGTGGAGTCAATGCTTCCAGAAGTTCCTAATACAGGCATTGAATCAAAATTAAGTTACCTTATGGATGTTGTTATGATGACTCAATGTCCCGGTGGAAAGGAGAGAACAAGGCATGAATTCATGACCCTGGCTACCGGCGCTGGTTTCAGTGGCATCAGATATGAACGTATTATTGGCAATTCCTGGGTTATGGAATTCTATAAGTAGAGTGCAATCCCATGCATCCTATAAATAAAGCAAACCTTGTGTTGATTGTCCTGTCTGTATCCATTTCGAAGCATGCATGTTGATATGTCTCCCAAACACAAGCAATAACCCATGCATTTAACTGATAGCCATGCTTGAGAAAAGAAGTCTAGGACTCAAGTTGTTTTGAAATAAATGGGTGCCGGACACGTGGTCTATTAACTACGGGATCAATATTGCCCATATTTTGTATTATTGTCGTATTTCGTGTGTTATTGTCTAGTGTGTCTTTCGTTGTTCTTAATGCAGTTATTAGTGTGGATTGTGCGTTTCCAACTGGCTCTTACAAAATGCTTAAAGCTGTTCGAATAAAGAATGCAGACAAACTGTATCCTAAAGCAATTCTCTTTTCCAAATTCTTTAATTTCCCCTTGCTGCTGTAACTTTAAATTCTTACAAATTACATATCACATACATTTTCTAGAAATTAAAAGAAAAAATCTATTCAACTTGTCTTAAGATATTCGTCCTGGTTAATTGTAATTGAAAAGTGTAGTTTTTAAAATTGTAACACTAAATTGCTTAATAAATACTTGTTCCTATAATTTAAAAAATAAGTTTATTTTATCTATATAGTTAAAAAATCATAATAATTTTCAAAATTATTACATATTACCATATTTTATCAACTTTTTTTTTAATTGAAACACACTAAGGGTGAGCGTTCGGATAGGGTTGACCAGAATCAAACTAAATTAGAAATTTATTTTGGACTTGGTTTGGTTCGGGTCAAAGCTTACAACCCGTTTGAGTTGAAAATTCAAACCTGATCTGGTTGCATTTCGGTTCCGATTAAACCGAACTGAATAATCAATCCGATCGGGTTAACCAAGGAAAAAAAAAAAAACAAATAACTTAAAAACACATTCCTAATCCTAATATATCACAGCTCCCAAACATAAACTTCTCAGCCGCCATACTCCACTTCCACTTCTTTTTCTTCTTCTTCTTCTTTTTATTCTTTTTCGCCTCTTCCTTTTCTTGCGCCACTACCAAATATCATCTGCTTCTTTTCTTTTTCTTTTTCTTCTTCATTTCTTCTTCTTTTTTTTTTCTTCGTCTTCTTTCCTTCTACCGCTGTCGAACAGCTTCTTCTTCTTCTTCTTCAAGTCATCTTCTGTTCTTTTTCTTCTTTTTCTTTCCTTCCGCTGCTGCCAAACATCTTCTTCTTCTTTTCTTCCTCCACCAACAAATGTTTGGTTTTCTGATTTCCCATTAATTAATCATTTAGTAATTTATTTTTTTAAATGGTAGTTGATTTCTCCTGTTTTCCCATTAATTAATCATTAGTACTTTATTTTTTAAAATGGTATGTGATTTCATTTTTTTCTTTTGTTAATTGATGTTAATTTTTTTAGTTAATTGTTAAATATAAAACTATTTATGTTTATTAGTTAATGTGTGAAAAAAGAATATGAGAAATTTATTTGATATTTGGTTGATTATTCTTTTTGAGATGGAGTTAAAATTAGAATTTTTAATATACACGAAATCAATTTTATAACCTAAACAACTCAAACCGAAATCCGATTTACCCACCCCTATAACACATTAATACCAAATATGGTCATAATTTATATTTGATAATTGAATATGATATTTTTTGTCCACAAATGTGTCATCATAACTTTACCATATTTCAACAACATTACTTATACTCAGCAAACTCCTCACACATGTTGCTTTTCCAGTTGGCGTGCTGATTGTTAATTCATTGCTCCTACCCTGTCACAACCCACCCCAGACTCACAGGGGACGTATGTCGCTCAAAAATAAAGTAATAATAATAAAAATAATATTAAATAATTCTCCACAAATCTGTAAAAATTTGAGTTCTAAATAATATAAATATGTTACACGAACTGCAGTGGAAGAATTTATAAATTTATGTCAAACCATCTACGACCCTCAATTCATATTATTTTGGTCACTCATCATGAATCAAACCTGATGTCTAGGAATTGAATCTCAATAAACTATAATGAGTACAAAACTCAATAAGTAAACCAGTTTTTAATATACTAAAATACATACATACATACATATATATATATATAGTGCAATGCATTCAAAAATAATACAAAATGAATCATTAAAATATCATTATGTCATTTTCAAACTTTCGCATTTTTTTTAAATCAATCACTTGAGCTACCCTCATTCAATTACGATTTAGTATGACACTCACTTTATCTTTCATAACTTTCAAACACATCAGGCTTCACGTCAACACATTTCTCACCCACTTATCTCATAACCATAGTATCACAACCCGAGTATCCTTTCCTAAACCAGTAACGAATTCAAGCATCCAAGCCAAAACTGTAAAGCTCAATTTCTTTCTCCAAATTCTATAATCTAAATTTTGCTCATTTCGCAAAAGTAAATATATTTAATGCATTTTTGTACCGATGCCAATGAAACATTCACAATACATATGCCCATATCCATGAACACAGATAACACATAATGGCACATCATTTCAAAATGCATCACATAAACACATAGGCAGAGTATATAATTCCATATATGTATATACCAAAATAGGCTTTTCAAATATGTCAAACACATAATATTATTTATTGTAATTCATTTGCAAATCTAGTTTATTTACCTCCTAGTGTCCTTGAGTAATAAAATGCGTATCGGCATCATCAGTCTAAAATCAATAAAAATACTCTTTAAGATAAAATCGAATAAAAATCATAAAACCAATATCCTTAAATTTCTCAATATAATCACACTTTAAATTGAATCTCAAGTAATCTCAATTTAAATCTTAAATTATCAAAATATCCTCAAATCTTTTAAAATTACCAAAATACCTTTGAATTCAAAATTATCAAAATATCACTAAAATCATAATTTACCAATTTAACCTCAAAATCATAAATTACCAACCTATCCTCAATTTTATCAATTACTAAAATACCCACATATTTTAAATTACAAAATTATCCTTGGGGTGAAAAATTACCAAAATGCCCTTGCTAGTCAACGGTGGTCAAAATTTAACTAACGACAATGGGAAGCTCATATTACATAGTTCAAACAAGCTTGAATCTTATGGTGGTGGTGATGAGCTTCGATTCACGGTGGTGGTGTCAAATCGTACTCCCAAAGCCGCGAATTCTTCAACGGCCGATCAACGACAAATTGACTTCCTCAACGGCTGTGGATGGTAAAAAATGACAGAGGGAAAAACTGACAAAATCATGACGAACCAAGGTGGTGATTCTGCGACTTTTCACAGCTTCATTAATGGCTTTTCCAGATGTTTTCCAGCTACAAAGATGGCATAGAGACGACCAGCAGCTCAAGAGCTTTCGATCGGTACCTTGCTCAGCTGATGTGGTGGCCGAAAATCAGAAGTTGGAGCCAAGTCGAGTCGCGTGAATTCAGGTTGACTTGGTTCTCTTTCTTTTCTCTCTCTCCCATGATTTTTTTTCTCTCTCTCTCTCTCTCTTTCGCGCCGTCTCTTTGCTTTTTATTTTAAAGGGGTGTAGCGTATTACATACCTACACTTGATTATGTTAGAAATCACACACACACACACACACACACACACATATATATATATATTACTTTAAATTAATATAATACCATATGTGATTGCACATAAAATGTAAACAATGTTGGGACTAGAAAATTTTTGGTAAAAACTATCATTATAACCTAAGAATATTATGTTGTATCACGAAAAATCAATAATAAAATTATATAAAAAAAATACATGAATTTCTAATGTTGAATTACTCTCTAAAGTTATATGGTTATCCTTTCAGATCTACAAGTTCTCTAAGAGAATTCTTTAAATTTTTTAAGAACTCTCTCTCTCTTTGATGATGAGATTTTAGAAAGAATAGAAAAATTTTGTGTGACCTAGGGTTTATAATCAATTATATAAATAATTTTTTCCTATTATCACTAGATATTTCTAATTTTGTCCATCATAAACTTATAGTATTATTGAATTTCAACACATTAAAGACCTATACTCTATTAGATGTATTAAAGTCTATGATACTGAAAATCTTAATAGATCACTTTAAATTGAGTTTAACCTATATGACAGTTTGTAATACATAATTATTTATATATAAGTCCAACTTTAAATTAAGGATCTAATAATATTATATTAAAAAAATCTAACAAAGAAATCAATTAATAAGTAATCATCACAATAAAATGTTATTAAAAAAACAAAAATATATTCATAAATTAGATTATTAGTTCCAAAATAACTCACACAAAAAGTAAAGAGCAAAGGATTTATGCAAGAGTAAGCATCCCAAATTCATTTTATTCCAAATTTCAAGAAATGGAAAGTTTGGGAAAAGAAAAACTCATTTTTTCTGCCATTCACCATCTCCTAACAAGTCGAAACCTCTACCTTTTTAAGGTCACTCAACAAATAAAGATCAACAGTAAGAACAATAAAAGATAAAATTTATGCTGTTACGTAAATCAAATGTTCATTAGATTCATTACCCAAATTACCAAATAAGATATGTAACTATATTTAACATAAAAGTTGCACCCAATAGTTCAAGAAAGCAACTAAACAATACTTAAATTTTTTTGGTACCATTATTGGGTTGAGATAAGTTATATATTATATAAGTTAGCATGATCCTATTAAACATTAATAATATTAGATTTTATTACTTATCGTTCCCTTTGAGACTTTAAGCATTAACCTTTTTTAAAGTAAACCTCGACAGTAGGAGGGAGGATTCAATTAAATTAAGAAAAGTTGAAAATGACACCAAAATAGGGTAGGAAGTGGGGAACATAGTAAGCCATGATCAAGCCATTGCCATCCTTTTCTAATAAAGATTTTTATTCTAACTGTTAGTAAAATTTAATAATTATGAACTGAATTTGCAAGGTAATCGTGAAAATTCTTTTACTAATTTTACATCAGAAATGTCTCTTTTTTAATAAAGACTTGTATTCTAATTGTTAGAAAAATTTTCCGAAAATATATTTTTGTTCAAGAGGATTCTTGTTTTTTAAAAATAAGTAATTCCTAAAGCAATTGTCTTTTAAGAATTAACTTATTCAAGTAGGCATCCTACAAAGATTTTAATGTTGATTATTAATTTAATTACTAGTTTAAATGATTATTTTGATCCCTTCTAATATATAAATCATTCTATCAATTTGACAATAGAGAAATTTGAGAAGATTTAATTGATTGATTTTAGAAATTAATGATGATGTAAAAATTAATATAATATATTATTTGAAGAGTGAAATCACTCATCAATTTTAAAAAGGGAGAGAAATAATCTCATTTGGAGAGTTTTTTAAAACTCTTATTATTGATATAGCTCTTCAAATGAGAAGTGAAATCTTGTTTGAAAAGTCTTTTGAAGATGCTCGTATTTGAGAATTTCAATTCTCAGCCAAGATTTTTATAGACAATATTTCAAAAAAATAGTAAATAAATAAAAATAGAGAATAACATAATAAATAAATAAAAATAGAGAATAGCATCTATCACAGAAAATAAAATTTACATGAAAGAGTTTTTTTTAGGAAAAAATTATGACCATCAAAGATGACCGGATAAAAATTAACTATTTGAAAATTACAGATGCAATCACACTCTCTTTGTGTTTTAATCTCACAGCCAAAACCTCGATTAAATGGTAAATTTCTTACTCACAAAACTTTACACAATCCACAAATACTTTCTACAAATATTTGACTGGAATATACTACTCCACGTGCTTTATACACAACTCATTTAGCAAATCCACACCATGGCCAACTTCAGCACTTCATGATCATTTGCTCTAGGAATGCCAAATCTCATTACGTCTAGCTCATCAAATGGCCTTCCACTATACAGACAAATGGCTTCTGCTCTTGTCGATACAAAATCAGGTGAAAATGACCTTCAAATAATTTGCTTGAAAATTTTAACATGTTGTCCATCTGAAATGCATTGTGCATGCATTTGATTCTAGGAAAATTATCTTTATACCACTTTTTTTTTTGTCATATGTACATTTGACCACCACAAAATTTAGACATGTACTTTAATTTGCACTATCTTTAATTCTAAACTTGTATCAATCATTTATTTTAATAATAAAAATAACTATTTACCCCTAAAAAAATTAAAAGACTATTTTATTCTACAAAATTTTGAAAAATAAAAAATTATAATTATAAGAATAGCCTTAAATAAAATAAAATAAATAAATATCAAAATCTAAGATGATAATTTTTAAATGAAATTATAATTATAAAAAATAATATCTTATAATTATAATTTTGTGTAATTATAATCTCATTTAATTTTTGTAATTAAATTAAGCATAGGGAATTTTACAAAATTAACATGAAGAGAAAAAAATCATTATAATTATTGCAAACTTTCCTATAGCTAATATTAAAAAACTTCCCCATATAAATTAAATGAAATTATGATTATAAAAAATTTACATGATAATTTTTTTAATGAAATTATAATTATAAAAAATAACATATTGCATTTAAGATTTATTTATTTTATTAAATTCAAGGATATTCTTATAATTATAATTTTTTATTTTTTAAAATTTGTAGAATAAAATGGTCTTTTAATTCAATTGGGGAAAAAATGATCATTCTTTTAATGTTAAAATGGTTGATTGATGCAAGCTTGAAAACAAAGGTGGTGTAAAATATATGTCAAATTTTTGTAATGATTAGATGTACATATGACAAAAGAAAGGAAGTACAAAGATAATTTCCCTTAAAAAAAATTGGTCGGCCACTATTTCAAAATTTATCATAAAGCCATTCACACCAATTCTAAGTTAGCTTTTCAACAAATGTAAAAATACATTTTTTTTATGAAAGGAGGTAATAAAGCACCACATTTTAAAAAATATAAATAAATCCACCTAACGCATCAATCCAAGGTTACATACCATCCATACAATAAGCCAATCACATAAGTTCAAAAATCAGTCGAGGTAGTGAGTATTGTACAAATTTTATTGAACTCGCAAATGCACGAATCTATTATAGAATAGATTAATGGTGACGAGTGTCGATCTCATGAGGAGATGAATTTTAATTATATGTTGAATTAATTTTCTAAGTGAGTAGTTAAATTATGATAAATTTATCCTAAATTTTGAATTAAAATGGCAGTAATAATTATAAATGCAATTATTATAATAAAGCACTTGGGTATCCAGATCTGCATCAACATGCTCCAGGGCTCAATATTCTTTATTAATTCTAATTAAATCATGAGAGAAAAATTCACTCCTCATGAACCACACTCTAATTAATATGGTGCTAAGGGCTTATCGTGCCAAATAGTAATAACTGTGTTATTACTATCTGTCAACGAAAAGTCAAAATATTCACAAAAATTAGAGGGAAAAATAAAATAAATTAACCAATTAAGCCCATGGAACATGTTGAGACTTCACCTTCAACCCAAACTTGAAAGAAAATTAGCTACTCATATTTGAATTAGGGATAAAAAGAGAATTTTATTAAAATACAAAGAAAATACAAGATAGAGAAGGAATTTCAGAAAATGGAGCTCAAAAATGAACTCAGGGGTGTCAAATTAGATGGGGGAGCCCTTCTTTTATAGATATAACGAGTAAATCATATTTGAATGTATAGGATTGCACCACATAGTAAGTTTTGATTGGTTTAAACACATTATCAGGACTATTATCTCATGTATATGTATATACCGTACCCACATTTTTTCTAATCCACTAACATACTGCCACATCATCAGTTAACAGTGCATAAACATTTTTATCTAATAAGATTGGGACACCTCATCAGTCAAGCCACGTCATCAGTCAATGTCATATAATCAGTCAATGCTATATAATCAGTCAATGCCACATCATTCCTCCAATCAAATGCTGCCACATCATTGGTCGGTGCCACATCATCGGTCAACGCTACACCATCTGTCAATGTCATGTCATCGTACAATATATATGAATAGTATCATGAACAGTTCTGTACATATAAACAGTACCGCATAAGTAAACAGTGACATTTTTACTTTTATACTCCTCTTAAGGTTTTTGACCATTCTGAGTTCAGATTTACTATCTGTTTTATCATCCAATATCTCGTTTATTGTGAAATGACCATGATGCCCCTAAAATACGTAAAATATTTAATTATAATAAAACACGCATAATTAAATTCACAAGAAACTTGAATACATAAAAGTAAAGAAGTTAGTGAAATTTGAAGTGAAAAATGATGATTTTTTCCTTTATAAATATATATTTTCCAGTACTCAATAGTGAGTCAAAAACCTAAAAAATATATATATAGTCAACTTCAACTTCTTCCTCTTCTACTTTCTAAATCTCTGATCATATTCATATCTATGACCTCATCAACAACTCTTTTTCTTCTCTTCCTTTCAATCCCATTTTTCACTCTAGCTTTCTCTGATTATCACCAAGTGACAATTATAAACAAATTATTTATAAAAGTCATCATCATGATTATAAAGAACCTCCCTCAACAACCATCATCAAATCCAATAACCACAATGACACCGACTTAGATCAATTATAATTTTGAGAAGATTTTTCAAAAAATTTATGCAATCTTGAAGTTGCATGGCCAACTAAGTATTCTGAAGATATGGTGAATTTGAAAGGGCAGAATTTCAATGATTTGCTAGCAAAGAATGTTCGAGGGTGAAGCTATATTTGCCATGGTTAATGCTTTTGTTGAGCAAGAGTTAAGAGAGAAGTATGAACTACGTGCTCTTATAGTTTATTTCTTCATTGTTAGAGTTAGGTTCTATCATTCTAAGCGCTAAAGAAGGTGAGAGTTGGTTTTAATTAATTCATCTTATTTAGTGCTATTACTAGTTTATTATAATTATTGATATTATAACATACATCAGAGTCTAAATCAATGATAATGGTAGAGTTTGAAGAATCTTAATTCATAGACTAATAGTATATTGTAAGTTGATAGTTCACAAATGTGTTGCAAAGATCATTATTTACTCAAATCTTATTAGAGAATAAAACTTCACTTAATTTCTACTGATGAGATCTATATGTTGAAAAGTCAAAAGTCACATGCATGGTAAAGTTTATGGCTAATAATAGCATGTGAAAAGAGAAGTTTGTGACTTTTATTAAGCATAGGAGTGAATTGTTTAGCATAGGCTTGCGATTATTAAGTCGAATGAAGAGGAGAAACTCTCTTATAAATATCAAGGCATTCCTTTGGTGAATACATCCCATATTTGAAAGAAATTATTCAAGTGAAAAATTCTTAAGAAAGTGAGTAATTGAAGAATATGAGCACTTAAGAGGTTCTTTCCTTTCAAGTGTATATACAAGTATTAGGTGTATTTGGACTTTGAGAAGTGAGTTTTTTTACTCAAATATTGTAGTCTAATAATGTCATGACCCATCCTCAACCCTAGAATGAGTCTTTCTAATCTACAAAACTAAACTAATAATAATTCTATAAAATAAGATTTCTACTAAAATTTTGACAGAGTTTTCCCTATAGTTATGACATTCCCCAATTCTACAAACAAAATAATACTCCTAAAATAATTCCAAAGTATAACAAACTCTGCCAACCAACTTCTCAACAAATACCAAATTTATTCAAAGTATTTTAGTACCAAATATTATAAGTTATCCTTAATTATAAAATTATACAATTCAAAATATTTCAACTCAAAAGTTTTATGACTCCTAGTGCCATCACGTGATCAAAATACAAACAACTATTGTTATTAAGTCGACTGTTGTACTTGCAAATCTCCTGTGGGGGAAAATATAATAAAAATGGGGTAAGAATAAAACTCAATAAAAATCAGTGAGTGACAGTAATTTTGAAAATAATTTTACTTTTAAAATAATTTGCTCATTTCTAACTAAATTCATCAAAATGTCATAACAATTTAAATAAATATTTTTACTTCAAATCGTGCACTGATATAATAAAATCACATAATACTGCATAAAGTTAAAGAAAATTCACAACACATGATATTAATACTGAATGCTGAAAAACTATCACTAAACAAGTATCCAGGGAAAATAATCTCATCATATCCAAACCTCAATGGATGAGTAATTAAGAAACCATCATGCCCCGGAACTACATGGATAATACAGACCCAATGAATAGGCAATGAAGAAACCATCATACCCCGGAACTACACAAATAGACGGAAAAACAACATCTCATATTCCATCATAACTCATCATCATAGTTATGCAAGCATACTAGTCCCCAAAAGACAAAAACAACCACGTACATGATCCAAAGCCTCTTTGTATACTCAAACAGGCCCCAAAAACTTGTATCTCATGTTATCACATATCATCTCATCAGTTTCACTATATCTAGGGAAGGGTACTATTTATTAATTTTGTAAATAATCATATATATATGTGTACATAAACATATAATTAGATCCAAAATCACATTTCCTTTTACTTACAACAACCTTCAAATCTATTTCCTTTAATATTATTTTTACGCAAATATTCAAAATCGGAAATAAAATCATTTACCATACACATTTTCGACAATAAATACCATTATGTAGATAAAAATTTATTTTTAAAAAATCATTAAATCAGAGCCTTAAAATTTCATTTCACAATATATTTTATCACATTTAAAAATCATAATAATCTACAAAGAAAATAGGTTTTGTATATTTCACTCACAGTGACGACGATCAAATCTGGTATCATTGTGGTTCTCATTTGCGGGTCCTTCTAATTTAAGAAATAATATAATTATTATCGGCAATATGAAATACAAGTAATTATACTTAATACAACTAAAAACTCACGTAATACAACTCCTGATTCTGTAAAATTATCAAAATACCCTTATATCTAAAAATTTTTAAAATGCCCTCAATATCAAAATTTACTAAATTACCCTCAGAATTATAATTTATCAAATCATCCTGAAAATCTTAAATTTTTGAAATATTCTCAATTTAAATTATAAAAATAATCTGTCGATTCTAAATATACAAAATTACCCCTGAGGTATAAAATTATCAAATTACCCCCGATAACATAAATTACCAATTTACTCTTAAAATCTCAAATTACCTAACTGTCCTAGTCTATAATTACTAAATTACCATAACTTTTAAAAATTATAGAATTAACCTCAAGTTTTATAAATTTCCTGAATTACCCATCACCAGTCAATAGTGACTGGACTTCAGTCAATGGTGACAAAAATCTTAGGTCTAGTAGTTCCAGCTATAGTGAGTCCAACAGTGCTGACAGTGACTCCCCACGCTCGATGACGATGGTAACTTGAGCTCCCAAAGCCACGGGTTTGCAACTTACCGATCGCAGGTAATCCGATCGTTTCAGGTGATGGGACCGATCAGAAATAGAAGTTGAAGGTGAAAGGAGTATAACCGAGCTGTTGGCGTGGTTAAACTCTGGCGGAATCAACAGCAGCAAAAATATGTTTTTGGCCAAAATTTTTTAGCTTCACCGACGGTGTGCTGGTCATTTTCCGACAATGAGGACAACAAGATATGATCGGCATCTCGAGAGCTTCAAAAGGGTATCAAGATCATTGGAAACAGTAGCTGAAAACGTGATGTCCGGTTGAGTCATGGCCACTGGTCAGATCTGGATCAGATCAAACTTGATTAACTCTCTCTCTCTCTCTCTCTCTCTCTCTCTCTCTCTCCCCCCCCCCACTCTCGGTTCCTCTCTCTCTCCATTTTAAGAAAATTTTTTTAATAGCTTAATACTAATTAAGCTAATGTTGGATCCATAATAACCAAAAATTTGACTAACAGGCTTTGAAATCGCACTTGAATTATCTTGATTTTACATTGTGATAAATTTAAAATTATTCATAAGCGATTAATTTAATAATGCATCAAAATTTTAATCGCGATAACATGTAACGAGTCTGAAATTTATAAAATTGATACCGAATAAAAAAATAAATAATTCACTCCATAAGAAAAATAAAAGTTCATATATTATAAATAATTATTAATAAAACAATTATATTTTTTGTTCCTATGGATATAGGCAAAATTGCTTAACCACATTAAATCTTGTATCCTTTATTTTTTCATAATTATTAGATGCACTTAATTCTGCATTCTACACATAACAAGTGGTTTTAATTCTGCATTCTACACATAAGAAGTGGTGTCAGAGCTAACGGTTCGTATTTGAAATATACGGCACTATTCACATACACAATACCATTTATAAATACGATGGAGCCAATAGCTCATGCTTAGAAGAATTAGTAGCTTGTGTGATGGTGTGGAATTATGCACATCTAGAAAAGTTCTATAAAAAGGGTTGAGTACCTTAGAAGCCTCAATTTTAAGTGAGAGCAATTTGACCCCTCTAATATTTCTTGAAAAATATCTTAGTGTATTTTTTCACTTAACGAACATTAAAAAAAAAAATTGATCTCTTAAGTTGGAATAGTTTATTAAGAAAATAGTAGAAGGTTAAACTTTCCACACTAGGACTAGATCACCAATCGTCGCCAAGTAACCATGACAGCCAATCCCATAACAATAATCAGCATTATACTTATAAAGAACATCTCACAACCTTCATCAAATCCGAAAACCACCAAAACGACAGCGACTTTGACCTATTATTTGGAGAAGGTAATTTTAACAAAATATTATGCAATCTGCACGAAGCACGTGCATGTCCAGCTGAGTGCACTCAAGATGTGGTGATTTTGAGTGGGAAGAATTTCAGTGACTTCCTGGCAAAGATTAGGTATGTGGTGGTGTTTTTCTACATGAGGTGGTGCCCGCCGTGCCGGAAAATGGTTCCCGACTATGTGGCGGCGGCAAAAATTTTGAAGGATGAAGCTGCTTTCGCCATGGTTGATGCTTTTGCTGAGCAAGAGTTAAGAGAGAAGTATAGCCTACATGTGTATCCTATGCTTTATTTCTTCATTGGTGGAGAGAAGCTCTATCATTCTGGAAGCCGAAGAAGGTGTGACTTGACTTTTAATTAATTAATTACTATATTTATTTGCTGTTGTTATTTTTTACTATAATTATTGATATTATAATCTATCTGGTGTTTAAATCCAATCCTACTTCATAGAATAATAGTGTACTTTCAGGTTCTATAAAAAATAATTCGAAAATCTATGATGGTGAAGAACAATATTTTACTTACTAATCTTAAGATGCTCAATTTTTAGATGCAGGGAGTAAAACTATTTATATGCGAGTTTATCATATCAATTATGCTCAAGCAGTTCTTCTCTTGAGTCTTTCTTTTCTACTAATTTAATTTTTCATTTTTTGAGAGGCTAATAATTTTATTTTTGGTCTGGCATTTGGGAATCTTGTTTGAGAATTTGGTCTTGGAAACGTTATATGCATAAATAATGAGGCGGTCAGACGGCATTTCATTGGACTCAAAAAAGACAAAACGTCTGGAATGGGGCCAACATCACAACGCCGGCCCGGCCCAAATTGGATTATGAAAATAACGGGCGCAACTTCCTTCCAACTGCTCCGCGACTTTTTATTTTTGAAGTCAAACGGCTAGCTTTTTTCCATCGCCATATAAAATAAAGAAAAATCTCAGCTCGCAAATTCTCTCTCACTCTGATGTTTTCTTGATTCATCAAATGGAAAAAACAAGAACTCTTCTCCTTCTCTTAACTTCGTCCATCATCCTGTTCAAACTCTACTTGTTCCCACCAACACAATCCCATGAAGATCTTAAGCCGCAGCCTGATGAACTTGAACTGACCAATCTCAATAATAACCACGCCTGGCCGCTTCTTTACGCGAAGGATGTTGTGTCTCTAAACGGGAAGAATTTTAGTGAGTTTATGAGCAAGAATAGGAATGTGATGGTGATGTTCTATGCGGACTGGTGCTACTGGAGTAAGAAACTAGCCCCTGAGTTTGCGGCGGCCGCCAAAATGCTGAAGGGTGAGGCTGAGCTTGTGATGGTTGATGCTTCTTTGGAGAAAGATTTGGCAAAGGAGTATAATATTCAAGGTTATCCAACTTTGTATTTGTTTGTTGGTGGAGTGAGGCAATTTCAGTTTTTTTATGAAAGGACAAGGTGGGTGTTATTCATTTATTTATTTATTTCCCCTTCTATAGAAGCCAACGTTGTCATTTGTAAATTCAATAAATTCATGAGATGTATACATTTATTTCAAACAAATTTCAGCAAAGTTGGTCTGTTGCGATAAATGAATATGAACGTGACATAATACCACTGTATGATTGTACTGCAACGGAGATATTGTAGACTTTTTTGTTGATGGCATGGGCGTGTCTTTTAAATCCTTGGATAGTTGGTCCTAATTGCTTGAAATTGAAGGCTGAATTGGACAGCACTTTCTGCCACAATATGCATTGCTAACAGTGGTTATTCAAACTGCAGGGATGTTATATCAGCTTGGGTGAGGGAGAAGATGGCCCTGAGTACTTACAGCATTACAACAATGGACGAAGCAGTGCGTGTACTGACAGCTGAATCTAAATTGGTTTTGGGATTCCTTCACGATTTAGAGGTACCTGGTGATCAATAGATACTAGTCTCTTGTTTCATTCTCTCTAATATAGCTATCTTTTGTCCTGAATTATTACAGTAACTCAATTGTTTGAGTTCTGTGTAGTCATAATTTCTTGAATTGCGGTACAAATACCATTCTGAATTTCTTACTTTAGTGCATTTAGTGTTCAGTTAGTTTATCATGGCACTTATAATCTTTGTCATATTAACAAGATTTGAAGAGCCTGGGCACTACAAGATGCAAATGAGCTTTAGCAAGTGAAACTCAGTAGTCATAAAGCATAGTTCTCAGCTACTGTATTCCCCTCAGTTTAGACTTTCATTTTTTATGTTCATAGTGATGTTAACTTGTGATATCCACTTGTGAACTTTGTTACTTCGATTCATTCTTTTCACTAGTTCAAAAGCATGTTGAATCATCCTAGTGATTAACAGGGAATGGAAAGTGAAGAACTTGCAGCTGCTTCAAAACTGCATAGTGATGTTAACTTCTATCAAACCACTAGTGCTGATGTTGCAGAGCTATTCCATATTCATCCAAAAAGAAAACGCCCTGCTTTGATCTTTCTTCATCTTAGAGCTGGAAAAGCCACTCCCTTTCGTGAGTTTTCAGGACTTAATGCTTTAATAGTTTCAATTTACAATTGAAATAACCTTGAGTTGGACATTTTTCTTATTCTTCAGGAAATCAATTCACAAGATTGGCAATAGATAACTTTGTAACTCACACTAAGCATCCGCTGGTGGTCACTCTGACCATACATAATGCTGAATTCGTTTTCCAGGATCCAAGGAAACAGGTTATAGAGGGGCCTCTTCCTCTTCTTATTTTAGGAAATTCATATTTTTGTTTTTAACATGTCTTTATATCCACTCTCAGTTATGGCTCTTTGCCCCAGCATATGGTTCGGAGAAGGTTACATCGACATTTGAAGAAGTAGCAAAAGCATTAAAAGGAAAGGTGCATATGGCAGAATATCCTTTACTTATTTGACCTCTGCATTTCAAATAAGTAAAGTTCACCGCTAGCACAATTTTTTATTTGCTTCCTGAACCTTTTGGTTTGTTGCATTATTCTTGATCTACCTTATTAGATGCCTCCTTAGAATTCCAAAATGAAAGAGGCTTCATAATGATTCAATATGTAAATGGAGAACCTGGCAGAGGTCAAGCATGTGCCCAGACTGCTCGAGTTTTAAAAAATGAAAAAGAAAAAGGTCCATACTTCAGGATATGCATCAGCTCATCAGTTGAGCTTCTTTGAAAGCTTCTCTGCTTGTAAATACTACTAATTTATACTGTGTGGCTCCCAAAAAATTTTTAAATTTTCCTCTAGCTGTTTGTCAAATTATGTTCTTTGACTAGTTTCTCACTACTCTCACTGAAAATGCCCTCAAAGCTGTTCTTTGGTTTTCTCATTTCTGGCCTACTTTTCTGTGGAAGAAATTTCTGTTGCTTTCCTGGAGCTGAAGCCCTTAAAGCCGAGACTTCTATTTGAAACCTCACATAAAGTGTGCAGAAGAATGCTAATTATTCTGTTTCTAAATAACTGAAGAAAGTGCATTAAAGACATTTGTCCTAAACTTGTGTCAGGACATATCTACCATGCTGATGATTCACCATTAGAAGTATATTTCTCTTCTAGTGTCCTATTTTTGTTTGCAACTGACAACTTCTTTACAGCATTTGCTTATAAAGTTGACATCTCGCCATGTTAGTTAAGTACTTATTTTGAGATTACATATCTAACCATTAGTCATATGATTTTTCAAATTTCTTTCAGCTTCTCCATGTGTATGTGGAAACGAAATCCGAAGGTGTTGGGAGACGAGTTTCTCAGGAATTTGGGGTTAGCGGAAATGCTCCAACAGTAAGTTCATCAGGAACTTTGTGAATTAAGGTCACATTGATGCAAATGTATAATTTTGCTCCTTCACATGTAGGTTATTGCTTACAGTGCACGTGATGCTAAGAAATATGTATTGAATGGTGAACTGACGCTCAGCAGTATTAAGGTTTGAATCTCTTTTATCTCTCAATAGTTCCATTTAGCTTTTCTACTGATCAATTTTTTCTAGATCTCGGTTAAATTTCTGGTTTTGATTCTTTTTTTGCAAAATCTCGGAAGAACCATGACAAATGCTCTAATCATGTGACACTATGCCCTTGCTTTTGTCTTGTAGTCTTTTGGAGAGGAGTTCCTTGAAGACAAGCTCTTGAGACAGTCAGATCAAGTTTTGGAGACAATTCTTAAACTTCCTTCACAATCTCGGGCCTCCTATCAACTTCGTGACCATGAGTGAATTAGCCAAAATGACTGGACTTTAAATGTTTCATGTGAGGTTGTTGGCCATCGGACGTACCTTTTACAGAATATCTTGCTCGCTGAATGAACATATTGCACATCAATATATCAGTAGTTTATGTCTCAACTGGCGGAACTTGTAAGAAGCTTGTTTGGTCCATTTGCCCTTAATAACTTACAATCTTTATCGTCAGTCCCTTTTGTATACCCAACAATACGTTTGTATGAAAATTGCATTTTTGAGTGGTAGATTCGCATTGCCTAATTGTGAATGCCAGACTTAGATGATTCATCCATAAGGACTTAAATTTCCTTTGATATAATGTTATAAAATCTCATGATTGGAACCCATATCAATGTGGATCCTAGGAAAAGAATTAACTTAATCAGTCATCCGTTTAATAATCAAAGATTTGAATTGCATCGCGCAATATTTCTCTCCACTATAGAAAGTCAAACTTCAACTTTTGTCTCTTTCCTCTGCTGTTCTGTTTCATTTTAGTTCTCTAGTTCCTGTCTGAAACTGGTCAATTGAAACCAAACAAATGAACAAAAATGTCAAAGCCAAACATCCTTCTAATACTTTCAGTACTCCTCATCTCGTCATGAACTCAATTAAGAACAAGATTTTGTACACATTGATATCACTAAAGGCTACAGGAAGAATCCATGACCGAAGATTGACTAAAGAAATGTTGAAGTACTTATTGCAAATAACTTCAGTGACTTTGTCAAGAATCGGCATGTGATAGTTGATGTTCTACACGCATTGGTGCCCCTGGTGCCAAAAGTAGCTGCGGGATTCGCTGCTGCTGCAAAACAACTGAAGGTTTGATGGCGCTTGCAAATTTTGATGCCGATAAGGAGAGAGAGTTGCTGGAAAATTATGAAGTTCCAGGATATCCTACATTTTATCTATTTGTTGATGGAATATTTGATATGGAATATCTTGCACCAACCAGATGAGTTTCTGCTTTCACTTCCTTTGGTAGCTGAGAAAAAGTTGACAAGGAACTGGGTGCTTTAAAGTTGTGGTAATCGAAGTGTTCAACTTAGATTCAGTACTCTAAAATACATCGGGAAACCTATATATACAGGTTAGTGTTTATTTACACAATCAAGCACTTTGAGAATATATCAATTATTGGAAGAGAATTTGAAGTTAAAATCAGAAACGTTTATCCAGATATTTCTGGGTTTTGCTCCTCTAATTTCAAGTGCATCTATAAATAAGAAGTCAGATGTGTGGATACTACAACCGAATGAATTTATTTATAGGCACAAAATTGCTATGTATTGGATACTACAACCGAATGAATTTATTTATAGGCACAATTTTCATTACTCTGTTCATAAGGTAGAACCTAGGTGACAGATACATCATTTTCAGTAAATATCATCAAGGTAGCCATCTGAACACAGGTTTTTCTATATTCATAAACCAACAGAGTTCTGCAGTAGCAATCATTCACATTTATGATGATAGATAGGTGCTCCTTTCCTGCACCATTTCATATGATGCTCCATTACCAAAGTTAAATGTTAAGTGTGAATCAAGATGGCTGGAATATTTCTACTTTTGTAATCATCTATCACGGATTAACCCTGTAGGGATTATACTTCGAGTTGGATGAGGATGAAACTGGGAGTTTATGTTCCTACTCTTAACAACAGAAGACAAAGCGTATGATCTTTGGGGTGCTGAATAGACACTGGTTCTTGGAATCCTTGACAATACAGAGGTACTTAGTAAGTATTTGAACTCAAATACTGATATATACATCAATCATTTTAATTCTTGAATCCCTCAAATGAAGTATTTCACTGCTACTGAGTTGATTAGTTGGCCTGTTGTAAAGTGATAATAGAAGGTATATTTGTTCTTACTAATAAAAATAATGCTGTATTTATTAAAAAAAAATATTACAGGGTTCTGATAGCAAAGGAGCCCGCTGCTGATTCAAAACTGCACATTGAGATAAACTTTTATCAAACATCAAATGTTGATGATGTGAAGATTTTCAACATTGATCTCCCAATTAGGCACCCTTTCTTGGCTTTGATGGAAAAGGGGGGCAGGTCAAAAGTATAAGTATAGCCGGTCTGGTTGGTATTTGCCACATGCCAATGGTTTTCTAAAGGCTCCAGAGATCTAACTAACTTGAACATTTACTTGGGATGCGTTTCGGATTAAAATACTGTAGTTTGTTAAAAAAAATACTATAAATATAAAATAAAAGTTAATAATAAGTGGTAAATATAAATTTTAAATAATAATTTTATTAAAAATATTAAAGATAAATTTTCTATTATACAAGTAAAAAATTATATTAACATATCTTTCAAGTTATAGCAATTAGTGTTTATCAAATATTTTACCACTATAATTTAAAAGCTATAATTTTCTAACCTTAATCATAAACTATAACAATCCAAATAATTCTTGTCAAACGAAGGACAAGGAGTCTACTGAATACTTTTAGAACGATCATCATGATATCTAATGGCTGTACAGAACTGTCACACTGTCCCTGAGTCCAAACATTACTCCCTATTGATGGCTATACCGAACTGTGACTGATCGTCTATCTCTGATATCCTCTAAAGCCTGTATTCTGACTCTTTTGAATGTTAGCGAAGTAATTTATATGTGAATCTCTCTTCGGCAACCTACTACTCAAGTCACTTTCAGTCCAACTCTAGTTATGTTTCTGTTTAAGAGCCTGAAGTCTACGTCCTTCTGAAATATTGTACTCTACTGTCTTGGCTATTTTCACTATCTTCGCAAACTCGCTATATCGAGATGCAGTTACAGTCGTATGTATATCAAATCGAAAATTCCCCTCAAAATGCTTTCATCTCTCTCTCTCATCGTCAATTATTGAAGTAGCAAAACTAAAAAAATCTAAAAATGTCTTTTCATATTCTTCTACTAACATTGATCCTTGGATTAATAGAAAAAATTTACTCTATTTAATATCTTGAAATATCACTAAACAATGATGACCGTGGAATTCCTTATGAAATATAGTAAAAGTAATCGTAGCATGTTTCAAATATCGGTGCTTTACTATTTATCACCAATAATAAGCTCTATCCTCTAGTACGAAATTAGAAAAGTAAATTTATCCTCTTCTGAGTATCTCATCACATTAAATATACATTCTAATTTAACAAACTATGACTCAGCCTCAGACGAATTTTTAGAACTATTAAAACTCTTAGCCCTCAAACTTCTCACATGGTCAATAGTGTTCGCATAACCAATGTGTAGGACATTTGCTGGCAACTGCTGTACAACCTCATGTGTTGAAGACTCAACTACCACGATGTGGTCGTAGTCATAATAGAAGCTAGATTGACTTCAAGTGTTGTACTTGCGTGGGAAAATGAACTTGCGAATGAAGGAGTAATTGGGTTTGCAACACATAAGATTACGGAGCAACCACCTATAAATGTTTCGAATATTGAGTAATTAATTGATAGGCTACCTTAGTTATGACTACAGTGGTACAGAATTAGACTTAGACACATCCTAATCATGTGAATATTATTAAGCGTGTGAAGAGTTTGGAGGCTAAGAGCTTTAATACTTTTAGAGATCCATCTAAGGTTGAGTCATAGTGTGTTAAATTAAAACGTATTTTTAATGTGATGAGATACTCAGAAGAGATCAAACTTATTTTTGTCACTTTCTTATTTTATTATAGAGCTTATCATTAGTGTTAAATAGTATAGCATCGATATCTGGGACATGCTGCCATTACTTCGATCATTTTTCATAAAGAATTTCACAACTATTGTTTTTCAATAATATATCAAGATATTAAACGGAGTGAATTTCTTCAATTAGTCCAAAGATAAATGTCAATAGAAGAATATGAGAAGAAATTTTTAGATCTTTTTATATTTGCAACTTTAGTATTTTGATAAAAGAGAGAGATGCAAGCGTTTTGAGGAAAGTCTTCGATTTGAGACCCATATGACTATAACTACATCTCGATGTAGTGAGTTTGCTAAGGTAGTGCAAGCAGTCATGAGAGTAAAGTACAGTATCTTAAAAGAACACAAAGTTTAAACTCTCAAACAGAAACATAAATAGAGTTAGACTAAGAGTGGCTCAAGTAATAGATTACTGAAGAGAGGTTCACATACAAATTACTCTGCTAGCATTTAAAAAAGTTAGAATACAAACATTAAAAGAAATCAGAAACATACTATCAGTCACAGTTTGATACAATCATCAGTGAAGAATAATATTTAAACTCAAAAACAGCATGATAGAGGTAGTGGGAGATATCATAATGATTATTCTAAAAGTATTTAGTAGATTGTTATCCTTCGTGTGATAACAACCATTTGGGTCATTATAGAAATTAATTTACTTACCTCGTCGCATCCTCAAGTAATAAATATGCATTGATATTATAAATCTAAAATCAATAAAAACATCTTTATAAAATAAAATTAAATCATAATTATAAACTCTAATATTTTTAAATTTTTTGACATTAACATATCTAAACCCAACTTCAAATAAATTCAATTTAAATCTTAAATTTTTTAAATATTCTTAAATTTTTTAAAATTATTAAAATACCGTCAAATATAAAATTATTAAAATACTTTTAAAATTATAATTTTTTATAAATCAACAACTTATCATCAATTTTGAAAGGTTAATAAAATTAACCTCCAACAAAGTATAAAATTATAAAATTACCCTCAGAATATAAAATTACCAAAATGCCCTTGCCGATCAACGGTCACTGGAATTCAACCGGCGGCGACGGGAAACTCGGATTACATAGTTCAGACCATGCTGAGTTCAATGGCGGTGGGGTGAGCTCCCACACGCGGTGTTGGCGCCGGATCGAGCTCCCAAAATGGTGAATCCTTCAATGGCCGATCAACAGCAAATCGGCTTCCCCGATGGTTGTGTTAATGAACAAAACCCGAGCGGTGGCAACACCAGAAATTGGCGAAATCACGGCGAAAAGAGGCGGTTTCGCGGCGAAACTTTACGGCTTCGATCGGCGATCTTTCGGACGTTTTCCGGCAATATGAATGGGTGGAGAATGATGGCCGGCTCTCAAGCTTTCAACCAGTACCTTCCATGGCCGGATATGTGGGCGAAAATGGAAACCGCACCCGGGTTGGGTTCACAGGCTTGGGTCGACCCAGTTATCTTCTCCTCCTCCCTCTCCCCGTGAATTTCTCTCTCTCTCTCTCTCTCTTCCTTCCTTTTAAAGGGATGTGGAGTACACAAACGCACCCTAAGTAGCCTGCATGCAGGTGGTCAATTCATCAGGACTCCAATACCAGACTCCATATTTACGAACAAGCCTTGGATTGTAACAACTTTCACTAGAGATAATGCTCATGTGATTTTTCTCAGTCGAATAAGACAGGCAAACCCTATTTTGAACATCTTTGTTCTCATAATAACATGAGATCTAATGTACATGTCTACAAATTTCTTTTGTGCAGTTTGGCTTTTAGCAAGTGCAGTTAATGATACAGAGAAAGTTCTACTCAAATTTGAAGTGCCAGCAAGGACTCTGCTACAGAGGGCAAATTTAAGAAATTATTAGCTGCAGTATTGCACTTTGGACATCTAGTCCCGCTGCTATGTCAGTTCTTGTTTACAGTTCAGTATAATTACAGAGTCTAATCCTCGGCTTGCCTTATCCAAAAAACTAGTTGCAGTATTGCCTTAAGAAGTTCAGCTTAATCATCTTTTTGGTGAATGTTATGTAGATATATTTTTGCTTAAAATTAAGTCAGAAATGGGCAGACCAAGGCATATGGTTATGATCTTACAGAAAAATGATTTGTAGATTAAGGTCATTCAGAAAATGTCTAGTTCCTTTTACGTGTCCATATTTGCTTAGTGACTGCTTATGCCTTTTGCGTCAAAAACTAAACAAATTTAGTACTGATTCTGCTCCCTTTCAGCCTTGTTTTGTCCATGCAGATATGGACTCCGAAGAACATGTTAGAAGAGATCTTTCTTCAAAATTTGGCGTTATAGGAAATTCTCTAAGAGTGAATTGCTTCTTCTTCATCCCCACAGCAACATATGAACAATCCTTTCAATTTAAAGATTGCTTGTGCTGAGGTGTAACCATAGGTCTTATGATGATAATTGTTAAGATGCAGGTCATGGCTTATGTGAATAATAAGGTGCTAAGCACTTTCTGGATGTAGAAATGACTGTAAAAAGCATCATTCGCTGATTTTACTTCATTTTATCAATAAGCCTAGAAGATATGACTTGCATTACTAGTACAAGTTGTACAATGCTGCGATTTTCTCTATTGTTCTCTAGTCAATTGCAGAGGATTTCCAGGAAGACAAGTTTGGGAGGCAGTCGAATTCAACTTCAGATGCAGTTAGTTCTCTGTTTTCCATCACATTCTTATTCCTCCATTATAACTTCAGCTCTGAATGTGAATCGGCTGAAACAGTGATGAACAAAAAGTTCGCTGTTAAACCATGAAACTTTTTATCAATTACCCCCACAATCCTACTATATGTTTGGCACATTGGATTTTTCTCTTTTTTAATAAAATTTTACATATCTAATCAGAAGGATAACATTAGCTGGTGATGGATCATCTCATGACAGCACAAAAGATGAGAAAAATAGGCAGACGACTTCTACTATGTATGTGACAATATCCAAGAACGAGACGCCAAATTCGGCTCCCTAAAAGTTAACGCATTGAACCTCAAACTATTTCTCTGCGTTTTCCTTGAGAACTTACAAATCTAATTTTCGAGTCAACATTCTTACAGTATTCTCCTGGTTTCCTTCACAGCTTTCACTATAAAGCTGATCAATGTGTCTTGTTTTTCCTCGGTAGTCTCAATCACAATCAGCCTTTCTCCAGTGTTGAACTGGACTTGACATTCTCAGTTCAGCAATCATGGCAAGACACTCTAGACTTTGCTTTATTCTTTTACTATCTCTTCTGGTTTCTTTAGGCTCTACACAACCACCCGCTCCTGCAGCACTAGCACCTCCAGCTCCTGCAACTTCAGCACCACCAACGCCACCTGCTCCGAAAACACCAACGCCTACACCTCCAGCAACGCCAGCTGTTGGTGAAAAATCATAATTTTTCTCATAAAAATATTTAAGCATCAATCTCATATAATAAATAAGAAATTCATAATTCATAAAATCATACCTTAATAATCTGAAAAGATGAACGACACCGAATAATAAATTCGTCACCAAACGATCTTCCAGACTATGACCCAAGTTTGATCTGCACTGAACGTGTGGGCGTTCGTTTCACCACTCCCAAAAATTCCTAACTTCCTTTTCTTCAGTGTGTTTCTCAAAAGGTGTCTCAATTTTTTAAAAGAGAAAAAAACACTTATATATAATATTTTCTAGTCAAAAATCCTAATTTATGTTATTCTTATCATATAATAATTCAAAATATTAAATATATCATATTTAATATTTTTCCTCTTTACTTACGTAAAAGTAGAGATAAAGTGTAACAACGTTAGAGCCCACCTTATAAACTATCACAAGCCCCCATTTACACATAAATATAGCACATAGGGCCTTAACAAATATTATATTTAGATTTATCACCCAATATGCCAATTTTATTATTTTTGAGTCCAATAGTGCTATAGTCAATTAAATGAGCTAACCCAGGAATCATTTGGGAACAGACAATAGTGGCTACAATAATTAAGCCTGTAATTAAACTAGCTTAATTATTTAATTCTAATTCTATTCCACTATAAGATTGGAACTGGCCTCCATAATTGTATGCTTGAATAATAATTCGTCCCAAGTCACATTGATCTCTTTACTGCATAATCTTTTGTACCACATCGCTAATTAAATTGATATCTCAATTGTCCAATCAATTTAATAACATTTTATTCCTTAATACTTACTGGTTTTCTCTAATGATCATTTTCAACATATTAAATATGTCAACACACTCTGACTAGAGAATTCTATGATCAAGTACCGAGAACCCATCAAGAGATGTGTTGTACAAATTTCATATTGTTAATTTATAACTTCAATACTTATAATTGCTCCTACCAAGATACGGGGTAATCTTGACTACAAGTATGTATCGTACCCATTAGTAACTCAAATGGAATGACAACTATAATCATGAAATTATAACTAACTTAAGATTAAGATTACAGTAAAATCAATGTCTATGAGATTTAATAAGTTTGATAGTTATTATAAAGTTAATTAAATTTCATATGTGATTCTGTTCAATATAGTCGTACTACATTAATAAATTCATGCATGATTAAGATAAATCATTCAATGAATTTATTACATTTTATACCTAAATAAAGTACTCAACTTTATTTATCAACTGCGAACACAATTTATTAAATCATAAGATAACTTATATTTATGTTTTCTGTAAATCTACATAGTGATCACATAAATACATATAATATGAATAATGGACTTTACTTAAAATTTATGCAAATAAGATATTTGAATAAAATACCTCAATTATTTTATTAATAAAAAAATTATTTATTACAATTAAATAAACCTATATTCTTTTACAGAGGATATTTTACTAACAGCAGCACCACCAGATCCCGTAAACCCAACGCCACCCGCCCCAATAACACCTCACCTCCTGTTCCCGCGACACCAACTCCCCTTGCTCCTACAATACCAACACCCTCAGCTCCAGCAGCGCCGACGCTACTCGCTCCAGCAGCGCCGACACCTCCGTCTCCTGAAATGCCAACACCTCCTGCTCCAGCAATGCCAACACCTCCAGCTCCTGCAACGCCAACGCCACCTGCTCCAGCAACGCCAACACCTCTAGCTCCCGAAACGACGATGCCACCAGCTCCTTAGACGCCAACGCCACCTACACAAGGAACACCAACACCGCCGCCCCTGCAACGCCATCGCCACCGGCCTCCAACTCCAACGCCACCAGCTCCTGCCACACCAACGCCACCTACACCAGGAACGCCAGCACCTCTTGCTCCGGCAACTCCAACGCCGCCTACTCCCTTAACACCAGCACCTCCAACACCCACAACACCAGCCCCAACTCCACCAGTTGCAGACAATGCTCCTTCTTCAACGAACAAGGGGGCGAAATGAGTGGTAGGCAGAAAGCTGGAACGGTGATCGGAGTGTTGGCGGGGGTATCAGTGATTGGATGTTGCAGGATGATGTACAAGAAACGTCGAAGTAATGCCAGAAAAGAGCGGCTAGGACATGCCACCAGGACTGAAAGTGCAATGCTAGAAGCAGTCTTGGGTGCCAGCGAAAATTTTCATGTGCAAGCTAGGGGCCTTTCATGAATTCCATTTGGTTTATTTTTGTTGAAAGTAATTATTAAAAAATTACTTAACCAATAAACTTTTTTTCTTTTATTCCCTTACATAAAATATAAACTTTATGTTACCAATATTCTTCTAAATATTTAGAAGTCAATTATAGTTCATTCTAGACTCAAATATTGATGTAGCTCAAGTCTCAGTAATTGTAATACAACGTCAAAGAAAAAAATGTAAATGATCAAACAAAATTATGCCTAAACACCTAAAATTCAAGTTCACCTTTATTTCAATTGCAAGTGGCATAAAATTAAACCATTCATACAGTGACACGAAATAAAATTAAATTAAGTACGGATGGCTATTTTAACCAGTTGTTACAAGAAACTCTTGTCCATAAATAGAGGCTCAGCCAGAAGAAATAAGAACATTTGGCAAATGGTAACCTTGAAGTTCATATGTTTCAAATTAATGACAAAGCGAAAGCAAAGAAAACATCAATGGGTTATTTGATAAATGAGTTATAAAATCATTTTAGTAGTTAGATAACTGAGAGACATCATTTTTGCTGTTTTAGATTGTTTAATTTCACTTCAGATTCGACACAGCTGGGGAAGTGGAGTCCCACGTACACAAATCATTTGTGGTGAAATCTCAACCAAACACAAAGAAGGTTCCTTATGCAAGCCTCTCTGCTTCTCTTGATTCCGTACATTAGTATTGTAGCCTTTTTCTTTGCTTGCAATCACAGTATATCTGTATATGCAACCCCAGACAACTAAATTTCTTGCTTTTGCTCTTGTAATTCCATTACTTAGATCTTCATTTATGCCACTAACATTAAAGGAAGCTTTTTCATTTTTTGCCTTCTTTTTTAAGGCAGCAATTCTTGGTTGAACATTCTAAATGGATTTCCTATTTTCGTTCAAACTCTAAGCTGAAAAATTGTTAGAATTGGGTCTGTTTAGTTATGTTGGTGTAACACTCCAAATTTACCCAAAAAAACTCAAGAAGAATTTAGAATGAATAATATTAGTCTTATTATTATTCTTGAATAAAGTCAACGTTTTACATTGACAAAGCATAGTTTCTAAAATAATGAATAACTCAATAATCCTCTAAAATAAAATTTCGTTCTAAGCAATAATCGAAGTAAGTGCAATTAATACATCTAAAAAATGCCAAAGTTTTCAGCTAAAATATCCTCTCCACTAAACCAAAAGCCCACGAATATAAAATCAATTTCTAAAATATTAAAGATGAGAGGTGAGCCGTCAACTGAATAAACAAACTCATATATAAAATTATGAATAATGAAAAAGTATATAATTATTATTATAGAGTACAATAAACTAAGAAACAATAATTATTTTATAATCATATGTATGCGATAAAACTTATAATTAGTTAAGTCATAACGTAATAATTATTTTCAATATAAAATCATTTAAGAAATCTTCTATCAACAAAACCTTTATTTTGTTCAATTTGATCATGCCACATGTGTCACCTATATTCCCGATGACCTGGTCAATAGTTCAATATGTCACATATATTCTCAGTGACACAGTCAATAGGTCAATTAGGGTATTTACTCTACAATAATTGTCAATAGATGCTCATAATACAATTAGCTATTCAATAATATCAATAACAGTAATTACGGACAATGAGCCAAAATCTTAAAAATAATTTCTAATTTTTCAACAGCAATCGTTCAATAATATTTTGATAAAATACTTATAAGACATTGAATTGGAAAAACTTTACAAATACTTTTAAGGAAAAAATTTTATGGAAAAACAATATTTTAAAGTTGTTTTTAAAACAAATTTAAGAAAATATTTTTAAAATAACTTCAAAACTATAACTTGTCAATCTATTTGAAAATATTATTCTATCATAAATATTTACATATATACTTATAATAAATATTATGTATGAATTTACTTACCTTGATCCAAATCAATCAACAATAACCCCAGTCACGTAAGCTTACTCTTGACCTATAATTATTAAAACAAGAGTCTTTTCTATATCTTATTCAATTCTAATCTTAATAAGAAAAACCCAAAAATTTTTAAACCATTAACTCCTACTTAAGCACACTTAACTACATTAGACTATCATAGAGGAGCTATTTCTAACAAGCTATAACTATGTCAGAAAAATCACAAATATTATAAAAAGCCACTATAAACATGTTGGCAACCAATATAAAGTTTAAAAAGATTAATTAGAGTTCATAAACATCTTTGAAAACTATTTTTAAAATTTATAAGACATTTACTAATGAAAAACTACCACATTGACCTAAATAACAACCCTCGTAATTTTAGAAAATAATTCCAGGACTGCAGCAATCTAATTCTATGATTTTTAATGATTTTTATAAAAAAAAGTCAAAAATTACAAAATTAAAAGTATTAGAAATATATTGTACAGTAATAAAAATTCCTAGAATTTTCAAAAGTCGTTTGAGTTATAAAATAAATTATAAAAGTGAGAATTACTGTTAGAAATCAAAATTTTCTAACTCTAATGTTCCAAATTTGAAAAATCAAAACAATTAATAAACAATGAATTTTAGAATATAGGCATATAGATGGAAAGATAAAGTTATCTAGTTTAACAATCTATGAAGTTTTATGCATAAAACCTAATGAAAACAATAATTGTTTGATGTTCAGTCTATAATGTTCATAGTTTCTAGGATAACATAATAGCACTACTTCCCCTCAATAACACATAAATTAATACATGATCATGCTTTCACAATTTTATGAGTACAACACATACAAAGTCATTCATTCAATTATATAAAATCACAATCAAAACTAAAAGTCTAAAAAATTATAAATTTTTACCTATCTTCAAAACAAAATCAAAACTAAAGAACTCCTTTAATGAAAAATAGGAACACAATCAAAATCTTTACTCTTCTTATTCAAAAACATGAGTTTACTCTTATGTTGGCTGCTGTAATTCTTTCCTTTATTAGTCTTTAGGTTTTTTGAAAAACAAAAATGACATAAGAGAGGTTTTTATAAGCCAAGCATTTCAATATTCCTATCCATTATGGGATTTTATTTCCTTTTTAATTAAGGTACTTAATAAATAAATTAAAAAATTAAGTGATTTGAGATTTAAAAGGAATAAAATAAAATACAATAAAATAAAATACAATAAAATAAAATATCCTTAAATACATCAACCCAAAATATTATATTATATGAAATAGAAATAATAATTATTATTATTATTAAAAAATTTAAAAAAAAACAACGGGTGTTATTATTCACATGTGTAGTTATCAATAAATTGAATGTGAGTTTGTAATATGTAGTGGTCTCAGTTGAGAGCTGTGGCTAATTTTGTGGCAATGCGAGGAACAGTATATGGTGCATTGTTTAACTAGATGTAATTTGTATTGGAAACATCAAATTAGTGCTACAATATTTTGATTCTGATGTTCACTGTCTAACTTTGTTCCAAAATAAACATTCAATCTGTTCTTACTGGCTTACAAAATATTGTAGATGAAAAACTTGTAACCGACCTTGCCAGTTTTAGTTGTTAAAGATCATTACATGCATGTGAACGAAAGTCTAAGTCTGTTAATGAATTATATTGACTTTCTCTTTAGCAAAACTGCTTTGTTTACAGTGTTGATTGGCTCTATTTCGCCGTTTATGCGCCAATTCGGACTAAATAACAAGCTCTGAATCTCCTTCCTTTTGACAAATGAAATTCCCAATCCCATTAATTGTAAACAAAAACATAGTACTCCCATCCAAGTGCAAAAATATGTGGCTACAGGAAATTGTGTTTTTGAGGTCTATCTATTTCTAAATGTGCTTGAAATTCCTTGTTTAGTTGTAGATCCTTTGTATGAGAAAATTTTATCACGACACTTACTCTTCTAGCTCATTTCAAGTCTTCACTGTAGTGAGGAAGTTTCAAAATTGGTTTTCATTATTTTCAATTTATGCAGTTTTCTTATTACCATTCAAAGATGGCCTTCATGGCAATGTTCTTCATTGTGCTTATATATACTCTTTATTTCTCACTTCTTTGCATCAATCATATTTTTATAATTCAGTGAAGCAGTATCAGAAATTATATCAAGTAGGGAAGCCAGCAGGGGACAGAATGGAATTCAACTCGTGCTAGCTAAAGAACAAGAAACTCAGCAAGTTGTCAATACTGCTGGAAACAGTAAGCCTCTCTTCTTGTTTTCTATTTTATCATCCTTTTTCAAAAATGTAGGATGTCTGTACATCTTTTTTATCTTAATTGTTATTTTTTATATTTGTTGAAGTATGAGCTTCTTAACTGACTATCAGAGAGTTTAGATAGATTTTGGTGGTTCTTGATTGGAGTTTAACTCTGTTCTTGGATCAACAATACTGTTATTGCACTTGACAGACTTGCTGTCGCTGAAAATCATGTTTGTCAGTTGCTTTGTACAAAATGATCGTGGCTGCAGGCTTTTGTGATGAATGCTACACTCGTTGTTAGTTCGTTTGTTTACCTCTTAAGGTCTGTCTACTGTCAATTTTCCTTCTCTTAAGGAGAAATGTGAATCTTTCTTTTTCAATGGAAAGGGTTTCATACCCTGTTTTGTATGCATAAATTAATGTCTAAGCTCATTTCTGTTTGAGCTCATTGCCTAAATCCTTGTTTCTATAATTTTTTCATTCAACATCAACTTCCAGATTGGTGATAAGTTCATTTGTATGCCTTTTCTTTAACTTATTTATGAGATATATCTGGTTGATTACTTTCAATGAATTAGAAAATTACTGCTCCCAAAACTATTACCAATGCAAATTGAGGATTCTCTCCTGAACAACATATATAGATGATTGATGGTTTATAATAATAATAATAGTAGTAACAATAGCAGTAGTAGTAAGTTAAATTTTGTAACTGCCACCCGAAAGGAAACTAATTAACAGACGCAGAAATGAGTTAATTTAGTTCTTTTTTTTTTTTTTCTTTCCCCGGGCACGCACCCTTGCAGCTGTCCTTGCAGCGGAGCTGGGTATTTATTTGCATCTCTAAACAAATTCTTAATACATATACATTACAAAGAGTGCTGACTACTCCTACTGAGATAAAATATTAAGTTCCGATTTGATGGGGGCATTTCCGCAGAAGCACCCCTCCAAAAATAGGCGTATGCCGCTTTAAGCGGCGAGCACACGGTATTCTTTAGTAAAAGGCGAAAGAATAGTTCGCTCTGTGCTCACCGCACGGCTCCGTAACTTCAGTAATCTTAAGAGTCTTTCCTTTTGTAGTGAGGAGTAGTCGCTGCTAACTCTCTGGCATTCGATGTGGGATTCACTGAGCCTTTCTTTGTCATCCTTCCTTTCAGAATTTTTGTGCTCTTCCAGCTTTACCTATGGAGGATCTATAATCAATTGCAACTCCGACTACAATCATTCCGTTAGATCAGTAACACGTTCATTGAAGAACTTAACTGAAAAAAATGAACTTTAACTAACCAAATGATTATCATTATAAAAGGGGCTTTTATCATCTGAAATCGTTTTTAAAATGTTTCTAAATAATTTTCGGAGACAGGTTACGATACTTACATTTACAAGTTGAAGAAGGGGTCATGAGTTCAAACAAGCATGAAATTTATTCGGAAAGCAGTATGAAATCAAATTAAAAACTAAAATCCAAATCGGCAAAAGTGTAGGCGTAAGTCTGTCAGACAACCGTGCGACCATCTCAGTCCGGTTAGCCCAAACTGAGAACGATCCTCTACAGCCGCAACAACCGAAAGGTCGGTGCTAGCCGTTACTCACGCTCTGATCACACGGCCACGATTCATCCACCAGACTTGATATCCTGTCTCCTTAGAACTCAAGGACACAGATGTACGAGCCTATAGAACAGATCCTGTTCAAGTAAGGTCGTGAGCGCATGTTGATGCATCACGTAATAAATAGTCTTATTTCAGGACTCAAATTTTCTATGTGGGATAAAAGACCAAAAAGTTTCGTAGCTCCACGCTTCCTTGCCTCTCTTGGGTTGAATTTATTTGCAGCTTCCACGAAACCCTCTGGCCTTCGTATATGCTCAACAATCAAGCTTTTTCAAATGACTGGCATGCACTTTTTACATATTGCAATGTTTTTTACAATATTGTAATGACTGGCATGCATTTTTTACATATTGTAGTTCTCACTTGATTAAAAAGTCTAATATTAAAAAGCTCTTTAGTCGCTGGCCAGCCACCTTCAGCGTTTCATTGTTCTTGCTTTTGCAGCTCAACGGGCTATTTTGCGCAATTCCTCACCCAAAAGATTAAGCAATTATCATGGACTAGTTCCAACTTTCGTTGAGTTGGCAATGGGGAAATATCGTACATGCTCGTCAAGCTCATCCCCATGTCTGTAATGCTTTCCGCTCTTTCAGTCCGAGAAGTGCATTTGTTGGCAAAATTTGTGGTCAACAGACACAACTGAATTTTACTGTTAGAAGTCATAAAGGCATGCATTTAACAATATTTCTGTTCAAAGATACTTTTGATCATGAGCTCCATAAAAGCCTTTAATTCTTGCTGTGCCTACAAAGGATTGGACATGGGTTTGTCCTTTGGGAATTGATACAGATAGTGAAAGAAATCAAATTTGAAAAAATTAGTGTTTATGGTGTAAGGCACTTTGATGGTTTAATCATTCTGAAAACGATGGCCTCAGTGCAGTTGCAATTGCATGGCAATATTTAACCTGTTCTCCATAAGGTAAAGGCTCAAGATCAACCAATTTCTTCATATTTTGAAACATAGACTCAATCAAGAATAGTCTTCAAATTATTTCAGCTGGAAACCGATCAAGATCACAATCCGAAAAGTACTCGTACAAAAAAATCAGTTTTTGATTCATGATAACTCCGCTGATGGAGTTCCAAGTGTAAACATTTTGTTTGCCCTTGTATAGCATGCCCTTACAGATCATTAGTGGCCCCTCACTTGATCCACATAGAGGATTCAGTCTATTTGGTCACAAAATCTTTTGACCGAACAGATTCATCTTAGTGATCAAGCAAACTAAACAGATAATAATCTTTTTGTGTTTTCTGTCAAGTTTCACAGCATTATTTCAATCGTCAAGCGACTTTGTTCCATTTTATGAGTTTAATCAATTTCACTGAGCACTATCAGAGATCAGATATGGAGAGTGAATGCAGGACAAATCAAGTTTGTACCAAATAATACGATAAAAATCTTCTGATCAGCTAATACTCGTAGTGAATTGCGGGAAAGTCAAAATATTTGTGAAATAACACCAAGACGTTTGAAGTCACCAAACTTCACTAATCCCCTGCCCCATCATCATAAATAATATCCAATGATCAAAACACTATTTTTCAAACTCCTTGCAAGAGTGCAGAGATGACTTGAAAGAAAATTGTGATAAAGATTTCTTCGATAGCTCGTCATCTTTCAGTCGCCTCGGCGGCATGATGATTAACATTTTGATGTGAATGTCTTGAGAAACATAATACACGGAATTCACATTTGCATAAACGGGCAAAAGGAAAACACGTTTGCAGTTTCATTGGGCTGAGAAAGAGCATTTTATAAACTGACAAAAATTAGATCTTGATATATTTTGCTTCTACCAATCAGACGCCGGGTATCATAAAATCTGATCAGAGACGCTCTGTAATCACAAAGCAGGAGACCGAGCCTCAAAAACATTGAACCCTGAATTTATGGGGTCGTTTCTGAAAAAATAGCTCTCCGAAAATAGTCGCATGTCACTTGAGGGGGCTAGCACACTGCATTCTTTGGTAAAAGGCAAAAGAATAGTTCGCTTTGCGCCCGCCACACGACTCCATGAGAATAAAGCCAGCGGAGGCGTCTGATTTTGTAAGCGAGATATCACGGGATCAGAGTAGTTGTGTCGCTCTCTCGTGCGGTACTTAAACGACTTTCTAACACTCTAAGTCATTAAGTAAATTTAATATTTCTCTACCTAGTCTAAGCAGAGATATTTATCAAATAAGGTTAGAGAGAAGCGAATTAAATGACCAATTGTATTTATATTACACTCAAACGTGTAATTACACTATCCTTTATACAAGATAGCTCGAGAGCTAGTACGCTAGTGTGTGTAAGTGTGTGCTGGAAACACTTTGTGGGTATATGTGGAAATGTTGTTCAAAATGAGGGACCATTCCCTATTTATAGAGGTGTTGGACAGGAGTGTTAATGTAAATCTCTAGGGAATTTCAGTTCATGTGCAATTAGTGAAAACCTCTAGAATTTGGATTGGACCGATTACTAAGCGCACCACACATGACTTAGTTAAGTGGATGGCCCATTACTAAATGCAACCAACTTCTAAGTTCACCCACCTCTTATGCTAAGCTAACCCACTTTCAAAGCATAATCCGCATTAAGTCCTAAACGCATTCTACGTTCGTTGTACACTCCGATCCGTAACGAATTTGTGCCAAATCTTCCCGTGTGAGCAGAATTAGCCCCTGGTCGCATGAATCCCGGTGAAAATGACCTGAAGTTGCGAAAACATTTGACTGCCCGTGACAAGGAGCTACTTACTATTGGCTGTTTCCCTTAGACGTGGGATTAATTTTTTCCTTTTCTTTGTCATCTTATTCTTCACGGCATTATAATTCATCCACCAAAGGCACATATATACATTATCTGCAATCATAGTCTACGGAGATACTAACCAATGGCAGTCTAATTGGTTAATGGCAACTGACGAAGAGTCCAAGTCCAATAGATTGTGTATCAACCCATGGAACGGATCAACTAAGGTCTTGTCGTGTACTGCCAGCATCAGCTCATTAAAACTTCACTTGGAGACAATACGCTATCCACGTGGGACGAAACAAGGTTAGTTGGCAACTTGGCTTCCCTTGCATTTTTAATTGGTCTCCACTTTCATATACAAGTGAAATAAGAGATCGCAATTGGCACACAATCCTTGACTGCTTGAGTTCTGACTCAACCACACAAAATCAAAATATTCACTTAGCACCCATTTCTATGAACTATCCCTAAATAATGCCTCGCGGCGGCTGAGCCCTTTCTTCACAAAAACATAATCTTTCCAACTAATTTTTTTTTTCCAGAAATATTTCTTTAAAGACTCTTTTAATATAATTTTTTATATTAAAATTTTTTAAAGAAATTTTATTAAAAAATTTTGACCGATTGATTTTTAATAAAAATTTTTAAAATTATATTTATAAATAAATTTTTTAAAATTATATTATAAAAATAATAAAATAAATCTGTCAAATAAATAAATAATATTTTAATATTTTTTAAAAAATTTAACTTCTATCTCTAAAAATTTAAAATTTAAAATTTTATTAATAAAAAAATAACTTATTAAAATTATAAAAATTTTACTAATAACAAAATTATTATAAAAATTTATATAATTAAATAAATATTTATAAATATTAAATAAATCATACTAAATATATTTATAAAATATTTTAAAAATAAAAAATAAAAAAATCTCTAATTTTATAGATCGTATTAATCATGAGAATTTTAAAGAGTTAATATAAAAAATAAATCTTTAATTTTTTTTCTTTTTTGACATAAAAACATTACTTTATACCTATTTTTCACACGAGTTGTATTGCATTTACCGATAGATTAATTAAAATTTTCTCACCACCTACCAACCAAGTCCACTCACTCAAAAAATAAAAAAATGAAGAAATGATTGGATCACGAAGCAGACTAGAGGAGCGAAAAAGGGTTGGTGAGTTCTGCAATTTTTTTTTTTCCGCCAAATTAACTCAACCAGCAAGCAACGACCCAACTTAACTAATCTCCCCAACAAACCCACCGCACCCACCAACCCTCTCCAAAATAATTACATAACAGAAAGCTCGAATCTTTCTTCATTTTCAATCTCAATGGCTTCTTCTGTTGCGTCAAAAACGTTTCTTGCAGCTCCCAGAACTGATGGGTCGTTGGGTTCCCTTTTGCCCTCGGATCTTCGACGACAAGCCCCATCACCTAATGTCCAAATCTTGATCCGCTCTCGCACCCCAAAGAAGCTCCGTGAGTTCGAGCCTCTCTGTCTTTATGTGGAATGTTTTGTTTTCAGTTTTTCGTTTACTTATGTTGTTAGTTACTTTGATGCCTACCAATAACCGATTACTGATGTTCGCGTATTTGAAATTCATAGAAATTTTTGCTGCTGAGCTGAAAAATTTGTCATTTTGTTTAGGAAAGTTTATTTACAACTAGAGTTTGCATTTGTTTATATGAAATTTGTATTGGCTCTGTTATTGTTACAGTATTATTAACTTCGAAGGATGTCATAGGAATCTAAAGTAACCATATATCGTTGAAGAGTTATTGGTCTTGTAGCTTTTGGATTGACCCAAGTTGGCATCTTGTTAGCTGTAGAATTCGAGTTGGATCTTATTTCAGATCCTTTCTTTATGAAACTTGAGAACTGGCATCTCCAAGCACACTGTAAGACAGTAATTGAGAAGTTATACAAATTGAATTCATGGATTTGTGGAGTTGTTTGTTGTCATTTGTTCATGCTAGTAGAAGATAAAGGAAAGCCTTGTCTCAAGGTTAATTTGATTTCTGTTCTTAGAGTCGTAGAGTATGATGGCTTTAAAAGCTTTTAAGTCCTCACATCTTGGATACTTGCATAACAGAAGTAAAAGCAGCTGGAAGTACATTTGGAACATATTTTCGTGTCACAACATTTGGAGAATCTCATGGAGGGGGTGTTGGTTGTATTATTGATGGTTGCCCTCCCAGGATCCCACTTTCAGAAGCTGATATGCAAGTTGACCTTGACAGAAGGTAGCATGTTTGTCAATGCTGCTGCCTTTGTGTTCCTGTTTGTTGTGGCATGTTTCATTCATCACTATGGTGTTAAATTTTTCCCTAAAATATTGTTCAAGGATTAATGTTCGGAATTATGGTGTCCAGGAGGCCAGGCCAGAGCCGAATTACAACCCCCAGAAAAGAGACTGATACATGCAAAATACACTCAGGAGTTTCTGAAGGTCTGACTATTCAAAATATTTTGCCTGTTTATTGTTCTGTTGTATAAAGAAAGGCAAATACTTTGTTTCTTTCAATTTTATAAATTGATTATTTTATGACAAAATTACTGCAGGGATGACCACTGGCACACCCATCCATGTATTTGTACCTAACACTGATCAGAGAGGACATGTAAGTATTCTATGCCAGAGGCTGATGTGAGCTTTTTTCCTTGTTAATTGCTCCAAAGGATCATTTTGTAGGATTTATTTTCATGTTTTTCCAGTTGCATTATTATTTATAATGTTAGCTTAGTATTCTGGGTGGCTCCATTTCAGGTCTCAAAGTTGTGTATAGCAAGGAATGCCACCGGTGTCTTGTAGTCCCTTGGATTTCCAATTATACTTCTGTTTAATAAATGAAATAAGCTAAAGTAAATATAAGTCAATTTGTTGTGGAAATGCTAAAATGATTAGGTGTCTATAGGTGAATCTAGAGATTCATTTTGATTTTGGATCAGACAATTTAATTGTAATGCGTATGATGTTCATGACAGAACTACACATATGTCTGAGAAATACTTCACTCGGTTGATATGTGAATTACTGTTTTAATAGTAGAAGGCCTATAACCACGCCATTGTATTTCCAGGATTACAGTGAAATGTCATTAGCTTACAGGCCATCTCATGCAGATGCAACTTATGACATGAAGTATGGTGTGAGATCAGTACAGGTAAAAATTTCTAGGATCACCGTAAAAAATTAAAAGTTAAAATTTTATGAATTGGCATTTGCTGGCCTCAATTCATCTGATTTTATTGTCTGTAATTGAAGGGTGGTGGTAGATCTTCAGCTAGAGAAACCATTGGAAGAGTTGCACCAGGAGCTGTTGCAAAGAAAATTCTGAAGCAGTTTGCAGGAACTGAGGTCTGTCTTATTTCCCGTGACTTGATGGTTGAGCTTATTGTTAGTTTAAATTCTAGTTGGTTCACTACTGCTGAGATGCTTGTTTTTTGCTTTTATACCCCTTTCAAATTCAAAAATATGCCAAAAGTAGAGAAGTTTAATCAAGTTAAGATATTATTTTACCTCTCAGTTAGATGTTGGTATTTGGCAATTCGGAATTCGGGTTTCCTAACTCAGTTTATAATTCTCTGCTTGTTGGGTGAAAAAACTTGGAATCTGCTGGGTGGTGAGATTTTCATAGGTTTTATCTATATTTTTTATCAGAACTTTAACCATATTTTTGGACACGACGTACTGATAAAGGAATGATCTGTTCTGCTATTTATGGAATTTAGCTCTGGTTTTGTGTTAAACCTTTCCCTTAATTTTTGTGCCTTCAGATTTTTGCTTATGTCTCTCAAGCACACAATGTTGTGCTTCCAGAGGACGTGGTTGATCATGAGATGTTGACACTTGATCAGGTATACCTGATATTAAATCATAAGACATGCATTTTCAAAGCAGTAAATATGTAATTGCTGATAGGCATGCATGAAATATTTTTAGAGTAATGGTATATATGCATTTATCAGGTACTCTCTCATCACATTGCATGCATGCTTATTGATTATTCTAGCTGCTGAAAAGCTTGGTCGAATTATTTTAGTTCTTGATTTCTTAATGGTAAGACTGTTCTTGTGACTCTCCTTTTTATGGAAAATTCCTTTACTTTTCGTAAAGGAATAAAGACTACTCTCTGGAAAGCAGTGACAGCTCGATTTTGGATAATATAGCAGGAAATAAATTTCGTATTTTCTAGGAGAAAATGTGGATATTATAAAGAATTGTGGGGAGTCCATCTTCTGTCTTCACACTTGCTTCAGTTTCTAAGGAGTTCCAACTTGCAATATTCATCTTTGATTATCTTTATTAATGGTTGGGAAGGGGTTTTGAGAGGTATCAAGCTGGTCTAGCCTTGTAGAGGATGATTGGGTATATTTTATAACATAGAAAAATTTTAGTTTTTCACTTGCTTGGTGGACTGTTGGTCCACTACACTATATTGACTCTTTATCTTTAATATAATTTTGAGCTCCTTATAAAAAGAAAAAAAGAATGGTAAAACTATGTTGTTGTCATTGGCTGTGTTAAATAACATGGAATGTGCTTTATCATTGGGTTCTTTTCTGGCTTCGGTAGAGACTATTTATCTTATTTTGAACTGTTGCATCTTGTCCATTTCTCTGGATCTCTTTTATGACACTTATTATGAGTTCCTTATCAGCCTAATTATTTTCTGAATGTACCTTATCAGATAGAGAGTAACATTGTCAGATGTCCAGACCCCGAATATGCTGAGAAGATGATCGCTGCAATTGACACTGTCCGAGTGAGAGGGGATTCTGTTGGTGGTGTTGTTACATGCATTGTTAGGAATTGCCCTCGTGTATGCTCTATCTTTCTCTCTCGCCCACACACGTTGCAAATGGTCACACGCACTTTGTGTGATTTTGTCCATCTTTTCATGCACAGATTATTATGCACATGTAAATGTACACCTCAATTGTGCCAGTTTAAAAGTTCTTCATTTTTGGCCTTTCTGCCTTCTGTGGATGTTCGACTGAGGGTTGAAGTACTTCTATAATTGTATGTCAGGGACTCGGTTCGCCAGTTTTCGACAAACTTGAAGCTGAACTAGCTAAGGCCATGATGTCGTTACCTGCTACTAAGGGCTTTGAATTTGGCAGTGGCTTTGCAGGTTGAGAATATTTTTGCTACTCTGTATTTATTGGCCTTCTTTTATAAGTTTAGCTGGCTGGCAGGAGAAGGATTACTTGAAATGCAATTACATGCATGCATTTTCTTTTTAATGAAATTTTGATGAAATGCAGGTACTTTTTTGACTGGTAGTGAACATAATGATGAGTTCTACACCGATGAATTTGGAAATATCAGGACAAGAACAAATCGTTCTGGTGGGATTCAGGTATGTGTTTACTGAGTGATTTGTTTCTCTCATCTCGGAAGTAAAAGGTTACAAAGGTGTTATACCCAGCAAGATTTTTATGTTGACTTGTAGGGAGGAATATCTAATGGGGAAATCATAAACATGAGGATAGCTTTTAAGCCAACATCTACGATTGGAGTAAGTTTGATCTCTCTGCCTCTCTCTCTCTTAACAAAGACAAACTCTCATGTTGGCACCACATTGCCTATAGTCATGTAGAGCCTGTGTTTTATACTATTGCCAAGCATCTGCAGCAAGCCTTCTTTTGCGCTGTTGGTACTTTTGCCTAATCATTAATGCTCTATATGGTTGCTTGATATTTTCATTACCACATATCTCTCATATCCATCTTTGTTGTTGACATTTTGTTGGCAATACTATTAAGGAACTGCTGATCTTGTTCCTTGACCTTGATATATGTTTGTCATAGAAAGGCAATAGTGTCTTTTTTTGGTTATTAATGACGCTATGAACACCAACTTGTTGACATGTGGTCTGGGTGCTTTTGCTTGCTTATCCATCTTAATCCTCTAACTATGATTGTCATAGTTGAAATTTCTTAATCTCATGGATGTTTCCTTTGATTTTGATTCTTCTGCCATGAATTCCCATCCCACTTTCTGCTGCTCCAATTGTTACTTCCGATATTATTAATTCAACATTTTTAGCAAAATCTTCCATATGGGGTATTAATAAAATATGTTCTGCTAGTGCTCTTGCACCTACATATCCACTTTTCATGTCACGTCCGAAGTTGTTGTCATATTTCCTTCTTTTTTGGAGGACACAAATGGTCTATGTGCCTTGTTCAATACTTTTCTGGCTCGTGCTGTGTCAATAAAATTTGCCGTGTGACTTCCACTTCTTCGTAACTTCCTATTTTGCACATAGCATAAGATATTTGCCTGCTTTCCTTTTATATAAACCTGTTTAAAGTGCTTGTTGTTAGCTTCTTGAAACATTCATTCTTAAAAGTTTATATGGTCTGTGATTCTTGTGCAGAGAAAACAGAATACAGTGACGAGAGAGAAGAAAGAGACAGAACTTATAGCCCGTGGTCGTCATGATCCTTGTGTTGTCCCGCGAGGTATGTCATTGTTTGATAGATCTACACTTTATTTATTATCTAGTCCTCTCCTTATATCAATAAATTTTTCCCAAATGGTTCTTGCAATTACCTATATTATCCGCTGAATCAACTGATGACAATATAGTTAATCTGCGAAGGATATTTCTTATGGTTTCCCAAATACTTGAGAATTGTTATCAGATTTCCTGTTAGATGGCAGTAAATATTGTATGGTTGTAATTGAAGTGTGTTTAAATGTCACCGGATCTCTTGTTTTAGGAAAATTAAAATGTAAGTTTAAATGAAATGGAAAAAGGAAATCCCACTCACCTGTCTTTGTGGCTTTGCCTTGGCAGCGGTACCAATGGTCGAAGCCATGGTAGCTTTGGTACTTGTGGACCAATTGATGGCACAGTATGCGCAATGTCATCTGTTTCCAATCAATCCAGATCTGCAAGGACTGATGAAGTTGCCAGAGCTTGAGCCAGCCAGCTTTCAAACGTGAAAGGTAATGAAGCAGCTAAGCGGAGCATCATTGCCACTATCCTTTGTTAGAGATTTTTCCAGTTAATGTGAGGCACTTTCGGCATTACGAATCCAAAATGTTCACTATTAACTTTTTAAAAAAAAAATCTTTCATAGAGATTATGTTTTCATTGCAATCCAGGATTAATTAGAATGTTACAACCCCGTGGTTCCTTTGTGTTTTGTTGTAACATAAAAATACATCATAAATTATTTTGTACAAGTAATAATATATGCCATTATTTCATCCGAATCAAGTTATTGCGGAACGTTGATTTTGAAATTTTCGTCGAGCTTTATAATTCGGCAAAAATAAATTGGGTAACAATACCAGCTAATCTCAAACCTAATAATTACCGATTTCTTAATTTTTTTTTTTTGTTAATAGAGATTTCTTAATTATTATATTTAACCTTTCAGAGGCTTGGAAAGGTGTGGGTGTGTGTGTGTGTGTGTGTGTTTGTGTGTCTGTGTGTGTGGTGAGAAAGAGATCACTCTACTTTGTTTTCCTGCAATCCAGCCCAACGCTTCTGAACGTGAACTTTCCGTTAATCGCTGAGGGCCAAGTTGGTAATTACCCATTGATATCCACGTCCTTCAACTTAAGTATCGTGGGCGTGTGTAATGTGTTAGAGCCCTTACGGTTACTGGAATTTTTCCCTCAAATTTCACAGGCAGACATTTCTCCAAGCTCGGTAGATTTTTGAGGTGTAAACCACGCGGTGAATTGCTCGTTCAAGTTCTTACATGGACTTCTTTTCCTAAATTTTAATTGAGTAAATATTCCTAAGATTAACTGCGGCAGTAAATTTTTTTAACCAATGCCCGACATATTTTTGGGCTATATACTATAAAATCTATGTATTTAAACTCCCAAAACACAATTTTTTTAAAAAAATTTTGCTCCTCTTTTCTAGAGGTAAGGTGGGCAAGAGCATGAATTGATTTTCTTTAATTTATTAAAAAATCAATCAACAAAATTTAAATTGAGTGGCCAATTGAATAAAATTATTTAAAGTTTGCATAGTGAAGTTCTTGGAAACTAATGACTTTCTTTTTGGTTATTTTTATAACATAAGAAGAGCCAAAATTATTTTGTTAAAATTTCAAATGATAAATTATCATTTAATTTCTTAGAAAATACACTAATCGAAAGCAAACACAAGATTTCCAACTACGGCACGTAATAACAAATTACAAGACCACTGCACATGTGATTCTCGTTTTCTCCCATCATTCTCAAATTAATCGATTTCACATGTTCTAATTGAATGATTCAGTATTTAAATTAATTAATTCACCTCTTTATCATCATTTATAATATATCTTGTTCGGTCACATACGATATAATATGAGCTGAACGAACTTTCAATCATTTTCCCAACAGCTAGACTCACTTTCATTATTCTTTACGTGGTTGCTGCCTCAATCTTTTATTTTTTCTCTATTGATGATTTTTTTTTTTAATTCTCTTCTTACTTCTCAATCTTTTTTATTTTTATTTTTTTTCCTTTAACAACAACAATCATAACCCACCAATTTTTTTTCAAAATTAAGATTGACTTATAAATTTTATATTTTTTTTATAATTCAATTTATATTTAGAATTTTATATTATATTGTTAAGTCATCAATGGTGTTGCTTTTTTTTAATTAATTAATCAACTAATTATTAGTATTTTTTACTTACATATATAAAGGTTGATATATTGTACGACATCATGTGTGTCAATATATGATTAGATATCTATTGGGTTTAGCTTATAACACATAGATGCTCATATAATGTGCGATGTTGTGTCAATATATGATTGAACGTCTTTTGGGGCCGGCCATAGCACATACATGCTCAATCATATTTTAACACATGCGCAGTCACATAATAAATTGAAATCCTACTTGTGTGTGTGTGTGTGTATATATATATGTTAGTAATTAATGATTGAACGTCTTTTGGGGCCATAGCACATAAGCGCTCAATCATACTTTATCACATGCGTAGTCGCATAGTATATATATTAGTAGTTAATAATTAATCATGTAAATATACATTTTATATAAAATAAAGATGGTGATATATAAAAGAAATTAAGTACTAGAAAGTATGGGAGAATCGACAACAAGCAAGAGTCATTATCACTAACACATTTTTATTTAACAAGTTGTCTTGTCTTTATCACTTCTACAAATCTTAATCCTAATCCGTTAAAGTAATCGTAAGACGTGTGGATAGGAGAATCGTCTCCCATTCAATAATATAGCAACAGGCTAAAACTCTTTGATAATGAGAGCCATAAAGTAGATTCCAGTATTGATAAAGCATGTCTTCCATTTTATATAATTTTATTTCTTAAGGTCTAAAAAATTAGTAATAAGAATGATATATTACTATATAATATGAACAAGGACATTTATCTTTAATCCCGTGAACCACATGAAACTTTTAAATTTGACTTGTATACATATAACAATTATTATGTGCAGATACAAATTTTAAAATGTTGCTTTGAAGTCAGTCCCCTTTTCCAGCTCTACTTTACACGATATTACACATTGATATAGACGATGGAGATTGAAATTTACATTTTAAAATGTACAAAATCCATACTAAATTTAAACTAGTTATACTGTTTTTATGTGTATGTTAAAGTAACTGAAACTTACTAAAGAATGAGACTGAAAGAGAAAAATTTTTTTAATTATAATAATAATTAAAAAAATCATAATAATCATTAGATGATTGTTAGGAGCGGACGACACTAGAAGAATGGGCTACCAAACGTTGATATTACAAACAAACAAAACAGTTTTTGTAGGGTGTATCTGATGGTAAGTGTCCAATAATTCCATAATTAAATTGACTCAAGAGAAGCTGACAGAAAGGAACATACCCTTTACATATATTCTATATTTGATTTAACAAGGACTTAGCACCCGAATGAATGACTCCTAGCAAAATAATATATTTAATGCCATATCGCTTCATTTTGATATTATTGGTGCAAGCATGTAAATAGTTAATTATTTTATTCAATCAAATAACTTGGAACCCTTTTGTTTAATTTATTTGCTTAATCAAAATTTGGTTAAGCTATATCATCATATAACCACCGACAGATACGAATACAAATGAATACATTAATACACCTTTTTCTTCATGTGATGTGAATGATAATATTAGTAATATTTTTAGAACTAATTGCCCACTTTGTATGTGAGTAGGTTAATCAAACTTAGTAGAAAGACTGTTTGTTTAGCTCTAAAGACCATAAGGTAATTAATGATTAGCTTGCTTAATTGCTGACCATTATTATTCACGACATTTATATTGATTAAAACATGTAATAATTTTTGTGGTCAATAAGGGGAAGAATAGAATAGGTAACGAAAAAAGATTAAAGGAAATTTGTAGTGCGATAGGACGGAAAGGATCAAACACTAGGACATAGTTAGATAGGGTTTTGATATAAGTAAGATTACAATATCAAAAAAAAAATGTCCCAAAAAAATTGGCATCAATTCACAAGTAAAAGCACTTTGCGACAAGTCTTCACACTGGCTTTGTCACTAAAGTAGGAGTAAATGTGATATTTTCATGCATGAAATTAGAGAAGAAGGTGGTGGGTATAAGAAAATTACCAAATTTTGGCAAAGCCATATTACAAAGGGTAATTTCTCTATTGAGATAATTGGGTGCCTTGATTTTTTTGTTTACTTAGCTTAACTCCATATCTAACTTTAACAATGGTGACGTCATATATAGCATATGTCATTTGCTCAACCGAAATCAAATAAGAGTTTAAAATTCGATTTGTTAAGGGAAACATTTATTGCTTCCCGATGGTGGCGGCATACACATTCATATATTTATTGGTCGAAACCAATTATTGCATTATGCGTATATAGTTACGATCTTGGGAAGAAGAAGCCATTTACAGTCAATCCTCCATCAACACAAGTAGTCTGGCCGGTTATATAGGAGGCTGCTGGCATGCATAAAAATGCTACCAGTGAAGACACCTCATCTGGCTCTCCTGTGCGTTCCATTACGACACCTTATTTCCTCCAAGAATTTTTCATCAGATAGATACTGAAAAACGCATCAAACAATCCAAATTTTAATTTATTGTTTCAACAATGACAATGCGTGAATCGAATTCACAAAAGTAATTAAGCGCGTAATATAGTTCTTACAGGTTCAACTAAGGGAGTTCTGATGAACCAAGGTGCAACAGAATTAGTCCTTATGTTGTCTCTTCCCCATTCACATGTCAAATTCTTTGCAAGTTGATTCATAGCTCCTGCAAATACTTAAATTCAGTTATGCTAACTTGGGATTAGCCATTAATTTATAATACATGTATATGGTGAAGTCACTTTAAATACCTTTTGTAGCAGCGTATATGCTATTCCCAGTATTTAAGGATACCACACCGGCAATTGAAGATATGAAAATAATATTTCCTGCCCCTGAAGCTTTCAATAGAGGATGTGCAAGTTCGGACAAGTGGTAAGCAGACTCAAAATTGGTGGCCATGAGAACTGAGAAATCTTCAGCTGTGTACTCTACGGTCGGTTTTCTTATATTTGTCCCAACGTTGTTTATCTACAGTCGCGTACAACATATATAACTCACGAATCTGACAATTAGTTAATAATAAATGGGTTCGGAAAATGAGTAACATACAAGGATGTTGAGTTTCCCACTGAACAGAGAGGAGACTTTGTCCATCAGCAGCTCTCGCTGTGCTCTAGATGATGCATCGCAGATTGAACCAGTGACTTTGAAACCTTTCATTTTCCAGTCGCGTAAACATTCATCGAGATCTGCTTCGTTCCTAGCACATGCATGAACAATTGCACCGAGCTCTGCAAGTTCCTCCACAACAGCGTGCCTGATGGGCAATATAGGACCACATCTCAATTTGGTAACTAATTAATCATTGTAAAGAAACACAGCAAGTGAGAATAAGAACCCCGAGTCCTTTGGTTCCTCCGGTGACGAGAGCAGTCTTGCCCTCAAGAGTCCATCTATTTTGCCCCCAACAGCCATTTGCCTGAGCCATTCTTTCTAATTCTATTGTTGCGGTTGTTTTCTCAGTTATGATTGAAAGGTTTTATACAACTGATCATGTAACTTGCAGGTTGCAGCAGAAGGTTCTGGCTAGCTAGTAGCCACCAGAAGATGCATGCAAATCCAATTGCGCCGAGTGGGGGAAAAGACAACATATAAACCAAGACCGACACCGTAGCAACAATTAGGTTCTATACATAGGTTAAAAGATTGTGGATGATAAGACCCTCAGCAACACTTCGGTTCTATACATAGGACAAGAGATTGTGGATGCACTTGGTCGGAAAGCTACGTGCACATCCAAGTTAAGTATTCTGTCATGCACGTCAACACGTGGCTGTAAATTAAAGCTTCAGAAGTTCTACTCACAAATTAAACTTGACCAAATATGGTGACCTTTAACATGCTTAGTTTCATAGAATGGTAACGCAAATGTTACTATGATTGTTCAATCGAATCAAAAAAAAAAATAAAATCGTAAGTCAAAGTACTTTGTGGGAAATCATTGGCACTAGCTTTATCATTAAAGTAGGGGTAAATTTGACATTTCCATGCATGAATTAGAGAAGTCAGTGGATGTAAGTAAATTTTGATAAAGCGCTATTATACACGGGATAATTTGTCTCTAATTGAGCTAAGTGGGTGTCTTGATTTGTTTTTTGACGAGATTTTTGAGGCAAACTGGATTCTTGAGTGATTTGACAACACCCGTGGACATTTTCATGATTGAGATTATAATTTTGTTTACTCTACATGGGGGTCAGCACCACCAACCATTTGATGTTGGCCCAAATGATTTTTCTTTTCTTAGAGTTTTGGTTGTATTAATAAATAAAATCAAATTTAAGTGAGAGACTCCGGGACTTTGACTCGAAGCAATTTAGGTCAAGCTCAACTCAAAAATTTATTATCGTAAGATCAAGCTCAACTCAAAAATTTATTATCGTAAAAGAAATGTTTACTCCCACATAAAATAAAAACATATTCCCACAAATGCATATCACACTTGAAGATTTCAAACTCTCAATTTTACTAATGTAGCAAACCATTCAGACATTTGATACTATTTATTTATTCTTTACAATGTTTGGGTAGGAACAAAAGAATTTCACTCATCAAAACAAACTCCTAATTTTTTATTATATTACTTCATTCAGATCATTACAGATGCAAAACGCATTCACAGTCAACTAAATTACACTGACGGGCTATCCTTTTGATGCTATAATTGACATCATTCGAGGGTGTCACTCGCTTCTAGATGGGTTGAGACCGAGTGTTTTTGTGTCATCATCAACTGGTTACAAAATTTTTTCGATCCCGATTGATTTCATATTTATTATTTATTAATTATTAATAGATCACCAGTCTTCATCTAAATGACTATTGCTGGTTTATGAAGAATAATAAAATGAGAAACAGATATCGCATTAAGTTGGTCTAGAAATGTAGGTAAAGACAAGCATGCGCACATTCCATGAAGGATTTCAAACCCCAGCCACGCATGCATCATTCTTCAACATCAGCTACCTACATGTATAACTTACATTAAATATAACTTAACATTTGCCTATAAATTATTGTCATTCCTTTATTTATATAGTGAGTCAATAAGAGACAAAAGAAACAATACATATTAACACGCACAACACCCAAATAAAGAAAGAATGAGTAATTTTCTAAGAAGAGACGAGTTAAATTAAGAGGAAAAAAATATACATTTAAATATTTATAGTATATTGAAGTGTATATTTTAATTAGTTTTTAGAAATTTCTTACTTTAATAAAATACAAGATTTCTTATTGCATCACTAAAAAAGAATAATATAAATTTAAGTGGAAACATTCACATGAAAAATTTATATTGACCGAGTTAAAAAAAATAAAAAAAAACATAAACTTCAATGCATTAAAAGATAAAAGAAAATAATGGATTGATGTCCATATTTTTTGGTCTTTTATCTCTATCTGTATTTTATTTATTTATTTATTTTTTGGCATAGATGTATGCATACAAGCACCACGGTATATATACAAGGGATCTCAAATTCTAATTAATTTAGGAATTCAAATCGAATGAATCTAATGACTTATTTTTTTTAATTTTAAAATCTACACATGATATAAAGACCTACTATATGCAGATCTTAAGAGCAATTGGATCCAATAGTTTCAATTGTGATCCTTAATTAGAACCTCACTAAGATACACGCACATAACGAGAAGGGCCACAATCACTCCATTTGATATTAAAATTGATTTACAAAAAAAATTCAATAATTTTCTTGCTTTAAACAATCATAAGATCATGATAATCTTCAAATCATCTAGAGATTAGAGGACCCCCAATCCAGAGTAATAACTTGGATACTGGGTTCACGCAAATTAAAAATACACGAATCCCACGTACCCTCATAAACAATACGTGATCAGTTCCTTAAACTACTACACTTTCGAAAATTAACCCCAAAAAATGAAAAAGGGTATTCTCTTTTATTTTGAGTAAAAGATATATCCCCAGCACGAACCCGTACATGAATATGAAAATAAATAATATAATAACAGTTTGTTCCCCGCCACCCTAAAAATATTTGCATTTTTTAACATGAAAAGGGTCACTCCAGATTTGTTCATAAGTTTGACCTCGAAAAAGCTGAGGTAACACCAGCTTTTGCTTGGTTACTTATCAATGGCAAAAGGCAAAGTGGACGCCACAATACCTGTCGTTTACCAGGCAAAATATCCCACTCAGATCTTCCTTTCCCACTCTTCATTAGATTTTACACTATTTGTCTTTTTCACTAGATTCTCAGAACTCCTCTTCTTTTCTTTGTCTATATTCATTCATTTGCTTCCAAAAGTAAAAGCTGCTGCTATCCCACTTCACCGTTTCTTCTTCATTTCTTTTTTTTTTTTTTACTATATTTTTTTTCACCCTGCAAAGTTCACAACCAGAAACATGGGACTCAATAATGAATAATAATATCAAATACAGACATGAACTACAAACTGATGATGATTTTGAACACATGCAGGCCACAAAAATAAGATTAGAATGTAGTAAGAGCAAGGGGTTGCTTTTTGGCTTGTCTGTTTAAAAGAGAATTCGAGAAAGGGACAATCTCCTTCTCCTCTGCCTTAAGCAAGAATTAAGAATAAGACACCAATAAAATGCATGCAGGAATCACAAGCTAAGTGTTAATAATATTTGAATTAAGCACTCAATTAAAATAAGCCAAACTTTCAATCTTTAGATTTTATTCTTTTATAAAAAGTGTTCTAGGTAGGTTTTGGGTGTGAAAGAAGAGATGAAAACTTAGCTAAGATAATTAATTTATTTTTAGGAAAATCAAGGTACATTATTTGATCGTTGTGTGTGATATTTTATGATTTAAAGGAGATGAAGGAGAAAACATTATTGGCAAGATGTATAGGAACCCTAGGTTGAATTGATTTTGAAATTGAACTTTGATCAAAAAGTCTTTTGAAAAAAGGATAGAGGTAGAGGTAAATGACAACCCTGGGAGCAATCGTCCCCACATGCTCATTTCAAGTTATTGTTTTTTTTTACAGCAATGAGGAGCATCCGCAAGGTGTGGCGAGGTTTCATCTATTAAATAGAAAATGAAAAGATTGAAGAAGGCCTTGACATTTTTAAGGACAGTTCTAATACCTGCTTGTGAGTCTGATTATATAAAATCAAAAACTTGAAAAAATTTTTTTTTGAGAATAGAAATTGCCAAGTAGAATGCATTTTTAATGATACCCAATGAAGAATGAATGATTTTTTAGTTCTTTTTCTGTCCTTTTATCTTTTTTATTTTTTTTAATTTCAATCGATTGAAGAATTTTATAGTTAGAAAGAAAAAAATTTGGATTTACAAGATGATGCGAAAAATTTATCCTTTTAGAATTTTAATACATTAAAAGTATGAAAAATATCCAAGATACTTCAAGCATATGGTCATAACGAATGGGTTCTATAAATCATTGTTTTGATGTTTTTCCACTATTAGGCAGAAGTAATGGTCATCTATCCTCACTTTTTCAATAAGATAGTTTAATATGTGATTATTTACAATTGAATATTTTCTTTTAGGTGATGGAGATATTTCTCGAGTAAGACTTTTTGGTGATTTTTCTTTGACTATTGGAAGCATATAATTCGATGGCCCTCTCTCTCTTAATCATATTTTCAGAGTAATGGTATATGCATTTATCAGGTATCCCAAATCCCAAGTTTATGATGTATGCCAAATTCCATTGATTATTTATGGCGTTAGTCGGGTACCTTGAGCGAAATATTTTAGTTCTTGATTTCTTAACCCTTCAAGACAGGGTGCTTTATTATGGAAAACTTTTTCTTTTTTTGGGGGAAAAAGAAAAAGTAAAGGAGTTTTCCATAAGAAGGAGAGTCACAAGAACAGTCTTACCATTAAGAAATCAAGAACTAAAATATTTCGATCAAGCTTTTCAGCAGCCAGAATAATCAATAATCATACATGCGATGGGATGAGAGAGTACCTGATAAATGCACATACCATTACTCTTGGTGGTTAAGAGAGTACGAGGGGTACCATCGGTTATATGTGAAATAGTCAAAGAAAAATCACCAAAAAGTCTTACTTCCAAGTTCTCCTACACTTAACTAGAAAAGGTATTCAATTGTTACTATATAATTTCAGGTATCCATTCTATCGGAAGAACGCATCATGGTGGACCCTAACTGAGTGGAAAAAATTAAAACGTAGACCCATTCGTTATGACCATGCGTTGGAGTACTTCAAAGGATATTTTTCATACTTTTAAGTATTAAAATTCTTAGAGATTTGGTTTTTCGCATCATCTTGGAAATCCAAATTCATTTTCTCAACTATAAAATGTCTTCATCGATTGAAATTAAATTCGCCTAAAAGAGGAAATGGGCACATAAATAACATGCGTATTCCATCATTCATTCTTCATTGGGTATATCCAAAATGCATTCTACTTGTGTAACCTTTCTATTCTCAAACTAATCTTTCCTTTCTGTCCTAAATTTGATGCCTTTATATAATCACGACTCACAAGCAGGTATTAGAACTGTCGGTTAGTGTTTCGGTGAACCATCGTGGGCTCGCCTTGTCTTTTCATTTTCTATTCAATAGATGAAACCACGCCACACCTTGCGGATGCTCCTGCTGCTGTTAAGTAACAAAAAACAATTCGGCAACTCCTGAAATAGTTGATGTGGGGACGATTGCTCCCAGGGTTGTCGGTGTACCGACACTAGCTCATGAGACTCTCCCTCAAAAGGGTGTTTTGGTCATTCAATACAAAATCAATTCAATTAGGGTTCGCCAAAAGGCATCTTCGTGGTCCGGAATAATGTTTTTCTATTATCATATCTCGTTGGGCCGTTGAACTTGAGACCATCAGGTGAATAAGGGCATTAATGTAATAATGAAACGTCGCATAAATTTCTCTTTCGGGTTCTTAAAACGTATCCATCATGATTTAGGCAGGTGTCTTTGTTTCTACTATTCTCTGTACTTCTTTACTTCACATTGTTCCTTCTAAAACTCTCTAAAAAGCAATGACAACTTTATTTTAGATAATATGATAAAATTTATATTTTCTAAGAGAAAAATGTGGATATACTAAAGAATTATGGAGAGTTCAAGGCCAGCTCTAGAATGCTAGAGGCCTTGATTTTTTTTTTTTTATTATTGAGGCCTTCTTATATTTAGTAGATTCAACACTCAAAGAAAACAAAAGAACTCATAATTCAATTAGTTTTTAACTATATCTTAAATATCAACAATCAATAAGATAATACGATATTTCAAAAAAGAAAAATAGTCAAGAATCTATCTTTTTTCTTCCTTTACAACTATTATTTCAAGAAACTAATTTTAAAAGTAAGCCAATAAATTTAATAATTTTCTTTATAAAGATGAGAGTAAGAATTTTTGTAGTGCTAAATAATTATTCTTTTTAAACCGATAGATAAAGAATTTAATCTTTTTAAAAATAATAATAATGAATTAACTGCTAAAAAAATATTAGTTATATGCTTTAATATTAAGTTTATCAAATATAGAATTTATATAAAAATTCTTAATTATAAGCTGGTTATTAGTTAAAAAGAGGGCTAAAACATTGACTTTCCTACTATGAATAACTTAAAAAATCTATTAATTTGACTATATCAAGGAAATGAAAACAAAAAAAATGGGTCTTTATAATATATAAGGCCTGATGACCACGATCGGACATTTTGACTGTAGTGAGGACTTAGGCAACTACCTATTTCGACTATGTTCAAAGCCCCCCTGGGAGAGTCTATCTTCTTGCTTCACATTTGCTTCAATTTCTAAGGAGTTCCAACTTCAAGATTCATCTTTGTTTATCTTTATTAATGATTGAGATTTTAGAAGTATCCTAACCTTTCTGAATGTACGTTATCTGGTAGGGAGTGACATTGTCAGATGTCCGAATCCTGCAATTGATGCTGTCCGAGTGAGAGGGGATTCTGTTGATGTTGTTAAATGCATTGTTGAAATACTGAGGGTCGAAGTACTTCTATAATTGTATGCCAGGGACTCGGTTCGCCAGTTTCCGACAAACTTGAAGCTGAACTAGCTAAGGCCATGATGTCGTTCCCTGCTACTAAGGGCTTTGAATTTGGTAGTGGGTCTGGCGGTTGAGAATTTATTTGCTCCTTTGCATTTATTGGCCTTTTTGTTTTAAATGAAGATTTTCTTTTAAAAAAAAAAACAAGAAGGAAACAAGAAAATTCCTCAATGGCAATTGCAATTCCCTATATTATCCACCGAATCAGGTGATTACAGCATTTTACTTGCCTGCGAAAGATACTTCTTATGGTTTCCCAAATCCTTAATTATTTTTTTATACAGTGAATTTCTGAATTGTTGTATTTAACCTGAGGCGGGTTTGGACGACTGGGAGTACTTAGAAAAAGTTCGGAGTGTATTTAAGACCTCTCCACTTGCTTTTGTTATAACCGGCCCAATATTCCCGACCGTGAACTTTCCTCCAATCGTTAGCGGTAGATGCTTCGCCGAAAGGTTAACCGTGTGTTCGAGTTCTTAAGAGGAACCACTTTTTTCCAAATTTTAATTGAGTGAATATTTCCCAGATTAACTGTGAAAGTAATTTTTTTTTTTTTTAACTAATGCTCAGACAGATTTTTGGGCTGTATACTATAAGATATATGTCTTCAATTTAAACTCCCAATAAATTATTTGTTAGTAGATAATTACATTTTGGGGAAAAAGAAAAAGGGGATAAGAACGAAGTCATAATTCGGATGAAATTCCAAACGTCCAACTGCTTTCAACCTCTTGTGCTCAAAGTAGATGACAGACAGTTTGTCTTTGATCTAATCACTTGTTACATCACGTTACATCTTTTGTCAAAGAAAAAATTTGGCCGCACTTGTTCAACGACTTTTGCTGCGCTGAGGATTGAAATTGAACAGCAGCAAAACAATCTCTTTCGATTAGTTTTCTGTTAGAACACAGACAAAGTTGGTAACGCTTGGATGCTGCTGGATGTGTTAAAAAGGTCAAAGTTTAGCTGCTATACATTAAAACTGAATTTATCTGTCTTTCATCCACTTTAAATCCGCCACCCTAATGCTTTGACCTAAAACATGGAAGCCTCCCTTAGCGTCATAAAGGTTTTGACTTCTTTCTGTTAATTTCCTTGGTCCAACATCTAATCCTTCATAGCATCGCTAGCTGTGGTTAACTTTTGTTTGAAGATTGGTCGTACAGCATTGCGACATCTGTCTATTTAGTAAATATCATAATCGTACAGTAAAACAGCTGCATGCTAACAGCCTCTCACGTGCTGCTGTATAGTGCACAAAGATTTGAATATTTATGACCCAAAAAAATATTAGAATGGGGTTTTATCATGTCAACTGAATCAAAATTGGTGGCCACGAAATGACGAAAGTGAAGCAACATTTTTCTTTTTCATTCCGTCAACGTTAAACCTACGTACCGAAAATTTGTATTATTTCATGTTACAATTATATTCTTACTTTAACAAGAACCGGAGGAACACAAAAAGAAAAAAAAAGCCTGTGCGTACCATACGTAATGGTGAAAGGCAGAACCTTTCTTGGAAAGTGACGTGTCATAATCCATATACTAAGTGCCCCATAACTACATTTAATTGTTCGTAAGTCCAAAATTACTGGGAAGCTCTGTCTTTTATGTTGATTGCTTTTATAGAACTGATATTGCCAAGATAAAATGCTGATGGTTTTAAATTAGCGAAACACAAATTTATTTTTTTAAAATTTTTTCTTCTCTTTTCTAGAGCCAATGTGGGTAAAAGTATAAAGTTTTTTAGTAATCAATTAAATAAAACCATTAAAAAATTAATCAAATCTAAAACGGTCAATTAAATAAAAATATTTAAAACCCACTTAGTAAAGTTTTTTAGACACATAATCATTGTTTTTCTTTCTTTTTTTTGAAATTATATGAGACTAGTGCTCAAGAGTATAACTCATATTATATGAAATTAAAATTAATATTTATAAATCAAACTAAAAAAATTAATTTTACTTAAATTAAGAAAGAAAATTTAAACTCTCACGATATATTATAGGACTCAAACCCATCACTTTATAATTGTGAGGTTTGAGTTCTAATAAATCTTTATTTAAATTTAAAAATAAAATTAAACTCCTAAAATATATTATAGGGCTCAAACACATCGCTTTATAATTCTGAAGTTTGAGTTCTAACCACTAAGCTCTAGTGGCTCTTATTGCTATAATATAAGAAGAGCTAAAAATTAAAAAAAAAAGGTTTTATCATTTAATTTATTAGAAAATATACTAATTGAAAGCAAACCCACAAGGTTTCCAGCTACGGCACGTAATGGCAAATTACAAGACCACCGCACACATGATTCTCGTTTTCTCGCCTCATTCTCGAATTAATCGATTTCACATCTTCTAATTGAATGATTCAGCATTTAAATTAATTAATTCACCTCTTTATCTCGATCTTGTTCGGTCACATAAGATATAATATAAGCTGAACAAACTTTTAATCATTTTCCCAACTACTAGACTCACTTTCATTATTCCTTACGTGGTTGCTGCCTCAATCTTTCATTCTCCTCTATAAATGATTTTTTTTTTCTGTTCTTTTTTTCTTTTTTCAATTCTCTTCTTACTTCTCTCTCTTTCTTTTTCTTAACAACAACAATTATAGCCCACCAATTTTTTTTTTCAAAATTAAGATAGGCTTAGAAATTATACTTCCTTTTTTTACAATTCAATTTACATTTATACCATCTTATTAAGTCATCTATGGTGTTGCTTATTTTTATAATTAATTAATTAATTTATTATTATTATTATTATTATTTACTTACATATATAAAAATTGATATAATGTGCAATGTTGTGTATATCAATATATAATTGAATGTCTGTTGAGGCTACGACACAGAAGTAATCAATCGTATCTTAAACACATGATAGTCGCACAAAAAATTAAAATCCAATATGTGTATATATATGTGTGTGTAGTTAATAGTTAGTAAATTAATCATGGAAATATACATTTTATATATAATAAAGATGGTGATATATTAAAGAAATTAAGTACAAGAAAGTAGGGAGATTTGACACAAAGCAAGAGTCCTTATCACGATACCATTTTTTTATTTAACAAGTTGCCTTGTCTTGTCTTGATCACTTTTACAAATCATAATCCTAATCCATTAAAGTAATAATAAGACGGGTGTGGATAGGAGAATAGTCTCTCACTCTATAATGTAACAACGGGCTAAAACGCTTTGATAATGAGGGCCATAAAGTAGATTCCAATATTTATAAAGTATGTCTTCCATTTTATATAATTTTATTTCCTAAGGTCTAAAAAATTAGTAATAAGAATGATATAATACTATATAATATAAACAAGGACGTTTACTTTAACTCCCGTGAACGGCATAAAGTTTTTAAATTTAACTTGTAAATACATGAAAATTAAATGTGCGGATGCAGATTTTAAAATGTTGCTTTGAAGTTAGTCTCCTTGTCCAACTCCAATTTACACGATATTGCAGTATGATATAGGTGATTAGATTCAAATTTACATTTTAAAGTACGTAGACGTCCGTACTAAATTTAGACTAGATGTAGTGTTTGTTTGTATGTGTGTGTTGAAGTAATTGAAACATATTAAGAATTGAATAGAATGAGAAAGAAAGAGAAACAGGTTTAAAAAATTTACATCAATAATTAGATGATTATTAGGAGAGGACAACACCAGAAGAAGGGGCTACCAAACGTTGATATTACAAAGAAACAAAACAGTTTTTGTAGGGTGTATATGATGATAAGCGTCCAATAATTCCATAATTAAATTGACCCCAAGAGAAGCTGACAGAGAGGAACATACCCTTTACATATACTACAAATTTGGTTTAACAAGGACTGAGCACCCGAAAAAAAATGACTTTTAGCAAAATAATATAATGTGTGCTATCACCTCATCATCTAAACTAAACGGTCCATATCGCTTCATTTTGATATTATTGATGCAAGCATGTAAATAGTTGATTATTTTATTCAATCAAATAACTTGGAACCCTTTTGTTTAATTTATTTGCTTAATCAAAAATTGGTTAAGCAATATTATCATATAACCACCGACAGATACGAATGAAGACATTAATTATGTATACTTGTTTCTCCATGTGATGTGAATGATAATATTAGTAGTATTTTTAGCTCTTATTGACCACTTTGTGTGTGAGTAGGATTGATCAAATTTAGTAGAAAGACTTCGTTTGCTTAGCCCTAAAGATCATAAGGCAATTAATTAATTAACTTGCTTAATTACTGACCATTATTATTCTCGACATCTATACTGATTCAAACATGTAATAATTTTGTGGTCAAAACCGGGAAGGATAAAAAGTGTAGGGAAAAAGGACTAAAGGAAATTTTTGATGGGATAGGACGGAAAGGATCAAAGAGCAGGACATAGCTAGATAGGGTTTTGACATAAATAAGATTACAGAATTAAAATATGTCCCCCCCCCCCCCCCTTAAAAAAAATTGTAAAAAATCGTAAGTAAAAGCACTTTGTAGGAAGTCATTCACACCAGCTTTGTCATTAAAGTAGGAGTAAATTTGATACTTTCATGCATGAATTAGAGAAGTTGGCGGGTGTAAGTAAATTTTGATAAAGCCTTATTACACGGGGTAAATTGTCTCTAATTGAGCTAAGTGGGTGTCTTGATTTGTTTGTTGACGAGATTTTTGAGGCTAATTGCATTCTTAATTGATTTGACAACACCCGTGGAGAATTTCATAATTGAGATTATAATTTTGTTAACTCCATATTCGGGTCAGCACCACCAACCATTTGATGTTTGCCCAAATAAATTTTCTTTTCTTAAGAGTTTTAGTTGTATTAATAAATAAAATCAAGATTAAGCAAGAGTCCACATGTACTTTAACTCGCTGCAATTTAGATGAAGTTCAATTCAAAAATCTACCACCATTCCCACATAAAATGAAAGCACATTTCACCATAAAAAAAAATGTTTAGTCCCACATAAAACGAAAACATATTCCCACAAATGCATATCACATGGGAAGAGTTCAAACTCTCGATTTTTTTATTCTTTAAAATGTTTGGATAAGAACAAAAAACTTCACTTGTCAAACAATCGCTAATTTTTTTTAATTATATTACTTAACTCTAATAATCACCAATGTAAAACGCATTCAAGTATGTCATTTGCTTCTAGATGGGTTAAGACCGAGTGTTTTTGTGTCATCGTCAACTTAGATACAAAATGTTTTCGATCCCGATTAATTTCATATTTATCATTTATCAATTATTATCAGATGACCAGTCTTCATCTTAAAGTCTAGTGCTCCATACGGAAACCACAACAAAAACTATTGCTGGTGTATGGAGAATAATGAAATGAGAAACAGAGAGAGAGAGATATCGCATTAAGTTGGTCTAAAAAGGTGGGCAAAGACAAAGCATGCGCATATCCCATGAAGAATTTTCAAACCCTAGCCACGCATGCATCATTCCTCGACATCCTTTACCTACATATATAAGTTATAATCATTTCTATATTTATATAGTGAGTCAATAAGAGACAAAAGAAACACAAAAATAAAAAAAGATTGAGTAATTTTTTAAAAAGAGATGAATTAAATTAGAAGGTATATATATATATATATTATTTTATTTTAGTTTATAATATATTAAAGTATATATTTTTATTATTTTTAAGGAACCTCTTTTTTTAATAAAATGCAAGATTCATTGTCAGAATATTACTTAGAAAGAAAAAAATAAATATTTAGTACTGTTTAAGCACGTCTACATAAAAAATTTAAAAAAAACTCCAATATATTAAAAGATAAACAAATAATGGGCTGGTAATGATATATATATATATATATATTTTTTATCTTTTTACTTTGTATTTTAATTTTGTATGGACATCTATATATGAATAACACCATATATATATAAAGAATTCCGGATTCTAATTTAGGCTATCGGATTCAAATCTAATGAATCCGATGACCTTTTTTTTTTTTTCCAATATACACAGAATAAAACCCACCATGTGCAAATTTTAAGGACAATTAGATCCAATAGTTTCAATTGCAATCCCTAACTAGAATCTAGTTCATCCTAGTTCATATATATATATATAACCCACAAGGACCACATCCACTCCTTTTGATATTAAAAATGATTTACAAAAAAGTTCAACAATTTTCTTGCTTTAGACAATCAGAAGATCATGACAATTTTCGAATCATCTAGAGATTAGAGGACCCCCAATCCAGAGTAATAACTTGGGTATTGGGTTCACACAAATTAAATAACAACAATTAAAAATACATCAATGCCACATATCCTCAACCAATACATGGTCAGTCCTCAAACTACCACACTTTCTAAAATTAACCCCAAAAAAGGAAAAGGGTAAAAAGGAGGGAAAAAAAAAACTATACTTTTCTCTGGGTTTGATGCTTTGATCAAAAGATATTAGCCCCGGCGCGTACCCGTACCTGAAGATGAAAATGAATAATATAATAACAGTTTGCTTCCCCCAGCCCTAAAAATATTTTCATTTTTTAAAATGAAAGGGGCCACCCCTGATTTGTTCATAAGTTTGACCTTGAAAAAGCTGAAGCTAATACTGGCTTTTGCTTGGTTACTTATTTAATGGCAAAAGGCAAAGTGGACGCCACGATGCCTGTCCTCTACCAGGCAAAATATCCCACTCAGATCTTCCTTCCTCACACTTCTTTAGTTTTTACACTATTTGTCTTTTTCACTCAATTCTCGGAGCTCCTCTTCTTTTCTTCGCCGATATTCATTCATTCACTTTCAAAAGTAAAAAAGCTTAAAGCTGCTGCTATCGCACTTCACCTTTTCTTCTTCATTTCATTTCTTTCCTTTTTTTTCTTTCACACTGCAAATTTCATAATCAGAAACAGGGGAATTAATAATGAATAATAATATCAAATGCAGGTATGAACTATAAGCTGATGATTTTGAACACATGCTGGCCCACAAAAATAAGATTGGAATGCAGTAAGAGCAAGGGGTTGCTTTGTTGCTTGTCTGTTTAAAAGAGAATTCAAGAAAGGGACAATCTCCTTCTCCTCTACCTTAAGCAAGAATTAAGAATAAGACACCAATAAAATGCATGGAGGAATCACAAGCTAAATGTAAATTATATTTTAATTAAGCACTCAATTAAAATAAGCCAAACTTTCAATCTTTGAAGGAACAATATGAAGTAAAGAAGTACAGAGAACAAGAAGAAACAAGGACACCTGCCTAAATCATGATGGATACGTTTAAGGGCCTGAAAGAGAAATTTATGTGACAATTCATTATTACATTAATGCCCTTCTTCACCTGATGGTCTGAAGTTCAAAGGTCCAACAAGATATGATAACAGAAAAACATTATTCCGGACCACGGAGATGCCTTTTGGCCACCCTTAAAAAATTGGATTCTGTATTGAATGACCAAAACACCCTTCTTGAGTGAAGAGCCTCATGAATTGGTGTCGGTAAACCGACAACCTTGGGAGCAATCTTCCCCACATGAACTATTTCTGGAATTGCAAAATTGTTTTTTGTTACTTAATAATAGCAGCAGCATCCGCAATATGTCACAAGGTTTCATCTTTTGAATAGGAAAATGAAAAGACAAGGCGAGCCCACAATGGTTCACCATAACACTAACTGACAATTCTAATACCTACTTGTGAGTCGTGATTATACAAAGTCATCAAAGTTGGGCAGAATGAAAAGTTTAGTTTGACAATAGCAAGGCTTACACAAGTCGAATGCATTCTGCATATGCCAAAATGAAGAATGAAAGATCAAATATGCATGTTATTTATGTGCTCATTTCCTCTTTTAGGTGAACTTTATTTCAATTGATAGAGATATTTCATAGTTGAAAAAATGAATTTGGATTTCCAAGAAGGGTGAGAAAAATCAAGTCTTTAAGAATTTTAGTACTTAAAATATGAAAAACATCCTTTAAAGGACTCCATTGCATGGTCAAACCAAAAGGGTCTACATTTTAATTATTTCCACTCAATTAGGGTCCGCTTTAATGCTTTCTTCAGATGAAATGGATGCATGAAAATATATAGTGACAATTGAATACCTTTTCTAGTTAAGTCTAGGAGGACTTGGAAGTGGCCTGCTTGAAAGCAACAGTGGGAGCTATTCTGCAACTTCTCCTCTCATGCTCAAGCACCAGTTCATTGGCAAACCAATCAAGTTTTTCGAAATTGCTTTGTTCTGCAGTCCTTTTACCTCCAAAGAGCACCGACTCAACATTTTTCTGCTTCAACATTTCCTCAGCTGCTCCTATCAGCATCTTTACATTGCTGGGACTAGGATCTATATCAACGTTGTGTCCACACTGGCCTAAACTGGACCCGGTTGCCTGAAATACCAACATTAATAGAACATCAGCATAATGCTTGCATATTTCAAAGACACTGACTCTAATGCAAAATTGGTCCACAATAAAGTACCTAATGCTTATATCGGTTACAACAAATGGAAAATAAGAGGCGATAATATATACCGAGACTCAAAGCTACCAAAATTCAACAGTGATAATCAATCATTAGGTCTAATTAAAGCCACATTTTCAACTACTTAGCCAAACCAAATTCACTGGACCACTAGAATTGATACTTAAACAAGTTTTGGTCTAAAACCTATTATTAATGCTCTACCTTTTCCTTATTGCACTTTACTCCACTATCAAAATGGTAAAAACTGTAACAGAAAGAGCAAATTTTGCCACAGAAAGGCAAGCAAATTGCAGCATTCTCTACAATGATAACAATTCTTTTGGGTCATTTTACCATTTTGTATCCCAAATTCAAGCGGTCAGAACCTAGACCCAAATTGAAACAAACTTCTCCTTTCCTTTCTATAAACATTGGATGCCCAACATTAGGATAGCAAGGGAATAGCAAATTCAGCGACCTTATTCTGGTACATTGACAGCACACAAAGGAATAGATTAGAAGAGGCCTTAATAATAAATGCTAACCATAATTACCGAAGCATACTTTCAAATCAATATAGGAAGATCAAATGTTCAATCATGATTGACAATTTTATGACCACTCATTGCCCTCCTCCTAACGAATCCAAAATCCCCCAACTGTACAGCCGATCTCACCCACTTGAATGGCACAATATCTCCATATAAAATATCTTTTAAATTATTTAGTTCAACATTTCAGAACAGGTTCATGCTCTTAAGAAATTTTAGCCAAAAGAATATATCCCAACATCAATCCTATTTCTTGGGTAACGCGGGTTTCAGTTTCTGGTAAAGAAATAGTCTGAAAGAAAATTTCATTTTAAAAAAAAAACTGCCAATTTACAGCTGAATTGAAAGCTAACCAGATCAATTTTCACAGACAATTCAGCAACTCTGGGTCTGGTTATGAAAGCGACTGACATATTGACCGAAAAGACACATACCCATTAAGAACAGAACATGCTAAAGTGCACCGGGTGTTAACTTTGGTCAGCTGAACCAAGAAAACAAAACCACAGCACCACCTAAGTTCTCAAGCCAGGTAACCAAAAACAGAAAATAAAAAATCCATCGTTTGACAACAAAAGCAGCGCCTCCATAAACCTAAAGAACAAGAAACAGGTCCCCATTGCTCCAATTGGCCTTGGCTGCTGCTACTTTGCACAGGTTTACGGGCAAGGCAACTAAGGCCACAAAATAACCCCATTATACGAGGCCTTATAAAACATGCGCCGCCTATTCAATGCCCATCAACCCCTCCCCCCCCCCCCAACAAAAAAAAAAAAAAATACCCCCAAGCTGAGACAAGTGCCATTAACCCCACCAGCCTGGCTCTTATTGTCTCTTCCACAAAAATCGATTCTCCTATGAGCTGTAATTTCTTAACGCTGAAACTGAAAGGATCGATCATTTTATAATTTTATGAATTGTGAAATAAACTGGTTGCTTAAAAAGACTATAATATAAAGACACAAGAATCAGAAATGTTTTTCATATGGGACCATTACACATACCTGAATGCGAACATAATTACTGCTTTTAGACTGACCAAACGCTAAGGCCACGGCCTGGTCCACCAACTCAGCGGAACCGTCACCAGAGATCCGAGCCATGGGTTGAGCCCAATCTTTGACCCGCCAATTCTTGATCTGGTCATAGTCATAGCTAACTTCTAGTAGCTGCCCGGTCCCCAACGACAGCACCAACAAGTCCTCGACTCCTCGCACGAATGGAAACTCTTGCTTGTTGTGCAGCACGTGCGTGATTGCTGCAGCCGTCGGGTTACTCATGGCCAAGCCACCATCAACCGCCACGCAGCGGGTCTGACAGTCAACCGACCGCATTAAGACCGGGTCGAACAAACCTGGTTCGGCTGACGTCGCCCGACAGACTTCCCAGAGCCTAAAATCAAAACTCTCCGTTTCAAGCGCGTCCGCTCTGGAAAACAAAAACGGAGCCGCGCTCGAAAGATCGTAACACGGAATCAGCACCGGTTTTAACGTGTCTCTTAACGTCAGGCTGCGGCCTTTCTCGGTGAACATTTCTTTCACAGCCTTCTCCAGACCCCCAGAGGCAGCAGCGGTGGAACCGGAGCCTGAACCGCCCTTGAAAATTCGTTTAAGAAAACTCCCCGAACTTGAAGCCGACGACTGCCGGTAAAACCTCTTGCCTTGGTCAGCAAGAAACCGCCACGTGTCATCGGCCTTGAAAATTGGGCGGTCTTGATCTTTGGTGGCGAAAAGCATAGCCGTAAAGACACCGCCGACGCCAGTGCCAGCCGCCACGTCGAAATAATCGGCGATTCTGGCGTTCGGATTACCAGACTTGGACTTAAGCGCGTGTTCGAGATAAGCTAAGGCTTTACCAGAGAGAATCCCACGCATGCCGCCGCCGCCGTCTATGCTGAGTATACAAATTTTGCCACGCTGGTTCTTGATAGACGACACGCCGTTCTCCGCCTCGGGTTTGGGTTCCATTGTCGTCTGAGGGATCTGTTTGGGAATCCAAAGCTTCTGATCATCGTAGCCGAACAAGAACTTGCTTTCCAAGATTGAAAAGATTTCGTAGCTTAGCTTATCCGTGTCGATACTCGGTTCTTGCATTTCCGAAGATTGATTACAAGCCATTTTTTTCCTTTTTCTTTTTCTTTTTACTTCAAGATTCCTCTTTAGCAATAACTTGATGAAAAAAATTTCAATTCCATTCCATTACTCTTAACCTCGGAATTGACGCAAAGCAAAAACAATAACTGTAGCTTTCACTGACGTTGAAGTAATATATATATATATATACACACCAGAAAAAGAAGAGAAAGAAAGAAAGAAAAGGCTTTTTGTTCAATCAATTATCAATTCAAACTTCAACTTTCTCTGTGTCTCTTTCTTCTCTTTTAGCAGAGACCACGCCGAAGCTAAGAGCTATGTTAAGCTAAATGTGAGCTATATCAATAAATATACACGTAAGTGAAAAGATTAAATCCAACCAACCAGCCCAGGCAGCTTGCACTCAAAAACAAAAAGCTCGATAATAATAGTACAAAAGCCAAAACAAGAACCAGAGAAAGGAGGCAATGAACACAGAGGCTGTTTTGCAGAGCATGTCTGTTTTTATATACATTTTTATTTTATAATATTCTTTTTTTTGGAAGAATTATGAAAAATTCATCCCCACAAATTTACTATTTCTTTCGTACGAGTCCTTATCAATTAACCGTTTTACATGTTTGACCATTATTAATTTTTTAAAATTTTATTAAATGACATCTGTCTATTTGGCTTTGCTGACAGAGTTAAATGACGTGGACAAATTTTCGATAACTGGTAATTTTGTAGAGATGTTAATTTCTTGTAAATTTTAAGGACGAATTTTGATAATTTACCTCAATAAATCCGACCGTTTTTGGGTTTAAGGCTGTGATTTTATTTTTTAATCGTCACCCAATACGTGACTGACGGTTGTTTAATCTTCCTCGATCTCATGGCCCATACTGTTTGTCCAGTATTGGTCCGTGATCAACGGTCCGGTTCCAATATAAAAATAAAAAATAAAAAATAAAAACGAAACATTACTTTTGTTTATAATTTTAATTTTTCTACCATTTTTCTCCCACGCTTGTGGTTGCGCGTGGACCCCGTTACAATTTTCCGTCGGCAAGATGACTGGGGACGCACTAATTATGCTAATTTTTTAAAATTGTCTGTGTAAATTATTTATATTTTTATTAATTTACTAAAAGAAAATTGGTAAATTGTGGGGTCAACCTTAGATGGATGCAAAATGCATCCGTGCTGACGGGTATAAGCGCGGTCAAATCTTAGGTCAGTTCACAGAACAGACTTTTTCTTTCTTCAGCTGAGTAATTTCCTTTTTTTTTTTTCATAATTGAACAATTAGAGAAGACTCGAGTAACTTATTGTATCAGCGTCCGTTATTGAAAATTCGGTATCCCAGAGTCCAAGCACTACCGACTAATCAGAAATTTAATTAAAATAATAAAATTTTCCGTATGCGACAATGTTTAGACTGTGTTATATCAAAAGACATTATTTTTTTAATGAGATTTAAAGATTATTTTAATATTAAATATTTTATAAAATTTTTTGAATAATATTTTTTAATATTAAAGAGTGATTATTTTCTCTCTTTAATTGATATTATATTATTTTTATGTTATTATTATTAAAGAGAGAGAAGTATTATAATTATTATTTTTCTTTTTTAATGAAAAGAAATATTTAAATAATATAATATAAATTTATTTATATTTAAAAAAAATTTAGAAGAGAGTTTTTTTTCACTCGAAAGATTTTTTTCTTTTTATTAAAATTAATATATCCACTCATTTTTTATTATTTTTATAATACCCAATAACTCCCTTGTATCATTATTTTACAATATTATTCTTATTCTCAAATTTATTTTTATTTATATTTATTATAAAATACATTAATCATATAAATTGAAAATAGAATAAAAATTTAAATACTAAAAATAAAAACTATATATTGTGGCATAATTTAAAACTAATAATATGATGCTTTTCTTACACTTTTTGTTATTTTTAAGTACTTTTCTTATAATAAATATATATTTTACATTCCCAAGATCAACGATAAATATATTATCCATTTATCCTCTTTCTCTTTAGATATTTCAGGGAGAATTGTTAGGTATTATAAAAATAATAGAGTAAATAAAATATAATAATATAAACTGACAATTTTTTAATTTTCATTCTTCTATTTATCAAATAAATAAGTAAATAAATATTTAAAGAGTAAAATTAAAATATTTTTTGGTGATATTCTTATAAATTTAGGTACCATAATCACATTTTACCTCAAATAGTATAAGGTTGTAAAATTATTTTAGTTGATTTATATTTATACAATCTACTTAAGGTTTTTTTCTTTTTAATGTGAAACTCTCACTTCTAAGTGTATTTTTAATTTTCCATAGTGTTTTTGTTTTTCTTTGAAATCTAAATAGATCTGAATACAAATGTTTAAATGACATATTTATTTTTTAATATATAAATATAAGCAACATATTATTTATTTTGTGAATAAAAACATCTTAAAATAGTTATTTGATATTTATGTTCTTTTAAATAAAAAATTAGTTTATAATTTAATAAATTATGTATATCTAATAGAGATATTTTTAGAATATATTATTTACTTTGTATTTAAAGCTTTTCCCATTGAGGTAAAGTCATAAAGAATTTATTTTTCTATTAAGTTATAGACATTTAAAAATTAGACGTAAATCATAAAAAATAACAAATTAAAAATTTTGAAATTAAAAAAAATTTAATTTTAAATATTTAACAAATAAATACTTGAGTGTATAAAATAATATTCGGGCATTAATATTGTATTGATACAAACTTTTCACAAACAAGAAACTATGGCTTTTTCTAGGCATATATTCATCTGAAAAAGGGTCTAACTCTAGCCAATCTCGAAAAGTTTGCTTTCTACTATATCAATTTAATTGCTAAATAATAAAATTGTGGCTAGCTGTTCTTTTTTTTTTTTTTTAATTTAGAAATGGTAATTTGGAGGAGGGCAATGGGTAAACGTAATGGATAAGAGAATAAAAGAGGCCCGTTTTGACACATAGAAGGAGGCGTTTTGACCGCAAATCACCAAGAGTAAGAGCAAATGCTCAAAACTAAATTGACCGTTGTCTATGTAATTTTTGGGAAGCACAAGAAACAAAACCAAGTCTCCAACGACAACCTTGTTGAAATTCCTGATTCTCTGTTAGAGTAAGACTAGTCATGACGTGAGGTCCTCTTCAATTATCTATTTGTTTCTATTTCGGATCTTCTTATATTTATGAAGAAAAATTTTATTGACATTGTCAAATATTCCTCCACAACACACGTTTTAGCTTATATTTGTTCTTCCATTTTCTACCTAAGTTTTGTTCCAGCAATAAATGTTTGAGTTGATATCCACATTGTTGTGGTTATATATATATATATATAGTAATTTTTCAATTAAGAATTTCAGACTTTTTTAAGGTAAAAAATTGATTAAAAATAAAAAATAACACAGACACTAAAAAATTAATTAAAAATAAAAAATAACACAGACGCTAATATATAATTTTTTTATTTTTTGATCAATTTCTGACTTTTTTAAAGTGAGAGATTCCTTATTAAAAAAAACTAATATACATACATATATACATACATACATATATATTATAAGAATATATATATACATATAATTTTTGAGCGCCCTTAGCAAAGTCCAACTGGGTTTGGGATCTGGTGTTTAGCTGCGTCGAGATCTCAATTTTACTTATATACTCATTGTTACCTCATGGATCAAGAGTCATAGGTGACAGCACAACTCCATCATAAGATACACGTCTACCATGCACTAATTTTGTATGGGATATGTTATATAATTATATGGTATATGATATGTATGATACATGCATAATATATGTTCTAATCCAAGATCTTAACTTTTGTTAAAATTCCGTATTATATTATTAAATTATATATTTAATAATTTTTTTGAATTTTAATAGAATTTAAGATTCTCATTTCTCTCTCTATATATATATAGAAAATTTTCATCCCGAAAGAAAATTTGATCCTGAAATATTTGAAAGAGCCCTAGAAGAATGACACTTGTCATCTTAGCTCCATTCGTTTAGTGGCGGTTTGTTGATAAAATGATAAGCCTGCTCCATCATGTCAACAAGTAATCAAATTTGTGTCCTTAAACCTATTTCTAGGATAACTTTCCATCATTTCCGAATTTACAAAAATACTCGTGGGTTAAATTTCACCATACTCCTATCATTTTTGAAAATTTTCAGCACGTCCCAGACATATATAAATCTATCTCTTGTCCCCACACCGAGAGCTTTCCATTTATTTGAACAGTTGACAATTATTTGACTGACCAGTGATGAGTGTATATATTTGTCCCTTAGTCCCCGATGAATGTACATATTTGTCCCTTGCAAAAACGTGATGTCGGTGTGAAAAAGAAAGTAGCCTTAAATGATAATAATATTTCTATTTTAAAAATTCCAGTTTGATTATTACATAAGAAAGATATCAGACTAGATCCATAAAATTCGTGAGAACCAATTTTTGTTTCTCTTGAATTTTGCTTGATGATATATAAGCCAATTAGATATTGAAACTGAACAAAAGGATAGCACCGTTGATTTTTCTTCTTGGTAATGTGAGCAGAGGACAATGGTCTAATTTGAGGGGAACAAATTTACTTTGAGGCTGGTGGCATAGTAATTTAAGAGGTGAGATCTCAAGCACTTACTCGAAAAAAATAATTTTGAAAAATAAAGAGAAAATTATTTTAGTTATTAGTTAGCTTTCGTTAAATATATTAAAATAGTGCCATTAAATTTATAAACATAGTTTCATAAATTTTGAAGGTTAAAAAAACTTCAATAGTTCGAAGATATTTAAATAAGAAAGATTATGACTCATATACTCTTAAATTATCTTGTAAGCAAACATAATACAATACTTATAATCGATATCAATTGTTAGTTCAAAATTAATAAAATATATTTATCATCCACTAAATTATTAGTCGCTGTTTGAAGGTGATGATATCAAAGGGGTAACCTAATATTTTAATATTGAAAAAACTTTGATCATAAAATTTCAGCTTCATTAAAATTACTAGCTCAATTATTCATACTCCCTTCTCCTCTGAATATTGATTCTCTCACAATTCAAATATCTAATAATTTGGTTTTGTACTAAACTGAAATGTGAATGAAACATAAGCGTAAAAGCACTTATATTATAGAGTTTGAAAATTAGATTTTTGCCTTATATGAAGTGGTTTTCATCTTCTGTGCTGCTAGGTATTTTGGATACTCTATTTTTTATCTTGGCTTTGAAAAAAAATGCCAAAATACTTAAGTGGCTTTTCATGGCTATTTGAGAAAGAGTATAGTTACCTAGATTTCAAAATTTTGGTAATACTTGTTTTTTTACTACAAAATCTTGGCAATAATTGAGGCAAATCCAGCTAGTAAAGTTAGTAACTTTGAGGATTGTTTGTGTAGTGGTTTATGGTTATGGTTAAGTATAGTTGTTATTCAAATTGTAACAGTAGTGATGATTGATTATGGTAAAGGCTATAGGCGGTGAATATTAGGGTGATGACTGGGCATGTTTCGGTTGTTTTAACAACAATTGTGTGGCTAGTTCACATGGAGGTTAGACACACTTTGATCAAGGGAGGCTAGCGAGTTCGATAATAGTGTTGGCCAACTAAATGGTGGTGGTGAGTGGCTGTAGTTATGGTGGTTGTGATGGAGTTATGTGTTTTTACCTTAATTTGAGTTTTGAAGGAAAAATGATTAATTTGCTATGATTCTATTAACATCCAAATAGAAGTTAATAATTTAGTGGATAATAAATATATATTTACCAACTTTAGGTGAACATTATAATATGTTTGATAACAATACAATTTAAGATTGTATCAGAGACAATTTTTCTTTAAATAAAAAGATCAAATGTACATACTCACTCCATCTAGTCAAGCTTTTTCTTCTTTAGTTCTTGAAAATCTTCAAAAATTAGACTCACATGTGTACTTGCAAAGGCACTTTCATGCTTTGTTAGTATCTGTTCTATGAAGTTTTATGAATTTAAGATTTAGATTTCTCTTGCTTAATAGAGAATTTTACCAAGAGCCTTTCTCAATCCTTTTGGGCCTATATTTATGGATTAAAGAAAACAAACTTAATTTCAAGTCTAAATTCTCTGTCATTAATCTTTTTTCTTCATTTTACATTGTTGGATTTGTTAACCATTTTGATCTATGTCTGAATTGTTGACATGTGATTTTATTAGTAATCACATACCATTTACTAGTAATGTTTTGATTTTGAATCATAAGTTTTTAGGACTTAATATAATATGTCATGTGATTTTTATATTATCACATGTTCTCCACTCTAAATTCCAGACTCAAACAAATGTGAAAACATTTCATCTTGCATTTTCACTATATTTTGTTGGACACATGCAAGGTGTAACTGGTTATATTTTTTTGGCATTCACAGACCCATAAACCCATAAAATTTAAACTTTAACTTTGAGAAATGTATAAAAACCCTCACTTCAATTAAAAAATTAGAAGTTGATAGTAATCCACATAGGTGATTTTGTATTATCTAATTTATCCCTATTAATTTATTAAAATAATTTTTTAAAACTTATTAACCTATAAAATTTTAATTTTCACAACTTATTGTTATGTAATTTAACCTATGACAAATTATTTTTTTAGATCCAACACCATGTAGTTTAGCCTTCTAAATTATTTTTCTATGATTCGAAATCTTCTTTGTTCACTCTTCATAAGGAATCATATAACACTCAAATTGATACTCGAATGAATGAGAAACTAAATCGCAAAAAGCACCCATTAGTTTGCATAAAAAAATAAAAAGATTAAATATGGTTTGACCATTTTCTTTTATTGAACTAGAATTAAATTTAAATTAAATTTGTAAAGGGTAATAGCAATATCAATATTTGATATTGATCATAACAACAAAATATTAAAGTGCTGCTAGATGGTGGATATGGTTGATTTTCAAGGAAGAATCCCACTTAATATTACAAGTGATTGATGACAAATAAATGCATTTGTTACAGATTTTATTTCAAGTGTTAAATTCAATGGTTAATGCTAAATTTTTTCATATAAAAAATGCCCTCCATAAATTTTATAAATTGGCTTCTAATTTCGTTTGCAAAACACACTAAATGTAGGTGATATTTTTTTTTCTTCACTCTCAAACAAGTTCTTTGTAACTTTAGACTTCAGTGTGATAGTATTCAAACATTAATTTGATGTTAATTGGAATAGTGAGGTTATACTACCAAGGCTATTCGAATTCATTGTATCCTAAGATACCTTGATATAACTTAATCATTATTAAGAAGGTGGAAATTTTGTAAGGAAATTGTAACTTTATATACCTCAAGTTTATTTATTTATTTTGTCATTACATATTATTGTGATTTATAATATATTAATGCATTCAATTTTATTATTCTATGCTTGTAAAAAGTGTGTAAGTGATTTATAAGTTTTAAGTATTCTAAAAAGGTTTTGTTATAAAGATTGTACATCGTTTAAGAAATCTGAATTTTAGATGATAACTTTTTGAATTCTGACATCTTTTTTAAGAATTTAACTAATATATATTTTTATATAAATTTTTATTCTACTTAATTAAAAAATTAATTAATTTTATTTTATTTTTTATCCAGTTAACAATTTGCGAGTAGAATTGCACCCTTCATCGACTTAACTTAAAGTAGAATTGTATCCTTCATCGACTTAGCTTAAACGATGGAAACGAATCATGTGGTGCAATGTAGACTTCCAAAACATTTTGGAGGAAATTGAAATTTGTCGATAAATGATAAGGGCGGTGTGAAATTAAGTAAACTTCTCCCCACTTGCTCTACTGCTCTTAAGCATGTAGATAATGATGAGAACGTTTACTATTTATCCTTGATTTCTCCAAATTTAATAATTTGCTCTTGGTCTACAAATTTTTTTTTTTTTTTAATTTAAGTAGATGTTAGCAAATGCTTGTTGCCTTGCAAGTAACATCCGATGCAACAAAAGTAGGCCCTTACTTAAATCACAACTAAAAATTTTAAGGAAAATACTCTGAAAGGAATTCTTTAATTTGCACAATAATTTATTTGGTGGTCACAGTTATTGGGGAAGATTTATCCGGAATGATCACTTAATGCACTAATTGTGGGGGTGAAGCTTAATGCACTAATTGTGGGGGGCAAGCGAACCTTATGATTAGAAATAATACCTTGCCAAATGACAAAGTAAGCAAAGATCTCTTCTGGGGTGAAAGTGAAAAATTGGCCTCAAGTTTTCTCTCTTTAGACCTTTTGACATAAAAAATTCCTTGTTGGAATCCAATGTCGGGCTACATATGTAAAAAACCTCCCCTCAATACTTTTTTACCTTGTCCCAAAAAAAATGAAAAAGAAAATGAAACAGCAGTAAGCGGACCGTGAATGCAATGCACGTGTGAAGAGAGTTGTAATATGTTTTGTCATTTTGTAAGGTGAGCCCAGGGAATGGGGTTTCGACTTTCGATCCTTTGGTCTGTGAAGGGTGAGAGACACAGCATTGAAGTTGAAGAAGACAGACAGACACCAAAGCAAGTCATTTGAGCCAAAGTAAAAGCCCTGCTTGATGCTTGCTGTTTGCTGTTATTTACCGCTTTATTTTTCTTTTTTAAATTTCTTTTCAATAAAAAAATTATATACTTTTTAATTAGAAAAAAAAAACAAAAAAATGGCCTGATGCTGTTTGTCACAATGTCCCTCCATAACCCAGAAGTCATTGTCGCATTTATCTCTTCAAGTGTTACGCCATAACCTTATTTAACCTCAATCATCTCACCTCACCCTCTCCCTTAGTTACATCGCTAGTCACCTGTGAAAACCAGACCTTTTTTTTAAATTATTTTTTTAACCTTTTCCCCGTTTTGGAGTCATATGGCTTTTGCCTTCGGTGCTCTCCGACATTTTGTACATCAATCAACTGAAAGGTACTTATCAGCTTTGTGTTCGCTAAAGCAAACAGTACAAGGCAAAATGGAGCTCAAAAAGTCTCTGGATATGGGCCTACTCCCAGCTGCAGGATGTGGACGTTGCTTGAAGCCCGTTTACTTGTTGGGCCAAGTTTCATTTGTGAGTCAAAGTTCCCAACATAATTTTAACGTGGGACAACATGTACGAGCTGATTCGAATCATCTGTAGTGTCCTCTCCAATCAATTAGTTCAAATTTCAACATGCCTGTTGACAGCCCGAGTCGGAGCTTTCTTTGGAACTCAAATATTTGCCCTCTAAAAAATGTTGGTTGGGTAGACATCTTCCCAAAAAATTAGTAACAGCTGATTTTCGAACTATTCTTGGTATATATTTGAATATCAATAGACCTCGTATTATAATATTTGCAGATTATAACCATTTTTTTTTTATAATTATATTGTAATGACTAACTTTTAGTTTAATGAGAGAGTCGTTTTACTTGTGATATTGGGTCTAAAGATTCATTTAAATTTTTTTTTAATTATTTAATAATTAAGTGGAGATAATTTTGTTTATAAAAGGTAAGTGAAATAAGTAGTTCTCAAATATTAATTATAAATATTAATTATAATAGCTAATGTAATATCAGTAATAATGTTTGTATAATAAAATTCAAAAAACTCAATCATCATATTGTAAACGTTGGACACTTCCTAAGTCATACCACAATCAGATGGACCTGCAAGATTAATGTGGAGCAAATTCAACTTGGTTAAAAAATGGTGTCAAATTAATTCAATTTAACTCAAACTAGCAAGCTCCTACGGATTTCTTTTTTATTTTTTATTTTTATATGAGCTTCTGCGGGTTACTAAAAGTATCTTGTGTGGTCCAAGTTTTTCCTCAGGTTTTTTTCTTGCTTTATAGTAGAATCTTTATAGCATAAGATTGACCAGTTATGTTCTTGCAGAATTTATTTCCAGGATATTCGGGAAGCTTGCATTTACAGTCCATTCATTTCTGTATCCCCTTCTCTCATGGATTTGCGCTTACAGTGCAGTCCTTCTTCCTCTTTGCATGCAAGGGCTCACAGAGAATTAAAGACCACTGCGTCGTGCAACATCAGTCATCAAAAGAGCTCAACAATTTGCTTAAAATTAAGATTGTAAGATCTGGCTCTCTGATTCTGTTGTGAATTTCATTGTTGTAACCAATCAGTTTCTATCCTTGTGCCTGCAGCCAATGGAAGGAAGAGCGAAAGTTATCGATCACTCGAAAACCAGCTTACATGGACAAGGCAAAGAAAGGCCTTATACAATTGGAAGAAGAGCCCGTAAAGAATGGTAAAGAAAAGGGCACAATAGCTGGTGCGGTAGCTCTTATTATTGGTACTAGCATTGGTTCAGGGATTCTTGCTCTTCCACAGAAAGCTTCTCCTGCTGTAAAACGTTTTACCACCTTCTCTGTTTTGTCTCATCTCTTGATGCTTAGTTGTGCTTGATTCTGTTTTACGCTGCAGGGACTCTTTCCAAGTTCAATATCATTGATAGTATGTTGGGGTTTTCTTCTAATTGAAGCACTTATACTCATTGAAATCAATGTGCGTTTGCGGCGTAGGAAGAGAAAAAGAGAAGAGGAGAATGAATTTGAGGTTATTTCTATAAGGACAATGGCTCAAGAGACACTAGGAGACTGGGGTGGAACTCTAGCCGCTGTTTTTTATGTTTTCTTGGGTTACACTTCCATGATTGCCTACTGTTCCAAGTCTGGTGAGATCCTTTTCCGTTTGCTCAATATCCCAGAATCCGTTTCGGGATTTTTGTTCACTGCAGTCTTCACATTGCTCATCTCCATTGGCGGGACTCGAGCAACTGATCAGGTCAACCAATGGCTCACTGCTTCAATGATAGGTAGCGTATAATACTAATCTCGGAACTTAAAGTCGTATTATGATGAATGACTGAATAGCTTTCCAAGTGCTTAAAAAATTTTCTGACCGATGAAAGAATGATCATTCCAATGTAATGTTCCTATTGGCAGCATATTAATTCTAAGAAATTGATGCATTATGCATAGGATTGTTGGTAACGATTGAGGTGATAGCAGTGGTGTTTGGAGGGTGGTCAGGATTGGATGGAAGCGGGAATTGGGGAAAAGTTCCAGCTGCAGTTCCTGTGATAATCTTCTCTTTGGCCTATCATGATGTAGCGCCAGGTAAAGACAACTGTTCATTTAATAACTCTACTTCATGTTGCGAGCAATGAAGTTGAGTCAAATGACATCTCCCGGTTTATATTTTTAGCTATTTCTTTTTGGCAGTTCTTTGTGCTTACTTGGGTGGTGATCTTCCTCGCTTAAGGGCATCAATTTTGCTTGGTAGCCTTATTCCATTGCTGTCATTGCTTGTTTGGAATGCAATTTCACTTGGCCTCTCAGCTCAGGTTGACCAAGTTGTTGATCCTGTTGAATTGCTGATGAGGTATAAGTTGATAACCATTAACAGATTTTCTCAGTGAAACGTATTATTTTTTGATAAGCTGATCTGCAAAAACAAAAACAAACAATCCTAGCTGGTCAGTGGATATGAACCTTTTATATTAGACCTTCAATTCTGGGGACGGCCACTGCATACTGCATGCTGCAATCTTTTGTAAAATATTAAATATTTTATTCTCATTTGTGGAAAATGTTAAACCCGAGACAGGCAAACAGATAAGCAAAAACGAAGTTCATGTCGAAACCCACATTGAAGAATTAAGCAATGAAAGAAGCCTTTAAGCAGTGTCTCGATACCTTTGCACGACCTTACTTGAACAGGATGTGTTCTATGGGCTCGTACTTCTGTGTCCTTGAGTTCTAAGGATACCAGATATCAAGTCTGGTGGAGGAATCATGACCATGGGATCAGAGCGTGATTAATGGTTCTCATTGATCCTTGGGTCGCTGAGGCTGTACAGGATTGTTCTCAGTTTGGGGGTTACTCCGGCTTGGTTGGTCACACGGTTGTCTGACAGACCTCTAATTTTCATTTTGCCGATTCTGAATTTGGTTTTTAATTTGATTTCAGACTTATCAGGATGAATTCCGTGCTTGTTTGTACTAGTTTATCTATTTTTTCTCTGGTTTATATTTTGTACTAAATTTGAGATCAAAGTTCTGTTCAGGGTGAGATGGAGTGGTGTTTCATTAATGGTGGAGGCATTTTCACTTATGGCAATAGGAACTTCACTAGTAGGCACTCTCTTGGGCTTCTTAGAATTCTTCAAGGAGCAGCTCAAAAACCTGTCATGGAATTCTTCCCCTACAAAACCACCTAAGGTAGGTTTGACTTTGACACAATTTTTCCTACTAAGTTTCAGTTTCTGTTACATATTGTTCCAAACCATTAATACCTTTGCGTAAAAGGAATCAACAGAGCTATTTGGGCTGAGGAACTGGTGGGGTAGAAATAAAATCAGCTTCACTGCAATGGCAATGGTTGTTGCTCCGTCACTCTTCATCTCGACAGCAGTACCCGATGCGTTCTCTGCTGCCACAGATATTGCTGTAAGTTTAAGCATACATCGAGTAATGAAAACTTGACAATATTTCAAACTTACCCTGTTGACACATTAATGTAGGGGGGCTACTGTATGACAATTCTGTATGGAGTTCTACCGCCAGCAATGGCGTGGGCAGTGCGCAATCAAGAATCCAGAGATTCTGATAGAAATGAGATATCGACGTCAAAGCCTGTAGTTTTCGCTGTAGGAATATTTGCCTGTGGTATTGTGGTGGAGCAAGTCTTGCAGAATTTTTCTGCATTTCAGCTTTAGAAACAATTAACCAAAGCGTGTTGTTACTCATTGCGTGATTTCTGATATCGAATTGTAAAGTCATTTATGTTTTTCGGTGAGTTCAATAATAATTCTTCAAAGCTCAAACTTCTATCGTCTATGAAATTAGCTGAAAAAAATGCCAATCTGAAGCAATACGATCTGCGATGGACCGATAGAATCATAATCAATCATGAGCTGGATAAGTAGGTCAAAGTGGAATTAAAATGAATTTGTTGAATTGCTCTTGAGGGGAAAGTAATTTTGAAGATTCCGTGAAAGCCTGTTTCTTAAATGTTCATGATTTTGTTAGCATTAGAATAAATACGAAGTCTAATATGTTGAAAGTGCTTGATTTCTTTCAGAGCCGAAAATGAAGTTTACATTGTCTGGATTAATGTGCCTAAAACTTTGAAATTTTAATGCCATTTTGTTGCATTGGAGATTTTGAAAAGCTTCTTAGAAGTTGGAAAAATATGGGAACCCAATCAGTTGGAAGCCGTCTTAGATAATTATACGTTTGCTTGGGTAAGGTTATGGCAGAGTAATTAGCCAGTTAGCTGCAGAAAGAACAATAAACAACTCATAGTGGTAAGTGACTAAAGAAACGTTTTGTATGAGGATTAAAACCATAATTCAAGGGAAAACGACAACATTTCTGAGCAAGAAAACCATGTTTCCTTTGTCGGCCCGTTATCCCACATTGGAAACTTAAGCAGTTAAAGATGAAGACTTATTAGGCTGTGCAGGCGAGGGCTGCCACGACCTTTTTTAATTCTGAACAGGATCTACCCATTCTTCAATGTAAAGGCTTTGAAAAGTATTTAGAAACATTTTAAAAACGATTCTGTGTCCTTTTATTGAGTTCTTAGTCAAAGACATTTTTTCAGTTAAGCTCTTCAATGAATGTGTTATTGAATCGTGACCGTGTGATCAGAGCGTGAGTAACGGCTATCACTGACCTTTCGGTTGTTGCGGCTGTAGAGGATCGTTCTCAGCTTGGGCTACACGGGCTGGGGTGGTCACACGGTTGCCTGACAGACTTCAAGTACCTTTTTCGCTAATTCTGAATTTAGTTTTTAATTTGATTTGACTGCTGCAGAATAAATTTCATGCTAGCCATTACCCATTCTTCAACTTGTAAATGAGTATCATAACCTGTCTTTGAAAAGTATTTAGAAACATTTTAAAAACGATTTGGGATGATAAAAGCCCCTTTTATAATGACGATCTTTTGTTAGTCAAAGTTCATTTTTTCAGTTAAGCTCTTCAATGAATGTGTTATTGGATCTAACAAAATGATGTTAGTTGGAGTTGCAATTGACTATAGACCCTCTAGGGGAAAAGATGGAAGAGCACAAAAATTCTGAAAGGAACGATGACAAAGAAAGGCACAGGGAATCCCACATCGAATGCTAGAGAGTTAACCGCGACTACTCCCCATTACAAAACGAAAGGCTCCTCATTGACAAATGTCACGGAGCCGTGCGGTGAGCACAGAGCGAACTATTCTTTCGCCTTTTACTAAAGAATACCGTGTGCTCGCCGCTTAAAGCGGCATACGCCTATTTTTGGAGGGGTATTTCTGCGGAAATGCCCCATTAAACTTATTAAAAACATTCGGAAGCGATAAGGGTTCGTTTAGTTGGTTTGACACCTTTGGGGCGATATGTGTAGGGCGGAAAGGAGTAAAGTTGCGAGAATTTTGTCTTTTAGCTCGTGCGTGGTGGTTCAAGAAGTAAAATTGATGTTGGTTATATTGACTCCGTTTCAGAATTCCGACCTAAATAGTGTTCACAGAAGGCAGATCTTATTTCGGAATGGAGAAGTTATACTTGAAAATTTGATTTTATTTCGGAATGGAAAACGCAGTCCTATCCGCAACTTCTCTATTGAAGAGCTCATCACAGCAATGGACGATTTTGATCCTCAAAATGTCATAACAAATAGATCTGCTAGCAATTTATACAAGGGATTTTGGGAAGATCGCCCCATTTCTGTTATAAAGTTTCAGGAAGACTCTGATGCAAAACAATTTTGTTGTAATAACATTGTATTTGCATCATATATGAGTAACGAAAATGTTTTGAAGATGATCGGATGCTACTTAAGAGAGTGAAATTCCTTTTCTAGTTGCTGATCATATTTATGGTCCTTTTGGATCACATCTTGAACCTTTAATATTATAAAATAGGTTAAAGATCGCAATGGAAATAGCTAATGCAATTGCATATCTCCACTCGAGGTCCAACGTGTTCAGAATAGCTGAACCATCGGGTATCTTATTTGGTGAACACTATTTTAATCAAACCATTTTGAGTTTTCACCGTGTGTGCCTACTCCTGAAGGACAGACCCATGTCAAAGATAGGTTGCTGATGGGAACAAGTGGGTTATAGTTTTGGTTTATTGCTGCTTGTGCTTTTGACTGGACAGAAAGAAACTGATATTTTCCCATTTGAGATCCTGTAATAATCCTTCCAGATGAATCATCATGTGTAGACAAAGAGCAGCAATTGAAGGCTTTTACAGAGCCAGCCTTCAAACGTATCTCTGAAACAATGGAACAAAGGCCAACAATGATTGCTGTGGCAAAAGAACTCAAGCAGATATATCAATCATTTAATATAGAGTTGTTGGGTTGAGTTTATGAGCTGAATGGTGTTTTTTTTTATCCCCCCACTTGTTCTCAAATTCTGAACTTACATATGTTGTGAATATGAATGAGAATTTCCAATAATTTAACAGTTTATTTTATTTCTGTTGAGGCAGAAATTTGATGAAAGTTTTCTTCCTTGAGTACAATAATTGATTGACTAAACAATTTGCTCAATGCACGTTTTCTGATATCAAAGTATCAAACAGTAAAGTCATTTTCTTTATGCCATTATAGAATTCTAAATTTACCTTTGTGATCTCAAAGGTTTTTGCTAGAACTTTCCTGCTGTCGGTTTCTGCTGCGGCTGCCGAGTTGGTGTGGGATATTACATGTTTGTACTCTTTGCCTGTTCTTCTCATTATGAGAAAAACTATTTAGTGCATGCTGCATTTTCAAAACTTGGATACATTTGTTCAAGCAGAATGGAGGAACACAGAGTTAACAATGTCCTAATATCTTTGCCACCAAAACTTTGAAAATGAATGCCTTTACAATGTGTTTCTGAAACATTTTGACAATGTTAAAAGCCATTTTTAGCTATATGCTGCATTTTCGATGAATGATCGGTCCAATTTGGAGTTCTTGTAGCTAACTATTGTAACTACGCTAGTAAAGAAGTAAATAAATCCTCCTGCGTCAATGTCATTAATTAAGTCTAACGTTTAGAGTTGGCAAGAGCTCAAAAATTTTGAAGACAAAATGACTGGAAAGAGCTTAGGGTATCCCACATCGAAAGCAACTGAGCGGCAGTAATCACCTCCCACATTCAAAACGAGACGCTTCTCCCTTTCTTAACCTCACGGAGCCGTGCGGTGAGCACAGAGCGAACTATTCTTTCGCCTTTTACTAAAGAATACCGTGTGCTCGCCGCTTTAAAGCGGCATACGCCTATTTTTGGAGGGGTGTTTCTTCGGAAATAACCCCATCAATTACTAGTTGAATCTTTTTTAAATGTGTGTAGTATCTTGTTAAGGACTCACAGTTGACTGTCTTTTGCAGCATCGGAAATTAGCTTGTTAATGTCGTTGTAGTTTGTCGATGCATGCGCTCTTGCCGATTCCGTCGCTTGCATTCGAATAAATCCATGAAAAAATTAGTCCTCAATATCACTTCTTGTTTGCAGAAATGCTCTAGCTTTGACACTGTAAAGAAGTCCCTTGCAAAAGTTTTTTCTTGTGGACTCCAAAATGACAATAATATACTAAACCAAATAGCTATTTTTTATGTTCAATTCAAGAAGTTAGATACTGCCAGGCTTGTTTTTGAATATATATCAAACCCATGTAGCTATCTTTGGAATATTTTGATTAGAGAATATGCCACTCAAGGCAAATTCAGCCAATCTTTGGCTCTGTATGCCAAAATGATGCAAAATGGTTTCAAGCCCGACAAGTTTGCCTTCCCTTTCGCGCTAAAATCATGCGCAGGCTTGTCTAACTTGCAAATAGGCAAGCTAGTTCACCAGCATCTGGTCCGTTATGGTTGTGATTCTGATGTTTTTGTTAATGCTGCTTTAGTAAATATGTATGCCAAATGTGGCGATGTCGAGAATGCACGTGTTGTGTTTGATAAAATGTCTGTGAGGGACTTGGTTTCGTGGACTTCGATGATTTCTGGGTATGCCCAGAATGGATATAACAGTGAAACATTGAGTTTTTTTGATTTGATGCGTGATTTAGGGGTGAAGCCAAACAGGGTCAGCGTTTTGAGTGTACTTCTGGCATGTGGAAATCTTGGAGCTTCAAGGAAAGGTGAGTGGTTTCACAGTTATGTGATTCACACTGGTTTTGAGTCTGATGTTCTGGTTGCAACTGCTGTAATGGATATGTATGCTAAGTGTGGTAGTTTGGATTTGGCGCATAAATTATTTGATCAAACAAAAGGGAAAGATGTTGTTTGTTGGAGTGCAATGATTGCTAGTTATGGATTTCACGGGCAAGGAAGGAGGGCAATTGATCTTTTCGATAACATGGTAAAAGCTGGTGTGAGGCCAAATTATGTAACATTCACTTGTATTCTATCAGCTTGTAGTCACTCTGGGTTATTGGAAGAAGGCAAGAGGTATTTTGAAGCGATGAAGGGGTTTGGAATTGTGCCAAAACTCAACAATTACTCATGCATGGTAGATCTTATTGGCCGTGCTGGACAACTTTGGGAAGCAGAGAAACTTATAGAGAATATGCCAATGGAACCTGATGCAAGTCTATGGGGATCTCTGCTTGGTGCATGCAGAATTTATGGTAATCTAGATTTAGCAGAGAAAATTGCTGATCGTATTTTTCAGCTGGATCCCTTTAATTCAGGCTATCATGTGTTACTCTCAAACATCTATGCTGCTAAATCTAGATGGAAAGAAGTAGAAGAGGTAAGGTTGATGATGGGTAGAAGAGGAGCCATTAAAGAGCAGGGTTTTAGTTTAATCGAGTTTAACAATGTAGTTTATAAGTTTGGGGTAGGAGACAGGTCTCATCCTGAATCTGAGAAGATTTATTCTGCACTTCAAGAATTAGCTGCTCCGATGAAACAATTAGGTTATATTCCTATGACAAATTTTGTGCTCCATGATATTGAAGAGGAGGCAAAAGAAGACGCACTTTCTTACCACAGTGAGAGGTTGGCCATCGCTTTTGGTCTCATCAAAACTGCTCCAGGTACTACCATTCGGATCACCAAGAATCTAAGGATATGTGGAGACTGTCACAATGTGATTAAGTTGATTTCAAAGATTGAGAATCGGCTCATCATTGTAAGGGACATGCGTCGCTTTCGCCATTTTAAGGATGGCATTTGTTCTTGTGGGGATTATTGGTGACTATACGTTTTAATTCATCACTTCAGATAGAGTACAGGCCTCTGTACCGACAGTTAGTTCCTGTACTTCACTCAGGTTATCAAAGGCAAGTTATTTTTATAATTAAATGGCCTTTACAATTACTCTCCTAGATTAAGTGTCTATATATGTAGATTTATAGCAATTTGTCATTTAAAATAAAGAAAATGGTATTTTGGAAATTGAAAGAAAAAGAGAGAGAAGGAAAATGAGAGAAGAAAAAACCATAATGTGCTCTAAGGTGTAGAAATTGCCCAAGGAAATCACCTGCATGTGGCATTTCCGTTCCATTGAAGGTAAAGAATTACACCATTTTGCATTGCTCGGAAAGCAATGTTTATTGTTTTGGAGAAACAAACCATCAAACACTGAATTGAGCTACACTATATTTTCAGCTACAGTCCTCTGCAGCCCCAAACAAACACTAAAGTAACAACCTTTTGGATTCAGAATAATCGCTAATCAAAGTACATCACAGCCTTTGCCGGAGCACTTGATTTCAAAATCATTTCTTCATATTCATCTTCAGGATTTGATAAGGCAACAATAGCTCCTCCTGCTCCTATGGAAGCTTCACCCTTGTGTATGACGACTGTTCTTATGACTATGTTTAGATCAAATGTTCGATTGTATGAGAAATACCCAATTGAGCCAGAGTAGATACCCCGAGAACAACTCTCAATAGACTCAAGAATTTCCATTGACCTCAACTTCGGTGCACCAGTCATTGAACCACCTGGGAATGCTGCTCTGACACAATTAATTGCACTAACATTTGAATGCTTTTTCCCACAGATTGTACTTACCATGGTGTGAACTGTTGCATACGATTCCACATCCATGAGATTTGGGACATGTACAGACCCTGGCTCACAGACACGACCAAGGTCATTCCTTAGAAGATCCACAATCATCAGATTTTCAGCCTGATCCTTTTCACTGCCAACAGAAATAAGGGAGGAGAAAAAGAGGACGTATTAGCTTACAGAATCAATACAAGAGATGAAAAATCTAAATTTTTCTGCAAGCTGCAGAGGATTGATGCCTAGAGGAGAGAAATGCTTTACTCGAAGACACAATACCTTAGCTAATTGAAAAGAATGCAATTATAAGCCAAAGGGAAACAAAGTGCAGTGCTATTTTTTGAGACTGCTCAACTAGCAAATTGTTATTACCTATACTGCAGTTGCAATTTGAGCTGTTCATCTTCTTCTAGTGTGGATCCACGAGCTATGGTACCCTTGATGGGTCTGGCTTCTAATAAGTCATTCTTATCCAATCGTAGAAACCTCTCTGGCGAAGAACAACAAATGCATAAATCCTCCTTAGAAAAACTAAGCCACGCAGCATATGGTGCTGGATTTTTCTCTCTAAGGTGAAGGTAAAGCCCCAAAGAATCTATTTCCCCAATTCTTTTTCGCAGCAGGGTTGTAAGACACAACTCATAGCTTTCTCCATCTTTTATGTATTTCAGACAGCTCTCAACATTCTTTACATACTCCCCTCTTGACACCTCAGAAACAAAGGCTGATTTATTTTGAGAAACTGTTGGAGCATGTAAACTCTGCTCCTCCAACTGCCTTGTTGAAGAGGCTCTTAAACCAATAAGCTTCTGTTCTGTATCATCCATCCATGAGGATATTGGTGTGTTTTCTTCATGTAGCGACAATATATAAACATCATCATAAAGATGATCTATAACTACAACATTATCAGCAAAGAAGAAACAAGCATCAGGAGTCCTGGATTTGTGATGGTTAGATGACGCACCACATTCAACTTTAAGGTCATATCTGCATTATGAGAAAATCAATTTCAGATCCTATCAGAAAGGAAGTAGAAAATTATGGAGTTTAACCTCTTATTTGGAGTAAGATAAATGATACTAAGATCCCTAAAAACATAAAAGATTAAATTCTAGCAAAAATATTTACTCCAGTAATCTGTTTGTTTGATAATATCCAATATCTTAAACTTGGGTTTCTCCATTTCAAATCAAGAAATAAAAGGGGTTTCATGAGCACAGTTTATGATCTCAAAGTTACAATCTTATAAAAAATATAAATGTGGTTATATTTACATCCAGGTGGCTTAAGAACACTGAAGCAAGTCAGAATTTCATGTCTCTCAAGAGAATTATTATGGTGCTAGTTAGGAAGGCTCCACAGTTGTAAAGACATTAAATAAGAAAAATTTAATGACATGCCCAAGATTTGAAAGCAATTCTAACATGGTGCTTTAATTAAACATCATCAACAAAATGATAGTTATTTCACATAATATAGCAACAATATCAACAATATGCTGCAAGTCATATTAGTTTATTGAGGATCTGTAAAGATAGAAAAAAGGGCCCCCGGGGGGGGGGGGGGGAGAACATGGAATTGATGAATGTCCTGTTGAATAAAATGTACCACATACCCAATGTAACCAATATATCCACCGTAAAATTCAAATGGCAATCCTTCATAATCGTTTTTCTCGTGATGGAATGAGAGAAGCTCCTGTTATAGAGATCAAACAATGAGAGACATATCAAAGAATTAAGCAACAGACTTAATTTTGACACAAACATTATTAAATTATTGTATGTACACACAAGAGAAAATTCTTATGGATAGAATATCGTAATATACATTGAATACCTTATCCAAAAAGTCAAAAAATCCTTGTTCCAGGTATGCTCTTTCAATAGAGCCTTGAGCATCTTCAATCGATAAATGTCCACCAGAGGTAAATTTGACATCACTGAAACAATTATGTCTGATATATCATTTCTGCAAATTGTATATGATAATCTCAATATATGGAAACTTAGCAATTAGTTGCTCAACTGAACATTCAATGGATAACCAGCTATTCAGTTAATAATGCTCGTGTGAAAACTTAAAAAACACGTATATTACATTTTAAATGTAATCAACAAAAGAAATTTTAAAATTTCAGCATAAATTTACAAGCCTAGTGCTTATTCAAACCTTTGATCTGACAATCGAAATGTCACTTGCTTCCAAAGAGATCCGCCTTTGCCCCCCATGAAAGAAAAACGTGCTCTTCCCTGATCATAGAAGAGAAAACTAAGAAATATAAAATTTCCAATCAACTTCGATATAAGTTGCAGTAACCTGCAACAAAATAAAAGATATTGCACCTGTCAATAATATATCATCAGTAACAGAAGTTGTTGAGCATAAAATCAACCTTCTCTGTCGATGAACTGTCCAACCAAAAGGTGTTTGCAGCCTTGTTATTCCCAAATAGTTCACAGAAAATATTTCTTGCCCCACCAACCTTACTTGCCAAGTGATCAAATTTCCTCCATGTCAACTTTAGACGCTTTACTCCAATACTTAAATGTTGAATTCCAAACCTTCTATCACCCAAATCACAAAATAATTGCTCAGGTCTAAGAGCTTCTCTACCAAGTTCATCAGAGTTATTCATTGATCGGCTACTTCTAGTAACTTCTCTGAGAAGAAGGCTTTCGGCACCTGCATGCATCTATAAATGGTTCATTGCCCAGAGAAAATCACAAATATTTTCCTCATAAAAAGCGAATCCACATAGGAATCTACTCAGCATATGACATAGCCAACAAGAAGCAGATTCTTTGAATGCATGCATGGAAATGCATGTTTATCTATGTATAAAAAGAGAAGGGAGATGGAGTAAATGAAAATCAGGTTTAGCAAACAAGGACAGCAGTCCATTCATAATCTTAAAGAGTCCTATTTACCAGTATAATGAACATTTCTTTCCTTAATGAACGGTGATCTCAAACTCGTCCAATAATCTTCTGTTATCTCTCTGAAATTTCTTAATATCTTGCTTCCATGACGGGTTGCAATGCTCTCTGGATGAAACTGAATCCCAGAAGAAAGTCAAGAAAGGGAAACATAAAATAAAAGAGTAGAAGTCAAAAAATAAAAAAATCAGAGAATAGGTAACACAACTACACCAAGTTGCAATGCACCTGCACACCATAATGAGGCCTGGTAGAATGCATGATGCCCATGAGAACTTCTCTGCGCATTCTATTAGAGTAAATTGAATGCCGATAACTTCCATTTTTTATCTGGGTTGAAATATCATTAAGTATTTTTTGTCTACTCTGACTTTCATAAGCATCTGGGATTTCATCAGACTGCAGGGTTGCAAGATAAGAAAACCCGTCTGCTGAATTGGTCCAAGCTATAGGTATGAGTTCCTTGGGCAGGGAATCTGCATCTATTACAAGTGAATGGTATCGAACTACCTGCATTAAATAATAATCAAAATGCACCATTGGCGATGCCCATACACCCTTTCGATCAACAATGGCTTACCCTTCTAAGATGATACCCTTTTTTCTTTTTAAATTTGATAAGAAACTAGGAGTATCTGAATTACTAGATAATGGACATAGTACACTCCAGTGTCAGACGAGGTATCCAGCCAAAATCAATCAAAGCTATACAGAATGGTATCAATCCCCAAAAGTGTGATTTAACCCAAAAGAGACTACCTAACCCTATACAAAAATTGGCAGAATATACTCTAAATCCAAAAAACCCCTCTGGTTAAGATGTATGAAGAAAAATGAAGTGTGCTGGAAACCCTTTGTCACCAACAACCATAGCATAGCTAAGATGATACTTTAATTGCATAGTAACATTAATCACATACAAGAAGGCATTTAACCGTTTTAACTCTACTTCACTGGATTTTCAAATCGAAGTTGCCATAAATACAGATTAATCATAAAATTTTGTATGTGTCAGAAAACATTTCTAATATGTAAAACTTTGGCTTCAGCTGTACTTAAAAAGTTGCAAGTTGTAACTTGTTCTGCAATATAATAAGATTGAAGAGTAGAATCATGAACATGAAGAAATTCGAAACCTTGCACTTTTTTCTAAATGTCTGCATGTGATATAAGAAAATAATGCTAGAAGTATTAATCTGAGAGTTCATGAATAAAAGCACCGCTTTCTCATTCGTCCCTCTTTTTAGTCACTCAGGGAAGCCCTTTTTTATTTATTTATTATTTTAATTCGTTTACAAACAATAGTAGTAACCTTAACAGTGCCTTTTCCAAACAGTTTAAATCACCATATAATACTTCTCCAATCACTGAATGACTAATTAAAGAGTAGTAGTTATAGCATATGAAAGAGACAATAGGTAATTCAAACTTGCTCAAAAGACAAGATGACTGACTCACCTTGAATCCTGAATTCTGGCCAGAAGGAATATCATGAAACAGTCTGTCCCCATTATGCTCAATTTCACTGTTGAAGACAACAAATAAGTTAATGAAGGAAATTGGAGTACACACCAGCTAGCATTCTTTATGAGGGAATAAAGAAATATAGACTTGTTATTCAACCAAAACTATAAATTCATGGTCATCATTGATAGAACATGTTTGTGACCATACCTCAAGCGTCCATGAACAGGTTCAGGTGCATGGACAATGTCAGCACCATGCACATAACCTAAAGCCTGCAAAATTGTCAGTATTCACATCATCATCTATAATTTATTAAAACCATGGAGATGAGGTGACACTAAAAATGCATTAAGCTACAATGGGGAATATTAGGATATTAATTAGAATGGCAGAGGTTGTTCAATATTCATAAAGCACAATGTTTGGCAAATTCTACACTTTCAGCTTTCTGAGGAAATGTAAAAGTCTCACCAAGGTCATAACATGAAACCTTAAACAGGGAAAGTAAGCACCCAGATTATAGATTCAAAAGCAGCAACAGACAGGTTAAAGTATTAAAGAATGATAAGCAAAATACAAATCAACATGTGACTACTCAAACCCATGCTCACAAACCGATGAATTAAAATAGTGATAACAGCGCATCAGACTACTACAAACACACACATACCCACACCGACAGAAGAAAAAATAAAATATTGAAAAGGGCGTACCTGGTGTCCCAAGCAAATGCCCAAAATAGGCACATCCCAGCACTCAAGCAGCACATGAAAACATATTCCTGTCAAAATTTAACATGATTTTTAAATTTTAAAAGTAAGAAGCAGACGTATGTAGACAGAAATTAAGCAGAAACTCTCGATAGATAAATATTTCTCCATTATTTCTGGCATTGGCAAGATCATCCCAATTACATTCAAGTTGTTGTATGAACAATCAAATTGTAATATACTACTCTATGCAGGATGTAGCAACAATTAGATATATACAGACGTGACTGCAATTATTTTGGTTGTGACTTATGATGGGAGATTCCATCCCCTCATGATTGCAAAAGCCTTGTAGATACAGCCTGTAGTTTCTAGACTATACATCTGGAGCTGCTGAAAAGAGAAAAAATAAAGCTCTATATATAAAACAATTATTGCTTTCTCACCTATATCTTCCGGACATGCAGGCGAACCTGGTCCAGGTGATATTACAATATTGTCAAATGCATTCTCTTCATAAAGGTACCAACAAATATCTCTCCATGTCCACTCATCATTGCGCACCACTACAGGGGGCACTGGAACAGTAACCCAACATAAATTCGTCAAAACGGTAATCATTTTGGCTTGCATTAACTACTTATGTCACGACATCAGAGTTTCAGAAACTATAATCACAAAGATTAAACAGATCAATCAATGAACAACCATCTTTCCTGAGATAGTTGTCACCATTTTTCTAACAGATCCTACAAAATGATTTCTTTGAATAGAACCCAGCTTAAAAAAATGATACGAAACAGGAAAGACATAGTCTCATTGACTTGATCATAATGATGATAATAGCTGCCAAGAATCTAATCTGGTGGTCAAGTAGAATTGCTTTTCGAAATTAATCTGACTCCAAGATATTGCTAAAAAGAGGAAAAAAGTAAAGTCATTACTTCCTGAACAGTTATAATAAGTCAACAGAGCATTAAATAAACAAGGAGACACATAAATCACAGTTTTCTATCTTCTAGCACGACTTTCCAATATGACATGCAACGGAGACTTGATTTATGCTAGTAACCAACATATGAGAGGCAACAACATAAGACCTACCGCATTTAACGAACATATTCAAATATATCAAACGCTTTGAAGGTTTTGGAACCAAAATATAAATGGGTAGGTGAGTGAGTGGTTGGTACACGTTAGCCGCCAAATGTAAAGTGAATTTTTTTTTTGGGGCAAACACTTTAGCCGCAGTATTTTCAAAATTTGAAAAATCAAGCGAAAACACAACCCCATATATGTTTACAAAACCGCATTTGTGTCCACACAAATTCTTTTGAAAATTTAAAGAACAAAGAATTGCATCTGGGTTTTGAAAGGGGAAAAAATTAAAAGGAAGAAGAAGAAGAAGAAACTTACCGCCATTAATGGTACTGAGCTCCTGATAGATATTGTAAGTGTAGCTGTCGTAATTATCAATCAACAATGTTCTGACAAATTCAAGCTTCCTGTGAGGAGGTGGTTCCTGGAGGTGTTTCTTTCCCATAAAGGATCCTTCTAAGCGCCCACTTAGTTGGCTTGATGCGTGGACTTGAACACGACCCTTGTTTGAATAGCAATCACCAATCCTCAGAAATTGGTTTGGCTCATTAAAGCTCAGATTTTTACCTCTCAAACTGTCAAAGCAACAACATTTAAGCTCAGGGGAAGTTGATGATGAACACAAAGCCATATCCACTTTGCTTCTTCTTGCTTCTGCAATAAGCAAAGATGTAAATTGTAAAATTCATATAATATTATAAGAGAAGTAAGAGATAATAATAAAGTTGGAAAGTTGAAAAACGAAGCTAACCGTTGTTTTGATGGCTGGTTTGGTCGGTTTTGTTGGTTAGATTATGCGGCGTCGTTCCGGGTGGTGGTGGTAGTGGGGGTTGGCGAATGAAAGAGAATATGAGGTTGTGTTGTATTTGGAGGGAATGGGGAGAAGAGGGGAGAAGGGACTCGCGCACTTTGAGTTTTGCCTCGGAATGTGTTGAGGAGGCATGAATGAATGAATACAGTTGGTTACGACAATGTGGGGCCCACTGAGACGTGAACAGCTCGGATTCATCGACAAAGATTCATTACTATTGGACAGTCAAACTCATGTAGCCGCCCAGATTTTACGTTACTTAGTAACTTACTAATTGTTGTGAGCCTCGCTATTATATCATAAATTTTATTTAATAGTTGTGAACTCCACTACTATATTATAAATCTTATTTACCTTATATAAAATATAAAATATAAAATATAAGTTATATTAAAAATAATTTAAATAAATTCTTAAAAATTTTAAAAAATTTAGTTATATAGCCATTTAAAAAAATTTATTATGAAAATTAGTGAAAAAATATTTTAAAGTAATAACCAGACACATTTTTTATGAACTAAGTTGTTTCTTCTCATGATCATTGTTAAAATTATCTAAATCTGTAACCCCTCATTATCTAGCATCACCCATCATCGCCTATCATTTCAAAATTTCTTTTAAAGTCCCATCATCAAAATCTCCCCATTACAATCCATATTATCACAACCTCCATCAGTAAAAATTTTTACATTATCAACGATATTAGAATTCAACTTAAAGGTAAGACTTCTTTACACAATTACAATAATTTTTAATTGTTTAGACGTCAACTGAAGAAGTTGCATTCACTAAGTAGTATGTACACAATTCCCTAACCTAAATGGCCGAAAGCTCATAATGTTCAAAATTTTCTCACAAGTAAAGTTATACATGTTGATGAGGTAGTACTTGTTAATCTAGATCGATTGAAAGGGTTTGATAATCCAATATTATTTTATGAGTTGAAATAGTGGCACTATGGCGAAATCACTGTGAGTCAACCCATTGTGTTTACGAAAGACTTTTCTGATATAATTTTGTATGACAATAGGAGTAGTTCATGTGGATGACTGGGAGATGAGGTAAGCATCCTTAATCATTATAGTATCTTGATCATTGAACTTGTTGAGTTTATTATTATCTACTGTTCTACTATTGATTCACAACATTTCCATGCTCACTTACACTTACTAAGTAAGCGACAACAAATGTATCTGAATGCTTTACCTCAACGTTGGATACATATAAATAATTGATTTTTTTTGTAAGTAACTTTACTATTAATTAATTACTACATGATGAGATTGTTTAAGATTTTCATTTTACCATTACATTATGATTAAGCTTTCTTGGAAACACTATGAAATGAAGGGAAATATGATATTTCTAAAATAAGTTATAAAAGTATTATTGGCTATAAAAATGGTCAGGATGACATGTTATCTAAGCCTTGGACGAATGTCGATATTGTACATAAACAAATTATTATTATTATTATTATTATTATTATTATTATTATTATTATTATTATTACTTAATAATAATTAGCTTGTAATTACATTTTAATAAATATGAAGGTTTGAATTTTAGTAAACTTCAAGAAAGAGACTAGTTCTTGGCCCAAGTGAATCTCGATAAAAAAAAAAAAAGATATGGTTTTTGGGGACCCTTTACATGGGCTTTATGAGGACAATGAATATTTTGAGGCTGCTCAACGTTCTTCTCCCCATTGGCTAGCATGCATAGGTTTTTATAAAACATGTGAGGGAAAATGACCTAATGCATGTTGGCTATTCAAGTGATGGAAAACTTTATCGCAACAAGTATGTGACAATGGTGATTGCGAAGTATCTATATTAATGTATATGTCTTATTTAATGTTATACCGTACACCTACTTTTAGTAGCAACCTTGCGGATTTCTTTGGAAAGAAGATTGATTTAAATCTCTTTATAGGGGATATTGTGTAAAAGGCTTAGTCTTCAACATTGACGGAGTATTATTCATCATATATAGATTGTCTAGTTTGAAATAATAACTAGACAATCCAAGAGGGGGTGAATTGAGATTTTTAAAACTCGAGCAAAACAAATCACATAATAATTTAATTTATTGTCTTAATAGAATAAAAAATAATAAATTTAATTAAGCAAAATAATAAAAGAGTAAAGGATGAAGATCAAACACATGATTTTTACATGATTCGGCTAGTCGTGGTTACGTCCACACCTCCAAACGTACCAAACTTGAGGATTTCACTAATCAAGCATTCAAGGTTTTAACTACTCTTAAAATTGACTTCTAAGGAATCAATAAACCTTTACAATAAGAGATTATCCCCAATCTCTTAGCCTAAGTATATCCGAACACTTATAGCTTCTCACTTTAATTTTTCAAAGAGATTATAAAATAATTTCTTTCATATAATGTGTTTGATTACAAATGAAATTTTAAAGTGAGCAAATGAGGTGAATACAAGAATTTAAAGCTCAATGAAAGTTATATTCTCAATTGCAAGCTCAAATGATAACTCTCTGATATTTTTTAATTTGAATTTAATTGAGTCATTTTATAGTTGGAGCTGAAAATGAGCCGTTGTTGACTTTCTACACATAATCAGATTGCCATTAACTAGAAGTCAGATTGTCATTTTGACTTGAGCAAGTTAATCTTCAATAGATTTTTAAATTGTCAAATCACTGTTATCTATATGTCGGATTACTGTTATTTACCAATGACCTGCAAAGGAAATGTTGGCTTACCGTTTTAAAGAAGTCAGTTTTTATTAGTGTCTAGAAGTTAATCTTAATTTTATTTAATGTTGGTTAGCTATTATTAAGATGTTAGATTGCCAATATTGTCCAAAAGCTACTGCTAATCTTTAATTCTATTTAATATCAATTGGTCATTATCAAGACGTCGGATCATCGATATTGTCAAGAAGCTACTTTTTATTTAGATCATAATTTATTGAAAAACATTAATTTTATGAAATCATTTTCATTTTAAGTATAAAAAACATTATTGTACCAATCTTAGTGATTTATTAAAAATATATGAAAATCATTTGAGCTCTTAATTATATTTATTATCATCAAAATCAATATTATAGATATATTTATATTAACACAGTTTGAGTTTTCGGGTACTTATTAATATTTCTGGCAAAAAATAGCCCACATTTATAGACCGCGTGGCCAAGCCCAAGGCGTACCAGAGTGATTATCGTGTTTCAAGCTAGGATTTTACACGAAGGTAGGGAAAAATGTGAGAACACAAGAAAATTGGTTCGGTTTTTGAATTGGGCCTAGGAGTATTGTTTTAATTTTTTTTACCTTTAGAAATTGCAAAAATCAAAATAAAATGAATTTTAGGGCTCGCAAAATGCAAAATGGCACGGTGAAAAATCAAGGAGTTGCAGTAAGTTGTGCTTTTTTGTAAAAAGCAACCTACCTCCGCAGGCCACATGGCCAAGCCCATGCATGTGCCAGAGTGACCGTTGTGTTTCCAACCAGGTTTTTGCATGAAGGTAAGAAAAAAAATCTAAGGACACGAGAAAATTGGTTTGGTTTTTTAATAGGCATTGCAAGTAATTTTTTAATATTTTTTACCACTCAGAAATTGCAAAAATTGAAATAAGATTATAAGTTCTCAAATTCATGCATTAATAATTGTATTTTTCTAAAATTTATACATTAATAATGGTATACGATTACAATTTACAAAAATAAAAACAAGTAATTAGCTAATGGCCTTACAAAAACAAATCAAAGGCTAATGTTGATTCGTTGAAATAGGATTCTTTCATGTCTTTTTGTTATGGCCACGTTCCCCACGTTGATGACAAATTATAGTTTTTTGAAACACATTCTCTCCTATGGATGGCATTCTTCTTGTTTTTTTATGACCAGGGCAAGATAGCATATCTGGTGGGTTTAGTTGCATTATTTGGAGATTTTTTGGAATCTTCCATTTGGCCATCTCATCAAGAGGAATAATAGATTTTGAGTATGCCATTAGTAATGCTTCAGTTGTGTAGTAATGAGAACAAAGACTTATTGGGTCAACTCAAAGGTATAGGCAAATAACAATTGCATGGGCATAAACAAATTACTAAACTTGAAATACACTACAACTGCACATCTTATCCATTATGTTAGTAAGACCTTTCTTCATACCACATACCTTAACTTGAAATTGATGGTGAGAGATATTGAAAACATGCATTTTACTAGCAATATCTGTTCTCTAATCTTATATTTTTTGTGCCAATATCATAAGGCGAGTTGTCATCAACTTGGCTGCTTTCTTTTTATCATAAAACAATTGTAGTATTGTAAGTCTAAAGTCTTCAACCAACTAAGTAATAGGAAACTTTCTCTGTTCCTCCATTAAAGTATTCATACTTTTTGCAATGTTTGTTGTCAGAATGCTATACCTTCGACCTTTGAAATGAGATCGAGCATGATAATTAAAGCCTATGTCCTTTAAATGCTTTGCTGCACCTTACAACCCTTTTTTTGTTTTTCAAACTCTCTAAGATCATACACTTTTACTGCCTATAAAAAGGCTGGTTTAAAAGAATACTTTCATAGTTTCTTAAGATTCTTGAAATGTGACTTTAGATTACTTTTCAATGATAAAAACAAAGGCCGTGTAATGCAGTAGGAAATACCTTATAAACTACTTTACGGATAGATGTGCGATGATTAGATATAAATGCCAACTCTGGCATGTCTCTAATGGCTTCATGCAATCTCATCATAAACTATTTGCAAGAGTCATTGTTTTATGAATCTATGATCCTAATAACTATAAGATGTATTTGATTATTCCCATCCAAGCATGTTGTAATCAACAAGCTTCCTCTATATTTACCTTTTAGATGAGACCCCTTAACTGCATTCATTCACTTAATTGATTGCACAAAACCTTTCATACAAGATCCAAAAGCAAAAAAATATACAAAAAATTATTATCATCATCCACTGCAAGCTAAATTATTGTACCACCATTTTGCTCTTTTAAGATATGAGAATATTTGAGAAGTAAATTATATGACTCTGCTTGGTCTCCTTGTATCAACTTCAAAGCCTTTCTCTTGCTCTTCCATGCTTACTAGTATGATAAATTAATTCCATAATCATTCTTTATATTCGAAATGATATCTTTTGAAATGGATATTCACTTGGCATCAATAAAATTTTGCTTGATAATTTTGCCAACTATCCGACTATTTGCTTGACGATGACCATTATGAAAAATATTATTTTGACAAGTATGCACCAAGTTATATCTCTTCACTAACCACTGTACATTCTCTTTGTCATTTGCCCTCGTTGCTTGTAGTTGCCATTTACATGTCTTTACAACATAACAAGCTGCTCAATGTATGTTTATGGACCTATCCACCTTGAACTCAAACTTGTCTTTAATGGCAACAATGCTAAAGTCTATGTATAACTATTCCTTCGTGCTGAATAGCTACCCAACATCAATGCCACTTAAGCTATAATTTCTAACTCTAAGCGTACCCGAAGCTACCCAATTTGATGGCATAACTGAAGCCATCAACTATAGTGGATCAATTATAGTTGATATTGGGGGTCGACTTTGGCTATAGGTAATGGGCTGACTTTGACATAGATCATTATGTTCCTGAAATTAAGGCATTGCTTCCATATCATCTAATGAATGATCGCACTCTACGTCATCACAATCATAAAATGGAGAGTAGCTTTCTATAGTTGAAAATTTTTGTTCTTCAGTATCGGAAAAAAAGTTATTACTATAGTTTGGTGTAGATCCATAGCCGAATGTGCAGTTAAAGGCTAAAGATTGAGTTGATGGCATCAAAAGATCTAGTTTTTATTGAGATAGCGTTAAAGGAGATTTGATTGTAACTTTAGGCTATAGCTACAAAAATAAAGGCCTTACTATAGTTTATTGGATCAGAGTTCATATGTATAATAATATTTACGATTTCATCATCTTGTATGTTTATTGGTAAAGAAGTAGTGGGTTATATAGGACTGTTTGTGCCTTAAACTGTTTTCATTTTCATAGAATATTCATATGAACTTAGCTTTAACACTTGATATATCCTAGCAATAAATGGTTCAAAAGTTGCATCATTTCAAAGTAAAAATGTTTCAACTTTTTCATTCTTGTATTCCATACAACCATCAACAAAAGTTTCCTATAATCCATCATAGCACATCTTAAGCACAATTGTTGATTCCATTAAACCTGAAGCAAATTAAAATAGATATAAATATATTATTAAGATAATATATTTTTTTCTATAAAAATATCATTAATAATAAACAATTAAAATAAAAATACAACAAGTAAGAAATTCGTACGGAGGCACTTATCACCTATAAGAAGTACAGGTGAAGGGTGCCATCGCTTGGGTAATGCATGCCTAAATGTGGGCGATACCCATTAGAAGCGTAGGTAAAGGATCCTATCACTCGGGCGATGCATGCCTTCGCTTACACTTAACCCACAAGAAGGATGGACGACGGATATTGTCGTTTAGGTGATGCCAAACTTCGCCTGCGATAGGGGTTTCTTATACAAATTATAAAAAAATAATGTACCAAAATTTTCCTAATTTTTAGATTCATACAAGTAAATACCTACCTACATTGTAATAAAAATTAATAAAGATATTTATTTTACAAAGGTTAACAAAACCCATGAATAAATTAATCTTAGAATCTAACTTTCAAAAACACTAACCTTAATTCTTTCTTAGGCTTATTTTTTTCCTTTTTTTATGCTGATTAATTTGGTCTTCAGTGCTAGTTAACAATTGTTATTTGATGCATATAAAATTGTAATAGTTTTGTGTTTAGTTGTTGAAAGAAGTTTCAAAAGTGATATAAGAGGATTTTTTTAGAGCTTATGTTTAGTTGTTGGCGTAAAATAATAAAGGAGTTTTAGGGAAGGGCAATCTAGTTAATAAAAAGTGTGTGTGGTTATTATTTTTAGATTTTTTTTATATGGCTAGTTTTGATATTGAGTTTTTGAAAGTAGCTATATAAGTAAATTTCCCATTAGCATTGTTCGAAAAATTTATTTATTTATTTTTCAAAGGGAAAGTAAAGCTTTCATAAATTCAATGAAGTATAAATGCATGCATAATTTCAGGAGAAAAATCTCTCAACCAAACAATAAATCCAATTTTTTCTATAGTTATCTTAATTAAAGAATAGGCACAAGCATTACACTACATAATTTAGGTATATACTTATCTTTAAAAGACTTGGAATTCTTCTTTAGAGACTGAATTTTCAAAATAATTTAGTAGATCTATTCTATCCTATCTCCTCTAGTATTTATCAAGTCTGCTACTTCTTAAGAATTGGTTTCCAAAATAACTAATCTCAAACTTGCTTATTTTACAGTATAGATACCCTACTCAGCTGCTTCTACTTCCACATATGATACATCTTTCCTAAACTTTAAGGTTCTTATAGCTACTACTATGCGCTACCTTGTGGAATCTCTAATTGTTGCTCATAATCTAAGGCATTGCCTTTTTTTTTTTTTTTTTTATCAATAGATGCATCAATGTTGATTTTAAGCCATCTTTAGGGTAGAAGAGTCCATACTTTTTTTATTCTTCTTCTGCAATCTCTTCTCCTTCAACATCTTTGGAAATTGAGGTCTTTTAATAGCCTCATTACTTGCTTGAGCTTTGGTAGTGATAAACTTGGATCTTACTTCAATCCTTTATAAACAAATTTGTTTCTAACATACCAAATCACCCAAAAAATAGTCATTAGAAATCAACTTTATTTAATTTCTTCTGCAATATTGTCAAGTTCTTTAAAAGGCCTGCATTCTCCATCTCTTGAAGTATACTTGCTATAGGTCAGAATTGCTAGAATTTCATTGCTACTTTGCAAGTAACCAAAGCATGCAAAGTGTTTTCCACTTATTCTTAAAGCTTTTACAATGAGCTTTGAAGATAATTCTATGCTTCCATAAATTTTTAACTATTGGTAGTAAGTTTTTTACTACTTTCTAGATGGAAATCTTGATATTTTTTGAGAGAGTAAACATCCACGTACCAATTGCTAATCTTACTATTAAAGCATTTAGGTGAATCAAAAAATTTTATGTTTCCACTTGGTATCCACTCTTAACTGAATACTTCCTTTTTTAATGATCGTGTCAGATTACTTAATCCTTTCTTCATTTCCCGGGTAGTGGATTGCTTAAAATTGCATGTACATCTTTTTTTAGAAACTTTTATTGAATCAAATTAGTCTTTCACTTGTTGTCATTTTTGCACTAGAAAAAGGTTTGAAGATGGATGGTCCTAGAATCCAGTTTCCTTTATACATGTTGTGCAAATTTTATTGAACTCGCAAGCGCACGAATCTATTATAAAATAGATTAATGGTGACGAGTGTCGATCCCACGAGGAGGTTGATTTTAATTATGTGCAGAATTAATTTTCTTTAATGGGTGAATAAATTTGGGGTGAAATTGATGTAAAATATACTTGAATTTAAATTACAATGGCAGAAATTAAATTGAACTAGAATCTATTTAAATGACGTGCTTGGGTATTCAGATCTGCATCAACATGCTCCATGGGCTAAATATTCCATATTAATGCCAATTAAATCATAAAGGGGGATTCTACACCTCATGAACCACGCTTAAATAAATATGATGCTAAGGGCTCATTGTGTCAAATAATAATAATTTTGTACTAGGGTGCTAGTTTAACTAGGGCGATATCTAGACAAGACTATTATTATTTATCGACTAAAAGTCAAAATAACCACAAATATTAGAGGGGAAGAGAAATTAAATTTACTAAATTAAGCCCATGAAATATGTTGAGACTTCACCTTCAACCCAAGCTTAAAAGAAAATTAGCTATTCATTTTTTAACTAGGCGTAACATGAAAATTTATTAAAATACATAGAAAATATAAGAAGGAGAAGGAATTACAAAAATCTAAGCTTAAAAATGAATTCAGGGGTATCAAATTAAGGGGGGAGAGCTCTTTTTTATAGATACATTGAGTGAATCGTGACCATCAGATTAAAAATAGTTCGGACACTCAGAATTGTACCGCGTCATCAGTCAACAGTCAACAGTCAACGTTTGAATAGTAATGGCCGCTATTTGTACAGTAATACTATTTGTACAGTAACACTGTTTGAATAATAAATAATCCTATGTATGTGCATGTACCGTACACACGATTTTTACTCCACTGAGATGCTGCCACATCATCGATCTACATACATAAGAAATTTAGCCCAATAAGATCATGACACATCATCAGTTAATGCCACGTCATCGGTCAACGCCACATAAGCAGTCACTGCCACATAATTTGTCTAATCAAATACTATCACGTCATAGGTAGATGCCACATCATCAGTCAATGCCACGTCATCGATCTGTATATATAAATAGTGTCGTAAACAATATCATAAACAGTACCGTACATATGAACAGTTCTGTATATGTGAACAATGACATTTTTCCTTTTATGCTCCTCTTAAGGTTTTCGACTGTCCTGAGTCCCAATATGACGTCTGTTTTGCTGTCTGATCACTCGTTCATTGTGAAATGATCTTGATGCCCCTAAAATACATAAAATACATAATTATAATAAAACACATATAATTAAACAACAAAATACTTAAATAAATAAAAATAGTAATGTTAGTGAGACTTGAAATGTAAAATGACTATTTTCTCTTTTATAAATATACACTTTCTAACACTTAATAATACACTAAAATATTCTTCCTCACCGCCAATTCCCCTTCTATAGCCTGTAAGAATCACTTATCATCCCCACAATATACTTCTCTAGATATAAGATGGATTTGAGCCTATTGAAGCACTTAAGAAATCAACCTTTTTAAAATACTTTGCCTTCAAGACTCTAGCAATGAGACAATCTAGATTTTGGATCAATCTCCAAAAATTTATTCTTATTAATAAGAGATAAATGTTCTTGTTAAAATATAGTAAGTCTCATAAAATTCAAACTCACACCCTCAATAGCATAAGTAATTAGAAGCATAAGTAGATATCTTAAATAGCAACCAACGAGAGGATAAAAAAAAAAATCAAGTCTAGTAGGATTATAGAGGGCAATGCCAAGAGCTTATTTTCAAAATTTGAGAGAAATCAAAGTTAATTTCAGCTTTTAATCGTCCAATTAAAAATTAAAAATTTTGCTCCTAAATTATAATAGTCAACAACTATCTTCTTCTCTCTCTCATCTTTTTTTGTGATAAATTGCTAAGGCTGCTGCTTTTACTTACTTTTATAAAGCCAAATTTCGTGGCAAATTTCAATTGCACCTTTAAATTTTTTAATTATGCAATTGCCTAGACTTATTAAAGTTTAGGGTTAGGCTATCTAAATGAGATAAACCCAACAAATCTCCCTTTCAAATCATATGGGGGCATCACCAAACCCACTTTCTACATATAGTTTTTCAACTTTTCTTTAGACAATGACTTTATCAGCATATTTGGCCTATTCTCCGTTAAGTGAATCTTTTCAAGTTGCAATTGTTTCTTTTCAAGCCCGTCTCACATCCAATAGTATCTTATATCAATGCTCAAATTTCTAATGGTATGTTCAAATTCTTTATTAAGTGAATGACATTCTCACTGTCACAATGCACAATGTAGCTATCTTGCTTCACAGCCAATTTTATAGGAAATTCTTTATCCATAAAATTTCTTTAGTACCTTTAGTAATTATAATATACTCTACTTTAATGATAGACAAGACAACACACTACTAAAGTTTAAATTGCCATAAGACTACTCCCCCCATAAAAGTGAGCAAATATCACGATAAGAGTTTTCTAAGATCAACATCTCCTTTTATATCATTATTTGTGTATACTTGTAACACAGATTTATTACCATCAAAACATAAATATGCCTTAGAAATGCCTTCGAAATATTTGAGAATCTACTTCATTATTGTCCAATGATCTTTGCTCGAATTGAAGAGAAATTAAGTAACTACATCAACTACATGAGTAATATCTAGTCTTGACAAATTATGACATATATCAAATTACCAACTGTTGAGTCATAAAGAATTCCTTTCATCTCTTACTTCTTTTTCTCGTTTGTAAGACAATGCTGAAAACTAATCTTAAATCACCTGAAAATAATAAATAGATTTTGCCTTGCCCATGTTAAATTTTTCAGAAACTCTTTCAACATATGATTTTTAAGATAATTATAACTTCTCAATTTTTTATCATGGGAAATCTTCATCCCAAGAATCTATTTTAAAGTCTTAAGTCCTTCATTGCAAACAACTTGTTAAGCTCTCTCCTTGGGTTGTTAATCTTACTAGTACCTTGGCTAATAATCAACTTGCCATTCATATAAAGCAAAAGAGTGATAAGATTATTATCATTAAAATTATTCATGAAAACATAATGAGTACACTACTGAAACCATGATTCTCTATGAAAGAATCAAACTTTTTGTATCACTACCTTGGTGGCTTTTTCAACCCATATAAAATTTGCTTGAACTTGAATATAAGTTCTTTTTTGCTTTTGACACAGAATCCTTCAAGTTGCTCCATTTATATTTCTTCTTCTAGTCCATGTGTAAGAAAATTATTTTTATATTAAACTGTTCAATCTCTAAATTTAAGCTAACTGTTAATCTCAAAACAACTAGGATAGAGAACATCTTCACCACAAGAGAAAATATTTCTTTAAAGTCGACATATTTCTTTTGACTGAAACTCTTCACAACCAATTTGGCTTTGTATTGTTGTTGTGAGTTATTTTCAATCTTGAACCTATAAACTCATTTGCTCTTCAGTGTCATTTTTCCTTTACATAGCTTTACTAAGTCATAAGTACAGTTTTATTCAAGGATTTCATCTCCTCTTTTATAGCTTTAACCCACTCATTTTTATGCTAATGAGATATGACTTCTTCAAAACTTTTTAGCTCACCATTATCTTTAAGTATTACATATTTATGTAGAGGATATATAGTGAAAGGTCTCTGTTCTTTAATAGATCTTTTCAATTTTGGCTTAATTAGTGATGCAAGTGATTCTGAAGGCGCTCGCTTAATTGGTTCTGCTGGACCATCATTATTATCATCTCCGGCTCCACTATAATCATCATGAACTATATGTAAAGAAACTGAAGTTTGAATAATATAAATCTCCAGAAATGACTGAGATTTATCACTCTTCTCTATATTATCAACTATATGATCCTTAAGAAATATAATATCTCTACTTCTAATTAATTGTTTTGGTTATTAAATCCCATAATCTGTATCTAAATTTTTTATGTTCATAGCCTAAGAAAATGCATTCCTTAGTACTATTATTAAGCTTTGATCTTTTATTCTTAGGAATGTAAACATATGCTCTATAGCCAAACACTCACAAGTATTTATAAGAAATACCTTTCTCGATTCAAACTCTCTCAGGTACACTACCATCTAATAAAGCTGAAAGAGAATGGTTAATCGACTTAACTACAGTACATACAACCTTTGTAAAAAAAGATTTAGGAAGCTTGGCATTAGAAAGCATACACTTGATGCTTTCTTCAATTATTCTATTCATTTATGTAACATCATTTCGCTATAGGGTCTTTGGCACTGTCTTCTCAAAGTTTGATTTTATAAGATCTGTAATATTATTTAAATGGTCCTATATACTTACCACTATTATCTACTTTGATAAATTTTAATTTTCTTTTTGTCATTCTCTAAACATAAACATGGAAGAACTTAAATATATCAAGCATTTAATCTTTAGATTTAAAAGTAAAAGGCTACATTTTTCTAAAATAGTTATCAATAAAAGTTACAAAATAAAGTGTGCATTTTATTGATTCACTTTCATCATAGAAATATTAGTGTGAATCAAACCAATGATTTATGACTTTTTAGAGAGAGAAAATTTTAAAAAGCCACTCTATTTTTTTCCGTCTAAATAATGAATACAAGTCTTAAGGGATATATCTGTAAAGCTGGATAGAAAACTTTTTCTAATAAGAGTTTTCAACATTTTCTCACTAATGTGATCAAGTCTTTTGTGCTATATTTTAATGTCAAGATCTTTTATAGCCATATTCACATCTTTATCTTGATCTTAGCTTCTATCATATGGAGAGTATTTAGCCCTCCCTTTAACTAATGTTAAGGGAAGCCTTTGGTGAACTTCTATTTTTTTTTTTTATCAAATTAGTTAATATAATCATCATCATCATCAAGCTTGCCTATTGAGATCAAAATAAGGTGAATATTTAATACATATATGACTTTTTTAAGTAACAACTTACAACCAATTCTAATTTCTAAGTAAATATCTCCTATGTCCATAAACTTGTATACCTTCTTATTTTCCATCTAATTAAGGCCATAATCGCCATTGACATAAGATGTAAAGCAATCACAATGTGCCGTTATATAAAATAAAACACCTAATCAGTAGTATGACAATTAAGGTTTACTGAGGTCTTATATAAACAATACCCAAATCATCATCAACTATGACTGCAATGTTCTCTTTGTCTTTTTTTTTTTAGTATCATTATTTTTCTTTCACTTGTTCTCTTTTTTATAATCTACACCCTTTTTAATGTAACATATTTTCTGACAATGGACACACTTGAGATTTCTCTTATGAGACTTAGATCTTTTTGTGGGGTTATCATTGTTCTGCTAGTAAGAATTTCTACTTTGGCTCCGACCTTGTCTTTTTGCTTTTGTGAACAAGTGCATCTAACTTAAAAGGAGTTGCTTTGATACTCTTTCTTCTAGATTCTTCATTCCACAGCCTACCTATAACCATATCCAAGGTTAATTTATTATTCGGTGCTGAATTATTTACAGACATCATTAATGTCTCCCAAATGTTAGGCAAAGAACTGAGCAACATCAATACTTATAACACATCATCTAAAATAATTTTATAGCAGTTAACTAATCAATCAAGCCCTAAAACTCATTAGTGTGTTTAGTTATACTGCACCTCTTCTTATAATATCAAGTTAACAAACATGTTCCTTAAATTAGCTTTATTTTGTGCCATCGAATGCTCATAAATTATTTCTAATTTCCTTTAAAGAATATTAGACTTAGATTTCTTCGCTTTATTATGTTACACTCTTTAATCAATCTATGACCGAGTAGTACCATGGTCTTCTGGTTTATTTGAGCCCATTTTTTTATTATTTAATTCGGTGTGTCTAGTTTTTTTGCCTTTAATGGGTTCATGTAAGTCTCTTATGTATAACAAATCTTCCATCCTAAACTTTCAAATACTATAATTCTATGACTTTAATTTAATCATGCATGTTAAGGACTCCTCTATCTCAACCTTATAAGTAATAAAAAATTATAACCTGATATTTTGATACCATTTTGTTGGGAAAGAGACTACCAAGTAGTTATAAATAAAGTAAAAACAAAACTCTTTCCCTTTTTGCGTGATTAGAATATAATATGTACCATAAATAACTAGGTAAAAAATAAACTACCAAAATCTGAAGCAATAAATTAACCGCAAGAGACATAGATTTTTATATGAATAACCAAAAATGAAAAAAAATTAATGTCTAATAAAATTTTCTACTATATTAATAAGATTACAATACAAATTTTTCTCTAGATGATAGTAAAGGCCAACAATATCAACAATCTCAATATTTTTTTTGTCAATAGTAATAGCTTAACAAATGTCTCTCTAACAAGTCGGTATCTAAAATAACAACCAACAGGAGCATAAAATAAAGATCAAGCCCAATAAGATTATAGAGAGCGATACTAAAAATTTACCCTCAAAATTTAAGAGAAATTAGAGTTAATTTTGCATTCCAGTGGTCCAATGAAAAATTTAAAAATTTTACCCTAAAATTATAATAACTAGCCATTTTCTTCTTTTATCTTTTACCCTTTTTTGTGATAGATTCCTATGGCTACTACTTTCACTTGCTTTTATAAAACTAAATTTCATGATAAATTTCATTTATCCTTTTCAAGTTTCTCTTAATTGCTTAATTACACAAACTTATTAAATTTTGGGCTTAAACTACTCAAATGAGATGGATCCAATAATCTTACACCAAATACTAAAAATGAAAAACATAGAGTATATATCATCTCTCTTGAGATAAAATCTTTGTACACACACATATATATTTCGCTTTGTTGTTTTTAATTAGTTTAAAATATAATATTTATTTTACTAATTTTTCATGTGACTAATATCAAAATTCCAATTTATAAGAACTATACTTTATTGAAAATATAATAAAAATGAAATGATATTTAATGTCAACAACTTCTTCATTGATTTGATTAGTCAATTGATCATCCTCATTGAAATCAACAAATTAAGTCTCTTTGTAGTTTCAGATTCTTAGGCATTGAAAATAGGAAAATGAATTTGGATTGGGTTTAGGTTCTATTTAAATTACTGTGTAGGTTCTATTTAAATTACTGTGCTGTATTTATCATTATTTGCATTATACTACCTATGTAATATTTAATAATTAAAGAAAAAAATGATGATAAGGGTGAAGAATTAGACAAATGATAGTTGATAATGAATAGCTTTTCTATTTTTTTTAAGTTACGCATAATTTATGGACTTCATTAAAGAGCAAATATAAATTCAACCGCATGTTCTATGAAGGTAACAAACATGTATACAAGTTCATTGCCTGTTTTAAATTTGTCCTACCCATCCAATATTGTTGGCAAAATAATGAAATGTCTAAAGATAATACCATCAACTAATTAAATCTCTTTAAGTATTTTATTCATTTTTTTATTAGATGCAATTGTCTTATTACAATAGTAAGTTATTAGGCCTTATTTTGTTCTTACAGGAATTATGCAAACTTACTGACAGTTATTTGAGACAAATGGGAAGTCAACTTATAAGCCTAGTTGTTACTTTTGTTAACTAGAGGACTAGTTTCATAATCCTTCTTACTTTAAAAAGTAGCTATTAGCACTATGCACAATCATTATAAAACCATCTTTTTTCTTAATGTTGTTGGATTCTTAATTTAATATAGGATTTATATATAAACAAATATGTGTTTTCGACTTGTTTTATAAGGTTAAGCACAAATAAGAGTAAACTATTAGGATTTTTGATAATTTAGACTTTAATGTATTTAATAGGATGTGCACCTTTAATATATAGAGACTTAAACGTAATTTTTATTTCTATGATTAGCTAAAATAAGAGTACCTAAAAATAACAAAAAAGTTATTTATATAAGTGATTATGATTTTTAATCAAAAATAATATTCTACTCTCTTTTGACATCCTATCATTATAGGGAGAGTGCAGAGAGAAACCTAAAAGATTCTCTAAGATAATATATTGATTTAGAAGATAAAACATACGACTCTAGAAAGTAATTAAGTATTATTGATTTAGGAGTGCTTTTACATATTTTATTCTTAATTTTTGATGAGTTAACATGAGTGTTCATAGAATTTAGGCCATGGTTTTTGCTAAATGTTAGTTTTATAATAAATGGATTTCAATAACATTATAAAAAGAGAGATTGTTAGTTTCCCTTTATAAGATTAATATATATCATCTACCCTCCGTACTGATTTCATAATAGTGACCTGACATAAAAAATTTAAAGAAAAATAGAGATAAATAGGTTATGTGCTTAATATTTTATTTTATAAATATAAAATATATAGTTATTATAAATAAATATTTTTAAAATAAAAAAGTGTAAGAAAAGTATCTTATGCTTAATTTTTTTATTTACACTGAAACTTAGATTTCTTATTTTCAATTCTTAACTTTTTTTATTTTAATTTCTATTTATATAATTTATTTAATTAATAATAAATATAAATGAAAGCGTATTTGAAAATAAAAATAATATTATAAATTATGATGCTTAGGACTTAATGACTATTATGAAAACAATAATGAGATAAGTAGTATACATTAATTTTAGGATAAGAAAATTAATGATATATATTAATTTCAATAGAGAAAAATGGCAATCTCCCTTCATTTGTATATCTCACTATATCTACCATTTAAATACTCATTCCAAAAATTCACAAGTAACTATTAGTGATTCTGACATTTTTTAGTAGTATTCTAAAGATGCGAATGCATTTATAACTCATTCTGGTTTTAATTTTGAATACTCTCTGTCTCATCATTAATAAACTTTGCATTTAATGTACCAAAAAAACTTTGTATTTACCATAAAATCTCTTTCTTTTATGGAATTAAAATTTATGGTTCATAACTTTTACTCTATACTAGAGTTAGAATTTTGGCCTTTGATTTCCATAGTGGTGGCTTTTTCAAAGCTGGAGTTTTGTTTATACTCCACGACTTTAATATAATTTCTTTTTTTTTTCCAAAAATTTCTAAATAAAAAAATGACAAAAGGAAAAAAGTCGTCCAGGATTGTTCACAGATGGATTTTATGGATTTGATATTAATCTATATTCGATCCATGATTTTGTGAATTATAATTTTTTAATTAAATCTAATCCATGAATTAATTAAATTCAATTCAAATCCAATCTATACGTCTGTGGATCGGATGTGGATTTGGCTTAATCCATATCCAATCCATACGTATGTGAATTAGATGTAAATTTAATTTAATTCATATACAATCTATCATTTTGCACATTGGTTTGCAAATTAAAAACTTTTTATGTTCTCTCCAATCCATGAACTAATTAAATAAAAAAATATAATATAAAAATAATTTTACTACCAATTAAGTTCAAAATTGAATAAAATTTAAATAATTAATTATTTAAATAAGCTAAAATAATAAATTCATAATTTCAAAATATAATATATCGGATGAATTATTGAATTGTTCAAATAAAGCTATAATAATACATTCAAATTTTAAAATATAACGCACCAAAATTAATTGTTCAAATAAAGCCATAATAATACATTAATATAACACCGAAGTTAATTGTTCAAATAAAGCCACAATAATACATTTAAAGTTTCAAAATAAAGCACACAAAAAAAAAAGTGTCCGCCTCTAATTTGTGTTTCGTACTTTAACCTAAACAGAAAAAAAAAAAACCATAGTTGATATAAATAACGAATTAAATTTTTATTTAATAAAAAATAAAAAAATATTTACCCTAACTATCTTATCAAATGCTATCAAGCTTCATTAAATATGTTCTTATTAGCTCCCAAAATCTCTATTCGTGTAAGATAAGAGAAATGTCAATTTTTAAAATAGAATAACAATATAAAGTAAAATCAATAAATAAAATTAAAATTAAATTGTTACATTTTGCCTGTCTTAACATGTTTAATCTCATCTATGGCTTTATTATGATTTATCAAACTTGAATGTATCCAATTTTGTGTGCAGATTAGTGCCTCCACTGTCCTTGTAAATAGTGAGCACCAATGTGGTTTAAGAATCCAACCATCAGTACTAAATACTGACTCAGATGCCACATTGAAAATATGCATGGCCAAAATATTTCGGGCAACATAAGACAAAATTGGACATTTGGAAGAATTAATTTTTCACTAATCCAATATATCAAAACTCTTATTTTCTAGGTTCTCGCATGATTCTATTAAATAAAAATCTACTTCTGTTTTGCACTTTACAAAAATTTTGTCTTTTAAAATCCTCATATCCCCCAATCAAACACTTGTTTAGCATCAAACTCAGTATCAATCTCTAAGTCCTTTTCATCATTTACAGGATCCATTACTTCCACATCATCACAATAAAAGCAATTTGTATTCATCGTATAAACTACTTAAATCATTTCACACGTTGATAATAAACTCATTAGCTTTAAATTCACCAAACCATACCATAAAACAATATCTCAAAAACATTCTTTTTGCTGAGGATTAAGCAATATAGAAATAAACAAATAAGAATTGAATAATTTTTCTAACACTTATCATATTTCTTTTTCATATTTCAGCCATTATCTTAAAAAATAAATCCTTATTATCTTTCCAAGCTTATAATTGTATATGAATCAAACATAATTGAAGTGAAAAGGCATTGGATGTCACATACAAAGAACCGAAAAGTGTCAAAGTAACATTATAAAAAATCTTAAAAAATTTAATGAAGTAATAAGCATATTCCTAATCAATTGAAGACGTATACATCTTCGGTTCGCTCAAACAAAACTTACGAATGCATTGTATATCATAAAGCTCTAACTGTTTAAATATTTTTTGATATTTTTCTTCAACCTCTAATATAAAATAAGTGGAATTCCATCTAGTTATAACATCTAGACACAATAACTTATTTGAAGGAAATTTCTCTCGCTTAGCATATGCCTTAAAATTTTGTGTCCTAAAAGGTAAGGATCTAACAAATCTTTCCACATTGTGAATTTTAGTAATTAACTCATGATACTCTTTTAACGCTCTATAATGACAAGATTTAATATATGTGCACTACAATACAAATGCATATTTTGACCCCCCTAAGACTGAATAATTCTAATTTTTTACAACTTGTGACAAATATGAAACAACACCATCATTAAAATATGCATTATCAATTGTTAGAGTGAAAGCTCTCTCAATTCCCTAAGCTAATGGGCATGTCTCAATTTTGCATACCAAATGTTTCACCTTTGTGATCAGCAACTTGATAAAAATTCAATATTTTCTTTTGCAATCTCCAATTATTATCAATAAAGTAAGTTGTAAGACACATATAGCAAAGATTTTGAGTTGAACTCCAAGAGTTTATAGTAATGCAAACTCTTTGACAGCTGTGCACAAAAAAATCAGTCAACTTTTTTTTTTATTTTTTTTGTAAAGTTGCAAAATATCACGAGCGATAGTAATGCAAGTTAGCACTTTATATCTATTTTCAAAAACTCCTAACATTTTCCTAAACCTTAACCCTCTACAAATCTAAATGGCATCTCATCCTGTATAATAAACCTAGCAATTGCCTCCCTACAGGCCCCAATACTATAGGTAGTTGACACAAGGTTACATGACTCTCTAATTTTCACTGGTTGTTAAGTTAAGGTTTTTTATTTTTTGTTCACTCAAGTTTGGTTAGGATATTTTAAATATCTCTCTCTTATGTGAGTCAACAGATTAGATGTTCCTCTATTACACCCACGTTTATATTCTTTTCTACAATAGTAATATTTTGATATAGGACGTAATGGATCAGAACTTAATTGTATAAAATGCTCCCTAGCTTTTCAAGTAGTTGATCTATTAAGCATACCTTTAACATTACTAGAAGATTTGGGACTTAGAGAAAAGTGATCTGCAGCTATGTGCTTCCCTTTATCAAGTTGAGAACTCATCTGTACCACAAATATGAAAAATCATTAAAATTAATTATAAAAAATACCAAGAATAGATTAAGCTTAAAAAGAAAGTAATAATTTAAATTCAATTACCTCAATCAGCAAGGTCTTTGTATAAACACCTAATTCTTGTTTAATAATAGAAAAAACATTGAAATTCATTATAAAAGTAACAAGAACAAATTAAGTGATAAGTATGGAAAAAAAAACACAGGAAAGTTAATTAGCTTCTGTCACGACTCGTCCCGAACCCTGGGACGAATCTTGACTAATTCTTAAAATTTAACTAATAACGATTCTATAAATAATAATAATAATATTTCTATCGAAATTCTGGCAGAGTTTATTTATATTTTTGAAATTTCCAATCTTGCAATTAATAAGATAACACTCCCAAAATAATTTTCAAATGCAACCAACTCCATCAATCAACATCACAATAAATACCAATTATCATCTGAAATATTTTAGTACTAAACATAGTAAATTATTCTTAATTGTAATATTATACAATTCGAAATATTCTCACACAAAAACTCTACAGCTTTTAGGACAATTACATGGCCAAAATACAAGTAACTATTGTCGCTGAAACAACTGTTGTACCTGCAAATCTCCTAAGGGAAAAATATAATTAAATTAAATCACTAACTTCACATTTATAATTAAATCACTAACTTCAAAAACATATATAATGTCATGTGAAATAACCAAGAGAGAATATATCATAACATCGTATAAATACTCAATCTGAAATCGTCACAAAATATTCCGTAAAACCGAAGAAATTTCATAACGTAAAATATCAATACTGAATACTAAAAACTTTCTCCAAACGAATACTTGGGGAAATAATCTCATCATATCCGAACCTCAACAGACTGGCAATTAAGAAACCATCATGTCCCGGAGCTACACAGATAGATGGGGAAATAACATCTCATATGTCATCACATCTCGACATATCTCATCATCATAATTATGCATGCATAATCTCTAAAGGACAAAAGCACCCAAGCACATGGCCCAAAGCCTCTGTATGCACTCAGACGGGCTCCAAAGGCCTGTATCTCATATCATCTCATCACAGTGTACGGGGAAGGGTATTGTCTAATAACTTGTAAATAATCAAAAGTACACATGTACATAAACATCTGATAATATCCGAAATCACATTCTCATTTATTTTCAACAACATTTAAAATCTATTTTCTTTTCTTTAAAAATAATATTTATACGCATATATTCAAAATTAGAAATAAAATCATTTATTATACACAATTCCAATAATAAACAACATTATGCCAATAAAATCTATTTTTCATAAAATCATTAAATCAAGCATTTAAAAATTCATTTGTAATCATTCTTTATCATAATTAAAAATCATAATAATCTACAAAGAAAATAGATTTTGTATATTCCACTCACAGTGACGACGATCAAATCCGGTATCGTCGATGTCTGTGGGTTGATTCTCGTTCGTGGGTCTCCCTAATCAAATAAATCACATAATTATTATTAATCATTTAAAGTACAATTAGTTGTACTCAATAAAACTCGAACTCACATAATATAACTCCCGATATTTACAATTACTAAATTATCCTTATGTCCAAAATTACCGAATTATCTTTATTTTCAAAAATTACCAAAATGCTCTCGATATCAAAATTTACTTAATTGCCCTCAATAATATATTTTATTAATTTATCCTTAAAATTCTTAATTATCGAAATATCCTCAAATGTTTTAAAATTACCGAAATGTCGTTGAATTCAAAATTATCGGAATATCCCAAAAATTATAATTTACCAATTTAACCTCAAAATCATAAGTTACCAACCTATCCTCAATTTTATCAATCACTAAAATACCCACATATTAGAAATTATGAAATTACTTTTGGAGTGTAAAATTATCAAATTACCCCTGATCACTTAAATTACCGATTTACCCTCAAAATCTCAATTTACCTAACTGTCCTTGTCCATAATTATCCAATTACCCATAACTTTTAGAAATTACAGAATTAACCCCAAAATTCTTAAGCTTTACCGAATTTCCCCTTACTGGTCAATGGTGACCGGACTTCAGTCAACAATGACGGGAAGCTTAGGTCTTGTAGTTCCAACCTCGGGAAGTCCAACGGTGTCGGCAGTGACCTCCCACGCGTGGTGACGGAGGCGGATCGAGCTTCTTAAAGCCGCGGGTTGCAAGTTGCCGTTCACCGGCAATCCGACCGTTTCAGGTGACGAGACCGGTCGAAAATGGAAGCTGAAGGTGAGAGCAGTGGAACCCAGCCAGTGGCATGGCCAAACTCCAGCGAAACCGACAGCAGCAAGAATGGTCGTTTTTCAACGGTGAGAACGGCAAGGATATGACCAACGTCTCGAGGGCTTCAAATTGGTACCATGATCGTCGAAAACAATGGTCGGAATTGAGAGATCCAACTGGGTCAAGATCGCGGGTCGGGTTAGATCGGGTCGGGTCCGGGTCAACTCCTCTCTCTCTTTCTTTCTCTCTCCTTCTCTCTCTCCTCTCTCGGCTTCTCTCACTCTAATAATAAAAAATTTAATTATTATTTTATTTAATTTAACCATTCATTTTAATTATTATATTATACAGATTAAATCAATATCGGTTCCGTAATAATAATTTTCTAACTAATTAACTCAGAATTGTGCTCGATTTTGTCCCAATTTTTCACCGCGATAAAATATAAAATTTTTTACACGCATGGTGTGTTTATTAGTATGTCGAATTTTTCTCGCAATGACATGTAACGAGTCCGAAATTATAAAATCAATACCGAATGAAAATTAAACGATCCACTTTAATAGGAAAATAAAAGTGTATATATTACAGCTTCACAGTTCCAAGGGAATTCCTTTTTATTGAAATCAAAATGCTAAGATAATTTTTCCACACCCCATTGCTTCAAGCATATACATATAAATAATAAAAAGCTATTGTAGAGCCAGCATTATTACACACTCTTACACAAAACAAAGTCTAAACTATTTCTTTAACAAACTTATGTTAATAGCCCATACTCATCTCGCCACTTTCTCTAATGAATTTTCAATTTTATTCCAATAAATCATCTTTATTTTGCTATTTTATTTAATCATATTATTAAGCTCGAAAAGAAAATTACATTGTTACATATATGCCATGGATCACAAGTACACTACACCAAATCACCGAAAAGGACTCGCCATCATAAATATATGGTCTTATGCATATGAAATAATGTAAAGCATGCACTATACGTGCAACATTTTAACTGATCAATTGCTTATTTTCAAATTTCAACCCACCAAGCAGATGCTATCCATTCTATTTTAGTGAATAAGCTTATGCTAACATTCATCAGTATCTATGGACTGTGGCACTATGACTGGGTTTTTTTCTTTTAAAGAGTAAATGTGAAAAGACTTATCTTTGAAAAGTAGGAATTTAAGTTTAATTACCTCAATTGGTGATGGCTTTGCGCAAACACAGAAAAACCCAAGATAGTCACGAGTTTGCACAAACATAAAAAAAAACAAAAACAAAAACAAAACCCAAGACAGCCATGAGGACTGAGAGTTGAAATGGAAAAATTTCTGAAACCAAAGAAGGGTTAATCCTTTTCCAAGGCTGTTACACTTGCCAGAAAGTGGTGATTACGATGATGGCAACCAACAGAAGCCATACAAGTGGTGAACTTGAATGTTGTGATCATGAAATTGTTCAGCTGGAACAATGATTGTGAAGTGCCTTAATGGACTTGGTGAAGAAGATAGCTTGCTCTAGCCGAAATTGCAGTATTGACGTCCCTTAAATTGGCATCAACAGTGTATGGAGATTAGGAATTTTTGTTTTGGTGCTGGTGTGTGACGGTGAGGAAGTTAGGGATTTTTGTTCGGCAATTGTTACTTTGTTAGACACTCGTGATCTTAGACTTGGCGTTTTGCTATTTTTCTTTTGGCTTAAAATTGTTGTTTTGTTTTATAATTTTTATAAAGTTATATTTGTATATTTAATTATTTTTATTTTATATTATTATTGGGTAATGACTAAGATATGTTATGATTGTTTTTGTAATTATGTAATGTCACATTTGTACTATTTTTTAATTTAATATAAAATATTTTTTAATGAATTAATATATATATATTTTTATAAATTTATAGATTTTTATAGATTTATATAAATAAATTTATATTTAATTAACTGACTGTAAATTTTTAAATTTTTAATTTAATTTAATCTATTAATTCATAAATTAAATTTTTAAGAATTAAATATTTATAAATTAGATAAATTAAATAAATCGGATTGTATTTTAACATCCATACAAAAAAAAGTTCTCCCACAAATATGGGGGGGCTCTACCGCAATTGATAAGCTTGCATTATTTAAATTATGTCGAGGCCCAACTGCCCAATCAATATTTCAAAACCCAATGATGTGTGAAAATTTTGATAGCCAAAATTCTTCATCGAGGTCTTACGAGGACTTCTTTGGATGATATTATTTTTTGTGAGATAGTGGACTTACAATTTGGAGAGACTTGCAGTAAGACTAGTTTATATCTATTGATTCTCAGATTCGTTATGCATGGTGCTAAAATAGGTTTTTCAAATTCACTATATCTCAAGGATTCGGCCATTTACTAGTAAAATTTTGAAGTGTTCTAATCATTTCGTATGAATGAAAATTTTCTCAACCCACTTATTGTAATCTTCTGAATTGTCAATAATATGATTATTTTAGTCTCCATTTGACTTTTTTTCTTTTTTTGAGTCCAAATCATCGTAGTCTAGTAAGAAACTCAACGTAGATTGAAAATGCTGATTTTATTTCTTAAAAGTTGTCAAATCCACGTTCTTTTGGGGAAAAAAATAGTGCATTTAGTATAAAACGAGGTCAATTTACCTGCGAGACACTTGGGGACGGCAAAATTCGGATGCAAATCTGGATGTAGGTGCATTTGAATTCGAATCTGAATCTTTATTTTTATATTCGAGTTCACATTCAGATCCATTAAAAAATTTACGAATCGAGTTCACATTCATATCTATTAAAAAATTTACGAATTCGGATGTGGGTAATATGCTTAATAGATGTAGGCAGATTTTCTGAATATCTAGATCCGTAAAATTAAGATTCAATAACTTAAAAATTAAAGTAATTAAATCAAAAACCTAATTAAATTAATTAAAGGAAATATGAAATTAAACTAATTGTAAAAGCCAGGCATGATTTTTCACTAAATTATGCTTTATGCTTTTACATATTAATTCACCAATAATACCAATACTGATTCGCTGGTAGTTTGGCATGGGCTTGGTAGTTGGCTCACCTTTTCTGTTTCTGATTTTGGGCGTTTGTAAGCGGTTGGGAGCGAGGGTTGATTTAGGCCGTTTGTGAGTTGTGGGGAGCAGTCGAGCAGGGGCTAATTTAAGTCACTTTTGGCTGTGGGTGGTGAGGTCCGGCCGCTTGTGGCTTGTGGGTGGTTAAGAGCAGCTGAGCAGTGGAGGTGTCAGTCGGCTATCCACTATCGTCGTAAGGCTGAGGGAGGGAGCAACCGCGCATGGGAGCAGGTGATGAGGAGATGCGAGAGCATGGCCATGGGAGCAGCCGTCTGTGTTCCACTGTCGGCGTGAGGCTGAGGCCTGAGGATGAGCAAGAGAGCAGCTATGCAGGGGAGCAGGCGATGAGGAGAGCAGAGAGCAGGGCCATGGAAGACGGTGGGTGTGTTTCTATGGTTACGGGATTTCACAATTTGTCTTCTGCAATTTTAACTTATAATTTTAATTATTTTTCAATAAAAGTTTGATTTAATTAATTAATATAATCAAAATTAATGGAGACTCGAATATTCGATTTTTCAGATGCAATCACATTTGAAATCGAATCTAATTAATACGGATTCTTATTTTCAGACTTTGAATCCATATTTTTTTATATGTAGATTCATATTTTTTTGAATACAAATTTTTTAGATTTTTATAAATTCCAGCCGAACCTGTATTCTTTTACCATTCCTAAAGACACTATATTCATTCCTCTGACAAAATATTGAATTTTAATGTGGAATTGGGTAATGGGAATGACTGACCTTAAACAAAAATAAAATTATGAATGACATGATAAAAGTTAGATTTGGAAATTACTGTGTTGTCGTATCTAGTCAATGAATCCTCAATTTGACCGAGAATTTTGATGAAAGTAATTCAAATTCTGGAAAGTAAGAAACTACAACAATGATACTAGAAAGATGAGGATTATGTAAGGTACGTTCTGCGGCAAACAATGAGATTAATACAAGATCAAAGAGCATGATACACGGCATTAACTTCACTACATTTGGTTTTGGTTAAATTACATTACAAGTAACTTACAACAAATCCAAATATACCTATAGTCTCTCACTTATTTTACATACTATCATTTTCTTGTATTAAATAACTACTTTTAAGTTATTATAAGAGCAGCTGGCGTACTCTTTGGTTTATTAATTTATTTCCTAATCGATCATGCAGTACAAAAACTTACAAATTTTAAAGTAAAAAAAAAAAATGCACAACTAGAGTTTCAAACCCAATTACCATAACTTCTTAATGTTCTATAGCAAAATCATCGAGTTTAACAAGCATTGTTCAGTTCTGATTAGCATCTCCGCTGAGGAGAATACTTCACATTAGTTGATAATGCAATACAGACTTGAAGCAATTCTCAACTCTTAAACTAATTTTTGAGTATAACTATGTTCTCATCTCTCTCTTTTTTTTTAAAAAAAAAAAATCTGTATTAAATGGACTATAAGCGTAACCTGGCAATTGGCAAGCAATGAGATGAGGGATAAAAGAGCATGATACGGTATTGACCTCAATTTAGGGTTATGAAATTGCTTATTCATCCCGTTGACAATTTCTTGGCACCCTGCTTGTTCTAATAGCAATTCAACAAATTGTCTAGATCATCATGGCTGGCTAAATCCTCAAAATTTCAAGACTCACTTTGACCTAGATTGTTATTATAATGATTCTGGATTCCATAGACTGCAGAGCATTCGGTAATTTAAATATGATAATTTTGCTTATCAAAGAGTCAAAAATATTAAACAAAAGCAATCATACATGCATACGCAATAATTAATACTAACCCCCGCCCTGCTCCGGTTCTTCCTCTCTCCACCAAGTCAACGGAATATGCAATCCAACGGTGCTAAAAACATGCCAAGATATCAATTAAAGATCTGGACCATAAAAAAATTTAATGGATAATCAAAGTGTCTTACATGTACCAACGCTCCTTACTTTAATCACGGCTTAATTTAATGATTTGCTAATTGATTACTTCATTGATTACTCGTTGTCTACCCAAGTGGCAATGAAATAATTCTTTAATTGCTACATACATTATAAACGTTTTCAGCCAAAAGTCACTGGCACATACATTTCAATGTGAAGTCTCTTTCTTTTCTTTTAGTTTCTTTCGTTTGTATCCATGCATGATCAGAAGTAAATTTGATGAAATGAAGTTCTTTTTTTCTTTGTCAAAGTGCTTTGCTTCGCCATCAAATTTCTCCGCAGAGGAGACTGTAGGAGGTACCATAAAATTAATTTATTTGCAAAAAGCACATACCTGAAAGCATTTTTCTAATATTTACCACCATGTGATCATCTCATATGTTAGATATATATATATATATATATATGGGAATCTGGTTCATTCATAACTCTTTCTCTCAAGTGAACTTCTGTATTTTGTTAAAATTTTGAGCAACTTCCTTTCAGAGTCTGCATAGTTAATGTGTTTAAAATTAATTATCGTCAATTTTAATAGAAAAGATGCATCTTAATCTTTGGATCTGGTCGGTAGTTAATTTTTGTGTTTCCAAAAATGACTTAAACAAATTAAACTGAATTTCTATCCTATATAAATTAATATTTAAATTAAACTGATATGCTCTAAGTAAAAGTAGAAACAATAAAATGTAATTAGATAAATTTTAATTAAAATATATTAAACAAGGTGTTTCAATTAATTTTTATAAATTTAAGTATTAACTATTGAATTAGGTCATACTTTAAAGTCTAAAGTAGCACTTAACCTCTTAATTTTTCCTTAAATATCTCTTATGAATTGACTTTTCATATTGTCTGTTGATCAAGCAATGTGATTGCTAACTATGATCACATTATTATACCCAAAATGTAAATCAATTATTCGCCTTAGGCACATTTCATGTAGCAAACTTTTTTTTTTTCATGAAATCAGATACAAAAATTTTGAAAAATATCAATACTTTCTCCTACAATGAACTAAAAATTGGCACAATGGCTTCTGTTCATCCAACAAAGTTGGCGAAGGCTGATTTGGCTCCGTTTATAAGGTATATATTCTATAGTTTTGGTTTGAATATTAATCGAATTAACTTCAAAATATGTGCATGAAAACGAATTTATTTCTTGATTGGACCTCAAGGGGAAAGCTTCAAGATGGAACTGTTGTAGCTGTGAAAGTGCTTTCTGTGGAATGCAAGCAAGGAGAGAAAGAATTAATGTCAGAAGTAGCTTCAATGGCTAATATTTGTCACGAAAATCTTGTAAAGCTTCTTGGTGGTTGCATTGGAGGGCCTTGCAGAATTATTGTGCATGATTACATGCAAAACAACAATCCATCCCAAACATTGCTTGGTGTGTGTGTGTGTGTGTGTGTGTCCCCTTCTTTGATATTACGGCTTTGTTTGAGATTGTTATTTTGTAATTTGATTAGTATAAAAGCGCTTTTTGTCGGAAGGAATGATATTTTGGTCCCCGTTAAAAATTATTTTACCCATTTTAATCCTGATAAAATTTTAATCTCCTGTATTACTCCTATCTCTTCTTGATGCTAAATCAGTAACATAAAACACACTCGATAATGACCCTTCAATACAGTAGTGTGTATACATGTTGGTAATGTTCTGTTTTCTTAATCAATGCAACGTGTGCGTGCAGCGTCGCAATATTATATGATTTCTTGAATTAATTAATGGTTTTTTTAAAATTAATCTTGAATTAATGGCAGGTGAGGAGAAAGATAGAGCCAAATTTAGCTGGACAGCGAGGCCGGAAATTGCACTGGGAATTGCTCGGGGGCTTGCTTATATTCATGAGGAAATTAAGCCGATTATCGTGCATCGACATATCAAACCTAGTAATATTCTTTTGGATCAAAATTTTAATCCAAAAATCTCAGATAGAGGACATTACTCATATTAGCACGCGAGTTGCCGGCACACTGTAAGTCCAACAATATACATATTACAGATTTAGATTCGTACTGAGCTGGTCTGTGCTGAACCTTTTATAATCATTAATCACGTGTGCATTTACAGTAGTGTATTTTCAATATTTGATTTTTGACAATCATTTTTTTTTTTTTTTGTCTAATAACTATCATTTGCAATGTTGTAAAAGCTCAGCACAATGCTAACAGCTTAGAATTAAATTCAAATTCACAAATCAATCCTATCTAGTTTTGCTTAAGAATTTAGTTGAAGAGATTATTACTTTATTATGATAGCGAGCAAATTTTTTTCCAATACTCAGTTTATTGTATAAGATAGTTGAAATTATTTATGTTCACTTATTTTTGTACAAAAATTAAATTAGAGGCTATCTCGCTCCAGACCATGCTACAAGTGGTCATTTAAATCCAAAATCAGATATCTATAGCTTTGGAGTGCTACTTCTTCAAATAGTCACCGTACAAGCAGTAGTTGACTTTGACAAAGAGCTTGGAGAGTATTATCTAGTGGAGAAGGTAATGAATGTCTATATACGTATATGTATCTATTGATAATCCTTCTCTGTAGATGATTCTTTGTCCCTGAAAATGGTACCATGTTTGATATCATAAAAGTTTCCCCACACATACTTTACAAAATGTGAATTGGAGCATAAATACACCGGTGTTTTGTAGTAAAAAATAATGAAAACATGTAATACGTTGCTCCAATATGAATTTTGTAAATTGCAGATGTCTGCATCTAAAAATTTTCATCAAATAAAGTATATATGACAACAAAGAAAATTGAAAATTGAAATATTTCGTGTAACCAAGCAGGCCTGGGAAATGTACAACACAAACAAGCTTCAACATTTAGTAGATCCAATGCTATACGGTAACTTCTCAGAAAATGAAGCCGTTCGATTCCTGAAGGTTGGCCTGCTCTGCGTACAAGAAAAATCTAGCCTCCGACCTCGCATGTCAACGGTTATCGAGACGATCAACAGTGAGATCGACATCGATGATAACGTGGAAATATGGGAGCCGGGGCTTATCAATGATATCATGGACGTGAAACTCCTATGATGCATGGTAGAATACTGCGGCGCATATATATATATATATATATATATATATATATATATATATAGTTTATACACATATATATTAATCACTTTCAGGTGTAAATATTTGTATTTTTATTAATATGGACATACTTTTAAACTATGAGATTTAAAAGAGTTAAAAATTAACTCTTTTAAATCCCACAATTTTAAAGTATATTCACATTAATAAAAAAAAAATGAGAGCGTCCACACTAGAGAATGATGGATATGTATATACACACATATATGTATATATATATACATATGTACGTATATATATATATATGTATGTGTATGTGTGTGTGTCTATATATATATATATATATATATATATATATATATATATATTATATGTATGTATGCTTATATTTTAAAATTTGTTTATTTACATTTCAACTAATATATGATTTTCAGATATTTACATTTAAATTAAAAAAAAAGATAAGTTTTTTTTTATTTGAATAAGAAGTAAATATCATATCTAAAAGTATCTCTATTAAATATATTGATTTTCTAAGTTATAAAACTAATCTTATTTTTACTATGAATTAAAAATTATACACGTGTGTGCGCGCGCGCCCACACACACACACATATATAAATTCAATTAAATTAAGACCTATTCAAAATTTCAAATTAAAGAAAAAACACTACAAAATCTTTAAATTTGAGAGACAATAGAGACAATATTATTTGTAAAGTTATGATAAGGTTCCATCTATAATTCAAGCAATTATAAATTAAAATATTGGAGGGTTTAACAAAACTGCTTTTTCCTTTTTTCTTTTTGAACTTTATATTGTAATATAGCTAAAGGAATAAATCATAATATATATAGACACACCCTTTTTTTCCATATAGATATGCTATTAAGTCATATCTTCAGTATTTAATTTAATATAAAATCATGTGATATAATAATATGTCTGTACTAACTTCATTAAATTATATAACTAAAATGTGTTAGCGTAAAAAAACAAAAAAAAATGAGAGGGTCCCACATGAAAGAAGGATTCTCTCTCTCTCTCTCTCTCTCTACACACACAAACACAAAGTAGAACTTCTATTAATTAATATTCAATAAATGTCTAATAAAAAAATAAGGGCGCCCACATGAAATAAGGAGACTCTCTCTCTCTCTTTACACACACAAACACAGAATAGAATTTTTATTAATTAATATTCAGTAAATTAATAATCTCTATTATATAATAAATTTTCACAATAACTTGGCCCAATGGACTAAATTGGTAATTTTGATAAAATAATAAGATGATATTTCTAAAATAATTATATAACTTTGTGGTCTTGTCAAATAAAAAATTAATAATTGCTAAAATTACAAAGGTAGTTAACTATAATATTTTAAGTACATGCAATATGACTCTATTATTACATATTTACATAAATCTATTATTATTTTTTAAAAAAAATTAAATCTAGCTGAATTTCATCTCTTATTTTTCTTATTACATCTAGAAGTTTTAGTGTTGACTTCTTGAATTGTATTAAGAAACTGTGAACTGTTGTTGATGTATGTTAATTGAATAGTAAATAACTATGTAAATAAATAAATTATTAATTTATTGATTATTTATTTTTTCTTTTAATTAGTAGGCTTTGTATGGCTCCAACCTCATTAATATATAGAGATTCTACTTAGAGATAGCAATTGTGCCCATAAAGCCGCAGACCTGCCCGCCAAAACCCATCCATTGCAAATAATTTTACAGATTGTGGGAAGGTTTAGTATTACAAATTAAAATCCACACTTGGATATAGATAGATTTGGTATTAATTTAATATCCGACGGATACCTGCATGGATGTCCGCCAAACCTGCAATGTTTAAATTAAATATTTTTAATTTAATTTTAATTTAAAATGTATATAAATCTAAGAAATATATAAAGAAAATAATGCAATTATGCAAAATGCCAAATGACATCATAGTAGAATTCATCCAAAAATATTGGAAGTTTTAAAGTATGCTTCAAATTAGTTGTGTGCTTAATTTTATGGTATAAAAATACATTTTTACTTTAATAAAATATAATATTTGATATACATTACAATCTTGTAATCATTTATCTTTTTTCTTGATATACTTGTGACTTGTACATGTAGAATCTTCTAATCAAGTAGGAAATAGTAAATTCTCTGAAAATGAATATATTGTTGATTCGGTAAAAAACCAACTTTATTTAACTTAATTTATGAAATATTATATACTTATTCTAATTTTTATGGACTATTTTCTTTAACTTAATGCATAAAATATTCCATCATTATAATTTTTTTTCTTCATATTAATATTTTAAAAGTATTATTCTTTAGAAAATAGCAATCTTAATAATTATTATAGGCATCATGTTGGATGGGCGCTAATGATGGTGAATAAAATAACAATCTTCTCTTAGAGCTTATTTGAATGATAATATGAAATATAATTACTATTTTTAGATATTAATATGTGATTTTTTTAAATGAATTTGTGTATTTTACACTTAAATTTGAGAATTTATGTTGGATTGAGGTTGAAATTTTAATTTCTCATTTAGATTGGTTAAATTTAAAATTGAGTATGTTATGTGAAATTTGATGTTATTATTGTAAATTTATATATTGAACACTTGTGATTTCAAATATACAAACCCGAAAAAGTTGCCCTGGATATTATCTGGATTTAGTAATTGTCAAATTCCACAATGAATGGATTTTCTTAAAAAAGATAAAACCCATTGCGAGTTGCAGGTGAGTTTGGTAATTTAAATTTTGTGCCGGTTTGAGTTTGTTAATGACAAATCCATTGCAAGCAGTGTCCATTTTCATCCCTAATTTTTATTGTGTGTGTATATAGGAGATTATAACTCTCCACTTTAGACACATAGGATTCTAACTCTCCACTCTAAAGTTAAGTAGAGGACACCTCAACCAATCCAAGTAAGGGGTTGTTAGTAATCATATAACATATTTTTAAGGGCGCATCTCGAACAAATATATTTGTTAAGTTTATCACAAGGATAAATATGGTATTATATGTTAACTGCAAAAACTTACATACATTGGAAGTACGAATAATCAACCAATAGTGTCATTGCATGCAGAGGGAGAACTAAGTGACCCAGATACGGATCTATGCAAATTGAAATTTGGCCTTAAGTTCAAAATATTTATGCCAAAGTCTATTCCAGTAGGTATTATAGTCGTTATTATTTGCCCCACATTTTATTGATTTTAATTGATAACTAGTTTAAATTTATGGCTTCTTCGTTTTGTCCCCTTCCGAATGAAAATCCAAATTCTGCCTCAGTGCCCCTAATGACATGCATACATAAGATACGTATCCCGTGATTGTATCGGTTGATTGTACATGGAAAATTAATTCAACATGTTTTCAACGTTATCACAAGGACACTAGTGATAATTTTTAACCATAAGGGCCAGGAATCACAATTGGAAACAATAAAATAGAGATAAAAGTGCATGATTTTGGTAGTATTGATTTCACTACAAGGGTATAAATTTCTTCAGTATTTTTTCCTTATTTATTAATACCAAGTTGATCGGTCCCAAGCAGCTCACAACTTTGAATTTTGAAAATGAAAGTCAAAATATATTGAAAAATAAATGATAATTATATACAAAAGAGAGTAGATAGTATTAAGGATATTAATGAATAGATTAATGCAATACATTCCAACATTTAAATTTCAATTTGAGTCTTAATTGATATAACATTCATTCATTAGATGATGATTTTGTAATTTTATAAATTATGAAATTTATCATCTAATAAATGAATGACGTATAATTTTAAAATTTAAGTTGAGACTATCCCTAACATTATTATTGTAACAAATATGAAAATTAAATTAACAAATTAATTTATAAATTATGAAATTCGCCATCTCCAGCATTATTACAATAACATTATTATTTTAACGAACATGAGAATTGAATTGACAAATTCTAGAGTATCATGAGGTCGCAAAAGTTTGAGGAGTCAGGGCCTACCGCTTTGACCTTGACATGATCCATAGACTGCGTCACACTTTGGCAATTATATACTATTTCTGCTTGTTTCTAGATCTAGCTTCAAAGTCAGAAAGGGAAAAAAAAATAAAAATAAAATAACGTGCAGAAATACAATAATTAGTACAAGCCGCCACCCGTCCCCCTTTAGTCGTTCAGTCCATGCAATGCACAATCCAATGGTGCTCAAAGACATGCGAAAATATCAAATCAAGATCTGAGCCGTCGAAATTTTCATACATGGATTTAGAAACAGTCTTGTATGTATATATACCACTTCTTGAATAATTTAGTTTTAGCGATCCAATTGGGAATAAAATAATTCTTAAATGATGATTATATGTATCGTTTTGAGATAATAATTCTTAGCTGGCACATTTTGTTGCGAAGTAGTATCCTTTTTCTCAGTCCTTTGGAAATATCCTGCAACCAATTTAATTCAGAAGTTATTAACCAGCCTCGTGCTGGCTGTTTTGATGAAAATGTTCTTTTTTTCTTTGTCAAGGTGCTTCTCTTCTCCATCAAAACTCTCTACAGAGAACACTGTAGGAGGTAATTATGTATATATAAATTAATTTATTTGCGAAAATTTAGGTACAGCTACTGATGAAAAGATTTTTCTGTCATTTATTTTTTTTTTTCCTTCATCTTCATGCGATCGTCATCTCCCATTCAACATTTTTCGGTTCATTCATAAGGAGTTAAGAGTCTATCTCTCATCTGTACTCTTGCGTTTTATTAAAATTTGGGTTAATAACAACTCTCATTTATGTATATACTAGTTTTTCTGGATAAAATATTTACTATAGTTAAAAGATAAAAATTTGCTATACTCTTACAACAAGTTGCACAATGTATTTGTATTAACGTATACATGAGAATTCTTCCTATGTAATACTAGGAAATAATATATGATGTCTCAGTCCACACAGGGAGGCGCAAGCTTAGGAATGTTTATCCATATTGCAAGCATATGCATAATAATTTATTGTCCTAAGCAGACTTTTTTCTTTTTGGTAAGTGGAGTTGGGTAAAACCTCTTTTTAGTTCTACATTTTCAGATTCAAACTCGTGTGGCTAGCGAAAAAGACTGTTTAAAAATTACTCAGTTAAGCTCCTGAGACAAATTAATTAGGATGTAATTCCGCTGCTTAAGCATATAGCTAACTTTTTCGTTAAATCAGGTATATGTAACCTGAAAAATATTAATGCATTCTCTTACAAGGAACTGGAAATTGCCACCAACGGCTTCTGTATATCCAATAAAATTGGCGAAGGAGGATTTGGCTCCGTGTATAAGGTATTATTCATTCTCTAATTTTACATTAATTAACGCATATATAAAAAGCTTCAGAATATATGCATAGACTTTGATTTCATCATTACTCAATTGGATTTTAAAGGGAAGGCTTCAAGATGGAACTATTGTAGCTGTGAAAGTGCTTTCAATGGAATCCAAGCAAGGGGAGAAAGAATTCTTGTCCGAAGTAGCTTCCATGGCGAATGTTTGTCACGAAAATCTTGTTAAGCTTCATGGTGGTTGCATTAATGGGCCTTCCAGAATTCTTGTTTATGATTACATGCAAAATAACAGTCTATCACAAACATTTCTTGGTACGCGTTTATATCTATCCATCTTCGATATTACAGCGCACTTAAGAATATCATTTTTATAATTTCGTTATGCAACGATGTTTGTAATGTTATATGATTATAAATTTTATTTCTTGAATTGATGCTAGGTGAGGAGAAAAATAGAGTTAAGTTTAGTTGGACAGCGAGGCGAGAGATTGCACTAGGAGTTGCTCGGGGACTTGCTTATATTCATGAAGGAATTAAACCACATATTGTGCATCGAGATATTAAACCTAGCAATATTCTTTTGGATCAAAATTTCAATCCTAAAATCTCAGATTTTGGCCTCTCCAAGCTATTTCATGAGAACGTCACTCATGTTAGTACACAAGTAGCAGGCACACTGTAAGTCTACATACTATAATATATTGTTTTCTGAAAATAAAGTATAAGATTATTGAAATTGCATATGTTTTTCTTTTTTGACATATATTTAATTTTTGTGTTCTAAATCAGAGGTTACCTCGCTCCAGACTATGCGGCTAGTGGACACTTAAATCCAAAATCGGATATTTATAGTTTTGGAGTACTACTTCTTCAAATAGTCACCGGAGAAAGAGCAGTTCAATTCCACTTGGAGCTCGGAGAGTATTATCTGGTGGAGAAGGTAATGTATTTGTACAAGATTTTTTATTTTTAAAATGAAAACAATATTGATTATTTAGACGTCATAAAGGTAGTTCATCAGGTTACTTTCTTCTACGAACGTCGACACTTTACAAAATGAGAATTGAAGCAACAAAACATTATTTTGCAGCAATGCGTTGCTTCAATGTGAATTTTGTAAAGAGCACACATTCACTCTGGAAAGTTTTCGTTCAAAGGGTTTATTACATAATATATGTACATTGTAAAATAGATTTAACAATTTCGTATGCCCATGTGTAGATATACATATATGATAACAAAGCAAATTGAAATAGAAATATCTATGTCCAAGCAGGTTTGGGAAATGTACAATACGAACGAGCTTCAGCATTTAGTGGATCCTTTATTGTATGGCAACTATTCAGAGTATGAAGCCATTCGATTCCTGAAGGTTGGCCTACTGTGTGTACAAGAGAAATCCAGCCTCCGACCGTGCATGTCAACGGTGATCGCGATAATCAACGGTGAGATTTGCATCAATGATGATATGGAAATATGGGAGCCAGGGCTCATCAATGATATCATGGATGTGAACCCACGGTAGCATGAGATCCTGCAAAAGCATCATGACTAGAACGCACGGCCACCTGTTGTACATGCAATAGAGCTTAATTATCTTGCAAAATTTAGGGCTTAGAAGATGTCAGTGTTGTAGAGGCATAGATCCAAAATGTAAAAACAAAAAATAAAAAGTTTGTTTTGGTAATTCAATTTCTTAAAAAAAAAAAAAAGCCCGGCCTGGTCCACCCGACACAGTGCATATTCTGCCAACGGCCATGGCTTCGGCCAGGGTTTATTCTTTCTTTGTCCATCTAACGGCAATTCTGTATCATGCTTTAAATATTACCTACTCTTTTATGCTTCAATATTAACGCTGGGCTCCATCTATTTCTTTTCTTAATGAATTCTTTACTTGTTTAATTCGATTCTTCTAGCTACAGTTAAGGATTTTCAACTTTTAAAATAAATTTCAGAAATTCATTTACTAAAATACTGCATTTACTTCTTGGGTTGGGGAATCGGAATCTGAAATCAAAATACTTAACGGCGGTTACTTCGTAAAAATAAAGAAAGAATCGGAATTGAAATGGTGGGATCTATCACTATTTGGAAGATATTAATCTCTTATTTCTAAACTTTTCATTTTATCTCCAATGATATTTTAATATTTCAAAAATGTCCTCTTTTAATTATATATATATATTATAAAAATATTAATAATTAATATAATTAGTATAGTTATTTCATATATATTATTATTAATTAATAAATATAACTATTACTATTATTAATATATTAATACATTACTAATAGGAATACTTTGATAATTATATTTTTTGAATACATAATCACAATAATAAATTAATTAATTAATATGCTGTCACAAATTAATCAAAATAATATAATTATTTTGATTAATTCATATATTATTATTAATTAATATAATTATTACTAATAATTAAATTATTAATATTAAAGACTAGTTATGCAACCCAAGAGGGGGGTGAATTGGGTTTCTAAAATTTAATCTAAGCAAACTATACAATAATTCAATCTAATGCTTAATAAAATACAAAAAAAAATACATTTAATTAAGTTCAAAAATAAAAGAATAGGGAAAGAGAAAGCAAACACATATATTTTTAAGTGGTTAAACAAATCACGCCTAGGTTCACTCCTCTAAGCCAACCAAGCTCGATGATTTCAATATTCAAGTCTCATAAGGCTTTAAATTCGTTACAATTGATTTCAAGATATCAATGAACATTTACAATCCATAGATTATTCCCCAATCCCTCCACTCAAGTATTTCCAACACTTATACATTCACAAATTTGATATAAAATTAAAAATTACAAAAAGAAAACTCTCTTCAAGAGTAGATGAATAAATTATAGCACAATTATGATTCAATCTAAGATGATTTACAACTTGTAAGCTCAATCTATGATGTATAAACTTGTTTTGACTTATTGGAGAGATTCAAAATGAGTTTGATTTGAGTTTATATAATTTTGACTCAAAAAATGATCGTTATAGGTAAATTCCAGCATTCAAGTGGCTAGCTTGTATTCGACTGGGTAGCTGCATACTACAATTAAGTTACTGTTCAATTTAAATTTTATTACAATAACATTATTCATAAAATTACAATTTTATCATGCCTTTTCATAATTATGGCCTAAAAACTCATAAAACTTTACAAACAAGTCTATTTTCAGAATAATTTAAAATTATTACTATTCATAAAATCACAATTTTGCCTAAAATATTCTATAATTTTACTATATCTCAAAATAATAAAAAATTTTCTAAATAAGTCTAATTTCAAATTTCTAAATAATACTTCTCATTCCCACAACTTTATGAAATTAAGATATGGCTAATCATGTTCCTAGTTTTGCAAAATAAATCCAAATCTATATTTAAAACAATACTTATTAAAATCAAAGATTGCAAAACTTTTCTATTTTAATCCTCATTTAGAAAAATAATTAATTTGTATAAAAGATTTGGTTTATAATTATAAAAATTTATATTAATGAAAAATAATAATTAATTAATTTAAAATCTTCAACTTCATAAATGCTAAACCATACATAAATTTAAGTCATATCGGCTTTACAGAATTGTCGTAATATTTACTTCGTTGAGCTCTAAATTTTGTTCTTGATCGAGCGGTTATTCATTGAGTGTCTTGAACTTAATTTCACTTGCATAAATATTATTCTTCCAAGAATTAGTGAGCATGTGAAATATAGTAATTATAAAATTAACTAAGACACATATTTGTTATCATTAAAATTATATAATGTATAACCCTTTGACTAACAATCTCTTCCTTTCTTATGATAACAAATACCTCATGTATTTTGATATTTATACTCCCTTTAACACATGGCATTCACGAATCAATATGTTAAAATAATTTTTTTTTAAAAAAAATATCCCCTTGAATCTATTATCTATACGCTCCTTTTCAATATTTCAAAACCATGCATTTATACTTCAAGATAAAAAAATATGTATTACCTATTTTTAAGTATTTAAAATACATAATTTCTCCCTTTTCATTATCAAAATTACCAATAACTCATGTGAAAGCCAATAAACATAAATGATTAATCAAGAAACATATAAAACTTAAGCATGCATATTTAACCATAAAGTTATAAAATTTATATTACCCAACAAACATCAACCAAATAACCAAAGAGCTATAGAATATATATAAAGATGTAGTACAGAATGACAGATGAACTATGGATATGGTGGATGTGAGAAGAGGATGGTAGTGGAAACCCAAGAGCAGTGAAAAGTTACTATTGTCCATCAAAAATCTACTGTTGTTAAGCAAAGAGGCTATGTTATTGATCAAATAACCGCTGCTATTGCTCAAAGAGGCATTAATATTTTGAAATAGACTGAATCTAAAAAGCTTTAAATTGTGACTAAAGTTGGTTGTGCTACTAAAGTTGGTTGTGCTACTTAGAAAGGGAATGCACGTTAGTCAACAGCTGTTGTATCGAATCCTCATGATCGACTGAAGTAGAATGTAAGGGACCCTCGGATGGTAGAAGATGTGAGCGCTGTGGAGCACTTAGATTAGGGAGCTCGTCTGACTCAAGAATATCATTAAAGAATTGATGATCCGAAGGGGCAAGTCCAGGAACTTCCTTTTTGAGTCTCTCATTTTTATACCACTGACCATTGTCACATATAAATCCTAAATTTACTATAGCATCATCACCTAATTCCTTAGAACTCATAAAGGTTGGCTCGGTTAAAAAAATATGAAAGTGTGTTAAAATACGGTGATAATACTACTATAAGGAAGTTTTTTATTTGAAAAATTCAAAACACTCAACATGTGTTGAAAGATGGTTTATCCAACATTTAACACCCAACCCTTAAGAATACAATCGAACAAAGCAATATCTAAATGAGTAACTTCATCACCAAGTCCACCCTTAGAACTTATTACATGTTGAAGAATACAATAACGTATTTTCATTTAAAGCAGTAAGGCCTAGGATTTTAAGGTGGATTTGTAAAAATTAGATGACAAATCAGAAAGTTTATAAATCTTTCTAATTGCATCCTCAAGAGAATATCAAGAATAATGAAGTTGACTCCTGGTAATGTATACATTTAATCCTTTATTAAGAGTTTTAAGAATCCGATTTAAATTCAAAAGATCAAATTCAATAGAAATTTTCCCAATATTTGTAATAATTTTATTTGAAAATTATGAAAAAATAACCATATTTGAATATAAAGCTCAAACTAAAGTCTCATAATAAGGTTTCTTAATAAGTAAAACACTTTTCTACCCTATAGCAGTAAATAAAATGCTAAGAGATTTATCACAAATATATAAATTATCTAAAATTAAGAAATTTGACAAAATGCAGAGGAATAATCAACCTCGACATAAAAAGATCGAGAAACTATTTCTGAAGAGGCATAGTTGGAAAATAATTTATTATGAACTCCGAATTATCTCTATGAGACTCCTTTTTTGGCCACTTACTTTTCCTTAGATTTCCCACTACCTACCATGATTGAAACTAAGAAGAATCTTAAATACCCAAATTCAAACTTTTAAGTTTTTGAGTGAAATAAGTATTTTTGAATCAAAAAAACTAATTCTAAAGATGATTTAAGGAAAAATATGATTATGGTTTGAGTAAAAATAGATTAAAAATAGTTTAAAATGATAGAGAGAGAAATTGGTCAGCTTGGATTTTGATTTCTTGATTTGAAGGAACAAGTGAGAAAATAATATTTGAATAACAAGTAATGAAGTTTTAGAGATTAGGTAATAATTTGAACGAGGGATTTTGGCAAGAAAATGTGTGAGAAGTGAAGAAATTTAAGAGAAAATGGAAGAGAGAAGTTCACATTCTAGAGAGAGATAAATAAGTAAAAACAATGAAGCAAAATGTGTTAATATCTGTGACCAAGTAGCTAGCCATCTAGCCTCTGTCCTCTCTGTGTAATGTCTGCTTTCAACTTGTTTTGATCAATCTTAAGATCATTTTATGATCCTGAAACACTTTAAAGATCATTTTCATGTATGAATCACGGTAATTAACATTCAAAAAATCAAAAATTCAATTAATTAACTCATTAATCAAACATAAACTTTACACACTCATAAAATATGTAAGCATTCAGATCATTAATCATGCTTAAATATGTATAAAATCATCAATAATCATCAAACCATCAATTTTAATATTCTCAATAACATGATTAAAAATATTAATGTGAAAATTTCATCATCTCAAGTTCATGCAGAATTTTTTAAAATTATTCTTCGCAAAGAAGTTTTGTAAAAATATCGGTAAGTTATTTTTCTATAAAAATAAACTCTAATGCAATATCACATTTTTTAATATGATCTCTCAAAAAATGATGTCTAATCTTTATATGTTTGCTTCTAGGGTGCTGAATAGAATTCTTTGTTTATAGCACTAATATTATCATACTTAACAGAAATTTGTTAAAATTAATGTCATAATCTCTAAGTGTTTGTTTCATCCAAAGAACTTGTACACAACAACTATCTACGGTAATATATTTGGCTTCAGTGATTAAAAATACGACCAAATTTTATTTCTTACTAAACCATGAAACAAGTGTATGATCTAGGAAATAAAAGCGTCATTAGTACTTTTCCTATCAACCTTATAACCGATAAAATTAGCATCTAAATAACAAGTTAAATCTATATAAGTTCCTTTAGGATACCAAAAGCCAAGACTTATAGTTTCAATCAAATAACGAAAAATTATTTTCATAACAAACAAATGAGATTCTTTAGGACATAATTGAAATCTTACACATAAACATATACTAAATATGATATCAGGTCCACTTGCGGTTAAATAAAGTAAAGAATGGAAAATACATTGGTACATCTTGATATCAATTTCTTTATCTTTTTTATCTTTGTCAAGCTTGATTATTGTTCTCATTAGAGTATTCTTTATTTTTAAGTCATCAATACCTTGATAAAGATATCCTCATTATTTTGTTTAATCTGAAGTCTAAGAAAATACTTCAATTCTCTCATTATGCTTATCTGAAACTCCTTACCCATACATATTGAGAACTCCTTACACAAACACTCATTACTAGAATCAAAGATAATATCATCCACATAAATTTGAACCATAAGTATATCTTGATTCTTATGCTTAACAAAATAAGTATTATTTACTTTTCCCATTGACAAATCATTTTCCAACAAAAATTTTTTTAAGCCTATTATATCATGCTTTAGGTGCTTGTTTTAATCAATACAAAGCTTTTGATAACTTAAAAATATAATTTGAAAATTTTTTATTTTTAAAATTACAAGGTTGTTTTACATAAATTTTCTCTCTAGTATAATCATTCAAGAAAGCACTTTTGATATCAATTTGAAATAAAATCAAATATTTAAAACATGCATATGCTAACAACATTCTAATAGATTATAATTTAACTACAGACACAAATGTTTCATCAAAATTAATTCTTTCTTTTTCATTATATCCTTGAGCTACTAATATAACTTTATTCCTAAAAACTTTCCCAGACTCATCTATTTTATTCCTAAATACCCATCTAGTAGCTATAATAGATTGATGTTCCGGTTTAGAAACTAATTTTCACACATTATTTCTCTCAAATTGATTTAACTCCTCTTGCATTGCTATAATCTAAGATTCATCATTTTCCACATCCACAAAAGATTTTAGTATAATTTGATAAATAAATGCAACGTAATCACATGTATTCCTAAGTGATGATCTAGTGATTTCACCTCATGTAAGGTCTCATAAAATTAAATATATAAGATGAGAAGAAATATATCTCTACTCCTTAGGGAGTATTTGAAAAATACCTTCTTGCTACTTCACGCTTGTTTTTTTTTTCTTGTCTTTCCTCTTGATTTTCAAGTAGTGTAGCCTCTTGTTTATCTTGTGTGGATTCTTGTAATAATTCTCTATCTATATCATTATCAACAACTACTTTCTCCATAGAGGAATGATTAAACTCATCAAATACTTTATGTATAGACATTTTCACAACTAAAGTTCTTTTATTATACACTCTATAAGCTTTACTTGTGTTGGAATAACTAAGAAAGATGCCAACATCAGATTTTGGATTAAATTTACTAAGATTTTTTTTTGTATTTAAAATAAAATATTTACATCTAAAAGCTTTAAAACAACGAATATTGAGTTTTCTATCTTTCTAAAGCTCATAAGGAGTTTTATTGAGATAAGATCTAATCAACATACAATTTAAAACATAACAAGCGGTGTTGATGACTTCAGTTTAAAAATATTTTGATAAATTATTTTCATTCAACATGGTTCTTGCTATTTCTTGAATAGCCCTATTCTTTTTTTCAACGATTTCATTTTGTTGTGGAGTCTTAGGTGATGACAGTTGATGTTTAATGCCAAAATCATTATAGAAATTCTCAAATACATGATTTTCAAATTCTCTATTATGATCACTTTTAATGCAAGTAATAGAGTAACCTTTTTCATTTTGAACTTTTTACAAAAAACTCTAAATACTTCAAAGGCATCATCTTTATTAGTTAAGAATAATACCCAAGTGAATCTAAAATGAATATCTACAATTACAAATGTGTAGTACTTGCCACTTAAATTAGCATATCTAGATGTTCAAATAAAACCATATGAAGTAACTGAAGTGGTTTTGAAAGAGAAACATAATTCTTATTTTTTAAAGAAGTGTTGTTTTTTTTATTAAATTGACAAACTTCACAAATTATATCCCTTTGAAAATCAATTTTCGAAAGGCCTTTAACTAAATCAATTTTTAAAATTTTTTAAATCAAATCTATACTTACATGACCTAGTCTTTTTGAAATTAAATCTATACATGTATGACTTAGTCTTTTATGACATAACTAACTGTTATCATATAATGCGAAAAAAACATTTTTCATGAGTAGATATACAATTTATATTAATTGTATACATATTTATACATCTACTACCAACAAACAAAATCTTGTCATCACATGCATTCTCAATAATACATCAATAATGAACAAAAAATGCACCTATTCACTAATCATAGATTTTATAAGATCAAACTTCATCAAGTACAATGTAATCATAAAAGCACATTCTTTATCATCAAAACATAAGTAAAGCATAAGTGCATAATCATAATATACAGATCATTAAAATCAACATAGCTATTAAGATAATGCTATCATTGGGTGCTAAAATAATAAGTGATCAAATTCATAAGCACAATAAGTCATAAATGCTAATTTTATAAATGAATAATGAACAAATAAAGAATATGAATAAATGAGATGAAACATGATGATAGATAATCAAAAAGATGAAATCAAAGATCATACAATTATCAAAATTAAATAAATGTATCTTGATAAGTTGACATTATTTTATCATATATATATATCCATGCATCATGATAAAGTACTTAATCTTATACACAATAATAATTTGATTATATAAACATACAAGCATGCTTTCACAAATTTAACTTATCATCCATCCATCATGATCTATTCAACATAATCAAATGGAAACAATTGTTACCAAAATAATAAAATCATCATACTACCAAAGTAATTAAACCATTATACTCATCATTTTTTTCTTAAATCATGATCAAGTGATTATTCTCACAAGCTTTCATTAAGGAATTTTTTACTATTTGTTGATCATGGTACCTATAAAAAAAATATTCAAGTTTTTTCTTTTGGTATCCAAATACTTTTAGGTCTTTGAGTATTGGCGGTAGTTCTTTTTGGAACTCACATATATTTTAATGTATAATATGCATTTCTTTTAATCGAACATCTATTCTTCATGTACCATGTTGATTATAATAGTGACATACAACATGACCGCTAATAGAGGACTCTTTACAAAATAATTTTTATAAAATTTTTGTTTTAAATTTGGCTTATAATTAATGCCTCCTTTGTCGAACATGTATTTTTTAGTACTCAGTAATTTTTCTAAGTTCTTTTGACTACTTGTGAACTTTAACATAATTTCAGTGAGTTTATTATTCTTTTTCTGAATTACTTTATTTTCTTTTATCAATCCATCAACACGTGATTTTTCATGCTTATATAAAGTACTAAGTTTCTCATTTGATAATACAACCTTATCGTGTAATATTTTATTATCTAATTCTAATCCCTTAATCTTTTCATTTAATGAATCATTACATTTTTATAGAACAACCTTTTTCTTTGAAAGTTCTAACTTTTTTAATGCATACATTTTTTTTACCAATTATTAACCACTCATCATGCAATTCCTTAAAAGCATCATATAGCTCATCATAAATAGGAAGATTATTTACCTCATCAACTTTATCACCCCATTTATCTCCAATTGCCATAAGTATCAAATTTAACACTTCACGAAATTCTTCCTCATTTGTAGTCTTTTCATATGCAACTTCAAGTTTTCTCCAAATTTCATAAGCATTAGAACAATTTGAGACTCCATGAAATTCCTCTTTATCTAAAGCACAAATAAAGTATTCATAGCCTGAAAATTTAAAGACATTTTTTTCCTGTCTGACTCACTTAAAGTATTCTTCCTAGAAATGAATGAACCATCACAAATTATTTCCTATATTTTATAGTTTAAGACTTGTAAAATGACTTTTATCCTAGTTTTTCAATATGGTTAGTCATTACCATCAAAGAACGATAGTCTCGTTATACATTATTCTTCCTTAAATGTAAATTTATTTTGAATTGCCATGGATCTTTTACTTTAGACAGTTGAGCTCTAATAAGAAAATCAAGCTCTAATACCAAATGAAATACTAATTCTACAACCTAAGAGGGGGATGAATTGAGTTTCTAAAATTTAATCTAAGCAAATCATACAATAATTCAATCTAATACCTTCTTGAAATCGAAAATAATAAATTCAATAAAGCTCAAAAATAAAAGAGCAGTGAAAGAGAGAGCAGCATAGATATTTTTACATGGTTCCATGCCTCCAAGCTAATCAAGTTCGAGGATTTTATTATCCAAACCTCCCAAGGTTTCAAGTTAGTTACAATTAACTTTAAAGTATCAATAAATCTTTACAATTTATAGATTATTCCTTAATCCCTTCACTCAAGTGTTTCCAACACTTATACACTCATAAATTTAATACAAAATTAAAAATTACAATAAGAAAATTCTCTTCAAGAGTGAATGAATAAATTATAATACAATGATGATTTAATCTAAGATGATTTACAAATTGCAAGCTCAATCTATGATATATAAACTTGTTTTAGCTTGTAGGGGATATTTAAAATGAGTTTGATTTATGTTTATATAGTTTTGACTCAAAAAATAGCTGTTATAGGTAAATTCTAACATCTAAGCAACTAGCCTCTATATTCTAGTAGTTAGTCGCTTACTACAGCGAAATTACTGTTAAATTTAAATTTTATTACCGCAATAGTACTCATAAAATTATAATTTTGCTCACAACTTGACCTAAAAATTCATAAAACTTTACAAATAGGTCTACTTTCAGAATAATTTAAAATTACTATAGTATCACTGTTAAAAAAATTATAATTTTATCCAAAACATTTTATAATTTTATTATAGCTCACAATGTCAAAAATCTTTGTAAATAAGTCTAACTTTATAATTTTTAAATAATACTTCTCATTCCGACAACTTTCTAAAATTATGATATGACCAATAATGTTTCTAGTTTTGCAAAATAAATCCAAATCCATATATAAAACAATACTCATTAAAATCAAAGATTACAAAACTTTTTTGTTTTAGTCCTTATTTTGAAATTTTAATTTATATAAAAGACTTGGTTTATAAGTATAAAATTTTAGATTAATGAAAAATAATGATTAATTAATTTAAAATATTGAGCTTTATAAATGTTAAACCATGTATAAATTTAAATCATATCGACTTTACAAGAATTCTTATAATATTTACTCCGTTGAGTCCAACTTTTGTTCTTGATCGAGCCATTGTCTGTTGGATGTCTTAAACTTGATTTCACTTGTATAAATATTATTTTTCCAAGAACTAGTGAGCATTTGAAATACAATAATTATAAAATCAACTAAAACACATATTTGTTATCATCAAAATTACATAATATATAGTCCTTTAGGCTAACAAATACATTATTAACAAAAATATATTAATAATTATAGTTTTTGAATAAATAATCACAATAATTAATATTTTATTATTATTATTTATTAATATACTATTATAAGATTTAGTAATATAATTATTATAATTAATTCATATATTATTATTAATTAATATAATAATTATTAATTAATATATTAATATATTATTAATAAAAATATATTAGTTTTTGAATAAATAACCATAACAATTAATATATTATTATTATAATTAATTTATTAACTGATATATATCATCATAATGATCATTATTACAACTATTATAATTAATTCTTATAATTTTTTTATTAACAATAACTATACTATTATAATAATTATATTTTTCAATAAATAATCATAATAATTAATATATTTTTTATCATAATTATTTAATTAATTAATACATTATCATAATCATCATTAATATAATTATTATAATTAATTCATATATTATTATTATTATTACTATTATTAATATTAATATATTAATACATTATCTACAACAATATATTAATAATTATAGTTTTTGAATAAATAATCACTGTAATTAATATATTTTATTATAAAATAATTACTATATTAATACATTATTAATAAAAATATTTTAATAATTATATTGTTTTAATAAATAGTCACTATAAGTAAAATAAAAAATTATTATTATTATAATAATTCATTAAGTACTTTTTAGTAATTTATTACAATTCAACTTATTCTGATTCCAGTTCCAAGGCAAAGTAAACAAATTAATATAATCCAACTTATTCTTATTTCGATTCCTACAGTTTAAGTAAACAACTTATTATAATTCTCATTCCCTATTCTGATTCCAGCTCATTCTCATTCATACCCATTCTAATTTCAGTTTATTCCGATTCTAATTTAATAAATACAACAATAATAAAAAGAAAATCCTACTCTGTGCTGATGGCAGGCTCAAGCCAAGCCCAGCCGTTTGTTATCCCCAACCAAAACCACTTGTCAATTTTGCTATTTCCTAACATAAGTTGATAAAGTGAAGTTTACTCGTGTCATAAAATTCAAAAGAACTGCGTTGTGTGTTTGCAGTGCATTAATTATACGATTATTGTCTTGAGTATGAGAAAAAAAAATTTAAAAAAAGGTATTTTGTATTGATACTTGATAATAATTCTTCATATGTATCAACTAAACAATCAATCATATGAGAAATTTATATCCACGATTTAAATAGATTAGGATGTATTGAAACAAAATAAACAATCTAAGTATTACTAGATATATATGGATAAATTTTAGTGTTAGATGAGGTAATTTACAAAATAACATTATTCTCAATCTTTCCGTAGGGTATATTTATTAATAGGGTGCTCCGACCCAAAGAAGAAAAATCATATTTCTTTTTTTAAAAAAATATTAGTTAATTAAATTACATATATCCCAAAGGCAATACTCATCAACTAAGGCCTTGTTGGGTGCAAGCCAATTTCGATGTTAGTCTTTGACAGTCACTTCTTTCTTTTGGTAGGGTGACGAGAGGCTACGTCAGTCTATGAAACAGTCAGACATTTGAGGGTCGCATTCTATGGCTCCACACGAGAAACCAGAATCAATATAACTTACACGTCCATTTGAACTAAGTTTTTTTCACTTCGATTTGGGCCATGCCGGCCGGTGCCCGAAAAACACTAGAAGCATTGCTGCGGAGAAAGAATATTTGTTGCAATGCAATTGCAGTTGTACTTTTAAAAACTATGTCAATGAAGTATTTCACAAATACCTATTATTGTGGTTTGGAAAGAGGTTGATTTGATATAATAATTTTTTTAATAAAAATTTATATATTTTTAAAAATTTTTGGTTAAAGTCATATTTACAATATATTAATAATTTTTGTTTTATAAATTTTTTTAAGAATAATTATAAATTTTAAGTTACAGTATCTCAATATCAAATAGAATTTTTCTCTGATGAATAAATTGGCTATTGAATTATAAATTTGATCCATAATACTTTGAAACTCAAAACAACTCTAATCTAGTCCATGAAAACTTCTTTAGGTAGTTAAGATTTGTGATGTTAAATATGATAATGTGATAAGTAGAATTTGTGGTATTGAGTATGGTCATTAGATTTGAATTGTGGTTATAATTTGTGTGGTAGTTAGGTGTTGTGGTTAAGTCATAACAAGTATAAATATCTCATCTCTTACTTGGTTTAGACAAGCAAGGAGTAGTAAAGCTTTTTAGTTATAAAAGAGTTGTAATTAAGGAGTCATTTTGAGTTCATAAAAAAAAAAGTTGTAATTGTAAGTGATTCATCACTCTGTTAAGTTGAGCCAACGTTTGCAAGGTTATTTATTCCCCTGTTATATTTGGGCCAACATCTACTAGAATGAGATACAACACTGTATCAAAATAATTAAATGTATTTCAATATTCAAGCTTGAAATATATTAGCTACACAAATTCTCTCTCAATTAAGAATGATTGAGTGGAGATAATTTTCGGTCTTTCTTCATTGTGAAATACGAGTAAAACACGCACTCTCAAATATTAGTGAAAATAGATAATTTGCAAAGTTGTCAACTTAGAAAGTTATTTAACTATAAATATCAGTAATTGTATGTTAGAAAAGCAATTTTAAATATCAATTGTTTGTAGTATCAATATCAAAAGAAAAAAAAAAAGGCTTGAGATATTTTTAGGGCAAAGCAACTTAAATGACTGAAACTCCTCAATCTCTTTGGCTCATTTATTCCCCAATTGATAATCCAAATTACCCAAGCACACAAATTTTGAAAACTGAGAGTAAATACCAAATTATTCTGAAAAAGTTTGCGAATTATATAATTGACAACTGCCTTCAGTGCCATGCAAAATTAGCAATTTGACAAATTCTTCGATTTTGTCAAATTCTCAAAGTTTAAGGACTTACTTTGACCTTGGACTGCATTTTGCATACAGTAGGGTTAAATAATTCAGTTAATCCATTGTTGAAAGCCTGGCTGCTGGGTCGATGATGGAGCCCGCTCTCTGTTTCTCAATCTTAGTAAGGGCACAAGTGCTTCGCGTTCTTGAGAAATAATTACATTGGACTACTAATGGGAAAATTAAGAATATTTGGGTCAGTGATTAGATCAAGTAGTGACATTTTACACAAATTAAAGGTTTAGAATTTAAATCTTGCTCATCCATGTTATAGCTACAGGAGTGTTAATGAGATGAAATTAGCTCAAATCGAATTCAACTTGATATTAGCTCGATATCTGAAGTTAACGGACACGATGAGGACTCAAAATTAATTGGTAAGCTTTCAACAAGCTAATACAGAAGTTAACCCATAAAATAGCTAACAGTTTGTTTCCCTACAAGCAGCAAAGAGAGAGGAGTAAATGATAGGAAATATAATAATTAATGGATAAATGCTATCAAACATAATAATTAATGGATATGGAAACAAACTGGCGGAGAAGCGTTCTGATTATAATGACCCACAGTGTTATTTATTCTACTAATTTCTAGTCTTAAATCAAGAAGATTGCGAGAAGATTCTGATGAATACCAGCCGCCGCCGCCTCTTCGGCAGGAAATTAATGATATCCAATGGTACACATGAATTTAACAGAATTTTGGTACTTTCCTAATTTAACCTCCTTTTAGATTTTAAAACTTTATGTTCGGCACTTTTTAGTGATAGTGTACGGTTAAAATTTTGTTAAAATTAAAACAAACAATTTAAATCTTACTATAGTCTAGTCAATGTAACTGAGGGTAAGATTGGGTCTTTTTACCATCTTTATTTTAATTAACTTTATGAATTTAATTCACGAGCCAAAAGCTAGGATGACTAGAGTATCTTATTCCAATTTAGCAGTCGTTTATCACTCATTTAACCATGGTTTAGTTTAACGTTTTCATTGTCAATTCTCTAATTGTCGAATTGGCAATAAAATAATAAAATAAATCTTACGTGATTATTATATAAGCTTTTTCATCAAGAGCTAAAAACATATACTGCCGTGGTGTCTGAATTCTCTCTTTTTCTCTTATTCTTTCACTTGTAGTTCAAAGAATTTGATGAAATGAAGTTCCTTTATTCTTGCTCAAAGTACCTTTCTTTTCCGTCAGAAATCTCTACAGAGCACACCCTAGGGTAATTAATATAAAAATTTGTTTGCAAATTGAACACTAAATGAATTTTTTAAACAAGCAGTCTTTTTTGCTTTTTACCCTAATCATTTAGTACAATATTTGTCAATTAAAAAAATGATGATACTACATTTTTAGTTTCAGTCAGTTCATAGAACAAAGAATGTGATTCTCGCCTATTTTAATCGTTGCAAATTGTGTATTTTCAAGAGGAAAGGAAAAGAAGTCTTATAAAAGTTCTCTTATTTAATGAATGCACGCATCTTTATCCCCTCAACTCACAATAGTTTAATCAGATGGCATTTGTCAAGAAAACAAATAAGTCATCAATCAAGTAATCGGATCTTATGAATGATCTTATTGATGCTGCAAGCAGGCTGCGCATTATTGAGAAAGCTATCCACAGATATAAGATATATACATCTGTTTTTAGTATAATCTACAAATCATATTAAAATTCTGGCATCTCAAGTTTGCATTACCGATTTATACTTTGGTGTTATGGGTAAAGGATTTTCTAACTTTAATATGGGTAAAGGATTTGCATTACCTATTAACTATTATACTTTGGTGTCATATGACATTCTCACTCACCATAACATAGAATATCATCATCTGCTACATCATTATTCATACCTCACTTTCATGATAATTTCTAGAGCTACCTGTTTTAAAATGTCAGAAAATATGTCTCCTGATCAAACGTCATGCATGGCTATTTCATTGCTCTCAATACTCAATAATTAATTATTCAAGAAAGGTACTGGGTTACAAGTTGTTAAAAATATCCATGCATCCTCCTACAACGAACTGAAAATTGCTACCAATGGCTTCTTGAAATATAAGATTTGGTTCCGCTTACAAGGTATGTATGGTCATACTCTAATATTACTTTAAACATATAGGTTTTGGTTTGATTAACTCTAATAACTTGAAAATATACACATAATACTTCATTTATTTGTTGAATAATGGATATTTGACCTTAAAGGGAAGGCTCGAAGATGGAACAGTGGTTGCGGTGAAAGTTCTTTCAGTGGAATCCAAGCAAGGAAAAAAAGAATTCATGTCGGAAGTTGCTTCCATGGCCAATATTAATATTTCTCACGAAAATCTCGTTAAGCTCCATGGCGATTGCATCGATGGGCCTACCAGAATTCTTGTTTATGACTACATGCAAAACGGCGGTCTCTCTCAAACGTTTCTTGGTACAACATTAATTGAACTCTCTATCTTTTATATTAGGATGTACTTGAGAATGTTAACATGCTGTTACTAAATTGAATTCGCATTCAACTTTTCCTCTCAGGATGAATGGCTTTTCTCCAAACGTAATTCTCAAGCTCTGATACTGTGAAAGATTTTTGAAATTGTTGAATTAAAACTGAATCAGTTTTCTCGACTTTTATTCAATCGATACAGTGTTTATATACATAGAGATGTGGCAATTTATGAGTGATTATTTGATAGCCATCGCAGCAGATCAAATGTCCGATTGTCCAAATGATTCTTTGACGGTTGATGCTTGAATTGTGGAGGCTCTGGAATTGATTTCCTAACCAAATATGTCCCTATTTATTTAATGATATGTGTGATGGGTCACATATTAGTTGACTCTATACATAATTCACAATTAATATGCTATTCTTGTTGTGACTAGCAGTAAAATGATCATTCATTAAATGTCAATGGGCATACAAATAATATATCTTAATTACGCAAGGATAATATCACTTATTTCATCAGTGATAGATAGCCAATTAGTGAAGCAAAATAGTCATGGTGAGCACCAGTTCGGGCCTCCATGTAGGCTCTTCTCTTTTTCACAAAAATATAGAACATGGATAAATTTATCTTAGTATATGTTGCTAGTGGGAGTACAGTTCCAAGCTATTATCGGTAAATTTATGGGCTGTATTATAAATGCATGTGTATTTTATATCTTTTGGTAGTGATGCAAATTTTTTAATTATAATTTTACAAGTGTAGCAGTATATTCATATGGTTTATTGAATTAACGGTAGGTGAGGAGAAAAATAGAGCTAAATTTAGCTGGATAGCAAGGCAATATATTGCGCTAGGAATTGCTCAGGGGCTTGCTTATATTCATGAAGAATTAAAAATGTTGTGCATCGAGATATCAAAGCTAGCAATATTCTTTGGGATCAAAATTTCAATCCTAAAATTTCAGATTTTGGCCTTCCTAAATTATTCTCAGAGAACGTCACTTATATTAGTATACACATCGCCAGGACGTTGTAAGTTACACACACATGCATAATCTCTTACAAATTTATCAGGAATTTCAATAAAATGTTATTTTCTCTTATGATATTTCGTATTTAATGGTGTTAACCCCTTTTTTTAATTAATACATAATGTTTGACGTCCTAAATTACGGGCTATCTCACTCTAGAATATGCAATAAGTGGACGTTTAACTCGAAAATCAGATGCATATAGTTTCGGTGTGCTACTTCTTGAAATAATCAGTGGACGAACAACAATTAATTTTGATATAGAAATTGGAGAGTACTGCCTTATTGAAAAGGTAAATATTAGAATTCAGATTTCAATTAAAACAATCAATATGAAAAGAACTTTTTTTTCTTCAAAGAATTGAATATTGCAATTGAGATGTATTATTTGAATATCTTGATTGAAGTGACTCACAGTTATCATTAATTCCTATAAGTTAATAGATAATTAACTTCATTATCTATAATAAGGGCCATGCTAAGTTACATTTGTAATAACTTACAGTTTGTTAATTCAGGAGGTGTTGGTACCCTGTACTACTCATAAGATGTAGTGACAATGATTTAATCTTTGTCTTATAATTATTGTCATTATCTAGCATATACCAAGGTATTACGTGTTTCAAATAATATCACTTAATTGTACTATATTAGAAGGACACCATTAAAGGATAATATATTATAGAAGCTCATAGATCTAACTCATACCTAAAAATTAGTTCAAGAGACTTGCACAAAATCTTGTATATTAATCTCCTTAATATCCCATAACATAGTATTTTACAGATGCTTGTTCCCCTTTGTTTTATATACGTCAATTGACATACTTTTAAGTAATGTAATTCAATTAATCATTTATATTTACAATGTTGTATCATGTATGATGAGATGTGAAATTTATACTCATTATGCATCCAAGCAGGCTTGGGGAATGTACAAGTCTAAGGAGCTTCTAGTATCTGGTGGATTCCTTGCTAAGTGGTAGATTCAACAAAAATGAAGCCATTAGGCTTCTAAAAGTTGGGCTATTATGCGTGCAAGGGAAATAAAACCTCGGACCCCTTATGTCAGCAGCGATCAAGATAATGAAGGATGAGATCGACATAGATGACGTGGAAATATCACAGCCAGGCTCATAACTGATATCATGGACGTGAAAGTAAGCCAGCGGTGCTCATCACAAAGCAATTCTAGAATTAGAAAGCGGAGACAACTGTACACCTTGTAGATTATAAACTTTTGTGCTAGACAGAGATTAGATAAAAGCATATCTAATGTTCCAAATTAGTATTTTTTTTAATTAACAAAGTAGAAGAGAGGACAAAGTTCATATTAATTTTTTATCTCTCCATTTTCTCCGGATGTTTTAGGTGGCCAATAAAAAAATCACTGATTTTAGCGTAAAAGAAGCACATATTTAATTATCTCAATAAACCTCAATTAACTTACACGCTCACCATTTAATTATCATAAAATAATGTTTTTTTTTCATGTTCTTTCCAATTGATCATGCAAATTTATAGTTCCATGTTATAAGAACACAAACTCTCTTGTTTTTATCGCTTCATTTTATTTCATAAGAAACAAAATTAGCATCATGTGTGTACTTTGAGGGTGAAAAAAGAAAGCATTTTCTATTGACATCCGAGAAGAAAGCCATGAGCATGCTTTAATCTGTTCAAAGAAATAAGAATAAAAAATAAAAATCGTGCTATGTTAAAATTCTGTAACGTGCGCTCTCTCGCAGCAATAATGCTATAGGATCCGTTACAGTTTCTGTATGGTAGAAATTGCCAAAAAATAAATTATGAAAATAACATTTCAAACATCGAGGCCCATGGTGGGAACTACTTAATTTGGCGCACTAGCTAGCTAGACAGGCTGTCGATGAGCTATTGAGATTGACATGTCAAGTACTCAATCCACTAGTGATTGGAAGGCGATCAGAGGTCCATATTTTACTAAGGGGGGCCTTTGGTTCAAAATGTACATTTTGAATTCGTAAATTGACCCTGATTTTAGAATATTTTCGTAAGTTTTCCAAATAATAATAATAATAATAAGTAGAGTTGAGTGGTTGACTTCTTGTGTTGGTCCGCTGGTATGGGGAAGAAAAAGAAGAAAATAGAGTAAGAGAGAGGGGAGAAAGAAAGCATTATATTATTTAATTATTATCTACATATTACTTAAGTAAAATAAATTATTTCGAATATATTTTGAGAGGAAGTTGGCGTGATGTTGAAATTTTGGATTAAGGCACATGTTGAATTAATCTGAAATAGAAATGTACATCGTTGATTGATGGCAACACTTTCAGTTATTACTTGTTGCAGAAATTAAGATACAATACGAGTTTGTCATACTATTAAATTCCACTTATTTTTGGTCTTCGGGTAAAAGTCAGCAGGGAACTAAATATAATTTTAGACCAGCCGCCAGGCCGCCACCCCACTCTCTTCTCCCATTCAATTTGTCCATGAATTGAAATGCATTATCCCCACTTAATCCAGTTTAATTGTGACTCCACTCACGACCCACTTCGCTATAAAGCATTTGTTATTTTTATGATCATTCATACAAACCTTAAACCAGCTAGGAACCACTTAATTTATCACATTTAGTTGTAATGCCGAGTGTCCCTTCTTCTCTTTCTTTCACTGGTATTTGAAAACGCCGCTGGTGTTGGCATCCACTGCCATGTAGGTTCAGAACTCAGAAGTAATATCTGATAAAAGAATCCAATTTCCGTCAAGCCCTGCATATTTGAACTTGATGAAATGAAGTCCATTTTTTCTTGCTTTTCCTTTCCATCAAGAGTCTCTGCGGAGAACACAATGGGAGGTAATTTATAAATTTATCTGCAAAATTTTGGAAAAAAATCTTTTCACCTGTCTTTTCTTCATCTTCACCTGATCATTTTACGTAACATTTCTGGTTCATTCACAGAAGGCTACATATACATAATCATCAGTTGTGTTATGTTTTAAGTACCCTTATCTAGAGACAAGAGTCTTACCCTCGAATGAATTTATGCATTTAAAAAAAAAAAAAAAAAAGTGGACAACCAGTTCTTCCTATAACAAATTGTCAAAAAGATAAAAATTTGTTCAACTGCGAGTCATAATTAAATTATGAAATTACTGACTTTTTTGTTTTAATAACAAAGTTTTATCTAGTAATTCACCTTGTGATAATCCATTTTCCCCATACTCAATATTAGAGGTCGCAATTGTCAACAAATCCAGCCATCCACGGCGGCTGAAGGCTTAGGCTAGTTGCCGAGTTCCCACTCAAGGCTTAGGCCAGTTGCCAAGTTCGATTTTTTTTTCCCCTATTTTTATTTTTTGAGAATTATAACTTTTCCACCGTAATAATTTTTTTAATCATTATCCCCTACAATTTTTATAATACCCCATTGCCCCCTTAACGTCACAATTTTTAATGAACAACTCACCCTAAAATCTTTGTTAAGAAAAGTGACAATCTCTCTCTTTATTTTTACGTAGCAAGTGAAATGAACGTAGAATTAATTTCATAAAATCAAAAAAAAAAAAAAGAATATATAAATAATATATTCCTGTAGTTATCAATTATTGTATGTCACTTTCATCTGATAGTTCATGCATCTTGATTTACGCCAGGCCTTTTTTTAAAAAAATAATAATAATTTGAATATGACTTAAGTTGGCGTTACATATCAAACAAGCATCGCCGTCACATCACGCTCAAAATGTGAATTAATTATTTGTCTTTAGTAAATTAACATCATACATATCATTTCTCAAAAAAATTATATGTATAAACATATAGCTAACTTTTTTTTTTAATTTTTTCATGAAACAAGGTGAACAAATTCTGAGAAATGTTAATGCATTCTCCTACAATGAACTGAAAATTGCGACCAATGGCTTCCGTTTGTCCAATAAGATTGGCGAAGGTGGATTTGGATCCGTTTATAAGTTATGTTCATTATGAAGTTTTACATTAATGACGGTATATGGATTGTTACATTTTTCTTATTTTTGTGATTTTTCCAAACACTTTTTTAATGTTTTTTGTTATATATATATTCTGGGTTAAAAACCGTCTGCAAAAATATGCTGTTAAAGGCATTCTCAAATTATCAAATTAAATTAAAATAAAGTATTTTACAAATGGGTTTAAGACTTATATTTTAAAAAATTGGCCGAAAGCCTTCTCATCACAGAGTTCGAGCTATGCAAGTTTAGTATATGTTGTCCTAATTCAAATGACTGTGGTAACACTAGACTTTTGGTTTTTGAAAAATGCAAATATTTGATCTTAAAGGGAAGGCTTCAAGATGGAACAATAGTTGCTGTGAAAGTGCTTTCAGTGGAATCCAAGCAAGGAGAGAAAGAATTCATGTCAGAAGTAGCCTCCATGTCCAATGTAAATGTTTGTCACGAAAATCTTGTTAAGCTTCATGGTGGTTGCATCGATGGGCCTTGCAGAATTCTTGTTTATGACTACATGCCAAACAACAGTCTCTCGCAAACTTTGCTTGGTACGTATGTATATATCTCCCTATCTTTGGTATTGAGCATGTTAATGTTAAAGCTCATTTTGTAATCTAACTTGTATATCACCGATCGTTTTATAACGTGTGTTCAGTTTTCCATTGACATTTTGTAATACCCATCTTTGACTGATACGTCAGATATGCCACACTAGTGTTCCATCCTGAGTGTGTATAAGTCAATAAAAAAACATTATGTGTGCGACATCATTTGTCTAATAATACAAAATTTCATATTATAATTTTATAGGAGTGGCGATATTTTACCCATATGGTTTCTTGAACTGATTGGCAGGAGGGGAGAAAAGTAGAGCTAAATTTAGCTGGAAGGCAAGGCGAGAAATTATCATGGGAATTGCTCGGGGACTTGCTTATATTCATGAGGAAATTCAACCACATGTTGTGCATCGAGATATCAAAGCTGGCAATATCCTTTTGGATCAAAATTTCAATCCTAAAGTTTCAGATTTTGGACTCTCTAAACTATTCCCAGAAAATATTACTCATATTAGTACACGCGTTGCAGGCACACTGTAAGTGCACCAAATCTTTCTAGCTAATTTTACAAACCTTTAAATCAAAATATATAACTTTATCACGAAACTATGTATAAAAGAGTTATTTGACAAAAAAAAAAAAAAGCAATAATTCACTAAATGTTCAGTTTGTATTAATTTTTTTTTTTGTTGGAAAGGTTGTATTGGTTTTTTTTTTTTTTTAAGGTTGTATTGAGTTATTAAAACCATGTACTTTAACCTTTTTTATGATTAATTTTTATTTCTTAAATAGAGGCTATCTAGCTCCAGAGTATGCAATAAGCGGACGTTTAACTCGAAAATCAGATGTTTATAGTTTTGGGGTGCTACTTCTTGAAATAGTCAGTGGAAGAACAACAGTTGATTTTGATGTTCAACTTGGAGAGTATTATCTTGTTGAGAAGGTATGATCGATTAACATGAAACTATATTCTCAAAGGATAATTCAATTCGTTGGTCTCTTGCAGTGGAAGTAAGAGGTTAAAGATTTTATATATACGATGTTACACAGAAATTATATTGAATTAGTGGTATTGATTTTTGTCAAATTTAATGTTAATCTATTGAAAGTGGCAAAGGCCCGACAAGTCCGGAATCCGATCGTTTTATTATCTCTGGTATAAGATCTTATTTTCCCACAAATCTGTCGAATCAAAAGTGTATGATAGGGTCACTTGTCAATTAATCAAAACAAATTACAAGAAAATTAACGGCTGTTATTTTTAAACAACTAATCGATGACCGTGACAATGTGTTAACTGTTAAATAGCTGTTGACTATTTATAATATTATTAATGGTATTTAAGTAACTTTAATGAATGTCACGGATACAAATTTTGTTCAAAAGCATTTGAATTGCAAAATATCTGTGGCTCCAACCAGGCTTGGGCAATGTACAACTCTAAAGAGCTTATGAATCTAGTGGATCCTATGCTATATGGCAACTTCTCAGAAAAGGAAGCCATTAGATTCCTGAAGGTTGGCTTACTATGCGTACAAGAGAAATCTAAACTCCGGCCTCAAATGTCTACGGCGATCAAGATGAAGAACGAAAAGATCAACATCGACGATGATGACGAGGAGATATCGCAGCCGGGGCTCATCGGCGATATCATGGACGTGAAAGTACGCCGGAGAAGCTACTCAAAAAGCAGGACCAAAAACGGCAACCAACAGTTGTACCCCTTATGAGTATAATAAAACTTTGTGGGTAATAGAGATTCGATAAAAATCACAAAAAGAAAAAAATTTGTTCAAAAATAGAGGAAAGAAAGCAATGCTTAAAAGTTGTACCTTACAAATTAATACTGGACTCAGACATGATTAATTAATTAATGGAAGGCAATTCTCACCATTCATGATCAGAAATTCTTTTCTGTTCTGCCGATTATCATGGGAACTTTGTATTTTATTGTTATACAAACACATTTTAATTTAGTGCTCATTTTTTCAATCTTTTTTTTAATAGGAAAAAGTTGGACATTGTTCTAATGAGAAGGTATCATATCGTGAGAGTTACCTTTCAACCATATAAAAAAATAACATGGATAACTAATATAAAAGTCCCGGTTTAATTCATGTTTTTTTATTTTCTAAAAAGAAAATTTATACTTATAAGTTGAGGGCCAGCTTTTAATTTAGGGCAATCCTCAGTTTTTAACAATCTTTTTTTAACTAGGAAAATAGTTAACATTTAATATGATATTTATCGATAGTTTTGGTCCATGAATTTTAATAAGTTGGATAATTTAACTATAAAAGTCCCGGGATTCATGTTTTTATCTTTTTAAAGGAGAAATTATTTACTAGTTGAAAATAAATTGTGGACTAGTCTGAGGGCAATCCTCAACACGAGTTTGGTTAACAACACTTAACTTATAGGTTAACATTTAATATGATACTTTATACGATAGTTTTGGTCCATGAATTTTAATATAGTTTCATAATTTAACTCATGCAGGAGTGGGATACACCTATCTTTTTAGGAGATTATCTCGCACTAGTTGAAAATAAATTGTGCACGAAGTATATAAGCATATAACCATAGGGTTGGACAACTTAACTCTGAAGCTAATTTTGAAATGAATTTTCGCTTTAGTTTCTATGACTTAAGCCATGTTTAATATTAAAGTACTATAGCTTTTAATTTCACAGTTGTTGTGAAAAAGGAAAATTATAACTATGAAATAAATATTAATATTGTAAGTAAATATGATTTTTTAAAGAATAATTTAGACAAATGACAAAAATATTATAAATTTTTTTTATTAAACTAGTATAAAAATCAACTTAGCTTTCAAATGTACAATAACAAACATTCACTTCGATAACTATAATAACTAGTATTTACTATTATAATTTTTAAACTATAACTACACAATTTCAAAAGCAATCAAGCCTTATACTTCCTCTAATTTAACTGGCATGCCGATAAAAGGAACAGTGTTTTCAAGGGTTTGCAAGACCGATTTGATCTAGCCAGGAACATTATAATACAGGTGCAATAAATTAATTTACAAAATACATGTTGTACGACACTTTTTCTGGTCACTGGTCACACATTGACTGGCAAGCTATGGCCCGAGGGTAAATAATAAAAATTAAATAATTTTTCAGTGAAGATTAATTTTGAGGAGTACCTGACATTTGGAGCCAGTACATCTTCTATGATGCAGAAAAATCTAGTCAAAAAAAACTTTAAGATATCATCTCTTCACTTTATCTCTCTCACCTACAAGTCTAATTTTATAGAGGCCCGAAAAGAAGACACATTTTGTTCCCTACTTTGGAACAAAGTGGCCTCTTTATGACCAGAGAATATTAGTACCCTCAAACTCAACAATCAGGCTATTTCCAGCCTAATAAAATACAAAAAGCTAACAGGCTTATTCAATAATTATTCTCCATATATATATATGATCTACCTTAATTACAAAACTGGTGATGCCCATTGACCAAGATGTAGAATTCTTACCATGGATCTGAGCCAACCTACTCAGAATATTATACCTTAAGTCTTCCTCCTTACAAGAAGCAAGCGTTATACAAATCCCTGTAAATTTCTGAGCTATACTGATAAGAACAAATTAATCTTGCAAAAAGTTATCTCCATTAAGGAAATAAATGTAATCACTGCAGCTTGCAGATTTTCTTTTCAAAACCTGAAATCATTGCATTAGAAATTAAAGCGTGCTCATCAATTACTATAAATAATATTAATTCAGCAATCTCAAGAATCAAAGAATATGATCATTTTCCTTCATTGGAACAAAGAGAGTAAAATGGTGGACCCCCCCCAAAAAGTAATAAATGCTTTTTCTGTATAATATTTTTCAATATTTTACTGTTCCAATTTTTATTAGGGTTTAAAGGCTGTGTTCGGTCAAAACCAGAGAGAATGTTTCTGTAGATTAAGCTTTAAAGCTGGATCTACCTGTAGAAAAAATAAAAATAAAAAGTGAACAGAAGCCATGTATATGTATGTGATCTTGAAAATCTAATTGATATATCAGGATATCTGGAATGTGTATGTCGTGTGGTCCCGGGAGCAAGGTTACAGGCTATATGCAACAAATCATCTGCTTACCCTGATCAAAACTTTATTGACTTGCTTTGACCATATGATGAACATATATTCCCCAAGAGCCAATCAAAGAGATAGATCAGCTGATGATCAGTTCCGTGGTCCATGCATTTGTGTGATTCCCTAGTAAAAAGCTACAACCATAATCATAATCCACCACCGCTCAGTGCTCCCTCCCTTTTACTTTCCCCAGAAAATATATATAACCCTTTCTTTTTCTTAATTTCTCAATCAACTCTGGCAATAGATGCATGTGTGCGTCTGAATTCTGATACACATTAATTTATCTTTTTATATTTAAGTACTGCAAAAGAAAGACAGACTCTTGGTTGGGGTGGGGAGCTTTGCCCTATATATCCCTGGGCAAGTAGTGATTGCGGATCACGTAACCCTAAAGCATTTTAATCACTCTTCACTTTATTATACCTAAGAAGCGACCTCATGATCTGGCAAGGAGAATAGTCTTAATCAACGGCCATATGATCAATGGGATTATTTTTAAATGTGTGTGTGTGTGTGTTCACAATTCTTCAACTGCTGGACTTGTCCAAATCCAACCAAAGCCAAGCCAATAATTAATATGTTAAACAATGCGTGTCGTGACCTAATATTACCGAAGTTAATTTTCTGGTTTTTCTTTAGACCTTAATTTGCGCTTAAAGACAGAGAGCATTGATTAATAAATATGAAAATGTTAAGCAACAGTAGTTGGTTCATGAAACAAATTAAGTTCAAACAAAAGCCAATCTTGATTTAATTTTCTCTACAATTAAGACGAAATCAACTCATCACAATCTAGATTGATGAGGTTTTTGTTGTCTGATTAATTAGAAAACTTGTTAGTACTTAACATCTAGTTTTAGTTAGGAAATTTAACAAAGACACATGCAATTATATGTGTAATAACTACAGTAAAACGTGAGTGTGTAATAAGATGATGGATCAATAAAATGGGAAACATTTAATTAGCTGATGAAACTCTTGCGATGTCAAATTCAGTGTAATATACAATTCCTCGTTACAGGTGTCATCGATATTAATTATGCTTTCACAGAACGTCTCATCACCGAAACCCTAAATCCACAGAAGGACTAATTCGAAAGAATTAAAGAAGACCATGAGAGATTGATTGTACCTTTTAGGGACAAAGAGCGAACCCTGCATCTTACAAAATTACAATGCTACCCTTCTCAAGTTGCAAGAAATGAAAAAAAATTAACCTGCAAAAAAAAAACTCAAGAATCCATATCCATGGATATATATTATACATGGAATATGCATGGCTCCTCATACGCCATCCACGGAGCCCATCGATGTTTCGATTAACTCCGCAAATGGCATACAGGGAGCCAGGCATATAACTTTAAATATATAGACTCTTGTATAATATGCATGATTTTGTAACACATATATGCATGCGTTAATGAATATGTGCATCAATTAATGGGATTCTGAATGTACGCATGAACAAGAAATGCTTTGTAGTGCTTCATGATCATAAATATCAAGAGCTAGAAAAGATTTAAATAGATAAAGAGAGATCTGAGGCAAGTATTAGAAGATCATGAGGGTCATAATCAAATTAATTGTATTGTATTCAAGTTGTTTGAACACATGCCCTTTGAAATTGGCATGAAACAAGCAAAGACAAGAAGCTAAACATAGGGGAAGAAGGAAGATAGAAGCCAGGCCAATTTTTTTTTTTTTTGGGTGGTTTTTTTAATTTATTTTTGTGAGAGAAAGAAGGAAGATGTGGGGTTGAAGTAATTGCAAACCCCTCAAGCTTTGCCACTAAATATAGACACCGCCAAGAGAGAGAGAGAAGAGAGAGACAGAGAGACAGAGAGAGACAGAGACAGAGACAGAGACAGAGAAAGAAATTAAAAAAAAAAGGAAAGAAATGGGGCTCTGTTGTGTTTTGTGAGTTGGGTCAGTAGCCACGCAGTTTCCTAAGCAAACCTTGTGGTTTGGTGAGTTTTGAAATCTCCTTTTCTGGGTCGTAAAGCAAAGGTTGCTTTTCTATTCTGAAGCTCATTTTTGTCTCCAAGTGTTTGGAAATATATGGATTCCTCTATGCCTCCCTCTCTATTTTATTCTTTTTCTTTTCTCAAGTAATGTAACAAGAATAAAGAAGAATTTTATCAGAATTTATTTCTTTTTATATTTCTTTTTCCTGGCTAGCAAGCTCTTTGATATCCTTTTTATACAATCATATTTTATTACTAATTCATTCCATATATTTTCACTTTGTTTAAGCAAACTAAGTGAGATTCTCAGCTTCATCCTTTTCTGTTTAGATTTGAAAATAATCCATACTGCTTTGCTACCTAATTCACCTGCACTACTTCTGTCCATTCAGCAACCGCCCATATTATTACCACTTGCGTTCATCTTTTTGCGCGTGTACATGTATAGTTATTCTTGTTCTTTTCTCCCCTTAAATATTTTATTAACCTCGCTTTAACCACATTTGCAATTATTAGGGTTAGGGCAAGAATCTAATAGTTTACAAAAGGAAATAATCACATATTTCATAAGTACTCTTGATAATTCACAAGATCAAATAGCGCGCAAACATCAGAAAAATTCGAACAAAGTTCGAACGTTTTTCAAATTGCTTTCATTTAGTGTAAATATAATAGCTACTCGTTCGTTAAAATATAAATTGAATCCTTTGGAACCTGCTAGTTAACAAAAGCATTGCATTAAAATTTTTAAAAAGGAATGGCTACGGTTAAAAAAATTTAGCATTGGCTAATTAACGCTATTATTATTTTTTAAGAAAAAGCAAATTTTAAATAATGTTATTTGGTTTTTAACTAAAAATGATAATTTGATAGAGTGTTAGAGCATATTGATCTAAAGGTCCATTGTTTAATTTTCTAATTTTCTCATGTGTTAAGTTGTTAAATACTTTAATGAGTCGTCTGGTTGTATGATCCATATGACAAATCAAAACGAGCCTTGCACACTCAAATACTATTGTCATGATACCTCAGCAAAATCAAACTAAAACAATAGCACAGTTAAAAATGTCTAGTCTTATATATAGCACTGGTGAAGTCCTTTTTTCGAAAATCAGTTAAGAAATTTTAGAAAATCATGCGATTAATTTAGAGAAAATCAATATATTTGAGTAAATCAATTGCATTTGTCTATTATTTTCCATCTTCATAATAAAAATTGTAATAAGATATGTCCTGTTAGGTTATGCAATATGCTATAAGTCTCAGCTTTAGAACTGTGTTATTTAATTTATTAAAATAATAATTAAATTTATTTTCACATACGAAAATCAGTCTTCGGATAAGCCCATTCCAATCAGTCTAACTTGCACTTATGCTGGTTGAGTTTTTATACGACAAGAAAAATAATTTTTTGTGATTGTTAAATACAGTCAAAACAAGCAAAATCTCATACAAATATGTTTTCTCAATAGTTGAAGGCAATTGTTGGCCGTCAAAATTACTTAGGATAGAAATACTTTTTTTCTCCAACCAACTGCCGTAAATATGCTTTTTTCAGACAAAATTAGCGATGGAAAAAAGAATATGCATGTCAAAATTATCCCAACTTGTTTTGCGGGTTGGATGAATTAAGTGCTAATCAATCCATGCTCAGCCTTAAGTATTAACTCACTTAGTTAACAACGATTTAGAATTGGTTCAAGAAATTTTGAATCAGTTAATCATTTCTAAGTCGGTTGGATTTTTTCTGCTGGTTAAGATAGGTTCAGAATTCTGAAATCAAATATTGCTCGCCTCTAAATTAAGTGTTTTTTTTTTCTTTTCTTAAACTCTAAATTAAAACTCAATATATAAATACTGTTTAGCTTCACTAATTACAAGACAGTAGGGTTAACATATAGACCCATTTGGTAACGACCAGCTAACAAAGGATTTCCTATAATACGTGTAAGTTTATTTGATTGTTCTATCGATTAGTCAATTTCAATTGTGAGAATCTTTAGCAGTCCAAATACGGCCACCAATTGAATTTTAGGGTTGACATCAAAACAACAGAACAGGGTGTCAGCCTCTTCTTGTTTGCATCTCCCTTTGTTTCTTTGCGTTTTTCATCTCTACGTTACTGTTAAAAATTATTACCTGACATTTTTTTTAATGTGAAATTGTTATGATTTTTATCTTTCATAAATGTTTAATTTTACGTAATCTTGATTTTAATTAGCTGCGAGCTCATTATATCATTTATAAGTTGACTCATCTTATTATTTTAAAATAAAGATGTGTATTTCGTTAACCACTACATTATATAACATATCATAAAATAATCTTTTGATTATCAAATGACTAGAACATCAACAGATCATATGATGGTTGAGTGATTCATGCCTTAAGGATAAGAGTTAATGTCCTCATATCGAACTAATATAATTTATTATAAATGATTATAAGTAGAGTGGATCTTTTTTTCGACCTATGCTAAGAAAACCATTCAATTGTACTATTATCATGTTGAGTTATAATATCATAACTCTAATTTGTAAAATATGAGTATATTGTAACATAATATTGTAACAATACTAAATATATCTCTAAATTAAAATTAGTGTTTCAAAGAAGATTAAAAAATAAAAAATATTTTCATATGTTCTTAATTCTAGTTTTTTTGTAATAGCGAAAACACTTTCAATCTTACGTTTATAACACATCAAATGGATTTTTATCAGTTTTTGAGTTTGCTCATAAACCGCTTTTTTTTTAAATGAGTAATAAACAATTATCATGTGTTTTCTTATTCTTGAACGTTTTTAATAAAATTTAAAAATTGAATTAGTGTATTATTACATACTATGGATAATAACGGTAAGTTCCTTAATCTTGTATGACAATGCAGAAACGTAAACGTCCTACATCATTCTATCCACTAGTTAAATTAATTTATTCATTTCAGATTTTAAATCACCCGTTTCCTTTTTTTTTTTTTTTTTCGGCTTCCATTCTTTCCTTCAATTATTTAGAAAATGATAGTCAGTCTCTCGATAACTGCTCCATGAGGCATACGGCAACCAGACATAGCTTTCAAAGAAAGCAATTAGAAAATTAATTGTACGTACAAGCAGATGTTAAGTATGACTTTGACCCACCTGGCAAGTTGAACTTAAAACGCTTTATGGCTTCTGAACCCTTGTTTTGAGCTGTATCTAATACATAATTTTAGCAATTAAAAGACATTTATAATTGTATAACTTTCATCAGTTTCATACAGGGGGTGAAAAACTATACGCATACTACTTAACAGATCGATGTTGTCTCTGTATAGTTAGTCGCTGGGTGCTATTGTTAACATACGTACGTTTCCTTTGCCCTTAATACGAGAGACTCATAATTCTAATCTTATAAATATTTGTAAGTATCTGAAGTATGGATTGTATATCAAATTATGCTTGGTAAAGCATTATGTTATTCTATATTATAATTATAATGATCTAGATGTCAAGTGGGCTTTAATTGTAATATTAGAAAATACTATTATATAAAGAAATTCTTATTATATTTAATGTAATTGACAGCGCACGCATAAACATGATGTTGAATTACATGTGATTTTGTGTGCACTGTAAGTTATATATAAATATAATTTAAGAATTCTCTTATATAAAAATTTTAAAAAAAAGTATAAATAAAGTTTTAATTATCAATAATATTTTTTAATATACACCTAAAATGAATTGACTGTAAAATATTAGAATTTTAAGATATTTTTTAATATACACCTAAAATGAATTGAATGTAAAATATTTTAATTTTTAAATTGTCTTGCATTCACTTTTATTTCTAGATTTTCCGTTAAATCTCTATAAATCTAAAGCTAAGATCTAAGAGAAAGTATCAAGTCAGTCAAAAAGTAACATTCAAAAAGAAAAGAAAAGTAAAGAGTCTATATGTTGATCCGATTTATGACTTTAGGTGAGTTTGTATTATATAAATAAATTAAATATGATAGTAATTTTGTTAGTGCAGCGGTTTATTTCTTTCTTTCTTTCTTTCTTTCTATATGTTTCTCTTTTTATTCAGTCAATCAGTCTTCTACATATGGTCCACTATTGAGGGAAACATGAATCACGATGCTTCTGTATCAAGCTATTGCAAAATTGTAAGCTAGATTTTAGTGAAAACAGAGTCGCTAATTAGCAATTTAGCTGGAATTAAAGCATTTCAGTTTTGGAAAGAAAAATGATATATATGTAAAGCAAGTAATCCAACTCAGAAAATATTTCATTAACTTTTTGAGATTTTAAGGGCCCCGAATATTCCAATTATACTATTAAAAAACAAGGATAAGAGAGCGGGATTTATATGTCTTGTCTACTACCCTTTTCATATATACTTGGTGATTTAAAACCTTTGTTTTTCAAGGTTGAGTACTGTCATATTCAAAATGTTATTTGGATTTTTTTTCTTGACAAAGAATTGTAAGCTTTATTGATTAAAAATTTGAAAAAGATACATGATTTTTGCTGGAAATGAACCTATCCAGAATATAAATTCATCACATTCTAAAGCTAATTTAATTAAAGAGTAGATAATGACATGTCAATGACTAGGGATATATTTCACTTTAAAGTACAAAAATCCTTTGCTGAATCTTGAATTTCAGATATCACCCATAGACTTCAGTTTTATTTCCCTTGTTGTTGTTGAGTACATCAGAGACACCTTGAGAATATTCTTTGGATATAAATTTCTACTCAGAGAAAGATCCACTGTACAATTTATGTGTCTTATATTTAATACTTGAAACTTTTTGGTTTTGGCGAAGCCAAGGGTCTATTAATGGCCTAGTGGCTTCTTGCCAAAAAGCTAAGCAGAGACATGGAAAAGCCAGTCCAAAGAAATGAAATATTGAAAGGAATCTTACCATCTGCACGACCGAGGAGAATTTTCCCTAAAATCCCTTATTAAGAAACGAAATGTATATAATGATCCGTTACTTTATTAAAATTAGCCCTATGCTGCAATGCAAGGGCAGAATTATATTGAGGCTAGGGTCTGTAGGACTAAACAACTCAGTAAATTAGAGAATAAATTGAAATTTACTAATTCATTTTTAAACAATTCTGGAATTAAGAGACTAAATCCTGGTTTTGCCATTGACCAAATAAGGAAATGGTGCTTAACATACATGTTATAGATCATGGGACATGCGGCTAATATCAGTTCTAATGGAGTAATGCTGTCCAGAAGTTCAGTTAGCACATAAAAGCAGTTAAATTCTAGTTTCTTGCACACTCTGCTGCTGTTTTTCAGATAATTGGTTCGCTGTTTGCTGTATTACTCAAGATTTCTAACAATCTTAAGACAATGAAGTAATATGATTTGCACACAGGATTCTTCATACTTCAAATTAGGACAAACCCATCTAGCCAAAGACACTATTGGTCCTGGTGAATTCTCGAGAGCTCAATGCTACATCCATTCTAAATTTGGATATTTCTTTGAATTAAAATTGATTTGAAAGTAACTTGAACAAAATTTTCAATACTATGTATTCAAAATATGTTTATTTGAGATCAAAATCTTCAGACTAATTATAAACATGTTTCCAACAAAAATAATTTTAATCGATCTAGCTGTATACATACTCACGCACAACGCATTTTTTAAAAATTTTAATAGCAAACAAAATCAATGTCATTAAACACAATCATTTTGCCGCTACCCAAATATTTGTTTATTGGAACTTGGAGTATCATTGGAAGCATTTTCTTGTTATTGTGATCCTATGTACACCGTATATGCTTAATAGACTGCATTTTTCATTTATTGGTGAATATAACCAGTCAAGCACAATCTGACATTGCTCAAAAATGACATTTCAATTCAGAAAATCCCAGCAGCCTCAACACTTGAATTGAAATCCTTGAATGGTTATTATTAGTAGCTAGTTTAAAGAGTGCATGCTTTGAAATTAAATAGTTATATTAATTAGGTCTTTACCATGTGCCACAAAAATGCTTTAACTTTAGCCCAACTTGCCCACTTTGAATTATTTTAATCCAAACGATAGTAAAAGCCAGATGCTAAATTGGAATAGAAACAACCTTTGGACATACTTATTCTATGCATAAGACCACCGCAAAAGTTAAATTCACTCTATAAACTTAAGGACAACTTTAGGTTACGGAGAGAATAAGCACGTAAAACAAGCGCATGCCCTAGGGCACAATTAAAAAACCATCTCGTTAAGAAATGAAACAGACAAGAAAAACCTTGAGTACAAGAAAGCAAATTGAAGGAATATTATGGGAGTATTACTTAATTAATATTCAAAATTAATTAAATTATATCTAGACTAGCCAGCTAGAAAGAACTCAACCCACCCATTGCAACCCTTCAAATGCCACACAAATAAAAATGTATGTGATATAAAATTAAATTTAAAAAAAAAGGGGGAAACTGGAGAGAGAGATTGATCTTCCATGAATTTTTTTTTTTTAAAAAAAAAGGCTACAAATTTGGGAATTGCACTTTCCTTGTGTGGAGAAAATGGCAAAGGATCAAAGAGAAAAAATGAGAAGAAGCAGCTTATTAGAAATGGAAAGAAAGTTAAGATATTACATATTTTATCGTGTAGAGTGCTAGAAAGAATAAGTGTGGGAATCCTGGTGTCAGATTAACATCACGATCGTCATGCAGCATTGCCTTCTCTCTCTTTCAATATTATTATTTTAGGGTTTTTCCTTCTTGCGTTTGTTTCAAAGTGCATGTCTCATGGGTACATCATTCTCCAACCACAGCTTATATTATTTATTTAACTTGAATATGTTCAATAGAGTAATAATAGTAAGGGAGTCCCTTATTTTATAAGTTAAAAAATAAAAAAAATTAATTTTAATATAGTATATGATTTAAGATAGTTGCGTATTGCAAGCACAGTATTTTCTGTACGGCATAACTTAGGTTCTATATGTTTATTCCCAATGTATATAATATATCATTTTAAAGTTTGTAATGAGATAAATTAAACTCAGAATAGCTTGTGTTGTCCTGCCTCCGTGGTCAAGTTGGAAACTAGACTTCTTCCTTAGTCATTTTTTCAGTTTTAAGGTACATTATATTTTTCTTATTTCTTCTACAATTTTTATCTTTTTTCCCAAAATTCAAATTTAAACACCTTTTCTTATTTAGATTATGAAAATTTAATTATAAAACAATATTTTAAATTTATCTATTTTGATAAATTCATAATATTTAAAATTGTTATATAAAACAACCAAAACCCTAACTTTATCAATTCAAAATTATTCAATAAACTTCATTATTCAGAAACTTTATTTCAACCATCTTCATCTTTTTAAGTTTTCGTTTCGTCGGTATATTTTATCTTATATCTATATTTTCTTCATACTTTAATTTACTTTTTATTGAAATTCTTTTAATTACTCACAAAATAATATAATATAATAAAGAATTTGTGAGGCTTTCCTTCTATACATTTTCCTCGAATTGCACAAATACACGTTGAGGTACGCATCAAATTAGAATTAGAATTATTATTTTTATATGACGGTGATGGTGATGGTGATAAAAAACAGCTGCACACTGTCATGTGCTCTAGCTCTGCAGCACCACTCTCTCTCTCTTTCTCTCTCTCCCCTCTCCCTCACCATCTAACAGAAGATAATAAATGTTAATTTATCCAGTTTTTTATCTTAAGCTGTGTGTTCATTTGCTCTATAATTAATTAATGGATTGATTAATTACACCTCGAATTTAACCAAGGTTGGCAACAAGCATGTCTTGCTCTCTCCATTCCATATGGCATGCATTTGCTTGCTGCTGCTAGCAGCTGGCTCTAGACTTCTAGAGAGAGAGAGAGAGAGAGAGATACGCACGCGTGTGCAAACTGCAAAACACTAGCTAGCTCTACATAGCTTCTGTACTTTGATTTAAGTTTCAAGAAAGTAATAATGATGAGAATAATTAAAGGGAAAGTGTTTAATTTGAAGAGAGTCGAATGAAAATGAAATGACACACTTTGTAAGTTGGAACTCAACAAAAGGGACCGAGCAATCAGCAAAACGATATCTGATCAACAAAAAATTTTGATACATCGAGAAAGGGAACTCAACTTGTGGCCCAGCTGTCACTTGATTCAGATGAAGAATCATCATTATGTAACCCGTAATTTTGTTCTTATTGGGCTAAACATTAACACACTTTAAAAGAATTAGGGTTTAGGAATTGGGAGCAGCAAGCGAACATTAATTTTGGCAGTATGCCAGGGATCATTTCTCCGGAATTTTAGATGGGCTTAAATCAATGTTTATGATAAATTATAATTAGAGGTTTTCATAATTTTGATGATGATCGAGAGTTTTTTTTTCCTTAATTATTTTGGAAGTGATGATGGAAGCAAACCGAGTTCTTAATTAAGAAAACACTATGATTTTTTTTTTTTTAAAGGACTTCAGCCTCTCTAATTAAACTAAGAAAATTAAGTTCTATATATTGCCAGTATTGTAAAACCGGTCAATAAAAGAATCGTGTCTGGTGTCAGTGCTAATTTCAAGTTTCAAGTTTCGCAGTTTAACAAGAAAAGTTTCTACAAATAAAGAAAAAGAGTACAATCAAGTTTCAAGTTTCGCAGTTTAACAAGAAAAGTTTCTACAAATAAAGAAAAAGAGTACAATATATATATATATATTGTATCGTTAAACTTTTAAGAACTTAGAAAAATAAAGTTATTTAAGCTCTTTAAAAAATGATTTAAAGATTATTTTTTAAAAAAGTAAAAGATTGTTTCTATAGACTTATCCGAAATGGTTTTCCAACCCTTTTCTTTAATTAACCATCTGTATTTTAACTTTAAAGATAAACAATAAAATTAAAAAAAATTGATTTTAGCTATGCCATCCCTATAGTTTTATAATAAATGATAGACTGAAAAAAAAAAAAATTTTTTAATAATATTGTATGAATCTCTACAATATTGATAATGGGGTCATTATTGGTCTTTGGATTTAAATGTTTTAATTTTCACTATTTAGTTTAGTGGATAAATAATTAATTACTTAATAATCAATAGATAATATTCAAGTTCATGGATATACTTTTATTTTTTATAATTTTATAAATACTTTTCAAATCACTGACAAAATTAAAAATCATTTACACAAATATAAAAATTAATTTAGATGCGTAAATAACAAATATCGATTATTCAATTTTCAACAACACATGTTAATTCAAATATCTTTTGTTATTTATAATTAGAACAATATGATTTTTTTTAAATTATTGGGCTAAGATTGAGTTGAGTTAATTGTTGCAATATCTATTAATCTAGCAATATTCATAGAAGAAGAGACAATAATAAGAGAATGAGCTACGATTGAGCTATGGTAGTATTAAAATACATATTTTTAAAAAGAAAATATAGAAGTTTCAATAGACTATACTTGTTTTTTTTTTAGTTTTTAATCTTAGAAAATACATTTAACAGATTTGATGATTGCTTAAATAATTGAAATTAAAAAATTATTTTAACTAACTTTTATTTTTATAAACTATTTTCTAAATCTAAATTACTATTAATACTGTAATTTTTATAACAGTAATATAGAGTGAGGCAAAATAACAATAATAATAATAATCAACATCATCATTAATTTGCTTTATAGCAAAGACAGCACCGCTATTTTAGCATGTTTCTCCCGTGAGATTAATGACGGTGCCTTTTGTGTACAAATAAAATTGTACACATATGAAGCCCAACAGGCTAACTTGGTGATCAGTCAAGTCGCTCATCAATTATCGCTCAAAACAACTCCCATCGACAATCCACTTATGCTTTAGTTCAGTACATGAATTGACTCTTTGGTATTCTTTTAAATGTTGACTTGATTAAAATTAAAATAATTACGTTTATGATTGTGAAATTAAAACTTCATTCCTTTGTCATGCATGATGCACGCGGACCCAGTTGAGATGAGAAACGGTTCAACATTGCGGGAAAAGGGTAATTTTCTTTTTTAGGAAATAAATTTTAATAATATTGGGTCTTTAAAGTTGGGGTATTTAGCATTTTCCACTCATCAACACCTTAGTGGGCCAGCTTACAACACAGGTATTGGGCCTTTAAAACAAGCCGTTGAGATCTAAGAGTGGAGCCACGCGCGTCCTTTTAAACTCCCTGCAAAATGCCTCTTCCCCGATCAACCCACTAAAAATATTTAGAAGTTTACTACTTCTAAACTACGCAATTTGACTGCAAAAAATAACCCCGAAGTTTTATTTGTCAATAAAACCCCAAAATCTGTTATTACAATTTGCAGATTTTCCACTAACTTAATTTCAAACTGTTTCGCACGTTGTTAATGAGAATTATTTTCAAATATAGCTATTTGTTTCAATAAGTTCTCAAAATAATCATCAACATGAAAAAAATTAATTGCTTACTATATCAACTAACAGACTATTAAACTCACATTGAAGCTTAGAACTAAACTGATAGCCTCTTGCTCTTTTGAGAGTTTCAATTTTGAGCACCTACATTAACCCTATTCTAATCGATGGCAAGAAGATGCAGTTTTAATTTGATTTTTTCTTTTTGTAAAATCATAAATTTACAAAAGAGGGGTGTTATAAGAATTTTATAGGGATGCCACTAACTCTAGTCTAGAACTATTGGCCAAGAGGCCAATATAATTACTTCTAATCCACTAGGCCTTTGTAACATGTTTGGTTTGGAAAAATAGAAAAACAGGGAAGAGGAAAAGAGGAGAGGGATAAAAAAAATAAAGAGAGAAATTTTTTGTCCAATCAAATAATAAAAATGATATTAATCTTCCTTTTCACTTATTTTCTCTCTCCTACTTCCCTTTTTCAATTTTTTCCTCTCCTACCATTTCTTGCAATCAGAATGGGCTTCATAAAAGTACAATAAACCACAATTAATCTAAGCTTATTATTTTCAAGTCATTATGTTTGATATTACTATTAACAAACTATAAAATAAAAGATATGTTTATAAATCTGATAAAAAAATTTTATTCCAAGTAATAAAAAACATCATATATCTAGAGATTATTTAATCATACCAAGAGATCGATAATATATTAGTGATAATACAATTATAAACTCTTATACAAATTTATTTTATATAAACTGATGTAATATTAACTTATTAATTGAATAAAAATATAAAATAATTAAAGCAAATCACGTAAGCCAAGAGATACCTAATTTAATCAATTAAATTGTGTCACGTTTTTTGTAAAAAAAAAAATATACAACAGTTTATAATTATATTATTACTCATAATATATTCTACCTCTCCTAATTTGACATATTATTATTATTATTCTTAGTATTAGTATTATTATTGCCTCTATAGTCCCTCCGAGGAAACATTGCTTGCATGATCAGTTTCTTGACAATGGAAGAACGTAAAGAAGAAGCAAAATTTAGTAAACAATCACTTTAACTAGTCTTTTTAGCTCACACGCACTCATAACCATTTCTTTCTTTCGAAGTTATAAAATTTTACTTGCAAACGAAATGAACCATCAATCTCATGCGCACACTACAATGCTCTCTGCCACTCTCTCTATTCACATCACCACCACAATTCAAAATACACACACGGGATCCCCAGATGCAGATCTTAACGGCAACAGCTCTTCTTCTTCACTTGCTCGCTTTTCTCTCGCCAATTCAGTGTACGTTTATTTATTTTGCTTTTGCTTTGATTCTTGCTTTCTGTAAACTTTGCAAATTCACCCTTCTCAATAATATCTCAGGTTTTGCGCCATCTCCAGTCCCGGAACCCAACTCTAGTTTCTTGTCCGACCAACAAATTCCTCCCTCGCATGCATCATCACTAAATTCTTCAGACAATGAGCGATCCGGTGAGTGAAATTATATTTCAACCTTCAACTATTAGTTTAGTTTTTATAAAATGTTAGTGCAGTTGGTGTATATATAGACAATATGTTATTAGATGTACTTGAATTCTTTGTAAGGAGTGTATTTATTCTTATATATCAATTGAAAATTATAAATAATAAGAATTCAACAAAGTGAAGGAGAATGCAAATAACAACGAATCAAGATTTAGTTTAATAGGCACCGTAGAGTTAAAAGAGAATAAGTAAAATTGACAGAGCCACCGAGCCAACAACACAATGACATAATAGAAAAAAACTTTAACAGAGAATATAATAATTTAAAAGTGAAGGGGACAAATGGAAAAAGCGTGTAAATTGATAAAAATGCAATGAACTCCCTTATGTTTATTAAAATTTCAACCAGACGCAGACTGAAAGCTACTTTCAAATCTAAATCGGCATTTCTGTTTCAGTTTTCGCGCCATCTCCAACTCCGGTGGCACCCACGAGCTTAACATCTGCACAACGCTCGCCTCCCCTGCCCTCAGTACCAAATGCATCTCCGGCGCCGGCGCCATTGACCGTGGAGGAAGGAAGGGAGAAATTTGGTGGTCAGGTTGTGCCAGGTGGTGCGGCGGCCGATGAAGAGGAAGGATCAGGGACGTCAATCAAATGGTGTGCTGTCGGGGATCAGCACGAAGATTGTGAGTATCTGGTTAGTATCATCAGCCAATCTGAAGATTACATGTGGAAATGGTACTTTTCTCTCTTTTCTTCCTTTTTTTTTTTATGGAGAAAATTTTATCCTTTAATTTCTAATGTCACAAATATTCTAGGTGTATCATGAGTGATTTCGAAACAATTGTAATTTGAGCGAAATAAAATATTTTTTAATTATTTTTAGACTTTTAATCAATGTTTAAACAATTTAATTTCTTTGCAGTGTCAAAAGAGTCACGGCACAAGATTGTTTAGATTCAGCAAGAAAAGGGGAAGTAGATATAATAAATCTAGAAGCAGGGCTAGCTTACACAGCATTTCTCAATTACTCTATGAAAGCCATTGCAAATGAAGTCTACTGTGACCATGCTCAAAGCTATGATGCTGTCGCGGTTATAAACAGAAAGGTTTGCCAAGAAAATGGAGGCATCAATTTGATGGATTTCAAGGGACATAAATCTTGCCATGGAAGTTACTCCACTGCAGCGGGCTGGAACTATCCCGTTAACCATATCAAAGAATCAACATCATCATTTGACTCTGAAAAAATAAGTGACATCCAAATTGCTTCAAGTTTTTTCTCTGAGGTTTGTGCCCCGGGAGATTTTGAAGGAATGGGAGTGTGCAGCGGCTGTGGCAATGAAAATGGTTCATGCCATTCGAATAGTTTGTATTTTGGAGATTCAGGGGCATTTAGGTGCCTGGTTGAGGAATTGGGAGATATTGCATTTGTGAGAGGTGATACGGCATTGTTGTACTCCAAAGAGGGGCCTCAGAACCGGTCTTGGTCATCAAAATCAGTCAGAGATTTCATGTAGGTTCAAAATACATTGCTTCAGTTTCCAACTATTTCAATTTAATTTTCTTGAAAAAGAAGTGCAATTTTTTTTTGTTTTGGGCTTACGACATGCTCAGGTATCTTTGTCCGCAAGGTGGTTGTAGAGAAATCAATGACTATCCTGGATCTTGCTCGTAAGTCCAGCAACTCAATGCTGAATTAAGAATTGATTTCTGTTTTAATATTTCTCATAAGTTGAGGTAGTGTCATTGTACTATCATATACTCAAGTTATTGATTGGTAACATGTATTGTGCATATGAAGAGAAAGACAATGAAAAAATTAGCTGCAGTGTACAGTCTGATATATTCCTTATTTCAAAAGCTGACTCTACAGTAGTTCTGTTTATTGAAGACCAGATTTGGTACTGTTCCTGCAAATGTGATCATGGCAAGAAACTCCATGCCCAACAAGAAAAGATTGTTCATTTTGCAAACATTGACAAATGCTACTAGGACTAATGCTCTTTATTCAGGAAAAATTAGTGCCAGCAACCTCCTTAGTCCAGGGTAAGTATCCTGATCATTTATGCTTATCTGATTAAAATTGCCACAGAGAACACTGAGCAAATTCAAGCTCTTTTGCAGTACTCAAGAAATAACAGTGGTCAAGAAGCTCACAAGGTCTTACCTTGGGAAATCGGCTTTTATTTCACAGAGCTTACTAGAAATTAGTAACCACAAATCCCAGCAGGTCACTGAATCAATTGTAAATCCAGTACCAGGTAAACCTTTATTATGTTCTCTGTTTCCCTTTATTATTTTCAGAGACAAATTCAGTACTCAGCTAAATTTAACTGCTTTTCTCTGTACAGATGTAACTTCTTCATCTCCATGCCACTATAATTCGCTATTCATCACATTCCTTTTAGTCCTAACAGAACTCTTATACACATCTGTACTCTAAAATATAGTGAGTAACCACCTTCAGACTGTGGTCTTTACTTTCTTTATCAAGAGAAATATAGACTATTTTAGCTGCCAAAAGCATTTTGTTATATGACATGGAATTATGGATATTAGTAATACTTGTAACAATCATCTGATCATTTATGTATCTGAATTCTGATTTCCTGTAGTTGAAAAACATATGAACTCGAAAGCACAAAATCAATAAGTACAAAAAAAGAGGGTATGTAATGAACAAGGTTTTATTTGCTTTGCCATTAAGGTCACAGTAATACTCATGAGCCATGGCCATGACTAGCCACACAGTATTTTAAGGTTTATGAACACAAATGCAGAGGTTTCCGTAATCCGTCTTCTTACAGAAAGCCGATATAAGTTTTTCCTTATATGCATTTTTGCAAGTCTGTGTGCATTGAGGCTGGCTACATTCGACGATAATCCGAAAAGCCTCTGCTACATCTGGTCTATTAATGGTCATGAAAGTGAAGACCACCAAAGCTAAGATTAGTGTCACTCTCAGTGTCACCCTTCCTTCCATTGGAGACAAAAATGCTTTTGTCAAGTTTCTTTTGAAAAGAAATGTTTTGCTTTGCTTTGCCTTGCTTTTCTCGTGAACTTAATAATTACACGAATAGGGCTTTTATAGCAGAGGAATTTCTAAAGATGGCTCTATTTCAGCATTAAAATCAACGTTATTACCATTAATTTTCTGGTTGTCTCTTTCCCTTCAAAATAATTCTCTATGATTCTTACATATCAATGGTTTTCATGGAAAGAAATCTGGAAATTACTTTGAAGATTTTGCTGACTCATAATCTCTATCATTTACACGTATTAACAAAGTTACAGAAATAAAATATGATTCAAGATCTCGGTCTTCAATGTGGATGAGTTGCCAACTCATGCTGATATGCCGATTTGGCAAATCCAATTTCAAATGATGTTAATCTGTGGATTGCAACAAGATTTTTTTTTGACATTTTTAGAGCATTCCAATCTCTATATAAACCCCAACCCACGAGAAACTTTGCATACAAGTAATCCAATTCCTTCAGGAAGTTTAAAAAAATAAAAAAAAGAAAGAAAAGGCTTTATCTTATGTGCAAGATAATGAAACAGAGAGCATCGTTGCCATTGATGATCTTGATCTTTGTTTTGATGGCCTTGACATTTTTGAATGCAGAAGCCGTTCGTCCTAAGCTCATTCCAGATCGTGCTTTGGTCGATATTGCTGACGCTCAGCCGGTTCAGTGCAGTCAAGATACCTGTGCCCAAGCTTGTAAGGGTGCGTTAGGGGATGCATTCAACGGTGCTCAGTGTGTAGACGGCCCTAGTGGCCTCTTTTGTGCGTGCTTATAATTGGGTTGAACTCAATTGCTGTGTAATACTTTAGAATAAGGTTCAGTTATCATATTCTTGTTTTCTTTCATTTTTTCATGTTCTAAGTTAACCCACATCACTACATTCACAAGAGAATTAAAAATAGCTCTTGATTACGACAATCACAATAGTATTAGTTTCTATCACGAAGGTCATTGGAAGACAATTACTTTCTAATCTTACAGTCAAAAAGATACGAATTCTGTTTCATTAAAGGCTCTTTTAACAGGGAATTTTACAGTGGATATGGATGAATTTAACAATGCAACTCTTCAAGGCAAAATCCCTCTGGGGATGATTACGTCCCCAATGTTGTTGTGCCATGGATCAGCCAAGTGAGTTGCCAAGTTCTCCAATGGTCCCGTGCCTGGATATGCTGATTGTTGCACGCAGAAACCCACAAATGCCAACAATGCCAAACGCCCTGAATATTTTTTAAAAAATAAAAATAAAAAACAAATGAGATAACCATTAAATATCTGTTAATTGATTCATTTCAACTCAATGTGACTTGTGAAAATTTTTATTGGTTCAAAAGTGCAATGACTAACCATTTTTTATCTCCTTGACTTTGTATTCCTCGAACTTCTGGGGGTCCTTCGAGAAGCCCAAGGGGTCGAAAGCACCACCGGGGTACTTCTTCTTCTCGGGGTCTTTCTCCATGCTGCGCTGGTGCTCAACGAAGGCAATGGAAAGGAATTCAATGACCAAAATTGTGGGGAGAGTGCCCCAGGGAACGGGGTTGCCTAAGTATGTGGCTTGTCCTCCAGGAATTGCTGCCCACTCTTGTGCCTGCACCCAGTTGCCCAATCCCAATGCCTCTGGCACCAAGATTCCTGGCTGCGTAAAAAAATTTTAGTAAATCATTTAGATATTCTGCCACTTTATTTTGTTTTTGAGAATTCAGACTCCGAAATGATATTGATTCAACCCCTGACATCTTGCTTCCAGAGCAAGAGACCAACTAGTTGCTCCCAATTGGGCTAAATCCGAAATGTTTAAGCTTGTTTGAATTTAATAAAAAAATCTTGGAATAATTCAAGGTTACATAGCCTATCAAACTAAAACATATATGATTCAGACACATTGAAAATGTCGATCAACAAATGGCATACAAGCTAAAGAACTTAAAACTTACAACAGCAAGCATAGCCCATCTGCAGTGAATGAGTTCAGACTCCTTGTATCTCTCAAGGTTCTCAGGAACTTCGCCAAGCCGAAGTGGGTCAAATCCAAAGTCCCTGTAGCACAGAAACACACGTACACCACAAAAACATTAGTAACAAAATTTGCGTGCCATGCTAGCTAGTTAGTTCAACTGGTCAAATTTTTTAAATGCTCGCTCGCTTACCCTGGGGCTGAACCATCAAGATAAGGCGGCCGGGGCTCGCCGGGCATCCAGTCAGCAGACATTGCGTATTTCGAGGTTGCATTGGCGGCAGCTGGAAGTGAAACTGCAGTGACGAATTTGGATTTAGAAGAGGACAGGACTGAAGGGAAAATGGTGGTGGCAATGCCGCAGCTCATCAAAGTGTTGGAAGCCATTTTGGGAGAGCTGCGTGAGATATGGAGACCGTTGATAGAGAAGGGAGGGGAGATAAAGGCCAGGAGAAATGAAGAAATAAGAATCGATATGGGATATAGGCGAATCTGAAAGTTGATTGTTATTGGCTAAGGTTTATTGCGTGCGTTTTGTTATTGGGCCACGTTGGATTGTTAAATCCAGTGGATGCCCAGGTGGAACATCCAATGGGTATGTGGCTGAGATTTCGCATTGAGACCGCCAGAGAGGAAATATCAGGGGGGAGAGAGGGAGAAGAAAAAAAAAAAATTGTTTCCTTTACATGTCAAGGAAATTTGCATGGATTTGGGCTTGAAGCGCCCGCTCAATGCGTACTCTTACGCGCCTTAGTATTCTATTTTTGTGGAGTAATTATTAGCCTACCCAAATGAATTGACATTTTGCATCGCGTCCTAAAAGAATTCACTTGTTGCACCGCGTCTTCAATTCCGTTAATTTTTTAGTTAATTCTAACGGTCCTATGTGACTTTTGATTGAATGACAAAAATGACCCTTCACTTGATTTCAAACAAGTTTAATTACGCAGAACCCAGTCCAACACTTTTTTATATACGTTAATGCCCTCAAATAAAAGTTCAATTATGAGCACACCAATTTTTTTAAAACAAAATTTTTAACTCATTTATTTTTTTTTGGGTAAAGGATTTATTTTAATTACAATAAAAAAACTTCTCTTTTTTTAATCAATAAAAAAAAAACCTTCTTGCTACATGTACTCCGTCGCCCCTAATATTTTCCCTAGTAAAAACTTACTAACTTTTAAAATACACAGCCACCAAAAAATTTAACGGAGAAAGATGTTGTCATTCACGAAGAAATCTGGGGACAACAAATAATAAATAAAAATTAAGAATTAAGGGGAAAAAAACCATAACACATTCAATGTAATTTGAATCACAATTAAATTCAGTCCCTTCTACAACCATTTTCACCACCACAAAATCTTTATCCACCACCATACTTTCAACCCAATCAACAAAATTAATCCATGAATCATTAATTGACGCATTTGATTTTAGTTACTTGATTTAGGGATTTAAAATACAAACCCCTAAATCAAAAAGTAGAACAATCACCGATATCTAATGAAACCTTAAACCCATAATGTTAAACCTAAAAGGAACTAAGAGGTGGCTGCGAAAGGAAGCAAAAAGGAAGCAGCTGATGCTCCAGAATGGCGCAGTGGCAATCGCGGTAGTTGATGTTCTTCATTAAGAAGAAACGGAAAAGAAGAAGAAGAAAAAGAGACGGAGAAGAAGAAGGAGCGAATTAATGGTGAAGAAGAAGAAAAAGAAATGGAGACGAAGAAGGATTAAGAAAACAGAGAAGAAGAAGAGAGAGAAATGGCGACGAAGGAAAAGAACTAGACAAAAGAAGAAAAGAAAAATAAAAGGACGAGATTACAAATAGACAAAAATAAAGAGGATTTCTATCAAAATTAATTTAAGGAATGACTTTCCATTTTTTAGCCCTCCATCGTTAAGGTTAACAGACAAAATAACGGAACTGGGGTGCAGTGCAACGAAAAAATTATTCCGGGGACGCGGTGCAAAATGTCAATTCATTTGGGGTAGGCTAAAACTGACTCTTTTTGCGGGACTCAATTCCTTCAAATAACAAAAGATTTGTCTCCCATACTAGTGGGAGTTCAAAAATAAACTTAATATGTGATAGATTTTTAGGATATTTTATAAAAATCTTTATTTAAACTTTATATGATATTGAGATTGGATAATTGTATGTGTTTAGAAATTAAATTGACTCATATTTATTATACGTTATTATTATTTACTTATAATTTTTAAATAGTAACTACAACTTAAATATATTGATTCTAAACATGTTTTAAAATCTTATAAAATTTCAGTTATATGCATATGTAGATTATAAAATTGAAAATAAAAAGAGACGTTTTTGGAGGCTTTGCAATATTGCATGATACTGAAGCATAGACAGGACAAATAGTAATTGATGGATAAATAAATCATTGTTCTCTCTTAAGAAAACGATTGAATTTAGAAGAATGCTGAAGTTTTGACAAAGTTAATTTTATAATATTGAACCCATGGCAATTAATAACCTATCAAATTTGCTTAGCCGTGCGAAAAACAAAACTCCACGTTGCAATTTTTTAGTTTTGTCACACATTAATTTATAAAGGAAAGTTTATTTGAGTTTATAGTTACAATATGTTACTTTACTCAATAAATTAGTTTTTTAAATTAGATGCCTAAAAATTTTATGCCGAATTTCAAATTTTTAAAAATAAATATATTTGTACATAATTTTTTTTAATCACATGCGAACTAAATGAGAAACAAAAATATATCAGCAGTAATATCTACGAATTTTATAACCAAGCTATATGCAATAATAATTTTCCTGAACTGAAAATATTTCTACGCAGCGACAGCTTTCTAAATATTTTTTTGTCCCGTGTCATTTTGGTTCCAACGTCCGGTTTCTTCCACCTCAGGTTATTGCCGTTGGCGGTAGCGAACGGTCTGCTTTTTCCAACTGTAAGTTTAATCCAATCCCCCAAAGTAACGATTTCACTATTGACTATGACAGGTGTCTTATTTACACTGGCCAAAACCTTTGCAAACAGTATCCTCTCCTGCATCTGATCCCCAACTCTTACACTGCTTTCCCTCTCCCGGCCTCTCCTCTCACTCATTCACCACTGCCACGAAACACAACTCTTCACCACTTCCACTTTCCCTTTCTTCTCCTGCTTCACAACAAATAATAAACCGCAAAATCACCCGCCATTTTCTTAAAAAAAAATGTCAATTTCGTTGGCCTCGGCTTCGACGTCTATCAGGGCGCTCCATTCAATCAAGACGACGCCGAAGAGGAGCAAGCGGAGCCAACAAGCGGGGGTGATTGGAGATTTTAGTCACTTTGGTGATGCAGTGCGGAAAGACATGGAGTTCCTGAAGAAAAGAATAAGTAAAGGAATCGGTTGGGCAAATCAGACATTTCGCCTTCCTCAGGTTTCCAAAACACTCGACGATGTTCTTTGGCTTCGAAATCTCGAGGATCCCCGGGCGGCTGAGCTGGAGCCTCGTGATTGGCCGCAGCCTTCCTATCCAGGTCTAGTTAGTTTCATTTTTAATTTAATTTTCTTTATTATCTGCTTAAAATTTGTATCTTGTTAATAGTTATTCATGTTTTATTGTTTATTTTTCATATGTTAAATTGTTTGTTTGCACATTAAGATTCCATTAGGGACTTGCCTGTAGCTATTATTAGATTGGTGCTGCTTTGAAATGAAATCAACAACTCTATATATGCTTACCAAACATCGTAGCGGAAGTGTTTTAAAATTAAGCAGAAGCACGACCATTTCAAACTGCTAAGACTAAGGGTATATTCGGAATTAAACTATGTTTTGACTATTTGTAGAATGGAATCACCAACTCTCAAATATAAGTGAATGAATAGATAGCTGGTAAATATTAACTATTGAGTAGAATCCCTTAGATGTAGTTTGGCTGACCATAAATGCACTTTGCACCTGCAGTGTGTTCAGTGACTGAGATTTCATATAAAGTCGGCGCTTACCCAACATTTTACTATTGTGCTATTAGAATTAGGCAGAAGCAAAGTAGCCGCAAATAGGTCAGAAGTGTTGTTATGCTAGCTGAAAGGGGCTTCTTTCAAACTTGCTTTTTTTCATTTATTTGCCACAGAGAATGAAGGCAGTTTCTTCATTTATAGTTTTTATTGATTCAGATATGGCTTATCTTGATAGGACTCACTGGTGTGGATTTGTTATTGGCTGATCTTAAAGCGTTGGAAGCATATGCTAATTATTTCTACCACGTGTTGAAGATTTGGTCAAAGCCACTTCCAGAAGTCTACAATCCACAAGATGTTGCTGATTATTTCAATTGCAGGCCTCATGTAGTAGGCCTTCGACTTCTTGAGGTCTGTTAGAATAATTAAATCTGATGACCAATTAATCAAACCTTTACCCTGGATTGAGTAGTTTCTCTAACATAATGCATGTAGATTGAACATCAGTTGGATTGTTTTAATCAATTCTTAGCTTAGTATCACTATTATTGTTTTTTATTTAGCGTTGTTCGTGGCATGTTTTTACATAGGGTAAGCGCGGCATTGTTTCACCCAATTATGTTTGTTTGGCTAAATGGAATGCTGTTTTCACTCTGCTAATCATTCCGTCTAAATACCTGTAATGTGCGATGACTTTTTCTACTTCTTAAATTAATTATTCTTTAAGTTGTTGGTGAACTTACTAGTGATTATCTATTTTGTTGGTCTTTTCTCCGAATTATATGCCTATGATGTTTGCATTCTTCTCTGGAAGGTTGGTTCCTGCTTTCTTTCTGCTGTGATCAGAATTCGAACCTCAAGAATAAGAAAGTTCTTGATATCAGATTTAGAGGAAGATTTTGATGGGGACATTTCACAATACAATTTTGGGATGGTTTTGAAAGAAACAGTGTTAAATTTGGGACCTACTTTTATCAAAGGTAAGGAATGGCATCCATTTGAATTTTAAAACTTAAAACATATATTTCTGTTTAAAAAAAATTGTTGCATCTTTTTTCTTTTATTGCTTTCTCATATTTCTCTTCTAATTATATGCTGGGTAATTTATTTTTCTCTTCTGTAGTTACAAGATTACCAATATGCTAGTTACATGCCTTTGCTTGCTGATGCAGTTGGTCAGTCCCTTTCCACAAGGCCAGATATTATTGGTTCTGATATTTCCAAGGTTTGATGAAAGACATTTTTCTTTAAGCTTTTCCTTGGCTTTTTTTTTTTTTTTTCCTCTTTTGAGCGAAGTATTTCAGCTCAGCTATTTATGAAAGTATGAATTACGATTGGATCCTGGTAACTCACAGAACCTAAATGTTCTTACTCTCTCTCCTCTTTGGTTTACTCTACCTTATTTCGATTTAGTCCTTATATTTCCAGTCTGATAGGTAGTTATCCTATATTATTGGGTTGCAATAATTCTTACTTTAAGGATTTGGAAAGTCTTCTATGAGCCTCAATCACTCTATGATACTGTCTTTTGCAGTGATATTTAAGAGTACTTGAATCATGGATAAGCCTTTTGTGTGATGTATTTGGAGTCTCAATTGCTTCACAATACTGTTATAAGTCTTGTTATATGTTTGAGATACACAAATGTACCACAATTATGTATATGGACATTATCACGCATTTGAATAATGGACAATCCTTTTGTGTACTTTTGTATTGTTGCCTGGGGAAATTCAATTGAAAGATTGATTGTATGTTGGGTTATGATTGCAGGCATTGTCTGAACTGCATGATCAAATTCCTCCCTTTCCCAGGTCTATAGCAATGAAAATAATCGAGGAAGAATTAGGTTCTCCTGTCGAATCATTCTTTAGCTTCATCTCTGAGGAACCTGTAGCAGCAGCATCGTTTGGTCAGGTTTCTTTTTACTTTAATGTTGAATGAAAAGGCATTTCATTATGTAATACATACATGTTTCCAGCGTACATGAATATGGAGGTCAGTTGGTTGGAGCCTTTTCAATACAGAGGTCGGTTCTTATATGTTTACGCGGAACATGTTTTAGGTATACCGTGGAAGCATGCTTGACGGTTCTAGTGTTGCTGTGAAAGTTCAACGTCCTAATCTGCCTCACGTAGTTGTGCGAGATATATATATTCTTCGGATTGGGGTTTGTTTCTAACTCTATTGCCTATTGGCCTATTGCCATATATGCTTCAGTTGAGATTGCCAAGATAATTTAGAGGTCAAATATTTCAGTTGGGTTTATTGCAAAAGATAGCAAAGAGGAAAAGTGATCTTCGCCTGTATGCTGATGAACTTGGAAAAGGCTTGGTTGGGGAGTTGGATTACACATTAGAGGCTGCAAATGCTTCTGAGTTTCAGGTATTCATTTAAGTTTTCTAGGTCTTTTATCTAATCCTGCACGATACAGAAGATTTACAATGATATATATGTTTCATAACAGTTCGACTTTCCATTGCTGGCTACTCACAGTGCCACTACTGTGGTGAATTCAATTTTAAAATTTTGTAAAGGAGTATTTCTTGACACTGCTCCTTATTGGAATGGATCATTGGTTGATGGTTGAGGTTGAATTGGAATTTTAATCTTGCTCTAACATCACTTAGGAGTCTTTGTTGACATCTTTCATATAATAACACTATCTAATAATACGGCAACTCTATTTTTCTTCTTTTTCTTTCCAAAACTGTTCATTAATGGGGGCTTTTCGGGAAATAAAATACTCAGACCAGCAAATTTAGAAAGAGGTGTCAGAGGTAGCCTCTTTCTGTGGAGAAAAGATATCAGCAAAGTTTTGATGTGGGACAAGCTGAGTAGAAAAGTCTCAACTGCTCGGTACAATATTTATGTTTTATTTAGGTAACTGAGTTTTTGCAAAGTACTTACTATACTTTAAAAATTCAACATATAGCTGAATGCATGCCTGCTAGACAAAGATAATGATTTTACTGAAAATTAATTTTATCTATTCTGATTTTAGTTGATAATCTTCTCATTTTATTTCCAAGTGAATTTCTGGATATGATGCTCTCGAAGTCTTCCTTTCTCTTTTTAATAGATGATTGCCTTGTTTACAGGAATCTCATTCGCTGTTTCCATTCATCTGTGTTCCGAAAGTTTTTAAACATTTGAGTCGCAAGAGAGTTTTAACAATGGAGTGGATGGTTGGTGAGAGTCCAACTGATTTGCTCTCTTTATCTACTGGTGGCTCTGTAGATGGTAACTCAACTCATTTAGACCGGCAGAAGCTTGATGCAAAATGGCGTCTTCTTGATCTGGTGTGTAAGAATGAACTACATAGTTCCTGTGATGTCTTTAGTCATCTAACGCTTTCTAAAAATTTCTAGACTCCTGGTGCAAAGTCAAGCAAGAATTGTGCAGCTGAAATGACATAGTTTGTACAATTATGTGATTGTTGAGAATTTGATTTCTTTATCAATTGCAATAGCAGTTTCAATAATAATAGCTCCTTCTGCATCAATTATTCTAGGTTAACAAAGGAGTGGAGGCAACACTTGTCCAACTCCTGGAAACTGGCCTATTGCATGCAGATCCACATCCTGGAAACTTGCGTTACACATCATCAGGACAAATAGGGTACTTTTTCTTTCCTGCCTCCCATAATAGATTTAATTTCTAGTTTGTGTGATAGATGAAGCTATCATTTATTTACTGGTGATTTGCCATGACAGGTTTTTGGATTTTGGTTTGCTTTGTCGGATGGAAAGGAAGCATCAGTTTGCCATGCTTGCTTCCATTGTACACATAGTAAATGGAGACTGGCAGTCCCTTGTTCATTCTCTGACTGAAATGGATGTTGTGAGGCCAGGAACCAATACACTACGTGTTACTATGGTACTTTGTCTTTTTGTCTAATCACTTTGCTTTAGTACAGTCCTGTATCTAGTGCAAATTTTCTTGATAGTAAATAGAAAGAAATTCTTATTTATGAATTTTATTTTTCATTCCATTGAAACTTTTGTTGAATCTAACTTTTGAAATTTAAAACAATCCAGGATCTGGAGGATGCTTTGGGAGAGGTGGAATTTAAGGATGGAATCCCTGATGTCAAGTTCAGCAGGGTAAGAAGTATAACTTGAGATCCATCATTGCTTTTCCTCTTATGCCTAGTCAAACAACCTTGAGGCTGGTATTGTTTATCAATCCACTGAATATCGATAGTGGTGCACTGGATGTAACATTCTTCTTTTTGATGTTAAGAATCTATGGCTGATGATTTAGTTCGTATAAAGAGTTCACTATTCTGGGTTTTAACCAAATGTTTCCTGAAATAGAGTCTACCTTATTTAGCATTGTCCCTGTCCTTCCCCATAGGCTACTTTGTACTCCCATACATACCGGAAAAATCAATAAAAGCTTTAAGATGACATAAAAATGATGCAGTCCCTGATCATCGAATTGTATTTACTTTCTTCCAAGGATTTTTCTTTTGTTTGGTTCTGTTTCATGTAAGGAAAAATAAATGAATAAAGGAGTACTTTCTACTTGGTTTATCCAGCTGTTACTCCCTATTTGGTTTATCCAGTTATAGTCTAGACCTAATCATGCGCTGGGTAGTATTGGAAGCAGCATTTCTTTTTTCTTCCTTTTCCTTGTCTGATTTATAACTTTAATGCAACTCATGGTGGGGAATCTATTATTGGTTATGGATATTTCTAATCCTTTAAAACATAAAGTTTAGTTAACAAGGGATTGTTATAACTTCTCAGTGTTGGCTCTTATGCAGTTTTATTAATTTATGCTTTTTTCTTTTTATTACCTGTTATCCATTCAAGTATTATATGTGGTTCCTCTAATTGTTTACATTTGTGTCCATGTTACAACAAATTTTATTTTGAAGGTACTTGGTAAAATATGGTCTATTGCCCTCAAGTACCATTTCCGCATGCCACCATACTATACACTTGTCCTACGGTCTCTTGCATCCTTGGAAGGTAAGTTTTCATCAGCAGTATTGTTTAATTCCTTTTTGCTTATGATTTGTACCTTTCTTGGAAGATGAGTTATCGTCAGCCCTCTTGCTTCATCCCATTTGCTTTGGAGCTGTAAGACTTTATAAGAGTGTAATCTGAATTGCCCTTTTCTTTTCATTTCTTGCTTGATATGATCAAATGCATGCCAAGTCCTGCTTCTGCTCTTCATTTATATTTCATTTTGTTGTCTCAGGTTTGGCAATAGCTGGAGATCCAAATTTCAAGACATTTGAAGCTGCATACCCTTTTGTTATTCAGAAACTTCTGACTGAAAATTCTGTCGCTACAAGAAAAATCTTGCATTCGGTATTAAATTCCTTAAAAACTTTCGTCCAGTAGACGACTAATATCATATTTTATTGCATTACTCTACTCTTGGTAATACAATGCGAACATAACTGGTAGGATTTAGTTAAGACGATTCAGATGGTGGACCGATATAAAGCTAAATCTTACATTTTATGGGCCTTAAAGAGTTGGCTCCCCAGAATGTCCGTTTCAAGACATTTTGCTTGACAATGTAACTATAGAAAATGCCATAGCCGGTGCTGGTCTAGTATAAGCAAGTTGTGGGGGCATTTGAAATTTACCATCATCAGGGGATTTATTTTCCTAGAATGAAGATATGTCAAGCCTGATTTGTATTATAACATCCCCCATCGTTAGCGAGAGAATTCCTGGACAAATTTATAAACCTTGAGCTCTTCTAACTAAGTAGACATGTTTTGAGTTGCAAAGCCTGATAACAAGATTGTGATGGGCTGTGTGGCTAAAGTGGATAATATCTACTTGGATGTTGGGGTCAGGTTGTTACAATTAGTATTAGAGCGGACTGGCACACCGATGTGTGGATGGATATGTTAATGACATGATATCATTATGTTCTGTTTCCATTGACCCTTATGAGGATGCAATGTTCCCAAGGCGGGTGTGTACATCATCTTGCATCACTAGCGAGAGAGTTCCTGGACTAGTTTATAAGCCTTGAGCTCTCCTAACTAAGGAGATGCGTTTTGGATTGCAAAGCCCAATAACAAAAACCGTGATGGCTGTGTGCTCAAAGCGGACAATATGTACTTGGTTGTTGGGCTTGGGCTATTACACGTACCCTTGGACACTCTTCTTGGCATACATTTTGCTAAGTTTCCTAGCTATTTAGAATACTGGAAACTAGGTTTCTTCGTTGTTGACTTTAATAGATTTTATAAAAAGTCCTAGATTAACTTTTGTGGTACTTAAGTTTGTTTTGCCTATTTTATTTGTTGCATTCAGGTGGTTTTCAACAAAAAGAAGGAATTCCAGTGGCAGAGGCTCTCTCTTTTCCTAAGAGTCGGTGCGACTAGGTGTGTTCAGTGATTTCTGAAGCTTATCAGTCGTACTATGCTTTATAAAAGTTTTTACACGCAATTCTGTTATTTTATGCACAGGAAAGGTTTGCAGCAGGTAATAGCATCAAAGACTGAAACTTCTCTTGACTATTTACCAAACAGAGTTGGTGTTTTTGATGCTGCGAATTTGGTCTTGAGGCTTTTACGAACTAATGATGGTGTCGTGCTAAGAAGACTCTTAATGACAGCAGTGAGTGCCTTTAAGCTGAACCTCTTCTACTTGAAAAGTATTTACTACTATTATATACTTTTGAGTCCTTATGATCTTAATTCCCTGTGGTTAAGCATATGTTTGCCAAGGCTTGTGGCCATTGGTTGCTTCTTCAAACTGACACTTGAATAAATGTACAGTTATTTCAAAGAAAATGACAGCAGTGAGTGCCTTTAAGCTGAACTTCTTCTATTTGAAAGAAAATATATATGTATTTATTACTATCGTATACTTTTTAGTCACTATGATCTTAATTCCCAGTGTTTCAGTATATGTTTGCCAAGGCTTGTAGCCATTGGTTGCTTCTTTAAACTGACACTTGAACAAATTTATAGTTATTTAAAGAAACTTAGGGAGCATTAGCTTTTTTGTTTTATACACATGGGTAAATGGAATTCTTTTCAGTCTGTAGCCAATTTGCTGTTCCATTACGTGGTTTGCTTTCAAAAAAATTCATGATTTCATTCTATTACAATGTGATGGAGGGTGAATTGGCATGAAGCACCAAGCTATTTTCCACTAGCAGGAAGCAGCCATTTTGATATTTTTATGCATTTCAAGCTTGGTTCTCACTGTGCATTTTGGTGAATAGGATGGAGCTTCGTTGATCAGAGCCTTTGTTTCCAAAGAAGCAAGCTTCTTTCGCCATGAACTATGCAGGGCCATTGCTGATGCTCTGTACCAATGGATGTGTGAAGCTCTTGGAAGAGGGGTTCCAGTTCGTTGTAGTCCCCAACTAAGAGTAGCGGGTGGGTCTGAAAACAGAGAGTTAGAGCCATCTTCCAGATTATCCGCAGCCATCTATGATTACCAATCTTTCTTGAAAGACAGGCGGCTCAAAGTAATTTTTTCAAAGATTCTTGATCCTGTGAGGAGAGATCCAGTATTGATGCTGAGGTTATGCTGGGCTTCATTTGTTATGTTTGTCACAGCTACAGTTTTCGCTTGTCAGAGAATGTTAGTCTCTTTATCTGAAGCCTACTTAGGCCCGGTATTAGCTCCCAAGGGATTTGCAATCAGTGCCTCAAACTCTTAGTTCCTTAAAAAGTAAAAGAGATGCAAACATTTTCATTATAGTTTCAAGTACAAGATGGTTATGGCCTATTCCGGAGAGAAACTTGATAAGAAGATAGCCAGGGTGGTATCAAAGGTTGCCAGCAACTGCCCGAATACGTAATTCTAACCCTTGCGTTGAAGGGTAGAATACAAACTTTATCAACATTTTTAAGTCTATGAGACTGGGCCTGCCACTTTGCCCCTATTGATATCAGAAGGTTGCGAGAAATTGGGGGCTGAATCAGGAAATTACGTTGCAGGCCATGGAGAGGTATGTACGTGGGCAATTGCATATAATCATGTATATTAAGTATAGCCTGTTGTATGCTGTAAGAAATCACAAGTTTGATTATATGTTGGTGTTTAGAAGTTAGGTAACGCTGAGCAGAAGTAGTAATAATGCTTCCTGCGCGATCGAAGTCACTTGATGATGATTCTCTAGCTAATGGTAGTAAAATTCTGATAGGCTTTTAACTGAATGATTTTAAAACACACTGTTTATTTGGATCATTCACGATTAACAGTAAAAATCCCTTTTGTTGCAGAAAATTGTGAGTATAAGGCATTGATGGCATCATTTTAACTGATTTATGAATGTGCAGTTAAAATGATGCCATCAATGCCTCCTCCACTGCTTATTTGATTTGAACATTTTTAAGGTGTAAATCATGGGACGGGGGTCGATGCTTGCAGGGTGCGGGCGTCATTATCGTATGCGACTGCTGTAAATGATTTTAATCATTTTTTTTCTTTTCGAAGAAACGCCCTTAAAATCAAAACTGTATAGGGGCGATGAGAGAGCATTTCTTTTTCAAACAGTCCATGAGGATAATCAGGCCATTTTAAAACTAATATCGTAACGTACGCAGTATCTTTTCCTGGGAAAAAAAAAAGTTAATATCTTTTAATAAAAAAAGTTAAGTTACAAACTATCGTAATTTATAGCTCTCTTAATGTAGTTAAGTTATGAATTATCATAATTTATGATTCTTTTAATGTATAATAATATCAACAGTAATATTATTATATATTAAGAGAGGCTTAAGTTATAATAGTTCGTAATTTAGTAAGTTTTTTTTAATAAATTTTAAAATAATTAAAAACAGAATTATAATTTAACAGTCAGTATTTTATTTGTTAAAATCTTCTAAAACCTCACAAATTATAATTTTATATGGAATCTTAAATTAATAAAATTGATGAACAATTTTATTTTATTTAGGTATCACTTGACTTCAGATATAAAATAGAAATAATGAAAAAAAAAGGCAAAACAAAACGTCTGCGTGAAGACAAATCACAAGCTTTAAACGCTCGTCCTTCGCGATCTGGAAAACCGTACAAACGACCTTCTTTTTAATTTTAATTTCCAATTTTCAATTTTAATTTTTTTCTTTTGAAAATCAGCAAATCACAGCTCAGTAGATCTCCGGCGTTTACCTCCAAACCAACGGCCACAGTCCAATCATGAGTTCGCCGGCAGTAAATCCCCTTCTCTCGCGCTAACGCACTATCAGATCCTCGAAAATTTGTTGAAAGACGAACTATTTTCATTACTGTAATTTAAGAAGCGTTTTATTTGTTTAATTATTTATTCATTTGTTTAATTTGTATCAGGGCGGGAGCTTGTTTACTGGATTCACTAAATTGTGCAAAGGACTAGCGGTGGTGCTTGTTGGCGGTCACATTTTAGTTCAGCTTTTGCCGGCATCCGCCAATGTTCTTGCTCTAATTCCTGCTAGGTAAACTCATTTTTTGACCTCTTCAGTTTCTTGAATTCTAGCTTTTAATTATTCTACATCGACTCGTTAAATTAAATTCAAAAGTCAACTTTACTTCAGTCGTCAATTCTTGCTTACGTGCCGAAGTGTTTGGGTTAGCAGATAGTTGAAATAATGTGTACTGTAGAGCTTCTTCGAAAATCCATAAGTTTTGATTTGTGCTAACCTAATTGTCTTTCGCATGATCACGGAAAAATTGCTATGTATGAACCAAAGATCTTCAAATTTAATTTCAGGTCCTGCTCTGCATGCCAATGCATTTATGTTTCTCTTCAAATGTAAATTTGCATATCTTTTTTCCTTTTGATCTGTAGTTAGAAGAGTGGTTTTGTGATTTAACCTAAAGGTGAAAAAGAAAATCCGACTCAGTAGATGGGGAGCAATGGGATATTAATTGTTGTCTTCATATTTTGTGCAGGACAATTCCTTTTGCTTGGAACCTCTTAACTGCTGGTTACCTTGAGCAAACCGTTCATGGGGTATGACCTTCTTTTGATGTGAAGAAATTTACATAGGCTTCTTGTGTTAAATATCTTTCATTTACTCATGACCATAAGTTTCCTAAGGTGGTGGTCAGCACTCTTGGTCTCCTTTTCATGGGGAAGTTGCTTGAACCAGTGTGGGGTTCTAAGGAGTTCCTGAAGTTCATTTTTATAGTGAACTTCCTTACTTCTTTATGCATTTTCATTACTGCTATTGCCTTGTACTACATAACGAGGCTGGAAACCTACCTGTAAGTATTACCATTTTGCTTCCGCTACTTATGATTTAGTATCACATTTCGTCTTCTCTTTTCTTTTACTTTTCTCTTCCTGCTGCTTTTACCACACTTCAACTTCTTCTGGTGGCTGAGAAACAAAGAAACAAGATATTGAAAATCACCCAAAACAAAAACTGTGCATTGGGAATATTTTCATTCAATAAAACGATTGTCACCAGTTGCAAATCAGTTTATGTTTTAAGGATTCAAACCAGTTTTTGTAATTTATTTATGGATTACCTCTTTTTTAATTATTTTTCCTTGTCTTCTATCCTTGTAATTGCTGATTGTCTTTTCTATTTGTGGTAGCTACATGCCGCTTTCTGGCTTCCAGGGGGTCCTTGCAGGGTTCTTGGTCGGCATCAAGCAGATTGTACCTGACCAAGAGCTGTATTTATTGAAAATAAGAGCAAAGGTGCTCACCTTTTTAAGAAATTATTTAATTTTATCTTCCAAAATTTGAATATGTGGGAGTTGAGGAGATGTCCCTTACATCCGAATCTTATTGCTCTTTCCATTCCTTTGTAGTGGTTGCCATCTCTTATGCTTTTACTGTCCATTGCCGTGAGCTTCTTTACAGCAGAGTCAGCGGCGTATCTTCCTACTTTAATATTTGGTACATATATGGGCTGGATTTACCTTAGATACCTGCAGAAAAAACCAGAAACAAAACTTAGTGGTGATCCCAGTGATGATTTTGCATTCTCTTCATTCTTTCCTGAATTTCTTAGGTATCTTCATTCATTTCTTATTAGAATCTTTATCTCACGGATAACAAGTTTGTTTTAATTCTTTAAATTAAATATCAATCTAAGTGTTTCTTGTTTGGCAAGCAGACCAGTCATTGATCCCATCGCATCAATATTTCATCGGATGTTGTGTGGAAGAAGAACTGAAACTTCTGGCGATGGTCATGGTTATACTTTGGGAGGTGCATCATTACCTGGTTCAGACCCTATTGAGGCATCTAGGAGAAGGTAGTTTTCCTTGTCTCATTATGTTTTAGTGCATTGATTGCATGTGCAAGTGAAACAAAATGTTAATGTTTATATCTCAATTCATAAAAGGGCTGGCTTTTACATAGGCCAACTTTAGGCCATATGTCAAAATAGCTCTGAGGTTGGTAGAAAAATGAAAATGGGTTTTAAGCCTAGTAGGAAAAGGAGGATCAAGAAATTATTTGAGATTGCAATGAGTTTGTACAAGATGCAGCTGTAATGAGTTTGTACTAGGCACAGTGGCTGCAACAACACTAGAGTGTAATTTTGTCTATAACAAAAACCACAGTACTACAACTATTAGCTGCCAACAAAAAGTATAAAGCAACCATACCTTTCAAGTTTTTTGGCTATCATCAAAAGAAGGTATAGAGGAGTAGTCATTATGAGGGAAAACAAAGGGTTTTCAGTTTCTTTCTGATTTATCCCACTGCTTTGCAGAGAAAGGGGTGCTAGAGCACTGGAGGAAAGATTGGCCGCTGAGAAGTTGGCTGCAGCTCGGAGTGTAGAAGAGTCTAAAAAAGATGCTTCAGAGAATGTCTGAAAGCTGGAGAACTCAACTTACCAAGCCAGACAACAAAATCAATAGTGTTCATTCCTTGACCACTTCACTTGCGCAACGAATGGGATAGGTCTTTTTTTCTGGATTTTGTTGGACAGTTTTGTTTTGCATTTTCCTGAGGATTATGATCCTCGAAAGTACAGAAAGTGTTGCCATTTTATGAGTTCTGGCTTCTCATGACGACTTATCTGTGTTCTCGCCGGATATATATAGATCAGAAATCGGAACAAGTGTCCCTCGATGACAAATTGAAAATCCTTTTCATTTTTCGTTTTTTGTGTTTTTTTTTTTTTTTCCCTTCCCCGTGTTAATACTTTGTTCCCAATGGGGACATTTGGAATGCATACAATACCGCAGGACCATATGAATTTCTCGCCTTGGGACCAGGCAATGGCAACAAGAGCTTTAGCTTGATTATATGATCCAGGTGCTTTGATGCAACTTATATCTCTTCACAAAATGAACACCGTTTTTAGGTATTTGGTGTGCAGATATCAAATTAAACAGTCTTGAAATATTGTAGAAAAATCAGAAAATTGAACCAACAAAAGTGTAGCCCCCAATTGCATATGAGAAAGAAGTCCATTTCATTTGATTCAAACAGAATTACAACACTATGTAAACCTTATTTTGCTATTACATGAGAAATTATCAAGAGCTTGAGTAAGAGCAACCTTCCTCTGGGTATAACGTATTACTTTACTGACAACGATGAGACTTAAGTAGATGAGTTTTCATTGAAACAAGCCCTTCTGCTTCAGCTTTACGGAGAAATAATGAGGAAACCTAACACCCGGTTTTGTATCTATTCTGCCGTTCAAATTAGCTCTCCAATACTTCTCCAGCGAAGTACTGTTTCTGGACCATTTTCCTGTAATCTGTAGAGCAAAGAAGAAAAGCTAAACTTTTAATGCTATAATGAGATCACAGATTCCACCACTTTCAAGGCGAAATAAGTCTCCTACAGAGGAACTTATAAATTATGAATCAGATGTACAAACCAATGAAAGAAAATTAGTTTTGCCCTAGAGCATATTCATGATATCGTGTAAATGGAAACATCATGCTTACTAACAGGTTTGTGCACAATAACCACCAAACATTCCATGGCGTTTAATACCACATGGTATTTAAACTAGCAAGAACACCAAAAATAGCATTTCACGTTCTGAAAGCTCAAGTTATCCACATCATTATAGAAAAAATTTGAAGCAAAAAATGGTAAAAAACTGGAGATAAAGAGAACACATGTATACAACCTTCCTTATTGTTCAACAGAGCTGCAGCATAGCTGTTGAGAGGACTATCTGGATTAGGCTCTGCAGGTAAAAGAATTAAATGGTTAGGCAAATATAGGATAAAGAACGTAAAATTTACCTATTTGTATGCCTGATCATGCAGGGAAGAACAAGCAGACCTCCCAGTAAACTTTGAATGGACAAAAGAATTGTTCTGCAATCATAAGCCGAAGACCACTTGTCCTATGGCAGCATATAGAAAGAAATCGGTCATCTTCAAGAAAGTAATTCTTAAACAGAACACAAAGAATGCCGCTATCATGCAGATAAAGAAATATGGTGCCAAATGTTACAATCTACAAGTAGAGCATAGAATGGGATACTAAGCCAATGAAAGAGGTACAAGACTTCCACATATTGTAGGAATTTCAAAATGTAAAATTTCAATATTCTTCACATTTCTGACACTAAACCAAATCATATCAATTTTATTATCAAACTTCAGGCAGTGACGAAATCTAAAGCACCTCAGATGCCTACCCACCTAGTTAGATCAAGACAACTTTACATCAACACTTTTTAAAACCTTGCCAGCACCATTTTATAACATTGATGTATGAGATCCCTCTATAATGAACGTATACAACCGCTATAAACGAATGCATACCACTAAAGGATTAGTTGCATCCATCTGAGATAATTCAACGTAGGATATAAAATGCCCACAGGATCACAAAATATATTTGTTGCAAAACCCTTAAAATAGACATGTACCTCATTTTCATCCAGTTAACTAGCACGTTATCTAATAAAATTAGTTTCTAAATTCAAGGGATACCTGAAGGATGTCTAGGCATATGTTGCCATACTGATCGACATTTGGATGGAAGCACATAGTTTCAAACTTGACTTGGGGTGGCTTGAAAGGATAATCCAGAGGAAAACGCAAAGAAAGTTTGTATGATAAACCCTCGTACACAGTTCCCTTTCCACCCTCAATTGTGCCAATCCAAGTGAAAATGCTCTCGCCTTCAGGGAAGGCCGAGACCCCAAGATCACCTCCACTCATCTGCTCAAACAAACACTGTTAGAAACTGAATGCACAAATAATTGCCGACATGATTCACAGCTTCTTAAATCGATGGTGAAAACACACACAAGTCATATAACATATGTTCTATATGATTAAAAAGAAACAAAGGACTTATTTCACATTTCTTGATTCTTCCCACACTTTTAGAACCACTAAAGTTCGAAAGAATACTTACCATAAGAGACATCAATTCCTTCTGAAGCCTGGAAAAACCATAAAAAGAAACCATAAAAAACCATATAATTGAAATTACACATGAAAAATGTATCACAAAAAGCTCAACTAAAAGTTTACAAGAAATTACTCCAACAAACCTTCCCAAAATAATTCAAAAGTCCCAATCCATTCAGTTTCCACAATTTTCGCAAAATAAATACAATTAAAATTTGATAGTGCTACTGCTAGCGCTATTTCTCTCAGTCAAAATAAACACATAAATAATTAAACAACTCATAAACCATAATTCTTATTCTTTTATCCTTCCTAAGCTTTCATGACTCATTAACGACTCATCTGATAACCAAACACAAAATTTAAGACTGTTATTTTCCATTCACAAATTCCCTCGAGAGCAAAGTCAAGTAAATTTTCTCACGAAGAATTGAAGAAAAGAACAAGAAAAACTAAAGAAAAAAGCACCTTTGAGTAACGGATGTCGTATCGACGGTGTTAGGAGAAGAGACAGGCTGCTTCGATGATGCAGCGGCAGTTGCATGTAAATTTTCAACCGTCTGATTTGGCCGCACCTCCATGATTAGCAAGAAGAATCACTAATCAACGGCCAATGATGACAATCAAGATTAATGATGACGACGAGATGATTCTCGATTGCGTTCTTGTAATTTTGTGTGGTTTTTAGTTTTAAAGAAAGGGATGAAGTGTAAAAAAAATAAATAAGCAAATATAATTACTTAATCAATAAATTTTCCAATATTCCTTTTTTCTGATTGGCTACTGCTGGTAAGTATTATTTTTTTTATTTTAATTATTTGTTCAATTGTTATTATCACACTATCAATGTGAATATTATTGCAGCCACGCACGACGTGATCGATTCATTGAAAGAGAAGGAATGAGAAAGCAGCATACTTAAAGCTAACTTTCCAACTTTAGCATAATTTAATATAATAAATTAATGATTAGAATCAACATAAACATCGAGTGAAACAAGATTTTCTCTAAATTTTTAATATCTATACTTCGACCCTCTCCCACAATAATTAGTCATAACAATTTCCAATATTTCAAAAAATTTATCTCGTTAAAAACTCATATGATATGTTTCTTATCACTGAGATTTTAAAAGGTTGGGATCCACACAGTCTGATTGATTTTTTTAGCCTCATATTTCTCAAAATTTGAAAATTGTTGACCCAAAAAAAAAAAAGAAAGAAAAACCCACTTCAAAAATATGTGCCTTCCAACCTGTTACCTATATATATACCCAAATGATCCTGCAAGTCTTTCGTGAAGCACCAGGCTCCAATTTTATGTGACACATAAAAGAAGTAGCAACATCTGCGTTTTAGAATCAGCAAATCGTTTTGTACACGATCATCAGCTGAATCATTTCCCAAATGAAAATTCATGTTGTGTATGAATGAATCCGGGACCCGGAGGCAACTGCATTTCAATTTGCCTGGGCTCCTCAAGTACTGGCACTTCGTGTTCGCCGGACTCTGCATGGTGTGGAGGAGACTCACTCGTGATCTCGCGGTGGCGCGGAGAACGGAGCTGGTTCTCGGGATCCCACTGCTCGTGCTCGAAGTTCGAGTGGTAGCCTTCGCCACTGCGGATCGGGTAATTATGCAAGAGATGGACCGGTGACATTCCATGTGTAGGAGTTTGCGGCCTGCTTGACATTGGTGTGTTACTACCAGAATGTCTTCCATGTTTTGTGTGTTTTTTGGCAATATGGTGCCAGTTTTTGAGTGCTGCCGCCACTCTATCGTTGAATATTGTTGGTTTCATTGTAGATCCCATCTGCATAATCAAATCAAACAAACCTATTAATCACAATTTCTTTATATTTTTTTTCGATTTGCATAACACTGCTCTCATTTATCTATACAAATTTATCCAGTTACTACCTGCGTCACCAAGGCATACAGAGGTAGTGTCACATAGCTGCATAAAATCTGATTGAGCACCCTGAAAGCGGAGACGATCGTGCGTTAAAATTATTACCAGAAACTTCTGAAGCACGCAAGCATTTGTTACTGCAATGAGACTTACCCCATCGAGATTCTGATAACTATGTCCACAGTTTTCTTGTGGAAGCAAGATTGAAGCGCAAATTCATACTGCAAAACACAAAAATATATATACATTAGGATATAACATTAATTAATTGATTAGAGCTGATGTAGCAAGAACCCTGAAATAAATGCTTTGCTTACAGTGCTCCAACTGAAAAACGCCAGCTGAAATGCATTCTGAAATAACGAGGAAAGACAGAAAGATAAAGAATGAGAATAGATTAAGCTTGATTTATTGAATGCGTTTAGATGAAACAAATATATATACAAATGGGCAGAAATTAAAGTTTTTTATATAAAAAATTACCTGAAAGAGAACCAAGTGAATGAGAAAGAGAATGAATCGCGGGCGTCCGAACCAGAAGAGTTCATCACCAGGCTGAACCACAGGTGCCCCCTTCACCACATCACCTCTGTCTTGAATTCTGAGCCCCAGTTTGGTTATAATCACTTGTAGCTTAGCCCCCACCAACAGAATTATCTGCAAATATTTTCAGCTTATATATTATTAAATTTTGATTTGATCCTCCTCCGTAAACAAAACAAGCCACCAAGCATTAACTATAAAAGGGCTTGATTTGATTAGAGCTGGTATTGTAGAAGCTTACAAGTAAGGGGATAAATGGTAACCACAAGTAAGCAAACCATCCTGTCAACAGAGTGAAATTAAAAAGCAAGATCAGCAAATTGGAACTTTTTGTTACGCTTACGATTCCGGCTAATTAAAATTAATCACGTGCATGAATAATTAACTGCTAAACTTACCATGTGTATTGGTGAGCAAGAACAACATTGCAATGAACCACAGAACTGGAGTTATTCCCACAACATCCTTGAAATCCTCTTCAAGCGATCTGCTGATGTATTTCTGAAAATCGAATCTTGTTTCACTTCCAGGAGCCAAATGTGCCTGGAATCATTCAAACACCAGAGTGTAAGGTTCACCCATTTAGCAATTTTTAGCAATGCCATTGAATTTAATTCAAAATTTTTAACAGCGTAAATCGATTTTTTTTTTTTTTTTTGAGTTACCATGATGAATCCATGTCTCAATGTGAGGTAATCAATTTTGTTAACAGATCCAAAGAATTGCCTGAAGAAGCAAACCTAACACCAAGAAGAAAATTTTTTTAATGAACTTTTATATTTAGTTTAAAATTTGACATTAGCATATAATTGAGGGAAGTAACAATGTGCTTACAATCCACAAGCTAATTGATGATTTACTCCAAATATTCAAATGTCTACGACCAAATGAAGTGTCCCTTGCAAACCGAAACCTCTCTGGATCTGCATGCAACTCGCAAAATTCAGAAGGCAACAAATGTTGCAACATGAAAAGTCAATGGATCCCCCAAAAAAAATAATAATAATAAAATTGTCAACACCAAAAGTAGTGGCATTAAATGGTTCCACCTAATTAATTATTTGTTAATAACATTAATCGTTTATAAAAATTAATTTAATTTCAAAGCAGGAGGCACACATTGATGCTTGTCCCCTCCAGAAAGTCATCTATTTATATCCAATGAATCAAAAATCAAACATCAAAATTTACAAAATAAGAGGCTGTTTGGTAGAGCTGCAGGGCTATAAAAGAGGGTGGGAAAATGTTGTTATAGTTATAAATTACCGTTTAGGAGTGCTGAACCGTAGTATCTAAGCTGCCCTAATAACACTATCAAATGGGGCCAAAGTTTTATTGCGTTAGGCTAGGGCAAGTAGACAACTTGTTAGTTTTTGTATTTATTATTGATATCGATCAATTTTTGCATTTATTTCTTTTAACCTTTTGAAGTGGGCATAATGAATTACCATTGTAGTATTGGTACTCGATTGTCTTTGTCTCATTCTCCCACGCCTTCCATTTCTTCATCTGCCGTAGCCATACAAGCAAGCCATTAATTAATTTAAAGGTGTGAGAAAGACAGCAAAAGAAAAAACAAAAAGAAAGTGAAATTTTTTCTTTTATTTATTTATTTTTTTATTATTATTATTATTATTATTATTATTACCTTTGTTCTTCCCAGAGCCAAGGTAACTAAGCAGTAAAGCACATGAAAAAGAGCTAAAACAAATATGAATATATGGAGCTGATGAATCCCATATGCAGACACAAATGCAACTTTGCCCTGAAAAAGGTATAGAGAGACATAGATAAGATTTTAAGAACTTAATCAAAAATTTTCATTTGCATTCATGATATCTAAAATTAACCACCTGCAGTAAAAACAAGAAATGGACAAGAACATAGCAGCCAAGGTAAGAAGATTATTACCATGTAAAACAAGAAAATTAAATAAAATTAAACTAAAGAAAAGTTTCTTGCCTCATCCGCGCATTTGTCATAACCTTTAGTTGCTAGACTCCGGCGAGTGCTGGCCGTGCCGGAATCAAGAAACGAAAGAAGTTTCCGGCGACTCTCTTTATTATTACTGCTCCCTTTATCTTTTCCTGATTTGTCAGTGCAGGGATGCCAAGAATTCGCAACACTTCTTGATACACAGATACCAGAAATTGGCTCTTGTAACACTGTTAGCAGCAATGATATGAACCCCAATAGCATAAGCTCTGAAAGACAGAAAAAAAAATTCAAAAATTAAAAAGAATATACAGAAAGAGAAGCAAGTCTAATCATCAGTTAATAACTCAAACATTAAAGACATATGGTTAATTAGTTAATAAGCAATACCTGCTTTAACTTTTTCAACTGCTTCGAAGAGAGCTTTCTTGTGTCTGTTATTCAGCCACTGCAAAAGTGAAACCCGGAAATATTTTAATCCGAATACAAAACATATATATGTATAACTAATGTTATTGTACGTATAGCCCTTTGCAGATTAATTTAAATTCAAAATTCTTACCTTTGCGATAATGTGAATGAGATGCTCAATGACGATTGAAACAGCAATCAACACAAAAAAGACCACAGCAACAGCCCATGTTGGAGTTTCCTCCAACGTGCGCTCATAAACCTTTGTCTCCGCCATGGCTTCAAATTATTCTTCTGCTCCGCTAAAGCTAATTACAGTTATTGACTTCCCAGCAGGCCTCAACAAATCCCCGAGAAAGAAATTTTTGAATACTTTTTTTTCTTTTTTTGAGAATAAGAAAATACAGAAGAGCAACTTAAGAGTTGATGGTATGCAGAGGAACTGAAATATTGCAGTGAGTATTGGAACTGGGTGCTTAATATTTGCAGTTTTATAGACTTGTGTTGTTAACATCGGACACACAAAGTGACTTTTCCTGCATGATTACTATTATTAGCGGGAGAGTTGGGATGGTCAATACAAGGACTTTGACCAAGTCAGCGGAAGAGAGAAAATTAACTCATTCTTTTTCTAATTTGACGTGTACTATTAACTTATGGAATTTAAGAAAAATACGAGATAAAGAATTTGGGGGCACAAGTTTGTCAAGTGACAAGGGCATTTAATATTAATAAACGACGGGCCGTTTTTAATTTTTTCTTCTTGATTCTTTTTGGTTTAGATATGTGCCTTTGCTGATGTATATATTGATTTTTTTTTTTTTACTGCTTACTTGACTCGCAAAGTTTTGCTTTTGTGTGTGTGTGTGTGTGTCTATATATATATATATATAGAGAGAGAGAGAGATCATTTCTAGTATATTATCATACCAAATACATTTTTAAGTTAAAATGAAAAAAGATACATTTTGGGGATTCTTTTACTATTGTTATGAGTATAATATAATCTACCACTATAATATATTTAATCAAACACTAAATTATTTGTTAAATTGATATCTTATCTTATTAGTCACTGCAACCCTAAATTGACAAACTTATTGATCAGATGATAAATTATATGGCAATTTCTTTCTCTTAATAGATTTAGATTTGTTGGTGAAAATCATAATTTTTCTCATAAAAATATTTTAGGACCGATCTCATATAATATATAAGAAATTTGTAATTCAGAAAATTATACCTTGATAATCTGAGAAGATGAACAACATTAAGTAATAAATCAACCACCAAATGATCTTCCAGCTTATGACTCAAGTTTGATCTGCACTGAACGGTAGGCATTCGTTTCACCACTCTAAAAAATCACTGGCTTTTTTTTTTCAGTGTTTTTCTCAAAAGGCGTCTCTCTCTTTTTTTAAGACAAAAAAATACTTATATATAATATTTCCTTAATTAAAATCTTAATTTGTGTTTTCCTTTTCATATAATAATTTAAAATATTAAATATTTTAAATTTAATATTTTTCCTCTCCACTTACATAAAAGTTGAGATTAAGTGTAACAACTTTGGGGCCCACCTTGTAAAATATCACAAGACCCTATTTACACATAAATATAACACATAGGGTCTTAACAAATATTATATTTAAGTTTATCACATAATATGTTAGTTTTATTATTTTTTAGTCCAGTAGTGGTGTAGTCAATTAAATAAACTAACCCACGGATCATTTGGGAACATACAATAGTGGCTACAATAATTAAGCTTGTAATTAAATTAGCTTAATTATTTAATTCCAATTCTATTCCACTATAAAATTGGAACTGACCTCTATAATTGTATGCTCAAATAATAATTCATCCAAGCCCCATTGATCTCTTTACTGCACAATCCTTTGCACTACATCATTAATTAAATTGATATCTCAACTACCCAATCAATTTAATAACATCTTATTCCTTGATACTTACTGGTTTTCTCTAATGATCATTTTCAACATATTAAATGTGTTAACACACTCTAGCCAGAGAATTCTATGATCAAGTACCGAAAACCCATCAAGAGATGTGTTGTACAAATTTCATATTGTTAATATATAACTTTAATACTTATAATTACTCCTACTAAGATATTAGGTAATCTTGACTACAAGTATGTGTCGTGCCTATTGGTAACTCAAATGAAATGACAATCATAATCATGAAATTATAACTAACTCAATATTAAGATTACAGTAAAATCTATGCCTATGAGATTTAATAAGTTTGACAGTTATTATAAAGTTAATTAAATCTCATATGTGATCCTGTTCAATGTAGTCGTACTATATCAATAAATTCATACATGATTAAGACAAATCATTCAATGAATTTATTACAGTTTATACATAAATAAAGTATCTAACTTTATTTATCAACTGCAAACTCAGTTTATTAAATCATAAGATAACTTAAATTTATATCTTCTGTGAATTCATATAGTGATCACATAAATACATATAATATGATTAGATGGACTTTACTCAAAAATTAATGCAAATAAGATATTTGAATAAAATACCTCAATTATTTTATTAATCAAAAAAAATATTTATTATAATTAAATAAACCTATATACTTTTAAAGAACATATTTTCTCAACAAGATTCATAAACAATCACAATTAACCCATGAGGACTCGTTGTTGCTACAGTCCGGATGAGTTTCTTTAACCAAGCCACTCCCTGTGACCGTGAGTAGCCGGCTTATTCGCCCCTCCTCTTAGTATTGTTTCCATCCTTTCACGACATTGCATTACGTTCATTCCGAGAACGGAGTTCTATTGGTCGTTTCTAAAGTCTTGTAATATGCAGTCAATGTTAAATAAAAAAATATTTTTCTGCTTCCACTTGTTCGCATGCGAGGTCTCGGTTTTGGGTTTTTATCCTTATCGTTATTGTGTATATATGATTCTTGATTCGTAGATGACATTCTTTCTTCCTTTGAATCCTAAAAAAATGTTTAATTGTTACAACAAATTATTTTCCTAGTTCACTCTCACTGTGAAGAAGAATATATTACATTGGTTTTGCTACAAAATATTAGATAAATGTTCGTTAATTTCTATAGTTTGAACTTATGATATATCTAATTCATCTATATATTTACAAAAAATAATTAAAGGAAAACGGAATGAACCTTATTCTTAAATAAAATCATAATTAAGAAACTAATCATATTACTTATTTACGTCATGTTAAATAAATAATTAAGTATGGATAAAATTTAAAAGTAACTAAATATTTAATAAATATATAGTACTGAGAGTACTATATATAGGCTGTAGACAAAAGCAACTAAATAATTTTAGCTGTCCCCGTATATAGCACCACAATATGATGTGAATAAGCATGTAATTTGAAAGTCATTCGGAAATAATTAATTAGTTGAAAAGTCCATGTTCACGTTCTTATCTAATAATCGTGTAGAGTTATGGCAATTTTTTTGTATAAATATATGGGGCGGGTGCACAAATTCAGAGACTGAGGTGGTGCACTCGTTAATTTTTTATCAAATTTGATGGATGGCATTGCGAGGTCCAAAAATTTTTTATTTTAAATAATATAATGTCGTATAATGTAATTTATAAGTCCCACTTATGGAACTAGAAGCGATCCACTTTAGCAGGGGGCTCAAGGCCTCTGGAGAATAATTTTTAAAAATAAATAAAAATATTACTTAAATTATTAATTAGCTCAATTAAATTTATAAAAATTTACCCAGTTAAATTTTTAGAAATAGCTCCATAAGCTCATAAAATTTAAAATTTCAAAAATTATAAAACCCTACGATTTAATTAAAAAATAAAAATTTAAAGTGAGTTCTGTGGCTGATTTTATTATTATTTAATTTAATTCTCGTTAAATTCTTTAAAAAAAAACCTCTATAGATTCATTAATTCTTAAAATTTAAATTTTTAAAATTTTATCACCGTATAATTTAGTTCCGGATAAATCAGTTTTGAAAATTCCGTCGCCGCCGATTAAACCCATCAAATTCAAACCTAGCAAATTGAAATGCGGCGCGTGCCCCACACACAATTTCTCAGAACAAACAGTGTTAATGGCAGACTTTAAGAAAAGATTTCACGATACGTGAAAATGACGTGTCACTTGCGTCATCTTTCGTTGTCAGTATTTTAAGTATAATAATCAATTCTTCAACACGCTGGCCGCTACATTAGACTTGTTCTCGTCATCGAGTCTTCGTGCCGTTATTATATATTAAAAATAAATAAATAAATAAATAGTGTTTGTTTAGTTTGCAGTGTGATTCTGTTACTGCAGTTATTATTTTAAATTAATACTTATACATCTGTGTGCGCGCATACATATAGAGAGAGAGCAATGATTTACTGTCGATGATGTTCACTTTATTGTGAGTAATATTATAACATAATATTATTTAATTAATCCACAACTTTAAATTTACTAAATTTATAGTATGAGAGTCGGAACTAGTCAATTAATTTTTAACTAGACATATAAAAAGATAAAGGATTGTTATATTATATAATCATGTAATATATATAATTATGTGACAGTTGTTGGATTGATTACGCAACATACATAATTACGTGTTAGTCGTTGGATGAGAATTTAATGATTGTAAAAATATAAAATATTAAAATTATATTATTTTCACAACCGTTATATTTTTATTCAATAGCTACTACATACATCTATGATCACTTATCCTAACAAAAGCCAAAAAGATAATATTGGTTTGGTTACTAATTAGAGTTTAATTAAAATTGTCTTAACAAGAACATAATTCTGATGATCCCCGTAGGCTTTTGATGCGGGGAAAGCATATCAAATCAAAGAAGTGCCGTCCGGAGGTCTACAACGTCTCTGTGGTTCTTATTTTTGGTCTAGGATTAGGTGGAACTAGAATTAAGAAATGTACAATGTCCTCGTTTCTACGTTGCTTTTTTCTGGTCGTTTCTTTTCATTATTTTCATATTTGTCCGTTGAAACAACCGAGGATGGGAATTTCGTTAATGTTTATTTTTTCTTTTAAAAAAAATAATAATCAACAATGGACTGATAAAAATCTAATAATAATATTAAAAATATCAATAATTTGGCCTTATTTAGAGCTCGAACGAGCAATTGTTAAGTATCATTTATATATTGAATAATAAATTTTATAATTGACAAAATTAATATTATGTCATAAAATAATTGAATGTCGTATAAATTAGGATTCAATTGACAGTATCTCTAATATTACTTAAAGTCTAAATTAATTCAATTTAATTTCTTTATATTGTTTTTTTCGTTTCAACAAAATAAAACGATCTTAAAATCATTGAATTTAACGAAGTTACAATTGAACTTTGGTTGGTGACATGGTACGCCGACTTGAAGTTAACTTCTTGAAATGTGAAACACATGCTCTGTCTCCAGAGAAATGTGCACAGTTACAAAAAGTTTAATCCAATTTCTCTCAATAAAAACAAAAACAAAAACAAAATGATTTTGGCGGCTTAGATTTGTTTGTATTAAATAAAATTCACTTCATCTCCTCAATTTAGGATTCGAAAATAAAAGTCTCACATGCATATAATAGACCACCACCTCTAAGGATTGAACAGATTAGAACTTGAAAATTAGATTAACGACAAAAAAATCAAGTATCAAAAATCCACGGTTGGTAAGTGAAAAATTGATGGAAGTGGGGAATTAATATGAGAAGGATAAATTTTGAAAACTAAAGTTACGTTGGTAATATTTTAGTAATTTCATATTAAAATTGGTATCTCAATCATTCAATCATATAAATTAAGCGTATAATTATTTTTTGGATTATTATTGCTTAACTACTGCTGAAATCATATATATCAAATTACTACAAAAATTACTGGTAGTATTTAAGTTTTGCTGCATTTTTTTTTTAATGACATTATTGGTATTCTACTAGTCAGTATCAATGAATGAATATGTAGTAAAATGAAGTATCTTTTAAAGATTTAGTACTAAAATAATTTACTCCAATAGAACAAATGGCCGCTGGACCATAAGCATATACACTAAATTTTAAATTTTGTTTTTAAACTTTTTATGTACTTAAAATTTATTTTTTTTTAAATCAAGAGTCATTGATATTTTGCTATTCAACTACTGGTGAACTGGCGGTGTTAATGAAATATAATAAAATAAAAGATTTTACAAAATCTAATGAGAATACAACAAAATAGAAGATTTTAAAAGGCTCGATAATAGAATGATAGTGCCAATAAGTTTTATAGTTATTTGATATTTTATAATTGTTGTAGTACTCTAAACGTTGACAACACTTACATTTTTATATGGTGGAAAAGGTCAAGGAGTTTATAGTTAATAGAAAATCAAATGAATTGGAATGGAGCAACTACCTTTTAAAATGTTGGGGTAGATTAATGAATGTTAATTTATTTGATTGCACAATAAAATTTAGACTAAGAATGAATTAAGGACCTAAATAGTAAAAATAAAATAGATATTGAGGATTCAAATGCCAAACTCTCTCTAATTTCTGTGACTACTCACGAAAAATAAATTAAAATCTTTTCACAGAAACAATACTGACCCAAATCGACATCAAAACAGTGAAGCTGGATTTTATCCTCAAGTTGATCAAGTTGCATGCAACATTTAATTGAGCAATGCACAGAATGTAGCAGTATGGAATCGCTTTCACCATTAATTCATCCGGAAACTGATGTTTTGGTCTTTTTTGGATATTATTTTTATCATTGACATCCTTAATAAACTTTTAATTACCCATTTCATTCTTCGTTTTAAACAAATAAAAATTCACTGTTTTTCACGTAAAATATGGTTATCTAAAATCCCAAGTACATATCTGAACAACATTAGAATGCGGTTAAATTTTGAAATGAAATTCACTAATCAAAATTTGTGCTGATATCGATAAAAATAAAATAAAATACAAATTGTACGGAGCATCAATTTGCAAACATTGCTCTTTTAATAATAAATAAGGTCAAAAGACCAGGCTTAAAAGGGAAAAGGGGTGAGCAACTTTTGGAGTTAGGTGAAGTCAAATGATCATGCCTTGCATTGGAGGTAGCTGTGTGTCTTAATTATAGCTACTAGCTTTCTACTTGCTTGTATCTAAGGATTTGTTCACTAGATGATGCTTCGATATGAGCATTTGGGAATATCATGTCGATGTATATACATATATATATATATATATATATAGGGTTGCTGCCTTATGATTGTTGCAAGGTACAGTTCTTCACAAAAACAGTATTTATAGTAAGTTTAGGTAATGTTCGTGAGAGAATACTATACCTTACAGTAACTATAAGATAACCTCTTTCATTATTACACATATAACATGTTACTCATTCAATGAAATAATAATAATAATGTTTATAAGAGATTATTGAATTCATGAGAGGTTACCAAAATTTACAACTTAAAAAATGAAAGTTATTGAATAGATTGAGAAATAGCTTATTAAATTATTAATGTAAAAAACAATTCAAAAGAAAGAGAGCTATTTTGAGAATTGTGAACTAAGAAATATTGAAGTGTATTACACTTTACTATTATATTTTTTGTTACATCTTTATTAGCATCTCTATTTAAATAATGGTAACACGATGATATCAAAGAGGGTAAAATTAATTTTGCACTCGACTTCATCCAAAATTATGATATATCGTAACTTTTAAAGTACGAAACTAACTTTTTAATCTCAAATATTAATCTGTGAATATTTTAACCCATTATAAATTATTTTTTATCCACTAAAAAGTGAACACAAAAACAAAAATATTGAAGGTAATTTATTTCTTATTAATTAAGTATCAAAATTAATATTTTATAAGTCAACTAGTGATGAAATAATAAAAAAATAGAAATATAGTAAAATTTAAGGTTTTGTACGAGACTAATAAAATTTAAATTTTTTGAGATTAATGAACGATTTTAAATAAAAATAATGATCTAGAGCGCGTAGTGGTGCCCATCACCACTTTCTTGAATAAATCTCCGTTGCCAAAAATAGAATACTATGCCCGGTTGACTTTGATGATGTAGTTTACAAAATCCTCCGATGACTTTTTGCGTTCATAAAAAAAAATTAAAAAAAAATTAAGTGGTCATCAAACCAACATTGTTGGATACTAATTTTCTTATTATTATTTTGAAGTTTAACATAATTGATCCCTGCCAAATGCCAATAAATAAATAGCTTTTATCTTTTTGTCAACAGATCTCATAATTATCTTTTAAACATTTGAGGAGTTACAATCAATTTTCAAGAAATAAATAACAACCAAGAAGAAGAAGAAGAATTAGAAGTAGGTAAAGCCTGCGGAACTTTAGAATTTCTATAATGGGCTAATGGCTACTATTCCACTAATGCATTCTGTCCATGGTTCCCATTATTATGTTCTATTGAAAATTATGCATGCATTAAATAATTTGTTTGGTGGAAATTGATTTTTAAGGAGAAAATATTGCACGGAAGAGGAGTCTATTTAGAATATATATATATTTTTTAATGTGTGAACGTTATCGTATATCTATGTGAACATATGTGAATATTAATTAATTGAGTTGATAAAATCTTTTGTCCAAAAGTTTAATCTACTCACATTTGTGAGGAGGTGATTGAGATATTTAAGTTAAATTAAAAAAAAAATCTTAAGAAAAAGTATGTTATCTTAAAGAAACGAATATAATTAACATACAAATTTAATAATTTGGTTGGTTGTTATTAAATATAAGTTATATCCTTAAGATTATTAGTTTTCAGGACCAACTAACTTATCTGACTTATTGCCTATATTTTAAGTAATCAAAGTCTCATATCAAAATGCTATTTGAAATAAGGGCCATTCTTTTCTTTTTTTTTTTTTGCTTTTAAATGAAAAGAAAGGTTAAGTAATTGACATATATCCCCATTAATTTGAACCGTCAACTGGGCAACTGAATAAAAGCTATATATATATATATATATATATAGACACACACACACAAACACACACACACTCTTGAAGGGAAGACTTGAAGACTTCAAGTCCTCCCATTTGTGGTCATATTTGTAAGGCCACCAGGCAGGCCTTTGGTCCCAAACCTTGCTTTAGGTCCGCGGTATTCACCGCACCAAATTGTTGCGTCTTTATCTAAGCCCTACCCAATTCTGACTTCTGACCTTATTTTCAATTTTTTTAAAAAAAAATTTGGAAATCCATCTGCTATTTGAAACAAAGAAAAAAGCTTAATAAAACCATAACTTATTATTTCTGATAACATCAATATCGTAATATCTCAATCTTATGTGTTAATTGGTATGGCACTTATGTATCAAATAAATTTCGTAGTTTAAAATGTTTTCTACTCAATTTCATCATTCAATTAATGAATGTCGTCTCATTTAAGTTTGAAAAAATTCATATACTATCACTTATTATTATTATAAATAACAATAATATCATAACATCTTCATCTTATGTGTTAATTGTTGTGACACTTATTTGTTAGACGGTTAATTTTGTAGTTTTTAAAATACTTGTTACCCAATTCATCATTCAATTGACAAATGTCTCTCATCTTATGATTGAAAAGGTTGAGATTTCGTATACTATTTGAGAATTGTACAGTTAACTCTTTCAGTAACTCATAAAGAGAACTCTATCAGTAAATACTTTTACCTTATTAACGACTGTGGCAACTTAACACATGATAAAAACCCAAAAAATACCCTTATTAAGATAATTTCAGGTCTTCCGAAAATACTTTAGCCTCAGGATTATAAACAGTCGCCATACATCTATCAACAGATCAACTTTCCCCTTATTGAATTAGCAAAAAGGAATTGCAATAAAGCTCAGCAGGAAGCACATGTGACGTAACCTAGTGGATGAACTTATACGCCTTTATATGAGATTGAAAAATCTCCTTTACTCAAGAAAAGCAGGGGTAAAGCAAAACGGAGAAAAAATAAATAAATAAAAATATACTAAATTAGTACCGGTGTGATATCTGGAAAGAAAAGTAAAATCGATCTTTAATTAATTTGTACACAGAAAATTAAAGCAAAGCGTGGAGAAGACTGTAAAAAGGAAAATAATAATAATAATAATAAAAAGAAGGGCCTTGAAACTTGCAAAGCCCAGGGGCCATAACTATAAAACAACTGCAATGTCCCATCTTTAGAGCACACTGAGTCATAAAATTTTTCTCAGTTCTTTTACTTCACCAAAGCCGTTCTCTCATGTCTCTCCACCATCTCCACCTGTCATAAAGCAAATCAGAAGCTTGCCTCAGTAAAAAAGTGGAAGTTATTAAATTAAAATACCCCCCCCCCCCAAAAAAAAGTCTCTATAAATAAATAAATAAAGCTGATAAAATTGTGGGACTTAGATTAAAATTAGGATTGTTTGAACTATTTTATCAGACACTACAATTGTTTACTTGGTAAACGGTATAAGTTTTGCACAGGATTTTTACAGAAAAAAGTTTATTTAAAGAAAGCACCAAACAATTGTTTTTGAATAAGCACCTGCTAATTTAATCAAGCAAATTGAGAAATTTTCTACCATCATTACTATTATTATTTAGTGGACTGGTTATTTTCCAAAATGCTGAGAATTGAGAAAAGGACCATAAGATTATAATTCAATCAAGCAATTATTTTACTTAATTAGTGACTATTTAAAAAAAAAAAAGAGGCTGGTTTCCTTCAAAAACAAAGAGAGAATTTGATAGAATTTGACCCACCAATAGTAGTCCCATCTGGGTCGGACTTTGGTCATCCGGTTTTCGCCATACGGGTAATCCGTTTCTGCCCTTCTTGTATTCTGAAATGCACAACACCCAATTGAATAAATCCCAATCAAAACCACAAGCATCACGACGCTAAGCACGGAGAGCTTATGCCAATCCCTTCTCACATCTTCAAGCACCCCGGCTTTACATGAATCACACTCATAGCAAAGCAATGTTGGTGCATTATTCCACCGGTAGCAATCCGGATCTTGTGCCATAGTTGGCATATTGTAATTGCACGATGTTGGTGGCTTACAGCATCCAGACTGCACAAAAGGTGGGGGGGGGGGGGAAAGTAAACAGCTGTTAAGTTCCTCGTGTAAATTCATCAGAATTAAACATTTTTAATTTCGAGATGAACCTTTGAAATAATCTGAATGAATCTGAGTTGATTGTAATACCTGTACGGGAGTCATATCCCTTTCAAGATAATCAAGGGGAGTCCAGAGGGCGAGTTTGGCACAAGTTTTTGAACCCATTAAGCAGCTTCTGATAGTCGTCCAATAATTAGGATCCTTAACCCTGTTTCTCAACCAAGGAGAATAATCTTTAAGGTGATATTCTTTATACGCCCTCCCAGGAACTTGAACTCCACCGCCTCGGCTTGTAACCACAAACCCAAAAATGGTTAAAGCCATTAAGGTGACAATAAGAAACAGCATGACAACTAGGTAAACCCAAAGTGCCCATGCAACGTTAAAGCATGCACCAATGAAGCCAGCAAGAGAAATGATCAGCACGACAAAACCTATCACTAGAAGAGGAGTTTGAAGGAAGCTTTCACAAGTTGTGCTGCTCCTTGCCATCCACAGGCCGGCGCCGATGATAGGAATCGAAGCCAACAGTGTGAAGAGATTCAAGAATCCGATGACTGTGTTGCTGAACCGATACATGATTCACAATTTCTGTAAGTCTGTACTCTCTCTCTCTCTCTCTCTCTCTGCACCTCTCTCTTTCTATAGCTCTAACACCAGAATAAGTTGTTTTATTTTCTCTCTTTACCTTGCTTTTTGGTTGCTTCTTTTCTTGTGTTATAGTGTCTCTACTTCAGCTTTTTTTTTTTTTCTACTTTGATGGTGACATTACTTTTTCTTTATTTAAGTTCCTGAGAGCTTCAGAAATTTCAAAATGTTTATCCCCTTTTGCACTATTTGCTTTCCCTGTATTGGTGTATTCAAAAGCTTTAGTTGATAGTTATGCATGCATTATCACTAAATTACACTTCTTAATCATTAAGGATCTTAATTTGTTAGAGAATTTGCTAGCTAGGCAACATGTTTTGCTATAATTAAATTATAAATACACAAAGCAATTATAGGTGTAACTGAGAATTATATATCCAATAGTTAAAGGGTAAGCCACCTCTATTTCCACATTATTAAATATTAGTTAAAGTACTCGTATGCATTAATGCAGTGAATTTTCTTCTAATTATTTAAAACTATATTCAATCTGTTCTAGGTCTACGTATCCGCACTATATATGCTACCATCGATAATTCTATACTAATTATAATATATCTCTATTACCACTTCTAATCGGATTTTATTTAATTGTTACTTTCAGAATTTGTAAAAAGATGCTTATCTCTATCCAACCGGTTGTCATTTCTAAATAAATCCAATGTCTATACCTAGCTAATTGACAGAGGATAAAGGATATATAAATTTAGGCCTATTACAATCAAGAACACTTTGGATCAAATTACTTTCCATGAAAGCACTTGATGAATGCTTTTTAAAGAAGTATTTGATGAATGCTTCTTCAAGAAGAGGTTCAAGTGTTTTTATACGAGCAAAATTTGTGTTCATTTTTTATCGACCACACACACATATATGCACTAGCTACTGCTCACTAATTGATTATAAAAAGAAGTGTTTTGGGTCATGAATATATAGCCTTGCTCCAACCCTGAAACAATGAACTATCAGGAAACTTGCAAACAAGCGTCGAAAATAGGAGAAGCATAAATTCGGATGCAATTTCCAAGGCAAGAAAAGAACATTTGTTTAGACAATTTGGTAATTTCATACTTTTGATAAACGAATAATCACTTAGCATATAGATGGACCCCATTTTTAAAGCTAGCTAGCTTACTTATAAAGCATCTGATCAGAATCGAGAATTCAGAAATGAGAACCACAATTCGGATGTCTTTTGGTGCCTTGGTGGCAATTAATTTATGGAATAGAATATATTTGATTCTTTCATCCTTATCTTCTCAAATTCTTTGTTTAATTCCATGTTTGATTCTCTCTACGGCTCCACTATAAATACAACAATTTTCTTAATGCAATAAAATGTTCCCACTGAGTTTCAGTACCCTTATAAATATGTCAAGGATAGATAAATTTACTTTTTATATAACCATTTGGAAAGGACCTAAAAGCACCTTTGTATTGTGGGATTAATTAATTAATTAATATTACATCACAAAAGTCAATTACTTATGTTATTACGTACAGAAGATCATCAACCTAAATAACCTCCCAAAATTGATGGGCTAATGAATTAATAGAGTAACAAATTTACGACGACATTGAAGCTGGCAAGGGCTTATTCTTGAGAAAGTAATTAAACAATAACAATGCCAGTCGAGGCTGGCTCAATGGAACTTCATGCCCTGCTCCCCTCACTGTCACATAGGTCAACCCCTTGTATACCTGGCTCCAACCTCCAACCTTAAGTTCATAATATAGTTATCAGTAAATTAATTTTCTTCAATTGAAACAGTAAAGAAAAAATTATAGTAATAAATTTTGAATTACCAAGACACACACACACACACACACACAATTACTAACCTGAAAGTGATCATCCAACCAGGCATACCAGCTGATATTGGTTTCAAGCTTTAGGGAACCGATGGAATATCGAGTTGCAGTTAGCGGCAAAATGGCATCTGTGTCACCACTGCATTTAAAGGTGAATTACTCTTCATAATTAGTTTTTGGCTCAAATATGATACATACTTGCTCCGAAATTTTCTTTTAAAAAAATAAAAAAGAAAAAGAAAAATTAAGTAAATTGTAAACCCAAACCTACAATTATTTAAAGGGGCACCATATACATACAGCAATTCTTTTTTAATCATTACTTATTGAGCACCAAAACAAACACCATATAGTTAATTATCTAACTTATTTTATGAATTAGAAAAAGGAGGACAGATACCTATACACCCAGATTCTAATTCCAGCCGCTATAAGTTCTTTGAAAATAGGAAGCATGGATTTTGGAGAGTCAGACCACTTGCCTCTAATGACAGAGCTGGAAAATGGTAAGATGGAAGCGAATCAATATTCACTGTATCATATTTAGGCTATCAATTTTGCAATAAAATTGAAAAACAAGAAACAAAATGGGTATATACAATTTATTAAAATTCCAAACCTGCAAGTTCCCCAAGGATGATTTATCAGAGAAACGTCTGCATGAAGGGCTTTTTGCACATCCAAACGATTCATGTACACTTTTGTGTACTGAACAATGCATTCATCCACCCCTCTGAATTTCCACGGCTGAATTGCAACAAATATGACACAACATCGTTAGATGATAACCTTTTTTTTTTTTTTTTTGAAATTCGATGGTACATTAACTAAAGTTTGTTAAATATTAAAGTTTGTTAAGTGATACTTTCATATATATATGCATGAGTATTAATTGATTCAATTAATAAAATCTCTTGAAATGGTACAAAGCATCTATCCGACACATTAGTTAGGACATATACTATCATATCAGTATGTTAATAAAATCTCTTGAAATGGTACAAAGCATATATCCGACACATTAATTACGACATATACCATCATATCAATACGTGAGACAAATCAATAAAATTTCTGACTTGATAACACTAGTGTTGTCAGTTGACAAATAATGTGCACCGATATTTTTACCAGGGGAAGCTGTAAATTGCGTTTGAGAGTGCCAGATTCATGGCAAGGAGAGCTGTAAATGCTATAAGGATTGACAGCTGCAAATTCTGAATAAGCTCGGGAGAGAGCACTGTCACATTCATTTTTTGGAAAAAGGAATGTCTCGTGCGGACAAAATTTCTTCAAATCTTGGTATGTTGAATCTGAAATTAACCCATGGTTCCACCAATATTCATGGGTGCCTATGTTATCAAAATAATCATCTATTAATGGATTCCCCAGCTGCACCAAAGTTCAAAATTGTCAGCCGAACTGAAGTGACTTTAATTCGTAATCACTGTTCATGTTGCTGTAATTCTAAATATTTTACTTACCAAGAAACCTTTGAAGTTAACGATAGGATTTTTTACCCCTTTATTGCCTCGGACAATAACTTGAGATAGTTCAGGAATATAATGGCCTAAAAATATGCAAAAGTGAAAATTTATTTAGCATTTTGAAAGGAGTCCAACAATGTACGGCTGTCTTATTTTAAAGGAAAAAGACACTTAGATCTATAAATGTTGTTCAAATACACCGATAAACTCTTTAATGTTTAAAAGAATGAACATATAGAATTCCTTAGTTTCTTTTATGTTTTTCATAAATTTAAGAAATAGAACATACCATTGATATTCAATTTTTCGATATCCAAGTAGTTATGAGGTCAGTTTTACAAAACGATTACAGTCCGAATTAGAAGGTTTTTATGTGCCCATTCTTAGAAAATTAGAAGTATGCCAATATATTCAGACGATCCATTTTTACTATAACTCCTTCAAGAGTTTACGCATAAAATGCTTTAATTTATAGCACTTATACCCTCTAAAAGCACTACACGAATACCAATAAAGAAAAGCACATAAATTTTGTCAAAGATCTGGGAATTGGTCGAAAAATTAAACCTGCATAACTTTCACCGGCAATGTAGAAAGGCCTGTGCTTGTACTGAGGGAATCTCACAAACCAGTTGACGAGAAATGTGTAAGCATCTTTACCTGTTTTCAAAGATACATTCAAGATTTTGTTAATAGTTAGCCAACCAACTTTTGACAATTACAGCGATAATGTTGCGTGTGTACATAAGCTTCTGTGTAATGATGCAAAAGAAAATGACCTGTCCTTTTGTCACCAACTGTGTATATATCTTCTCTGGTCTTCGTATAGGAAAATCCGACGCCGGCCGGCGAATCCAGGAACAGTATATTAGCCTCTACAGTATGTGAAATAAATCACCTTATAATCAGCATACAGCTTTTTTTTTTTTTTAAAAAAAGGTTATTTAATTTAATGCCAACCAATCTCCTCACCACACCCATATGGGTGGATATAAATAATGTATCCTCATTCATATAAATATGAAAATGCTGTTTTTTCATAAGAGAATCCGAATTAAGATGCGGTTTTTTTAAAAAACATGTCTCAATTCTTGCCTTTGTTCCAAGCGTAGGGATTCAACTTGAGTCTCTTTCCGTCCCGCCGCACCCGAAAGGGCCCAACCTCCTCAGAGGCCCCATATGCTACGGACGAGCACCCTGGCCCACCGTTGAGCCACAGGACCAGAGGCTTTGACGATGGCTGTCTATCTACGGGGGCCTCAATCAGCCAATAAAACAAGGCCCGGCCCGCTTTCTCGTCCACGGTAATGTAGCCAGAGTACTGTGAGAAGTTCACATTTGGCGGCTGCCCCGGTAGCTTGAGGATCCTATCCTTCTCCTGCTCTTTGAAAATTGCAGAAACTGGAGATGGAAACAGCACAATAGCGAGCCCCAAGACATACAGGAAAGAACTGAACAAGCTCTTATTTTGCTTTTCCATTCTCAATAATGTTAATATGGTTGCTTCTTGTGAGAGTGCCTTCGATCCATCTAGTGAATTGTGAATGATTTAATTGGACGCGAAGCATGTTAGCATTGACTTTAATTGAGTAAAATGTTGCCCACATGGTTTTATTACTTGTGGGTCAATGGTTTGTTATAAATGATGGGATTTCTTTTTTTTCTTTTCTTTTCTTTTCAAATGCGAAAGCATTGTTATATATATAAAAACAAGTCCAAAGTCAAATAATCTCATTGTTTCACTTCATTTTCTTCTTGAGTTAGATGCAGGTATATAGAATTATATTTCACATGGTTTAGGATTTTAGTGCTTGACTTAGATGATGAAGGTAGTGGGTAGTCTAATTAAAAATTATTTTTCAAGAGTAAAGATCAAAACTAAATCTTATGTAATTAATAATATCATTAGTACAAGTCTACTCGTGTTAGTTGTAGCACAAATTATTATGTCCATCTTAATAAAGTTCATTTAGTGGGGCGGTTGGTGGTTTAGCTCTTTTGATTGCTTGAGTATTAATAAAACGGGAGATAATTTATTACTAAGTTATTAAATGATTTTTTTAAATGTGACTTTTTTTTAAAGGTTTGGATGAGACACCAAAGAGGCAAAACATTTTTGCAAACAATAAACATACTTAAGTTAGGCGAAAATCTTAATAAAATAATCACTGCTAATAGCAATTAAAGGAAATTAAAAAAAAAACAAAACAAAACAAAACTATGAGACCTTCTCAAAAGTCTCTGCTTATCCCAAATCAAAACTAAGAGTCCCATAGATTTTTTATTATACTATAATATTAAAGAAGAGAGGGAATGAACTTTACCATGATAAAAGCATAAAAAATTAATTTAAAATATATTGAGATTAATGACTATATTATAATTATAATTTCTAGAATTATCATAATTTATAATTTAAAATATTATTAAATAATTAAATTTTATTGACTTTCTAACCGTAATCGAACCCGAATGACCATGGTTTAGTAAAAAAATAAAATAAAATGCAAGAAAATTACAATTGTGAGAAGGGAAGATTGAGGGGGATATAGCAAGATATAGTGGACTTATTTGGCGGCAGAACCCCACTAAAACACCATGTGATCTGATCCTTTTTTCCTCTCATCTCGCAAATTACACGGTCCACTACGGCACTGCTTAGTGCCTAGGCCACCACGCCACATTTTCTTGGATCGGATGATTTGATTTATTCACCACATGTGGCCTCCCATCGCACGCCCTAGTTTTCGCCTACTTTTCAAAAGTTTTATGGTATGTTTGCCGATCAACAATTAAAATAAATTAAAATTAAATTGAACTGAAATGGGATAACGGATATAAATTCATTTTAGAGTCCAGTGAATTACTACACATCACTAAAATGATCTTAGTTTATTGTTATTATTATTAAAGTCCTCTTTTCTAACAACTTTTAAAAGTCAAAGGGTTTTGGTTTTCTTTTATGTAGGGAAAAATGTCAAAAATTACAACATTACAATCCAATATATTTATATTGACGTGTCATTTAATTTATTAATCAGTCCTATATAATTATTATATTAATAATATATAAAATTTGATTACATAAAATGTGATAGGTGTCGATTGATGTTATGATTGTTATAATGCAAGTTTTGCGTTCCACTTAGAGTTGGCAAAATCCAGATCTAGATTCCGAGATGTAGGTCAATCTGAATTTAGATTCGCATTTACATTTCTCTATTCGGATATGCATCTATTTACATTTCTCTATCCATATTGGCATGTAGAACCATAAACAAATATGGGAATCTAAATATAGATAATATCAAATAAATTTCAATCATAATTTAACAATTAATAATTTAACATGAATAATATACAACAACATCAGAAATTCATAAATAAATTTAATTATCAATTTTTAATTTAATTTTTAAATATTTTTAATTTAAGTTAAAATTTAATAATTCCCCAATAATATCAAATAAAATTCAATCATAATTCAATATAAAAACATACAACATCATCATAAATTCATAAATAAAATATAATTTCTAATATGTATTTTTATTTAATTTTTAATTTAAAATAAAAATTAACTAAATCTGAATATCTAATTTTCTGAATGCACCTTATATCTGAACAAATTTAAATCTGTTTTGGATCTTGATTTCCTACATCTAGACCCGAATCTTCCAAATCCAAAATGTATTACATTTCGAATTTCACTTTTATGAGAATTTCTTCAAACTCAAGGAAATTGTAGAAATTTTTCTCTTGTTATTTAAGAAATTCTTTTGGATGAATCTATTTGAATTCACTAAAATATGTCATGAGCCCACCTTTTCTTGAAAATATTTACCATCATAATGTTCATTAATACATTTACTATTAAGGACAAGATCTTACAATTAAAAAATAACAATTTACTTTTTGTACCCACCTCTAAACTATTTTTCCTCTGTCACCCATAGTCATCCTCTAAACCCTAAAATCCAATAGACTTCTCAGCCTCTAAACCCTGACCCAATGGACTTCTCTAATATATATCTTTTATAAGTGTATCGGCAATGGGATTCTTAATAGTGTATTTTCATCACATGTAGTCTCAGTTATGGTTTAAAAATATGATTCAATTCTAATTTTAATTTTGATTTTGCTATTTCTATAAACTCTAAAGATTGCTCTGGAAATTTCCAAATTCTTATAATTTAATATCTAGAAAACAATTATAAGTTCAGAAATGGTGCCACTTGAGGCAAGAATGGGGAGGCACTCGAGCAGAATGCTTCTCTTCTTCTGTCTTTGTGCTGCTCCTATATATGAACAATCCTATTATCTTAATTATTTTTATTCGTCAGAGATAATGAATAGAACTAAATACGTTTAGCTCGGCATGGGCTTGTTCTCCAAAAATGATCTGAAAAGAATAAATGCTTGTCGAGGGCGATGGAGTGGAACCTCGTGTCCTGCTCCTGTTACTGTCACAAACGTCAGCCCTTTGTAGACTTGGCTCCAGCCACCAACCTATATATAGAAGAAGAAACCCTATGACGAAAGGTATTTGCAGAACTGGCACAAAGGCCCCAATCACGTACTCAAAAGTTTTCGAAAAACGGCATATCGCCTGTAAATAATACGTTTGTAAACCAACTACTTACCTTTCTGTTGTCATACCATGGATACCAGTTGATAACAGTTGGTAGCTTCAAGGCATCAATGGAGTATCGAGTAGCAGTAACAGGAACCACTGCGTCAGTATCACCACTGGACAAAAAGTTCAATCAGAGCTATCTAAGAGGAAAATGCACAGCACAACTGTCTTAATGACGGCATATTCAAGGAGCATTGAGTTGAGAATATCTAAGTGAACTGAAATTATGGCATGGTCTTAACAATGTTTTTGTAATTAACCGAAGAGTAATAATAAAGTTACAAACTCTTGTATAAATTTTTTTTTTATACAAATTTTTTTTGTACAAATTAACGTGACATAATTTAATTAGTCAGATTATATATCTCTTATCGCATATGATTTGTTTTAATTATTTTATATTTTTATTCGACCAATAAATTAATGTCACGTCAGTTTGTACAAAATAAATTTATACAAGAGATTGTAACTGTATTATCAACTTAAAAAAATATCCTAAGAAGTTTACACCATGATTTGGCGAAACTCCGTCCATATCTCGCTTTTGAGAAACAGGGAATGATAAAATTAAAAGAAAGTAAGCAGGAAAGGAAAAGGGGCACTGTTTGAAAGCCAAAAATCCTTGCTTATTCAATGCACATAAATTACTGATGCTACAACTAGAATAGCCAGACAAATGATTTCTTTCTCACTACTACTATTACTGCACAAGAATTCTGAGTGAAAAAGTTCCATGAACTCAGCAAGAAATCAAGCTGTACAAGGAACAAAATGAATACAGGTAACTTGCCTGAATACCCATATCTTGAGGCCAGCAGCAATGAGCTCTTTATAAATAGGAAGCATAGAGAGTGGAGAATCAGCCCAGTTATCTCCTACAATTTCACTGAGAGGAAAGAGAGTCACTCAAAGTTGCTGTTATTGGGAATGCTGAAATATTACTTTGAAATGAATAACTGAAAAAAATACCTGCATGTTCTCCAAGGATAAGAAATCCCTGTCATATTTGCATGCAGAGCCTTCTGAACTTCAGGGTGATTAAAGTACACTTGAGAATACCTCTCAGTACATGGATCATATGCTCTGGACATCCATGGCTTTGTTTGAGAGAAAGAGTAAGCATATGAAAGTTAAATTTAACTTCTTAAGAAAATAAAATTGGCACGGCAACACGACACCAAGAAGGAATTAGCCCATATGTTTCAATGCTAAGAAAATTCAATCTCAGATATCTCATGTAATAAAGAATCTAGCAATCATTCAAGTTAATCAAGAATCAGTTTGAAATGTACTTCATTGAACATATTCCCTGCTCCTTTTGTCTTTCTAATGCATTTTCCCTTGTTGAATGCAACAAAAGAAAAGGTTGCAATAACAGGCGAAGACAAAGAAACAAATTTTTGAGTGAAGAAAAGGCATGACATAATTACGAGAATGACTACAGTACAGCCGCTGTCAGTTACAGCCACTCACTCTATATTAAAACCCCAAGATATCAGTGATAATGTTATACTCCAATGTTTTTCATTAGTGACCCCCAACTTATTATACAATATGTACAATACACAAATGTGACAAGGATCAGTAATGAAATTCTTGGATGTGCAACCAAACTTTTGAGGTTTTCAACAGAAAATAAGGGACCTGTAACTGACAGCAGCTGTAGTGTAGACATGTGCTACATGTTAACTAAAAATCACTCGGTATTATTTCAACAATATTATCAATTGTTGAAATATAGATCTTGTGAAATCTCAAGAAATTTTTAAAAAGCCAGCATTTAAATTACAGATCGAAACAACACGATCAAAACCGAATACGCCAACTTTAACAACAGGCACATAATGATGCTGCTGTTGAAAAGAAACATTCACTCAACTAAAATGATGCATAGCAACCACTTTTACTAAAAATGTTGGGGGCCACAAGCATGCTAAGGGAACAAAGGATGACAAGAAAAGACACAACAAGGGGGAGAGGAGGGAAATAGAGCCAAGATTCATTTCTTACCCCAACATCGTTGATCACAGAATAGGACTTGGGGACCTTAACAGCTTTAAGTCAGATGTTCAACAACTGCCTCGAGTACCATAGATGCCATAAATTAATACAAAGCACCATCTAAATGACCAGTTACTTTGATAATTTCTCTAGTGAAACAAATCAGAGTATCATTTCTTGATATTGCATCTACACAGTGCCAACCTGCTTGAGTGCAACAATTACAGATCTCCTATCACTCCAGAGATTTACAGAAAGACAACCTATGCTCTGTCGCTCTGACAAGCACTTCTATTTTTGCAGACAAACTATCATCCAATTTGAATCCAACTTTCATTAGAGTTCTTGCAAAATTAAATATAAGAGACACATCCTAACTTCTGAAAATATCCAAGATGATTCAAAAAACCTTTGACATAACAAGCAGATACCATCATAAATATTCTGTTTCATTTATGAAAGAACAAGCCAGATTGCTGAGAAGCAAAAATAGATGAAAACATTATAGATTTCATGAAAAAGCTGACAATCATGACTATGGTAAAAGCAAAGAAAGATGAGGTCTTACATAATGACCCCTTAAGTTGCGCCTTAGTGATGAAGTACCATTGCAAGGCCTTGTGAAAATGCTATAAGGATCTATATTTCCCTGCTCCATCTCCGCGATTCTCAAAGCTTTCATGCAATCTAGAGAAGGGTGCTCAGAAGACCCAGACTCACAAGTGATTCTAAGCCTTCGATAGGTGGAATCAGATATCAAACCATGAGTCCACCAATATTCAAAAGTGCCAACATAATCATGGTAATCATCGGTGACAGCATTTCCCACCTAATAGAAAGAGTAGAAAAAAGGAAAATGGAATTACCCATATGATAATGGTTAATTGCTATTGTGGTCAATTACAACTAGTTTTATTCCGAAATTACATCAACAACAAATTTCATTTTCTCACCAAAAATCCTTTAAAATTAATCTCTGGGTTAGCTATTCCCTTGTTTCTCTCATAAACAATTTGAGACAACTGGGGAACATAGTGACCTGAAAACAAATTTTTGAAACAACAGTCATTCATCATTAGATTTAACAACTGCAATATTAGTCTTAAAACTGCAGACAGAAAGTAACATAGAACCTGCATAACTTTCTCCAGCAATGTAGAAATCTCTGTGCTTGTACTGTGGAAACCTTTCAAACCAATTGACAAGAAATGTGTATGCATCTTCAGCTACAAATTTACAACAACCATATCCCAAAAGCATCTAAGATGTCAAAACCAACCAAATTCTAAGCTCAAACAACAAAATTTACACTCCCAGCACTACACTTCCACCAGCGGAAATTATACACTAACAAAAACTAACACCCCCAACAAATTACCAGTTCTCCCATCGCCCGTGGTGTACAAATCAGATGTGGTATTTGTATATGAAAAACCAACTCCAGCTGGAGATTCAAGAAACAGCAAGTTTGCCACTGCCCCAAAAAAAAAAAAAAATGACAGTCAAAGACAATTTATCTTACAATTAATTTACGTACAAACAGTATTCACATACTAAAAGTTTTGTAGCTAATGACTAGAATAATACTAAAATGGTAACTGAATCAAAAGAATGTGGCTTGAGATATTGACATACACTTGTTCCAAGAGTAGGGATTCAGGTAAAGGGTCTTCCCATCACGCCTAATGCGGAAAGGCCCAATCTCTTCAGCTGCTCCATAGGCAACAGAGGAGCAACCAGGACCTCCATTGAGCCACAAAATGAGTGGCCTTGACTCAGGTTTACGACCCGCTGGTGACTCAACTAACCAATAAAACAATGCCCTCCCAGCCTGTTGGTTTACGGTTACATAACCTGAATACTGATTAAAATCAACATTTGTCGGTTGCCCCGGTAACACAGTGATTTTGTCTTTATTTTGAGCAGCTAGAGAAAAGCAGAAACACGAACATAATACAAGGGACAAAAAGCAAAGAACAAAAAATCGTGAATGTCCCATTAAATGAACCATCAAGGTAAAACAAAAAGAAGCAAAACCCAGAAGCACACGAATCCTTAAGCGTATCTGGATTTTGCAAAGAAATATGTCAACAGAATCTTAAAACACGAATCCTTAAAGTACAGGTGTCAATCAAACACTAGCAGAACACAAAACAGTTCTGAGTTCTCAAGGAACCTAACTCCGAAGTCCTCAAACAAGAAACCGAAACCCAAAAAAGAAGTACAAAGTCAAACTAACATCAAAAACCCAGATCCCTACTTATCCGGGTTGTCAAAGAATCTAACGAAGCAGAGTGTGTGTGGTTTACATGAAAAATGGATTTGGCATTTTATTCAACAATTGTAGATGGTTACGATGAGATGTGAAAAGATTGAATAAATTACGTGTAAGTCATCGACTGTCAATTCAGTTTGTTTCTGGCGTTTGTTGGCCAATTATTTATCTCTCCCATTAAATAAAAACATGTTTGAATCTTCTTTACATTCTTTTTCTTGTGATGATAGCACTTGACCGAACAGGCAGCGGGCACACGTGTGGTTTTACAGAGGCCTTTGCAGTATGTGGTATACAATTCCAAAAGCACAAAAAGCTGAACAGAGAACCTCTAATTGAATAGTAATTACTAATGACCTAAGAATTATATAATTAATTAAATGATTAATTTAATGAATTTAAACAAAAAAATTCATATCTGCAAAAATATACGATTTCATAGGACAGCCTAAGCCATGTGTGCATGTTTACCAATGTTTTGTTACAACTAAAACTACCCTGTCATGGCGGGATAATGATGCCATTGATTGTTCAACAGCCACCGTCAGAGAATTACACAGTCGAATTGTGACAACAATTCTTTAAACGAGCTCATTGGGCAACTAGTTGCATCATTTTTTAAGGGTTTGAGTCTGCTCATGAATGTAACATAAATGCCTCTTACTTTACGTTATTTATTTTTATTATTTAATATCTCTTATATTTTTATTTGATCAATAAATTTATATCATATTAATTTATATAAAATAAGTTTACACAATAATTCATAATTCTATCATTATTCATTTTTTTTTAGATATTTTAAGTTGAAGTTTAATTTGATAATAAAAAATAGTCTTTAATCTTATTTTCTAAGTTGAGGGTTCAAGTCTCTCATGAATGTGAACGTGAGAGTTTATTTATTTATTTATTTTTAATTGATGTTCAATTTCAATAAATCCAAATAAGTCATGACAAACATTAAGTTAAACTTTAAATTTTATCAAAATTATTGCATTTGTATATTGATCACTATTTTTATTGTATACTCTGTAATATAACATTAAAAGAAAGTTATAATTTTATAACGTTTTTCAAACATGTATTTTATTTTTGATTTCTTGTGCTAATCACTAAAAAGAAATAAGTTATAATATACACCCAAGAGTAATCATTCTTAAGGGCAAGCATCCTCATTTTTTTTCTTTTAAATATAGATACATTATTAAACCATGTGGCATAATATATTTAATTTTCAATACGCTATAAAAATCATGTACATTAATATATTAAAAATTAACTATATTAAACCATGTACACACAGTGATTTTAATATACTACAAAATAAAGCACATGCATTGAAGTGCATTTTTTTTTCTTATTTCTTAACTTATTCTTTAATAAAATAAGAAAACCTTATTAAAAAATTGCTCTATATTTATAATTATTTATATAAGACAATAGAACAAACAAAATATGGTAATAGCACCTTCAATGATATCTCTTTCAATGATATGTCAGTTTATTCACAACGATTTATAATAATTTTAAAAAGAATTGTATGGGCAGCATTGGCCAGTTGAGAAAAACCATCATATAATTTAAAGATTGTACAGGAAGTGACCAAATAAAGGAATGATTCCCAATTTCACACGTCCACCCAAATTAGATTTCATGATTACATAGTTGGACTTGGACCACTAGGAAGGCCCACGTATAAGTGGGCTTCCATATGGGCCCTTCGGTGTCACGATACCAGCAACCCTGCACTTGCCAAAAGTCAAGGTCTTTAATGATGGCAAGTGGCAATATTAATGTCTAATTACCATGTAATTAGTGTGTCATTAACGGTTTTGTCAACATCAAACTGTGTTTGTTACCACCAATGAGCTAATGTAGACCGCGGGTTCGAGTTCTACAGGAACTCAATTTTTTTATCAATAAAATTAGTTTGGTCAAAGATAAAGATTGTTTTCTCATAATTTTCGACAGAATAAATAATTATTTGATATTATATAAATATCAGTAGAGTTTTAATTTTAATATATCAGATGCTCTAAGGTATTGTATTTTACTGTTTGTACACTACTAAATTATTATATTTTTACTATTTGGACACTTCGTAGATTACTAAAAAATTAGTAATAAAATATTACCATTTAATGGTGTTCGGCTCTAACTTTTACTTAAGCACAAATGATTAATAGATATTTATGGGACCATTGACAACCATTTTAAAGTGGCGGCAACAAGATCAAGGTTCAACTAAAGACCATAGCATTTGCCATTAATCGAGGATTACATTTTACTCTGCGACAATCAACAAGTAGCAGACTGAAAAAACAAGGCATACGAGGACCTACCATGTTCGTAACTCGCGCCAAAAGTAATGATTGAAAATGATGGCCTTGGCATGGGCCAAAACATTATTCCACGTTCATTTTCATGTCCACATCCACCGTTCGTGCTTCTTTCGCTATCTTTCATCTTCTCCTCTTTTCTAGTGCATATTTCACAAGTGCATTCCATTCAGTGGGTGTTTTCAAGTATCTGTACAAATCATATATACAGTATACTAAATTCAGAAGCACAGTAATTTAAATGTTTGGTAACATGACATGGGCCACCTATTTGACACATCAATTCTATTTTTACTTGATGTTCTGTAATTGAGCATACAACTACAAAACTTCATGTAAATAAATATGTACATAGTGATAGGACTTGAAGAGACTATTTGAAAAATGACTAAAGAAAATGAATATGTGAGCCCTATGAAAATTTTATTCAACCAATTTCTTCATCTTACCTTATATTATGATTTTATCATGCACGCTTATTTCTAGAGATTGTTTGTGGTTTTATCATTATTGTTATCGATTTCATTGAGGGTTTGTCTGGGATAGTTTTTTGTAAGATTAAAAGTGATTTTAAAAATTTAAAAGTTAATTGTGATTTTTAATTAAAAAAAAAAAAAGAAATCAAGATCACTTTTGTTAAATATCAATGCTGTCTATAGCTAATTTTGAAAAGTAGAAAAAGAGTAATTTTTAGATCTTAATTTTAAGAATCAATTTTATTATTTAATATAATTTCATAAATATTCTTATAATTATTACTTAAATGAAAAATTATGCTTATTTAAATTAAAAAAAATTAATAATTTAATAATTTTTATTATAATTCATGTATTTCTTTCGTTTATCTTATTTTTTATTTATATTTTATATTACATCGAAAGTTTTCTACAGTAATACATTCTAAATTTTATTAGTTAAAACTATTATAATATACCAATAAAAATATTTTGTATAGATATTTTATATGCGCATGTATATCTTATCTTACATTTTATATATTTTAGTTATTTATTTTTTCATAGTTGTTTCACAATAAAATTTACCAAATATTAATAACTGCTTTCAAAATTTACAATACCTTTAAAAATAAAATTTATTAAATATTTAATTATTTTTTATTATATTTAATTATTTTTACAATATGACTAACAATTAATTATTTTAAAAACTACCTAATTCCCAAATTGGCATAACTTGCCATCATTGCATGCAAATCCTAGGGTTGAGCTCAATGGGCTTGCCTTTTCTTGGGGCGAGGCGGTCATTTTTTGGGCAAACATATCATGTGAGCCCAACTTCTCATGCCAAACCCAATTTGACTGCAAATCAAATGATGGCGAAGCAGTAAATTCCAGCAGCATATGATTTTGCTTGTTCTTTCCTCCACACTACTTTCCGTGTGTTCCTTTCATCATACTCTGGCGCTTATTGTGTTGTTTCCTTGGTAAATTGTGATGCCTTATTTCTGTTTTAACTTTTAAGCAATCCGATTTCCATTTCATACCAGTTTTTTATTTTTAAAATATTACATGAGAAATTGTTAAAAACGTTACTGCATTACAATTTTATTAATATTTACAAAAAAAAAAAAATTGTTGGAAATCATTATTCAGTCTTTGTACTAGACAATTCGATACCTGGACCCTAAAGGATAGACCTACTTTCAAATACTGAGAATAAAACTTCCCTCGCAAAGGCACTGGGATAGATTTGAAATTAGGGATTGCAAAATTGTTCATCCGGTTTGGGTCAATGTATGGGTCTATTTTTGCAACTCAAAAACTCAATTGAGTTAATATCAGATTTTCCCATTTTCCCAAACTATTTTTCGAATCAGTCGTATTTTTATCTTCATTTAAACTCCCTTTCGTATAGATTACCGCAAGTAGTTGATTGTTTTATTTTTGAAGTTAAATTTACTCTCCAAACTTAAACACGCACTATACCCATAGCATAAATATTACAAGAAAATAAAATAAACACCTAAGATCTTAATTTATGTTTTTTTTTCCTTTTAAAATCTTTTGAAATTGAGATTGAGCGCATCATCAGAGTGGCTTGATTTAAAAGTCAAAGGTGGAACGTTTAATTCCACCACGCTGCCTAACTTGCTTAAACAATACACCCAACGAAAATATTTCTCCAGCCAGCCGTCGCTTTTAATGACAATCTTATCTCGACTGGATAAAAGATATGTTCTGATGGCGTTGACTTAAGAAGTAGTTACCAATCAACGGCTGAAAGCAAGGAGCCGCACATATTTTAATGGTATGCGATCACATGAAGCATGAACCCGGCTCTCCAGGGGTGTCTGAAATATTTTATTGCTCCGTTATTATTAAATTTCTCTTTTTAAAAAGCTAAAAGCAATTAACTTTGACTTCTTTGGAATTTGAGAAGCCCACATTCAATTATTATTATTATTTTTTTGTTTTAAGGTTTTGCAAATCGCTACTGGTTAAGCGTGTAATTGGTGAAATTCTCAAGCATACCCTTTTTAATAAAAACTTTTATGAGGGCGAGAAAAATAAAATTGTTATGGCTTGGGTCTTGGTTGCATTTTACAAAATATAGGGTAACTGTCAAAATTGTTAGAATAACTACAACTTAAAATTAACGAATTCTAAATCCATTTAAATTAACTAGATTTTAATCGTGTTAATTGGTAAAATTATTTGAGGGGATACAATAATGTTACGGCTTGAAATGCTTTGGACTGCATATATTTTCAATCTAAAATTTATTGGAACTTTGAATTTGTGTATTCTATAATTTGATTTAAAAATTTATTGAACATAATTCAAAATTTTATGTTAACTAAAAATATGAGATTTCTACCTCAATATATGAAAAATTATATCTATATCTACTTGTAAACTTTAGAAATTAAATTGAATTTCTTATTTGATACTCGAGCCACTACTCTCAGTAAAATATTTGTTTTACACTCCACTACACTAAATATTTGAGTGGCTATTGAATATTAAATAGATAATCTTATTTCATCTATTCTTTTTTCTTACTTTGGTTCACGTGATTTGCCTTTCAAATTGTTTGATGCCCAAGCAAACACCTTTTTCTTCACTTAAGGAAATAATTTATGCTATTTAAGTTGTACATATAACTATTAATGAATTTTTAATTTATGTGAAAAACTTGGTCTCACTCTCAACGGCCCAAATATGTATAAAATCTTAAAATGTTAACAATAATGTTACTATTATTGTTATTACATTAATCATGAAGGGGTAATATGTAATTTAGTCGTACCAAAATATCATAAATGTGATTATTTCTTTTTCAAAAAATTAAAAAATAAATAGAAGGAAGGTCCTGGAAGGAATCCCCAACAAAGCTGCCGACGAAAACAGAAGATGCCGAAGATAGATTCGCCACGTTAGCCCTAATTGGGTCTCACGCGCTTTTAGAAGCGTGAAGGAAGTCTGATCGAATCAAAAGAAGGGCCATTGCTTGCGTTGGCACGTGTGCTTTCAGTTACGCCTCAAACCAACAAGTACGCGAGGGAGAGATCGTGCATGTGCGTCCGCACGTGCCGGAGCTTACGTGGATCGCCTTTGTCGTTTCGTGGGTTTGACTACGTCTTGGTGCGAGCTGAACTAAATAAAAATATCCGAGGGAGGTCTGTATATTTACCCAATTGCCCACCATTTTTCCCTGAAGTCACGAACAAGGGACCCACCGCCTTTATTTCTTCCTATTTTTACAACTAGCATCTATTCTTTTCCTGCAATAAAATATCTCAGCTTCCTTTATAATTTTTTTTTGGCACTATATCTTTGGACAAAAAATAAATATGATAAAATACATATTATCAAAAAAAAAATGAAAGAGAATTTGAAATATTTTAAACGTTACTAAAATTCTATTTTAGAAAATACACATTAACATTGAGAAAACACTTCAAACATTTTGGAAAAGTATAAAACAAATGTGTCCTTGATTTGCATTCATGAAAGATTATGCTTTTATAAATATTGTTAAATATAAAAATTGTGTTCATTTATTAATATATTTATACAATATGAATTTTATAATAAATACACATACACAATAATGATTTTGGAAATAAAAAATAACAAGACATAAGTAATAAGAGTTTCTGATACTGTCACATCAATTTTTAGTAAATTAAATGTTTAAATAATTTTTTGAATATATAAATTATGTTTACAATTACCATTACCTCCAAAAAATTTATTATTTTTAATTGAAAATGCTTTTGGAAATACTCTAAAAACTACATTTTACCTCTTCATGTTAGTTATGATTGAATTTGAACAAATTTCCAAATTCAAAATTTACTAAGGTTCCGTTTGATACAGTTTTTTAAGTAGAACTTTTACCCAAAAAATTTAATTTTTTGATTATCAATAAGAGTTTTTATTAAAAATTTATGAAATTATTTTAATAGATAAAATTTTTAAAGTTATGTTATGAAAAGAATAAAACAAAATTATCAAATAAATAGAAGATATTTCGTATAATTTAATATTTAAAAAAACTTTTCAACATTTATTCCTAAAAGTTTAAAATTTAAACTTTTATTAATATAGATAAAATAACTTATTTAAACTTTAAAAGCTATATGAAAAAATAACTAAATAATAATAAAAATTATGATAAATATTTATGTAATTAAATAAGTATTTATAGTTATTAAATAAACCATACCAAATATAATGTACAATTATTTATGCATAAAACGGTGTTCTATCATGGTATAAATTAGAGGATTCACCTTTTGCAGTTTAATGACTGCAACTGAATATGATTATAATTCATGGTAATATGTAAAAAAAAATTACCTTTTTTAGCTAAATGGTGTGATTGCTTACCTAATTTTGTGGTTTGATTACTGGATTTAGATCTTTCGAGATTTTGTTTTTATTAGAGGAATCAACATGGCTTCATTATACGAAGCAAGTGCATCACCATATTCGCACGTTTATCTGATAACAAAATTATTATTTATGAATTAACCATTAGATTAATGCATATAATAATTTTGATTAGACGTTTTATTGATGTTAAAATTAAAAAAAAAAAAAACTCACATATTGATAGCATTATCAGCTTGCTAGCAAACATTAGCGATCGTGTAACTTAAAAAACAGTAGCACTTAATTTTTAAGACTCGCTTTAAAATAAGTAATACTGTATTTATCAAAATATGTATATTTTAATAAATAGTAAACATACTACTTTGAAATTATATCTGCATTAGAAACATCTTGCATACTTCTGTGATAAGTTTTATCGAATGAAAATAGTTTTATATAACATATTCCTATGCTTCAATTTTTATATCACAATATTTGGTAAAAATTTGTAGCTTGATTTTGGCAACACATCTTATTATTTTCTACAATTGACTATGAGTATAATGTAATATTTAATACTTTAATTTGACAATAGTTGCGGATCTGAAACCCCAACATTTTAATAGCAACTGAGATTTAAGTCTATTTTAACCGAATCATTCTAGCCACTTGAGAGTAATGGATTCTAGGAATTCAGCGGCCGCACCATGCTAGCAGGAGTTTGAAAGTTCACAAATTTAGTTATATGGATGCTTTTGATTTTGGTGAGGTTGAGGCCTTATGTTAGTTTTGGTTCAAGTTTCGACTTGTATTGAGTTGTTTCTAACTTATAATTGAACATTCAACACTTTTGCTAAAATCATATCTTGGAATTTCTCCGTGTTTCAAGGGTTTATAATTAAGTAGTAGATGTTTTAACGAAATTTATTTTTTAATGTTTAAATTCATTTGTATGAATAGAAAATTATTTATTCTATTTAACTTGTAATATTCGAGATTTTATGATTCGTTAACCACGATTTCTTATATATATATTGGAGAGATTAGATGAATAAATTTTAAATTTGTGTTTTAATTATCACTAATGTAATTCATCGTGCGCTAAAGTTATTTCTTAAGATATGCATGTCCGGTTATAAATGTTTATAAGCGTAAGATATATCTCATCTGTATTATATGCGAAATTTTAATTTAATTTTGGTAAACCACGGACTTGGACTTTGTTACTGTACAAATTTCGAATATTAGTAGATTTTTTAATTAAAATATTGATGGATGGTATTATCAATTTCAAAATAACAGAAAAACCCATACAATGTGTTTTTCCCCCCTTACTTCAATCAGAATTGAACATAACAAACAAGGCTTTTGCCAAAAACGATTCCCAATGGCAACTTAACAATATGAGTTGCTAGTTCATCATTATTGTTCCACTTTTCACCAATCATAGAACATTTTAATACAAAGTGCTATTCAAAGACTAGACATAACAACGGATGGTCCCTCTCCGACATTTGTATGCCACACAATCTCAAGTGGATAATGTTGGATTGTCCAAATTTATTTTCCTTTCAATATGATATCCCCCCCCCCCCCTTCTCTCTCTCTCCCCAACAAAAAATAATAATAATAAAAATAAAACTAATATAAAGGTTACGTGAGATAATAAGATGGTACACTATACAATATATGCATACAATATTCCATGAATAACGTTCTAACCGTATTGGAGAGTTATGTCTCTGAGTTGTGCATTTAATGAGAAAAGGAAAACAACAACAATATTTTTCAATGTCATTATGTATTTTGTCAATTTATTTATTTTATCTTATTCATACAATTTATCAACGCAACAAAAATCACAATTATTTAAAATTTATAATCCAAAAATAATATTTTCAATTAAAAAAGTTTTTGAAACTCCATGTAACGTCGGTGTGACAGAGGGGCTAATAATCCTCCGCAGAGGTGAAAATTGAAGAATATGCGAAGGAAGGTTATTTTCCTTTGACAAAATTATTATAAAAAATAATTATTATTTTATTTAATTGACTTTATCTTAAAAAAAAAAAAGGTGCAATCCGTTAAAAGTTTTGGTATCCAATTTACTTGTGAGATTGGTTATTGACGTTTAGAAGTCCAATGTTACCAAAGTAAAATTTCAGGATTTATTTTATATTTAGTGATTATAATATAGCTGCTGGTATTTTGAATAAATTTACATTTAATTGTTGTCAGTATGTTGTATGAGTATAAGATTTTAAAATTGGTTAATTAATATGACCAACGCTCAAATAACAGTTAAACTATGTATTTTAAAATATCCGCGAGTATGGTTTTGAGAACCCAAATTTATCGCTTGCAACTTCCTATTTCAAAAAAATTCTCGGTTTTGGTAACGATTAAACAAAAAATTATTAAAATCTTCAAATTCGAAAAGGCAATGCCACGTGAGTTCGACAGGCAAGTCATGACATTCGCAGGCTTCACAGGGCTAAATCAGTCAATTAAAAAAGAAGGCTACCCGCCAGTAATTACTCGCCTAACGCAAGGGTATTTCTGAAATTGCAGATAAGCAAACTGTGGGGTGGCCGAAACTGGAAATTAAAAAAAGTTTTAAAAAAGGGAGAAATAAATGAATGAATTGAATAATCAGTATTTTAAAATTTTAATGGGCCGGACGCCAGAGGACATTGTAATATGGTTTAATGGATACCCCCCGCACACACACTTTCTCACGTATTTTCTTCTTCGTTTTTTCTTTTCATATCCCTCCCTCTCAAGGCGCTCTTTGTCCCTTATCGGCTAACGTTTTCACTTTCTTTTCTCCCAAACGCCCAGTAGAGAGAGAGAGGAACAAAAAATTTCCCGAGAAAATCCGCGAGAAAATCAGCATCATTCGTCAGAGAACAGAACACAAGTCCCGGAGGAGCTCCACAGAAGCAGTAGAAGACCTTCGTCGTCATAATCCCTGGACGCTTTTCAAATTCTCAAACCCTAGACTTCAGCCGCTGCGCCTGTGCGGCGTTAAATCAGGTTATTATTTTGCCTTCTTCTTTCTCTCAGGACCATATTAGATTCACTGTTCCGTGCTTGCATTTTCTTAGCGGTGCCCATTTCGTCTCCTACGATCTTGTTTTTCTTTTTTACGCCTAATTAGGTTTTTATTTTCTCCTTTTTTGGGTTTCAATACCTTAGATTTGGGATTACAGTTTCATCGTGGCTGCCCTATCGGGTTCTTGGTCGATCCAGCCGTGCATCAGCTTTTGAAAACTCTAGATTATCTGGGGTTATTTGTTAAGCGGTGCGTTTTTGGCTACCGGTGAAAGAGATTAAAAAAAGGCTGGCCTTATAGAGAGATTTTTTTTTAATTTTTATTTGATATTTTGGACGGGGGGATTGGCTTGTTCTGCCGATGCGATTAGGTGGAACTTCAATTTCATGCCGCCAGAACCACTGCCTTTGGATCGGAAGGACTTCTTCAAAGAGAGGAAGCACCACAACAATAATAGTAGTCACCACCAAACCGATAAGTCTTCGTCTGAGTCTTTTCTAGGCGGCGGGGGCAACGGAGGAGGTGGATCCTTGCACAGATGGCGAGACTACTCTCATCACAACCGCGAGTATCGCATTGGATCCACCGATTTTCGCAGACCCCCAGGTGCGATTTAGTATTTTCAATTGCATAGTATTATTGTTACTAGTTTTGTTAGTTATTTATATATTGGAGCTGTAGATCCTTGAATTTTCTAATTGTCTGTCGTGTGTTAAGACTTATTGATATTCTGACTTAGACTAAATTGTTTTGCTTTATGTGATGGGTTTCTTTTTATTTATTGGGAGTTGAGATTTTTATATTATCATCACGAATTTTTGCCAGATCTGGAGATTTCTGTGTGGTGAGAGGGTTTTTTTATGGGTGGACTGGATTTAACAACTCTTATTTATTTTTCTTGGTTCCTTGGGAGAGTATATACTTTGTTTGTCTTAATTTCTTTTGTGGTTTTCCTTTTTTGTTTAAATATTTTATGAAGGTCATGGTAAGCAGGGAGGATGGCACATTTTTGCTGAAGAATCTAGTCATGGTTATGCGCCTTACCGATCCAGTGACAAGATGCCAGAGGATGAGAACACCAGGATATCTCTTTCACGTGGAGATGGAAAATATGGAAGGAATAGTAGGGAAAATAGAAGTTCTTTTGGTCAGAGAGATTGCAAAGGTTATGCATGGGATGCAAGCAATGGGTATGCCACCACCCCTGGCAGGCTACATGAAGTGAATTGTAATCAGAGGTCAGTTGATGATATGCTAACTTATCCCTCTCATCCTCAGTCTGACTTTGTTGCATGGGATCACCTTCAATTGAAAGACCAGCATGATAATAAAATTGGCAGTTTCAATGGGTTGGGCACAGGCCAGAGATGTGAGAGTGAGAATTCACTGGATTGGAAAAAAATTAAATGGACCCGTTCAGGAAGTTTGTCTTCGCGAGGTTCAGGATTAAGCCATTCGAGTAGCTCAAAGAGCATGGGTGGCGTGGATTCTAGTGAAGGGAAGACCGACTTTCAGGTGAAAAGTGCAACTTCAATCCAGTCCCCTTCAGGGGATGCTGCAACCTATGTGACATCTGGTGTACTGTTTGAGGAGACTACTTCCAGGAAGAAGCCACGCCTCGGATGGGGTGAGGGACTGGCAAAGTATGAGAAAAAGAAAGTTGAGGTTCCTGATGTGAGTGTGAACAAAGATGGTGTGTTTAATTCCTCTAGTAATGCTGAGCCTTTGCAGTCTCTATCTTCGAACTTGGCTGAGAAGAGCCCTCGAGTAATGGGATTTTCGGATTGTGCTTCGCCGGCAACTCCTTCCTCTGTTGCTTGCAGTTCCTCGCCAGGTATGTAGCTGAAATTACTCACATATTCTTTAGTTAGGATGTTGTAGATACTGTTTTTGTTGGAAAAACTCTGAACTTTTAACATTTTATTAGTAGTTATTATTGAATTCTTACCATCTGATATCAGCTTAAAACTTAATGTAATATCATCTTGCCTCTCTTCCTCTCTGACACAGAGGACTTTTTACAGATACTGTTTGGTGAGTCACGAGAATTATGAGAAAATTTAGCTATATCTTGAGCTAAGTTCTGCTAATTTCTTCGGTGATAAGTGGCTTACGCCTGCAATGTGTGAATAAACATGCTTATAATTTCCTTTCCTTTCTACTTGGCCTGGCAATTTGATGCACTCCTATCAATCTTGAATATTTTGTTGTCCATTCCTATTCTTCTTTTTTCCTTTTTTTTTTTTTGTCCGTGGCAATTAGTTGTGGAATCACCTTCCTACCTTTAATTTTGGTGGAAACATCAAGCCTTCATAGGCTATTCCCCTGATATGTGATTAGATGCCAGTAAATTTCTTATTTATATTCTCTGTTTGAAATCTAATCTGCAATAGGACTATTAACTTTTTTGTGGTTATTTTTTGGTTTGTTACTGTGTTTGATAAGTTACTTCTTTAGTGGAAGAGCACAAAAGTAAATTCCTTTGTTCAATAAATAAATAAAAGACCTCGATCTGCTTACCTCTCATCCTTGTATATGATTCATCTTCTGTTTCAGCATTTTTAAAAAATTTAGTTGTGCTATCATCGCAGGTGTCGAGGAGAAAGCATTTGGCAAGGCAGTGTGTGTTGATAATGATGTTAGTAATTTATGTGGTTCACCTAGTATTGTGTCTCAGAATCATCGCGAGGGATTTTTGTTTAATTTAGAGAAGTTGGATACCAATTCAATAGGTAATTTAGGCTCTTCACTTGTTGAATTGCTCCAATATGATGATCCTAGTTCGGTAGATTCTAGTTTTGTTCGATCTACGGCAATGAATAAGTTGCTAGTGTGGAAAGGGGATATTTTGAAGACGCTGGAGATGACAGAGACAGAGATTGATTCACTTGAGAATGAACTTAAGTCATTGAAATCTGTGTTAGGAAGTACATCCCCTTGTCCTGTGACATCCATTTCATTGTCAGTAGAGGATAGTGCTAATCCATTTAACAAACAAGGTATCGTCTCCAATTCAATCATACGACCTGCTCCCTTGCAAATTGATTGTAGGGATCTTTCTGTGGAGAAGAAGCCTCATTGTAGTCATGGCTTGGAAGAAGTTCATGGAAACAGTAAGGATGAGGATATAGATAGCCCTGGGACTGCTACTTCTAAATTTGTTGAACCATCATCTTTTGTCAAGCCAGTTTCTCCATCCAATATGCTTCAGAATGGTGGAAGTTTTGGAGTTTTGGACACAGTTCACACTACAAACACTGAAGTAAAACGCACTATGTCTCGTTCCTCCTTTGGGGAAGAGGTGGCTGGTGCCTCGACATGTGGGGATGGTGATATGATTCTAGAGAGTGAGAATGATGCACGTGTCTCCAGTAATTTCAGCGCGTATGCTGATGGGGAGAATATATTATGTGACATGATTTTGGGTGCCAATAAAGAATTGGCAAAGGAGGCTTCTGAGGTACTTAAAAAGCTACTGCCGAGAGATCACATTAACATTGATATTTCGGGAGTTGCTAATGTATTCTGCTCTCAGAATGATTCCTTTATCAAAGAGAAATTTGCAAAAAAGAAGCAATTTTTAAGATTTAAGGAAAGAGTTTTGACCCTTAAGTTTAAAGTCTTTCAACATCTGTGGAAGGAAGATTTGCGCTTGCTGTCAATAAGGAAATACCGTGCAAGGTCTCAGAAGAAATGCGAGTTGAGCTTGCGGACAACTTATACCGGACATCAGAAGCATCGTTCCTCCATTCGCTCTCGATTTTCTTCTCCTGGTAAGAAAAGTCTTCTTCTTAATTTATATTTATTCTTTTTTTCTCTTCGGATTTGATATCATTTGGCTTTGAGATTGAGGAAGAAGTTAATATTCTTATTTGAACCTGATGAAGAATATAAGAGCTGTTCCCATTAGATTAAATTAGTTTAAGAACTAAGTTTTAAAACTATGCTTAGAGAACCAGTATGCATTTTGACTGCTGTGAATGTTGAATTGTTTGTTGTTTGTATTTTACTTGGATGTTACTTGTTGGTAGTCCATTTTGGGTTTCTATGCTATGATTTAAGGTATTTAAATGATGGAATTAATATGCGAGTTGTGCTAGAGATTGTTGGAAAATTTTAGTTATGGCTTCAACTGTTATGCTCATGGTCCCCCCCCCCCCCCCAATTTTCCTTGATATATGTGTACATGTGGGCATTTATTGCTTTCTGTTTATGGTTTGCTGTGGATGCTACGTGATAGGATGCTAAATGGGGACATATGATCTAGTTTTATATTGATTTTAATGATTTGGCAATGGCTGCATGTTAGTTGTATTGTATTTTTGCAAAGCTGTGCTTTTGAAAGTTACTGATTTGTTTGCTTCATTTGGATATTAGTTCATATTTAATGTTTTACCAAAGAAGATAGGACTAGTATGGTCATTATTATTTTTGTGCAACATCTCCTATTGGGGTATTTTATTATTTTGGAGAGTGCTGGAATGCTAACTGGGTACCAGCAAAGAAGCCCACTATCTTCATTGGCTTTCCAATCAATGGAAAGGTAATGATCCATCATTTGAATCAGAGTTCCAAATTACATACCATCATAGTGGTGTCTCTGTGTTATTCACTGTGCTCTGTTCTGCAAGAATGTTGTACTAGTTTACTTTATGTTTTGAGTTCCTCCCCATAAAGTTTTATCATGTAGGTTGGAAGATTAGGCATCTGAACCTGGACTACCTTTAGAGTAATTATATGGTATGTCAACCCATGGTGTGAAGTTGTGTTTTGGCTGGCAAGTCTGTCATAGCTTTGGAATTTTGTTTGTGCCAAAGCATTGACTTATTACAAATGACAATATTTTAGTGGATTTCTTTGTGATGTGGTGTGGGGTGCTTGAATGTGACTGTTGTGTATGTTGAATGATGCAGTTTGTGCACTGCTTCAAAATTAAAGGTTATGGACTCTTGTGTTTTTTGGAATGTGATTGATTTGGGTTTTTTCCCTGCGCGTTCTGCACGCTTAGAGTAGCAAATGTTGTGCGTTTCCTGTGAAGTAACCATATGAGGGTGTAAATGCTTCAAATATTGTTTTGGAAGCGTATTGTTTGATCTAGATGCAATTTTGCACTTCTTGTCAGTCTTGAGTGCATAAGATCTTCTTTGCTGAATGGGGCTAATATCAGTAGGATGAAACCAGTTGATTTGTCTCAGCAAACCTGCTCTCATGGGATAGAGATTGGTTGAGTTCTTTCTAGGACTGCTGGTAGGTTGATATTTGAATATAAAAATGGGATGATACTAAGATAATTGGAAGTATAGGTATGTGTTTTGACAGCTGTTTTCACTAAGACGTAGGATCTGTTTGGTGGTAGCGGTGCTGCCACAGCTCCTAAAGTAAAAGGGGTGGAGCACAGCGCAGCTGCTCCAAACGGACCCGTAGTATGGTAAGCATATCATTGGCACAATTTCTGATTACAGTTAACTTGTGAAGATGAGGTAATTAATTACTGCCTGATTTAGGCATAATAGACATATCTAAAAGTAAAGCAAGTCTTTTGGCCATTAACTAGGATATGCCTTTTTGATTATGTTGAGGCTTTTGGGTATGCAATTGAGATGATGAAACATGTGGTTAGCTTATTTGCTATTTTGCTGCTTGGATGTTTATTTTCTGGTAGTTTTTATATAAGCTCCAAATTCTTTTTAGGGTTTTAGTTATATATTTTTCTTTTCAACATTTGATGGTAAACAGAGTCCTTTCTCCAATAATACCTCTGCTGGCCTCACATTTTAATTTAGCTCTATTTTTCTTACCAATTGGTTACACAATTGCCCAGTACTGACATTTTTTTCCCCTGTTTTAGCAGCAGGAAATTTGAGCCTGGTTCCAACTACGGAGATAATTAATTTCACTAGTAAGCTGTTGTCAGATTTCCAAATCAAGACTTACAGGAATTCATTGAAGATGCCAGCATTAATATTGGACAAGAAGGAGAAGATTGTATCAAGGTTTATCTCAAGTAACGGGCTAGTTGAAGATCCTTGTGCTGTTGAAAAGGAAAGAGCCATGATAAATCCCTGGACTTCAGAGGAAAGAGAAATCTTTGTGGATAAGCTGGCAACCTTTGGGAAAGATTTTAGAAAAATTGCTTCATTCCTTAACTACAAGACAACAGCAGATTGTGTTGAGTTCTACTATAAAAATCACAAGTCTGATTGTTTTGAGAAACTAAAGAAGAAGCATGATTTTAGTAAGCAAGGGAAGACATCAGCTAATACATACTTGGTGACATCAGGTAAAAGGAATCGAAAGATGCATGCAGCCTCCCTTGATATCCTGGGCGAAGCTTCTGAGATAGCTGCTGCAGCTCAAGCGGATGGTTGTCAGCTGATTAGTTCTAGTAGAATCTCTTCAGGCGGGCGAGGTGATTCTAGAACGTCACTGGGTGATGATGGCATCATTGAAAGGTCAAGTAGTTTTGATGTTATTGGGAGTGAGAGAGAAACTGCAGCTGCTGATGTTTTAGCTGGTATATGTGGTTCGCTGTCATCAGAGGCAATGAGTTCTTGCATCACAAGTTCTGTTGACCCTGCAGAGGGCCAACGAGAGTGGAGGCGCCAGAAAGTTGATTCTATCATAAGGCTGCCATCAACATCGGATGTTACACAGAATGTTGATGACGATACATGCTCAGATGAGAGTTGTGGGGAAATGGATCCCTCTGATTGGACAGATGAAGAAAAATCTATCTTTATCCAGGCAGTCTCATCCTATGGCAAGGACTTTTCCATGATCGCACGATGCGTTAGAACAAGGTCCAGGGATCAATGCAAGGTTTTCTTTAGCAAAGCTCGTAAGTGCCTTGGGCTGGATTTGATACCTACTGGACGAGGTAATGTTGGACCTTCTGTAAATGATGATGCCAATGGCGGTGGGAGTGATACAGAAGATGCATGTGTTTTAGAGACTAGCTCAGTCAACTGCAGTGATAAGTTGGGTTCTAAAACAGACGAGGAATTGCCGTCCCATGTGATACGTTCAAACCGGGAGGAATCTTGCTTTGCAGGAGCGAAGAACCTGCAAACTGACCTGAACAAGCCTGAAGATAACAATGGGATGACTCCTCTAAATGATAAGGATTCTGAGGCTTTAAAACCTGTAAATAATGGTCCATGTAAGACTGAATGTAGGTGTTTTGAGTTGGAAAGCAACAACATGAATGGTATGGATAACCAGTCTGAGTCAGCATCAGACCAGAAAAATGCAGTTGAATTGTTTAAAACAGCTGTAATAGATGATGAAGTGGCAGAACAGGGTGCAGGATCAGTATCTTGTGGAGAGGAGAGTGACCCTTGCCCATCAAGTTCAAATGCCGTAGAAGAGATAAATGATGCGGTGGCTGAGGCTTCTACTGAGGGTTTTGGAAATGGTTTAGAGAGATATCAACCAATGTTGCAGGAAAATAGTTTGAATGATGTACATGATAAAATTTGCAATGTGGATGGATGTGGTGAAAGCGAAATTGTGCAAGATTCAAATACAACCGGAAGTACCTTTGACCTTTACGTGGATACAAGTTCCCGTTCAGTTTCTTCAAAGCTGGATTCTGTTGATAGACCTTCTCTCATCTCATTGATGCAGCAGAATTCTCACCCTGCTGCTTCTTCCACACAGGATTCATCAGCTTTTCAATGTGGAAAAGCATTTAACCAAGATAGGATGTCATCGACACTTGATCCTCAGAGGAGTAAAGATAAGAGTGGTCTTAAATCTGTTGTTAGTGATGACTATCGACAGCATCTATTAGGGCATTCTATTGTGAACCATGCCGAATCTCCTCAGATTCTCAATGGTTATCCATTACCAATTTCAACGAAGGAGATGAATGGGGATATCAAGTGCAGACAACTCTCTGAAGTTCAAAGCATTTCTAAGTCAGGCAGGAATGTTGATGGACCGTATTTGGCTCAGAATTGCCATCTTCGGAAGTGTAGTAGTTCAATGCCTCACTCTTCGGTTGCAGAGCTTCCACTTCTGGTGGAAAATATAGAACAAACAAGTGATCGTCGACGAGCTCATTCATGCAGTTTGTCAGATACAGAGAAACCAAGCAAGAATGGTGATGTTAAGCTATTTGGTAAGATACTTAGTCATCCCTCGTCCTCTCAGAAGTCGGCTTCTAGTAGTCATGAGAATGGAGAAAATGGCCATCATCATAAGCAAAGCAGCAAGGCATCAAATTTAAAATTTACCGGCCATCACCCTGCAGATGGTGGCGCGGCGCTCTTGAAGTTTGATCGCAATAATTATGTGGGCCTTGAGAATGTTCCTATGAGAAGTTATGGATTTTGGGATGGGAGCAGAATCCAAACAGGGTTTTCTTCTCTGCCTGATTCTGCCATTTTGCTGGCCAAGTATCCTGCTGCCTTCAGTGGTTATCCTGCCTCATCGTCCAAAATGGAGCAGCAATCTTTGCAAGCTGCAGTTGTGGAGAGCAATGACCATAATTTGAATGGTGTAGCAGTTGTTCCTCCTAGGGAGATAAGTAGCAGTAATGGAGTGGTGGATTATCACGTGTATCGCAGCTGTGAGGGTAGTAAAGTGCAGCCCTTCTCAGTAGATGTGAAGCAGAAGCAGGAATTTTTATTCTCAGAGATGCAAAGGCGAAATGGGTTTGAGGCCATTTCGAGTATACAGCAGCAGGGTAAGGGGATCATTGGAGTGAATGTTGCGGGGAGAGGAGGCATACTGGTTGGGGGTGGATCGTGTACAGGTGTTTCAGATCCTGTGGCAGCAATTCGAATGCACTATGCTGCTAAAGCTGAGCAGTACAGCGGGCAGGGTGGAAGTATCATCAGAGAAGAGGAGTCGTGGAGAGGTAAGGGCGACATAGGCAGGTAGTAGGAGTTTCAAGAGGAAGGGAAGAGAGGCCCTCGGCGGCAAATAGTCTTTTGTTGCCGCGTCATGTATAATAGTTTTTGTATTGTTCAATGGAAAATGATAGGGCAGTTGACAGTTTTCAGTTTAGTTCCATCTTTTGTTTCTGGTTTTTTTTTTCCCCTCTTTTATTTTTGTGTCGGTAGAAGAAAAAAAAAAGTTAGGTGCTTGTATTATTGCAGCAAATTCGTATTTGTTGAATGTGATGGAAATACATAAATAATCTAGGCAAGTCAGGAGAGGCAATTCCAGGGTTCTCCTCACGGCTACTAATCTGACATAATTGACCATCTTTACAAGGTTGTCTTCTACACGTTCGTTTTCATTGTCAAGTGTCAACATCTCGTCCACCAACCTTTTGTTTTTTTTTTTTCCTCTTTCCTGGATCCGAACGTCTCTTCTACCTGTACTTTTATTTTGCCCCTCTCATAGTCGATACACTTCCATATGGTTTTCTTGCATCTCTGTTTCCATCAATCGCCATCGTGCAGCTTTGATTGCATCTTTTCTATTGCTATTTATAAGCCGAGTTTAATCTTGGCTTTGTCAAAAATATTTCATGAATACGCGAATCTTTTGCGCTCGATGCTTTTGACAAAGTCACGGGGATATCTGATGAGTTGCTTCTCAGATCGTGACATTTATCTGTTGCAGAACCAAAAGTCAAAATTATCAAGCTATCTTCTGTGTCATCTTCATGCTCATCCTCATTTATAGATTAAGAATAATATCCCTCTCGGTCGCATGGCCTGATTGATGTCGGTCCAAGAAATAGACCCCTTTTTTTAAAAGAGATAATTCAGTAAAACAAGTGGGAAACATGATCTACTAACATCACCATGGATCCCAGCTTTCTGCTTTAAATAAAAACTGATATTTTCTAGCTTTGAAGAGAGTTGGGAGCGACGTGAGCACAAGGCAATCTCTCAAATATGCATCCCTGGTATATTTTCTGAGCCCACTGAGATGTCGACTTCTCTACCTTCTTCTCGTGTCTTGAGAACAGATGGAAGAAGTGCTGCAATTTTTATTACCTGCACAGGTAGTAGTTTCAATATGCAGAGCCTGGTTGGTGAGATCGAGGCATTTTTCGATCAGGAAGCAACACCACAAATCAAGAACTGATGTCAAAAGATGCCCCTTCCTATTTATTTACCTCATTGGTGGTTGGGTGAGAAAGAAATAGTTGGTATGCATGTAAATAGTAGCCACAGTCTCCAGGGACAGGATTTACAGGCCTCTCGTACCCTCTACATGATGAGCAAAGTAAATGCAACTAACAAAAGAACTTGCTGAAAATAATGAAACCATCTGTTTTTTCTCCATGAATGATTTCAGCTTTCATGGTGTCAAAAACAGAAGGGTGAAAGTAAAACAATTACATTTACAAAAGTTTAAGAACTAACCCTGTTTGATTAAAAATAGTAAGAACAGAAAGAAAGAGAAGAAGGAATTTATTAATAGACATACCCATCTTGTGCCAAAGTTCCATCCGTAAATTCAGGGTCGAAGGACTTTGGTTGGCCACCGACAACATACAGTGGATCACCTGCTTTGTGGTAAGAAGTGATGGCATAAATCACCTTGAAGTTAGAATGTCATGCAAAAATATATGGATAAATTTTACCCAGTAAAGGATGGCCAAGAAAGGCAAGATGTATGCGTATTTGGTGTGGTCGTCCTGACTGGATTTCAACCTGTTAAAGAAATAGATATATAAGAAAACTTGCAAACCTGCACAGGAAAAGTAGAAAACAGCATACAAGGCTAACATTTGAATGTTCAAAATTTTCTGCTAAAATATAAGGAGAAAAAGAGGTAAGCCTAATTCAGGATGGCTGTATGTCCTAGATCTACATAAAGATAGGAATAATATCCATTTTAACATAAATTTTAAGATTTAAGTTGATATTTTTTCTACAACTATTTTCAATAACTTGTTCATCCTGAGTTTATCCTGACGGATCATGTCCTATGATGCCTTGTTAAAAAAGTCTTGATGGATTTTCATCCAGTGTTCATAATGCATGCGACCACTTCCAAGTAAGCGAGTGAATCAAAAGTCAGCTAGTCAACCCATTTATTAGTTGTTCAAATAGTCCTCAGTCGTCTCTTGTTCCCAAAAAATAATAAGCAAACATTTTGTAAACATGCTTGCATTTGGCAAGAAAAATCTTTGCAGCTTGCTTAACATTGTGTAATAGTTACACGATTGTGAAAGGCATAACAAAATGAACAAGAGGGTGTACCTGGACCAGAGTGCAGTTTCTTTGTACATCTCTCTCCAGGACGTCAACTTTGCTCAGAGCTGGTTTTCCTGATTAGAATAAGAATAAGAATAATAATAATAATAATAATTAAAAAAAAAGAAAAGATACACAAAATGATAAGGATAACCTAATGGAAAAGCAAGCACGACTTTAAGAGTGAGTGAAAAAAATATAGTAGAACATCTATAAATTAATAAGGTTAGGACCATATAAAATCTATTAATTAAACGAGATATTAAATAATTGATAAGTTAATAATTTGTCAATTTACAGAGTTATTTATGATTCAATTAACATACATTTAATAACTAAACATTCATTGTATTTTGCCAATATTGGACATGAATTAAACTATACATTCAATTAACCAAAATAATAAATACATTGTACATGTCTACTTAACTAAATAATATTAATGTTACATTAGAATTTAAGGAAAAAAAAGTATAATTAAAATATCATCAACTGCGTTTGTAATTTCAGCAAATTATTAATTTATGACTCGAACAGGACCACAAAGTTACATAAGATTTTCTTAGAAAAGTATTATCTTATTATTTTATTGAAATTATTAATTTAGTCCATTGGCCCAAGTAAGGACCATGAAAATATATTACACAATAGAGATAATTTATGGAGTAATAATTTATAGAGCTTCTATTGTAGTAGACGCAAAAGAATATGTTGCATAGTACCACATAATTTCAAATTTAGAAGCATCACAGAAGAAACTTTTCTCCTTTCAAAAAACCATAGGGTAACAACTGGATAGAACTTGAAAAAATTGAGTAGATTACAAAAGATTAACAAACCTGAGGAAGAAGCAACATATAGCCCTTTGGCCACTCCAGGATATCGCACAATCCCAATTGGCTGCTTGATGATGACCTTATGCAAAAACATATTTTTAGTATGTGAATATATGTACAAGTAACAATATAACAGTGAATGGCTTGCCAAATTATTAGCCCAGTGCATCGTTAACCATCGCCTAATCGATAGAAAAAGGCACCGTGGTACCTCAAACTTACAATCAGAAAAATAATACTCTAAAAAGGAAAAAGCAAATAAGAATTGGGCCTAAGTGTTACCTTATCCTCATCAACTATTCCATTCACTAGTGCTCGATATATCTTTGTAATTTTCCTCTGACAAAGCTCCATCACAGTACTGTACATTCATGGATTGTAGGTTTAGTCAGTGACTAATGTTATGACTTAAAAACAGAAAGGAATATGGAGTAGTTCTTACTCATGGCTAAAAAAGATAAAAAGCTGCTAAGATTTTTTGTCTTCAACTGTATAGCAGACTGTATGGGCACCCTTTCATCCATCTCCCAATGTAAGAAATCTGCTAGCTGGCCTCCTTGATGTGGCACGTTCATTTTTTAACTTAAATTGGATGATACTCTAATTGTGGTTCACATTAGGTTTATGTGATATTTTAAATCATTTATTGTTATTTTTTTACACATTTGCAAGACCAAAACAGTTAAAAAGTCTTCAAAGCAGAACTTTGAGAATCTAGTGCAGCAAGAGGTGTTCTGGTTTTAAGCACCTAGGCAAAATAGAGAGTGAAGGTCATTTATCTAATCTCATCTGTGGAATATTATTACTACCGTCGGATTTATTACACTCATCATATAAGACTTTCTTCCTAGTAGTCTGCATTCATCTGATGGATTTCCAGATCCCGCAATTCGGAATCACTAAACCCAACCTACGAAATTACTTCTAACTCAAAATGATTTTGAACAAGTTTCCAAGCAGCCACTGAATCTCTGTATGCTTATTCTCCCATACAGTACTACATTCCGGCTTCCCTCCTATTTTACTCTCATCTGCGCGTGCACTTTTATATGTTTCTCATGTCTTTTCCAAGTTATATGAATTGAACTTCTAAACCGTCAGTGACCTTAGCCATCAATTATTATACATAACTAGCATTATTGACCAGCTTAGAAACTGTTTATGAATAAAAAGTTATAATTCATCATAATATCTACCCATTTGAGCACAAATTGTAAGTTAGAAACCAGCTTTTCTGCTTACCTTTCAGCGTCAATAACCAATGTCTTATCGGCAAAATATGCTGCAATGCAAGTTTTCGCAAGCTTTGTCTTTGCACAAAGTAATATTCCTGTAAACCCAAGAAAGAACCAAGCAATTGACCATAAAACAGGGAAGAGTAACCAGAGATTACCTAATCACATTATAAAACCAACAATAAATGGAAATGTGAGGTTGAAGCAGCCTGCTTATCACGTAGGAAGGAATAATAAATTTTGGTCAGCCATCTAGGGAAGAAAGACTCCAGCATCCTTACTATGCATTACTTTTGCGCAAACTATTCTGGATTAGCAACACAAACTGAATCTGCAGTTGGTGGAATTTTCAAGCAACCAATCAAAGCAATCGTCATTAATTTTTATTTTCTCAGCTCTCGTGATCTCTTACTTTTCTCTCTTAATCAATAACATTTGTTCCCATTACTGGACGTTTCATAAAAGAACAATGAAAATGAAAAAGGCAAATAGTGCCACTTCTAGGCTGACCTGATGTGCCCCTCCCCAGCCGATGTACAGGAACAGGATGTGATGTTTGACTTGATAGGGAAGAGCTTTGCTTGCTTGCCCGCCATTGCAGCTGCTTTAAAACTGTTCTCTGCTGGAAAAGCCCTCCAGGCAAAACTTGCAGACCAGAAGGCTTGTTTAAAGCAATCTGAATCCAAAACAATTTAATTAATTTATGTTGAAAACTACAAGGGCAGATGACTACATGTAATTTAACATATACTTGCTCCAAGGCTCTATTTTGGGAGCTAACAACTTGTCTGAGAAGGAAAGAAATTACAGATATTGATGTAAAAGTTTCCAAATTATCCAGATCTTAAAGCAATACGCACATATCAATGGGATATCTAAGCTAAGCACCAGAAGTTTTCGTATCATAGCAGCTGAATAATTGTTGTTTGTTATTCCTTGTACAAACTACCTGATCAATGAGAGAAATCATCTATGATTTGAACAAAAGTAAAAGTATTCTATGAGCCTAGTTTTCAAATGAAACTGAAAACAGACTTATTATAATAATGGGTCTTGAGTGGATTCTGAATGGTAGCAAAAGTACTATTTGCTCTTTTTTTTTTAAAAAAAGAAAAAAAAGAAAGAGCAAAAGTACTCTGTGAGCCTATTACTGAAATGAACCTAAAGACAAATTTATTATTGTCATGGGCCTTGAATGGATGTTGAACAGAAGCAAAAAGTACTCTATGACTGCACCAGATAATATTTTGCTTATTTGAGGTTGGCTTTTCGTCTCAGTAACAAAATGACAGAAACATTAGATTCAAATTGTCTGATATCCTAATTTTATTAAATGCGAGGGGATCATTTAGAGCCATTCACTATAATAAAAAAAAATTACATCAAACCAAGAATATGACACAGAACTTCAAGCAGGGTACAAAAGCAACTATAATGAGACATCGATCATTACATTCTTAACAGAACCTTAGACCAATTTAAATATCCACCCAACTTCAACAAAACTGAAAACTTATGAAAACAAACAAGTAAAGACAAAATCAAGCCAAAGCAAATTTACCAAATCATCATCTTCATATAAAACCTCAAGCAAGTATGGTGCATCCGGCTCCTTCCAAGGAAGTCTATGATAAACTAGTTCTGAACCAGCACTAAAATATTCGATTTCACATCAACAAAACAACATACATAACAATCTCTACTTAACATATACATAAAGAGTAGCAAATCAAATAAACTGCTAAAAGTCACCGATTATGGAACCTGAGGATAATGTTGGGATCCTTAACAACTCGACCAGCGACTGTTATCTGAATACAACCAAAATTAAACAGTATTGAGAGAATTAATCAATCATCAAGTATAATCGTATGCTTTATTATTTTAACATTAATGCTATTTTTTTGTTCATTTTGAGAAGCTTACCTGTCCATTTTGAATTCTCTGCAACCAACTGCTCAATCGTTCGTAAATTTGGAATGAGTAAAAGAATAAAAGAAAAAATAGAAAAGAGTGAACGTTGTTAGAATGTTTCAATTATTTTCCTTCGGTTTTCTCGGGATCCAAACGGAAAATGTTCGAAATTTTAAAGATTGGATAATATTAGAAGAATGAAGTTACCCTTGCAAAGGAGCTGAATTTTTGTGCTTGGTAGCGTAGAATTCGATCAGTGTCAATTCTGAAGTTATCAAAACAAATAGTAAGTAAACATAACTCCAACAGGGGTTTTTTTTTTTTTTTGGGGGGGGGGGGGGGTTGGTGTGTGTTCAGACCAAAAAGGAAAATTGAGTGAGTTACTGGAATCAGATGGGGACACGACGTCGTTGTATAATAATCCTTCGTTGAGTTGGGGCCATGGCTCCCCGAACACGGCCACTATTTCCGAAGAGCCAGACACCATATCTTTGCTACGTACCAGCTGCGAAACGAGACCTTTAGCAAGTTATACGTATAATTTTTTGGTCATTTATTATATAATAATAAAGCGTACAGTATCTGTCACATATAGCGATGATATAGTAATCAATTTTTATATAAATTAATATGTTATTGATTTATTAATTAAATAAAAATATAAAATAATTAAAATAAATTATATAAATTAAAAAATTATTATATTTTAAATAATAATATAATTATAAATTTTTATATAAATTAATATGATAAAATTTAATTAATTATATTAAATATATTTTTAACTTATATTATTAATTTTAATTATTTTATATTTTTATTTAATTAATAAATTAATGTCACATTAATTTATATAAAATAAATTTATATAAAAATTTATAGTCATATTATTATTTAAAAAATAAAAAATTGATAAAAATTCCTTTAAAGTATTATTATAACATTACAATGTCATTTAGGGTCCACTCAGAATTTACTACAAGATAATCCAGAATCCATGGAGCAATTTCGGTCAGATAAAAATAAAATTTACACTGTCCATGCAAAAATTTACAATTTTAAAGTTTTGACTTTTAACTAGATTTTAAAAAGTCCATAAATCTTAATATATTATAAAATAAAATATATTATATTATATTAATACATATTTTTTTACTTTTTAATCTATCTTTATTTTATTAAAATAAAAGAACCTTTATTAAAAAAAAATACTCTAACAATCATTCTCATTGAATTTTGTTTTCCTTTGTTTTGTATTATTTTATTTTAAAGAAATGAATGAACACTTAATTTAAAACGGCGTAAAAGCTACAATGCTGAGCCTCGATGCAGTCATTATGTCAATTTCTAAATGTAGTCGTTGGATTCAAGTAAAACGAATCCAACCATTGAGATTAAATGTAAATTAAAAATAAAAAGAAATGAGTTATTTGTTAAACCGGTTGCTAAAGTTCATTACATTTTCCCTCTTTCAAATTCCCAGCAATTTCCCTCCTTCAAATCCCTAAAATCTCTCTCATGTCTCTCACCATCTCTCCCTAAATTTACTGATTTATCTCTTGGATTTGTTTATTAATCACACAAAATCGAAGCTATCATCTTCCACACAACAAACAACAAGTCAAATCCATAAACCGTTTGATGTCATCTTGAGCCATTGAACAAAACTACCTATTGTTCTCTTTTATTTCGAGTTAAAATACAAGGTAAGGATTTAATCCTGTTTCTTTCGGCTTTTGTGGCAACTACTAAAAGTGATATATGAAACAATTAAGGTTCATGTGTTATATTAAATTGTTTGCGGTATGTGAAACAATTAGGAATTTATAAATTTTGAGTGGAAAAAATGTTGTTTAGATGATGAAAAATGGCTGTTGAAGAGATGATTAATGGTTTGGAAGCCTGAAATTGGCAAGGAAAGCATAAGAAAATGGTGAGTTGTAGTGAGAGAGAGAGAGGTGTGGGTTTGGAGTTTTAGAGAGATAAGATGAAGAAACGAAGAAAGAAAATGTGGAAAGACAAGGGAACTGGCTAGCCGGATTAAATGAAGCGGCTAGCCAATTGGGTTCTGCTTTGGAACTAGCTGCTTAGAACAAGCAGCTAACCGTTTGACATCAGATCTCTCTCTCTCTCTCTAATTTCAACCAATTTTCTTGCTTTTTGTAACATTTCTCAATCATTTCGCATAGATCTACTTTGGTTTTTCATCATAAACCTACGACCTCGTCACTGTTTTGAGAAATACTTTAAACCATTAACCCTTTGTTTGACCGAAGCAAAATCCTAATTGACCTATCTTTCATGCTTCCTTGAACAAATTTCACTTGCACATATCCTTAAAACACCTCAACATTCAATCTAATTAGTTGAAAATCACCGATTTGAGACTAAAATTTGCGAAATCAATTTAGTGTTTTAGGGTGATTTCTGTAAATATTAATGGCTGGTAAAGACAAATCAACGGGTTGCCAGAAATGCAAGCATTCAGATCCTAGGCAATGGGAACGACTTGAAGACATCGCTTAATTCATTGGCACTTATTTTCGAGCTCCACCCTTAAAGAAGTGATTTACAACCAGCTTATATCTAGGTTCGTACTCAATTCTTACTTTGTGAATTTAGCCAATTTGGAAAGCCTATCTAGCATAGAAGGACTCTTAGGACTTTTTTAAAGAATGTGAGTTAGACCAATGCATAGATTATTATGGATAATGTATATCTAAGTCTCCTAAGCATGTTCTTCACTAATATGGATAAATCTGCAAGTAGTCAAATTCGACTAATCACAAATTTCTTTTAGAACTCCTGTTGAATTCAATGTGATGGACCTCAATGGGATACTAAGCACTAAGGACGGTGAGTATAATGTATATACATCTAGGAACAAACTTGATTTTCCGTGGTATTCACATACAAGAGCTATAAAAGATATTTATGTGTGATCTGACTTTTTAGATTAGGATTGCAATGGCACCTTTAAATCATAAAACATGTGTCTCCAAGTCAAGACCCTTTATAATGTACTTCAACATGTCTTAGGCCCTAGAAAGGGACATGCTGATAAAGTAATTCGGTTAGATGTAGCCTTGTTGGATAGCATTAAAAGAAGGGGATTAACATTGGTCATGTTATCCTTCAACATATGCTCGGCACTACAGTGGCAAAGAACAAAACTTTGCCTTTTGACAGTGTCATTCACTGAATCTTTAAACATTTTCGAGTCCCCATTATTAACCCGACATTGCAGCAGCCCTGAAAATTAGGGAATGATGCTATTGTTAGCTTGGGTTTTATATGGCAGAATGATGGTTGGGTTAGCTATCCCATGGCTAAGAATACGTCCTCTTTAATGGTTTTGACTAACTCTCGCATGTTGAATGATGTGCTTCCCCATAATCAACTTCTGGATATATATGGTATAGTGTGGCCTTAGGCTGACCGACCTATTGCAGAAGGTCATAAAGATTCGGTTCAACAATTGTTAGGCGAAGTTCTTAGTATGTCTAAAAAGCAGAATTAACTTTAGATGTAGTTTGAAGCATTTCGACAGCATGTCATTGATGACTCTTCGCTGAGCAGTGACACTTCTATGATCAATAGTAGCAGCTTCTTAATGGCCAGCAGGCTCTTCTTGATGGTAAATAGAGGCTCTTTACACTTCTTGGGTTTCCTCTACTACTTTCACCATCATAGTCACCCCAACAGGGTCATGGAAAGTGCTAATCTCATAAACTTTATTATTAGTCCTTTTTTATATTAGTTTTAGTGTTATTTGCTAGCCTTGCTGTTGGTAGAAAAGATGAAGTTGCAATCTATATATAGAGATGGATAATTAGAAGAAGTCAAGTGATATTTTGGACTATAAAGTTGCAATCTATAAGTTTGTTTTAGGTCGCATTTGTTCAAGGATATTCTCTGTCATTCTTATTAGCATTGAAGATGTAAAAAGGCTCATATTTATATCTGTAACACCTAATTATTGGGAGATTCAATAGTTGCCACCATATATCTAGAGTTTTTGTCAAAGTCTCATGATTCATGTTATGTTAATAGCTATGAGAATCATTCTTAGAATATTTTCTAAACAAAGTAAACATTTGATGAGAACCAAAAAAAGCTTAAAGAATTACTGTGTTTTTCGCTTATTCATGTATGTTTCTTTTATTTTTCACTGCGAGGTTACAAAATGCATTTTGTGGGTATTTTACATGCTTCTCCTTCTGTGTGTGAGATGGTTAGCATTGCGTTTCAAAAATTTGGCTGAACTATGATTGTAGGCCACAAGGGTACTGGTGATGCAATTCTCTAAAATATAAGTATGTTTCAAAATAGCATTTGGGAAATTTACAGGTTATATTTTCTTGAGATCCCATTTTCTTTCTAGTTTATTAACAATCAAATATTTTCTTGGGATTTTTAACATAACTCTTCATGGTTTCTAAGGGTAGTGAAAATCTACCACGTTGTTTTTTTTTTTATCTCTATTGTAGTAACTAGGAGAATGCGAACATAATGTATCATAATGCCTGGGAGTCATGTTCTTCATTTCCTTGTTTATAGTAAACTACTTCAATTGATGATCTATATTCTTTTCACGTGTGATTGCGATATTTCTAGGGTATGCCTGAGGCACTTTCAAAGAATGAACAAGGACGTGGTTGTGCATGTTAAGCTCAGGGCAATATTATTTAGGTGGAGTAGTTGTTGTTGATTTTGTTGCCTTATTCTTCATTTTTTTTTTTTTTTTGTTTTGGCAATCATGATTGACAACCATTTTTCTACAGAATTGTACCGTTGAACTTAGCACTTGAGGCATGCTTGATTGTAAAATTGATTTTGGAAGTGGTGGTCTTTTAAATTTTCTAAAAGAAATTTAAAATTGTAGTTATACAGTAGCTCATTGAAATTTAACTAAAGGGTTGTATTCTAGTGCTTTTACTTTTGAATTGAATGCTTGTATTTATTTTAATCATCTTTGAAACATCTTTGTGCCATCAGTGGCTATATTTTCTCTTCCGATTGACTTCGAAGGAGATATATAATATTGCATGGATCAAATGCATAATCAACAGTTGAGATTAACTCGTAAGTGGTAATTAATGTCCGTCTGAATAATTTATCTAACTTTGAGCCAATTTTACGATTTTGTGTCATAAAGATATTCTACTTATACACATTTGACACCAAATGTCTAGAAGTACATTGCAACCACTTTAAAAAATTGAGAATAGTGACTACCATAAATGTAAAACTTTGCATTATAATTTTTAAATTGAAAAAGGGAAACAAGTGATACAAGAATATGAAGTCTTGAATACTTGCATGTAAACACAAGTTCAAACAGTTAAATGTTTAATAGCTCTTCAGCGATGATTCAATCTAAATGATAAAAATCAACGTAAAAAAAGAAAAAGAAGAAGAAGAATCAGTTTTCTCAAAAAATGCAAACACGAGGAGGTAATTGTATTTAAGCGAACTGGACTATTTATTTTCTAGATCCAATTTAACTAAACTACAACGCCACCAAAATTACTCATACGCTAACTACCAAGATCAAGTTAGTTAGTGCATTTGATTTTGGCTTATTCATATAAATTTCGTGTGTCTGTGTTTGTATATATTCTTTTTTTTTTGTCTTTTTTAAACTGACGAAAGTTTACATTATGTTTAATTTCTAGTATTGATAGTTTAATATTAAGGCAAAATATAAATTTGTCTAACCAAAAAAATTATAATTCTTTTCCCTATGAAAATTTTATGTTAAACCTGACAAATATGATTTAATTTCATCATTCTCCTTTCTTTTCTTCTCCTTTCCCATTCATCTTACTCCTCTCCTCTTTTACCCTTTCTTCAAATCGAACATCACTTAAGAGTTATTAAATATTTTCAGTTAACTCGGTACATATATTAAGAGATTACACGTGAGTAGACAAAACATGCAATAGGTCACATAAGACATGCAACAATTGAGGTCAAACATGTAATAATTGAGATTAAATATAAGAATCATATAAACATGTAATAATTCATGTCAAAAATTCAACAATTGAGGTCAAACATATAACAGTTAATGTTAAAAATGAGAATTATATAACTATGCAATTGTTCCTATGAAACATGTAACGATTGAGATTTAACATGCAATATGAATGGCAAACATGAAAGGACTAGAAAATTTTCATTCAAGACAACTAACAATCCAAGCGAAAACATGCAACATGAAATTTACACGTAAAAAGATTACGTAAAATATATAACAATTGAGGTAAAATATGAGAATCATATAAACATGTAACAGTTCACATGAAAAATGCAATAACTGAAGTCAAATATATAACATGGATGTCGAACATCGAGCGGACAAGTAAATTTTCATTGTTTGACTTTATTCAAGATATACAACAATTCAAATGAAACATGCAACAAGTTAAGTCAAACATATAATATAAAATTACATGTAAAAAAATTATGTGAAACATGCAATAATTAAGGTGAAATATAAGTACAACATAAACATGCAATAAAACACATAATATAAGTGACCTAAAATGTTAGACATGCAACATGAATGTCAAACATGAAATGGGTGGGAAAAGAAATTTTTAGAGGCATTTAAAATAATAAAGTTGAGATAAGTAACAATATACATGAAAATTTTAATTTTAAATATAAGACATCACATATAAAATATAAAATAAATATTTATCTTTTATTATATAAAAAAATTTATTATTTCTCTTTATTGTAATAAGATTATATCTTTCTTTCATTTTCTATATATATATATATATATATATATATATTAATGATTTTTCATAATTTCTTAATTAATATATTTTTTAATATTAACAAAAAGAAAGCGTGCAATCGGTTGAAAAATCGGATTTACCAAGTCAGCTGGGCTATCTAGGCGTGCCGGCTCGTACCCTTTCTGACTCATTCCTGTAGAACCTGATCACGGAGGCCGGAGAAAACAATGAACACGACAACGAGCAAGTCGCCTAAGTTTGTTGAAACAGCACCGAATTCAAAGACACGTGTAGTAGTAGAAGTAGCAGCTGGAATAATAATAAGTCAAAGAACGAAGCCGGCTTTGTTTGAAATTCCCACGTAAGTTGGACCCACCTCACCGTCTCCTCCACCTCTCAGCTGAAAATATTCATGACAAATTGCCAATCTTTGCAAAGCTTCAACTGCTTTGGTTTTTTTTTTTTCCCTCCTCTGTCCCTGCCTCCATTTTACAGGAAATTCCACGATAATTCAAAATGAACCTTTGATAAAATACCAATCATTCTCATATTTTCATATACATTATTCTCTCAACGACGGAACACGACTTCTTCTTTTATCCCAAAGTAAACAGACAGAAAATTTTAAAAATAAAATAAAACAATAAAGAAATAAACTGGATGTGAAAGCAAATAACACTTTAGTCTCTTACTTTCATCTCTCTTATTTTCTCATCAACACCTGAAAACAGGTCTTTTACAAGGAATGAACACTCGTTTTCTTTTTCTTTTTCTTTTTTTTGTCTTTTTTTTCTTTTCTTTATTTAACTCAAAAGGATAATCAGTCTGCAGGATATAGGATAATCTTGGCAAAACAACATCAAGATCAACAAAATACATCCGCAGATTAAGATGAATTTGCCACCTGGAGGGAAACAGAATCCCATTTTGCAGGTTCGCCACAATGCCCGCTGTTAACAGCAACAACCTGTAACTGATTTGCACTTCCGACAGACTTCTCCTTGAGAGTTACTCTTTTCTCAGATACTGCCTTCATACGGTATCGCTCTGCCCTTGAACCAATGACCTGTCCTAATACAGACGCTGCAATGGTAAATGCCATAGCAGACTTCGGCATCAACACAGACTTCCTCAGCATGGCTATAAAAGGAACAGCTGCATGGACAGCGGCAAACCAGGATACAGAGAACTTTTCAGTGTGTTCCCTCCATATTCCTAAAGGAACATTTGCTGCCATGCCCAACATCCCAATCACAAGTACTTTTGCAGGCAAGGGTTGAGGACGGAGATTCTTTGCAAAGGCAGTTCGTGCTATAGCTGCTCGGGCTGCAACTACCATAGGTGGGCACTTATATTTCATTCCAGGAGGAGGCTGGAAAACCTTCGCAACCAGCGGCAGTACACCGCTTACTGCACGATATGACTTAGCGATTGGGCAGTTCCCAGTTTGCAGCCACTCATTGCTCATAGCCTCATGATTCGAGTCTCCTCCCTGAAACATCAACATATAAACATATCAAGAGACCGGCAAAGAAGAAATCTAAAATCTACATTCAGGAAGAAATAACAACAGTCTTCACGTTTTAATCTTCATAAGCCATATTATTGTTTATTAAATTTGCCAAATGCAAGCGGTTCTACCTTTGAAGAAGACTCTTTCTTGGAAGGTTTCGAAGACTTTTTCTTTTGATTCTTCCACTTCTCTGAAAATGAATCAAAGCTGAATGGCCCTCCAGGTCCAAAGGATGAAAGACTGATGGTGGCTGCTTTTGCGGCTAAAGGATTGAACTGGGGTGCTTTTAACTCAGGCTCTGCTACATCAGATCTCACAAACGATCTTTCAGAAAGTGGGACTACTCCATCATTCCCGTGGAAGAGCCTGAAAGCCATATCAAAATTTGGACCATCTTCAAAAATTGGACCTTTTGCTGCACGTACCTGAGCAAAAAAAAAAAAAAAAATAGAAGACGGCATGAGTCACAGGGAGTTCAATTAATTTTGGGAAAAGGGACAACACAAAAGGAAGATCCACAAGCAACACAACTAAGTGTGGCGCAATAAGATGATGAAATTACATGGACGAAGGCAAAAATGCCTGACCTAAAAGAATAAGTAATAAAAAATAAATAACTTACAGGCATTGGGAAGGGCAAGGACGACACAAAGGAGAAATTAGTGGGCTCATTGATGTTCCTTAAAAATGGACACCTAAGAATGTTCAGCTGGGAAGCTCCCGATTCCTCATTCAGGCCTCTGAAGAAAGAACCCATTATGATTGCAGAACAAAATCACCTGTATGTAGAAGAAAAGGCACCAGCAATTATGTCAACAGAGCTTTTCAAATCATAAAATGCAAAATCGAATTCAATAACCAAAATATCAAGAGCTTCAATAACAGCTTAAGATAAATATCCATTAAGGTTCGAACCAAAGAACTATATAGAAAAGTAGAGAGCAATCAAGTAACTACGAAAACTTCATATACAGTCAAAATCATCCAAGTATGTCCAGCTCTAAACACAATAATTTATCATGACTTCATAAAATATTGTTAATAAAAAGCAATTTTCCCTCCACAATTAACTAAGACAAAGTAAATATGTGCAAATATTCGAAGACTGAGATTCATAGCAAAATAAAAAATCTATAATGATCTAAATTACAAAGTCAACTCTGGTGCCAACATCAAACCGTAACAAAAATTAAAATGAATTATTATTAATGCACAGATCATGATAACAAAAACCCAGAAAAACCCAATTGTTAATGAGCGTAAAATTAGCCAAAAGCGTTAAAATCGATAGAAATTGAAGCAAATAAACGAATAGTCACCGATTATCATAATAAAAATACAAATAAAAAACTCGTAAAAATGATTAAATAAAAATGATACCTTACAAAAGTAGAGACCCGAGAGGGGGAGGGAGGGAGAGAGAGAGAGAGAGAGAGGTGAAGGAAAGAATCAATGTGAGAAAGAGAGAGTTAGGTGGAATTGGAGAGAAAGAGCTGGTGCGTTGGTTCTTTGCTTATGGGTTCCTATGTGTATTATTATTAAATATTTACCAAAATGAGAGAAGGTATACGACGCCGTGCTGAGCACACGCCTTTGCCCTTTCGCTTTGGTCAGCGCGTTCAATAACTGCCATGATAATTGCGTGTGTTTTCTTCTGCATTTTATTATTTTATTTATGGTTGTTGCCAACTAGCCACTAGCCGACGGCCGTGTAGTGTGCATACCACGGATTTTTTTTTTTCTCTATATTTCAATTGAAAATAAATGCATAAATGATAATTTATCTTGAGACAATTTTGACTTGATTTCATGATTTTGCAAAGACTGTCAATTTGAAGAACTCCACAAATCTTGTTCATGGCAAAATTATCCAGGTGTCGTTTTGATAATTGCTTCTTCTTCTTCTTCTTCTTATTATTATTGTTTTTAGAGCATTGACGTTTGATCCCAATAATGATATAAGGATTAAAAAAAATATTGTTCTATTTCTGGTGTTTATTTTCATAGACAAATGACCTCAACTGTCATCAATCCGGCTAAATACTTTTTTTTTTAATAACATGTAATAAAAGTAAAAAAAATTTTACCCTATTCATAAAATGATATAATTTGATTTACTTCTACAAAAATGGAAATATCAATGCCAACATCGTATTGTCAAATCCTAAAATGCAATTGACTTTATTTTGTTAAAGAAAGATTGTTATTTCCTATTGCTAAATTTAAATATTATGAAAATTTAACATATATTACTTATTCCTTACTATTTTCATAATATTTAATAATTTTTTTGGCAACTTAAGTCTATAGTATCACTTTTATTTTCAAATATAATTTTATACATACTAATTATAAATTAAATAAATCATATAAATTAAAATTAAAATTAAATAAATCATATAAATTAAAATTAAAATTAAATATTAAAATACTATAAAAGTAATAAATATAGGTTTTAGCATGTAAAATTAATAATAAGACTTTTTTACTTTTTATTTTTAAATAATTTTACTTTTTTACTTTTAAATATTTTTACAATAGATATTATTTGGTCATATTTTTTATCTTTAAACTTTTTTCTTGTACTAATTATTATTTACATTTTTAAGATAAAATATAGAGTAAATGGCTTATTTATATCTCTTTTTCCTTGAAATGTTAGTTATGCAACTCAAGAGGGGGATGATTTGATTTTTAAAATTTAGTCAAAACAAATCATACAATAATTCTACATATCGCCTTATTAAACTCAAAAATAATAAATTTAATAAAGTGCAATAATAAAAGAATAAAAAAAGAGAAATTAACCACGAATATATTTTACGTGGTTCGGTAATTTCCACCTTATTTCATGTCTCCAAGCAATCCAAACTTAAGAATTTCACTAACTAATCCTTCTAATACTTCAAGTTCTTTATAATTGACTTCTAAGGTGTCAATAAACCTTTACACCAATAGATTATTTCTCAATCTCTTCACTCAAGTGTTTCTCACACTTATACACTCACAAATGTTACAATTAATTTATGAAAATACAATAAATACTCTTTATCTAGAGTTAATATATAAATGATAACTCAATAAAAAGTTAATATATAAATATTTATAAATTAAAAGCTCAGAATATGATGTATTCAGTTGTTTTTGCTTGTTAGAGTTTTTTAAGATAAGTTTGATTTGAGTTCTTTTTATAATTTTGACACAAAACTAGTTATTATAGATAATATTTCAGCACAGAGACAACTAGTTGCTTAATTTATCGGTTACCTACTTGCTATAATGAAATTACCGTTAAATTCAAATTTGCTATAGCGATATTATTCACTTTAATTACAATTTTATCTAAAAATTTCTATAATTATACTATGACCTAAAGAGTCACAAAAGCTTAACAAACAAATTCAATTTTGGAATAATTTGCAATTACTACAGAACCATTGTTTTCCAAAATTTTAATTTTGTCCAAAATTTATCATAATTTTACTATAACCCAATATGTTATAAAATATTATAAACAAGTCTAATTTCAGAATTTTTAAATAATACTTATCATTCCCATAATTTTATGAAATTATTTTATGGCCAAAAATATTTTTAATTTTGTAAATAAATCTAAATTTATAAATAAATTAATATTTATTAAAATTAAAGATTGCAAAAATTTTCCATTTTAGTTCACATTTTAAAAGCTATTAATTTGCATAAAATACTTGACTTATAATTGTAAAACTTTAGATTTATGAAAAATAATGATTTATTAAATAAAAACTTGAGCTTCTCAAATGCAAAATTATATACATATTAAATCATATCGACTTTACAAGATTGATCCGTTGAACGCTTGAATTTTGATTCTGATAAGCTGTTATTCGTTGAGTGTCTTGAACTTAATTTCACTTACATAAATAATATCCTTCAAGAACTAGTGAAAATATAAAATATAATATTTATTTAATCAACTAAGACACATATTTATTATCATCAAAATTACAGAATTTGTAATATTTTAGGTTAGCATTCCTTAAATTTTTTGAACTAAGAGGACTTTTGGATACTATGAAATTAGTGACATGATATATATTAATTTTAATAGAAGGAAACCGACAATCTATATTTATCAAAACGTAAATCCTAATTGACATCAATTTGCCAGATCTAATTGATCTCATTTGCAACATAAATTTTGTATCCAATTTTATAAGCATGTCACTGGTAAATGTTACAAGCACAACAATTCATTAATTGATTTTCATCAATTTTGAATGATTGTAATCTGTTAAATAGAAGTAATTTCATTAAAAATGTTATGATAGATTTTATTTTTAATAAAATTTGGAGTAATCAATATTCTGTGTGCTTTTCTTTTCTAACTAAGAACGACAAAACCTGCCCTACAAAACCTACCCTCACAATGTTTCGTTTGGGGACCGGAGAGGATGAGATTTTTGGATTGATTTATTAATAGTTCTATTTTGTCATCGCCTTATTCAATTTGATAAAATGATTTTTCAAATAAAATAAATACAATATCCACAACATGGTCTTCTACAAAACCATGCTGCATAGAATTGATTAATTCTTTATATAAAGTCAATAGCACTTTAAAAATTTTGTCAAATAATTAGACAGAATTTTGCACACAAATTGATATTATAAATTATTTCTTTGACGTTGATACTTCACTTACCATAACAATTTTAATCATGCATGAAATCTTTATTTTCAAAAATTAATTACTTGACAAAGCTATTTAATCTCTCATCGTAAGTCCGTTATTTATCTTTTTATGCTCTTTAAACTAAAATCAAATCACTCTTTTCTTGTTGAAGCATTTTTACACCTCCAGCTGAGTAGTGATCAAACCATCTTCTTTGAAACTTATTTAATTCTGCTGACACACACCCCCATCGCCACAAGACCATTTCATTTATGCATATTTTGACTTACGTTTTTCTTAATTTTCCATTTTTCTCTAGAATCTTCAAACTAGACCTTACTAAGACAAACAAACAATTAGTATGAAGAAATTAATTAGCAGCCAAAGTACACAGTTAGTTTGGAATAGCCTGTCAGGGTTTAGTTGATTTCACAACATGATGCAGGCATTTACACGTGTAAGCAAAAATGCTCATCGAGGCTATCATAACATGAAGCAATTTTGCCAAATGACAAATAAACTAAAAACAGATGCAACATGATGCATATATTTACATATATAAGCAAAAATGCTCATCAAGGGTATCATAACATGAAACAATTTAGCCAAATGATATTGATTTGCTTTAACTATGTTTCAAAATTTGGATAAAAGGAAAATGGATAAGAACACCAGTATTGTTATGCACCAGAAAGCCTAGAAATGAGAACTAAAGCAACGGAAGTAGAAATACTCATCGTTTCCTTCTCAGTCTTCTCTCTTGCATTGGAGAATATACATTTGATTCTGTTTAAAAGGAATGCATAAGAAAAGAAGTTTCAAAATGGTAAGAAATAATCTAAATCAATACCAAGCTAGTCCAGAGGAAATAGCCAACATACAAGGACATATTAGGAAGCTGGACCATCTGCTGCTTTCTTGTATTCTGGCTTCAACTCATAAGATCCTTGATTACTTCCCTTGTTATTGTAGACACAGAGGTCCTTAAGTATATCTTTCAGAAATTGCTGCAGGGGGAACAGGTCAAAAGAATATCCTCAAAACTTTTCAATGATATAATGTTTATTTTAAATAGCTTGCATAGGTCTATGTGGTAAACTGTTCATTTACTTTTAGCAAGATAATTTTTAAAAGAACTAAAAGCAAGCATCCAAAGCAAGTATTAAAAACGTCATGCAGAGACCAAACAATCAAAATACATACTTCAGGTTGATCAGTCTCTTGGATAAGCTGTCTTAAAGTCCAATTTGATTGCCTTTCAAAGAGCTTAAACATTATATCTTCCATCTCTCCACGATCCCTTCTTGTTCTTTTCACTTCTGATCCCTTTGGTTGTGGTTTCTTCTTTTCCTATTTCAAAACAGCAGCTCTTCTTATATGGTCTATGTTATAAGATTAGTCTCACTTGAATGTATACTGAAAAAGGAATTCTCCCAGAAATAGCAAAGAGCAAAACACAATTCCACCGAACATGAAAAGGAAGTTAGCCAAAGTACAGTAAATCCAGTAGAAATCATCATCCCCGGCATAGGCCTCATATGAGATCCATTGTCATTGTCGATGACCTGAAAGAATCACAAGGTGGTCATTAAAACAGAAAGGCAACCACATTACCTATAATAACTATAAGCACAATCACAATAAGCATTTGGGATAACCTGTATCTGTCTACTTTTGGTCATATACTTGTTTGTCCGTTCACGGCAGAGTTTTCCGTAGTTCTCCATGTTCTCATGATGAGGCCTCATGTCAAATTTGTTCTTTATTTTTCCTTCGACAGATATCTTCCCTGAAAAGCAAAAGGATTACACCTGCTTTAATTGAGTTTCTCAAGTAAAATTTCTATTTCTTCAAAGACAGGAAATGCCAATCAAACTGTGAGAAAAAAAGGTTTGTTGTACCATCAGGCTCCAAATAGAACAATTATTGATGTGTTTGCTCATTGGCGGGTACATAAACTGGCAGGGACATGGAGCAAAATTTTGTAGGTTATTGAAGATAAACTCAGATGTCATAACACAATGGTAGCACACTTTATTCTATTTGTATTTGAATTTCTTTTTAATGCCAAGGTTGTATATATATCTTCAGTCAAAGCTTTCAACTAACGTTGAAAATTTAGGAGGTATTTGCCTTGAAGTGAAGCACTCTAAGAAGTCATGCTTGCCTTCTATATTCAATTTCCACAGAAATTAAATGAGAAAAGAACAAAGCAAAAGTTGATGATATCATGTCAAATCAAAATAATAAGCTAGTTAGCCATTAAAGAAGCACTATGGCCACATCAAGAAAATATTAGTATCGGAAACACAATGGGAAAAATGCTTACCATTTGATGACTCTGCAAACACAGACATTGGAATCAAGTCTTTAGACATATCCATGGAGTAACACTTGGGAGCATTTCCAGATTCAGTGCTGATCAATTCCATAGTGAACTGAGTATCCTTCAAATAACTTATATAAGACGATAGAGAATATAGGAATAAAAATAAGATACAGAATAATATGTTTCCCAGAGGCTGAAATGTCTAAATAAAAGAATTTTATCCTTGCAGATAAATTAGACAAATTAGTGAATCATGCAGAAATATAAACAAGATTAATAGAATTACTACCTTTCATTTACATAATAGAACAACAATGAAAAGGGCATTAGACCAAGAGAGAAGATCTCAACTACTGAAAGCTTGAAGACAACATGGAGGGGCGAAAAAAAAAATTACCCATGATCCACCTCTTCCAGATAATTTAAAAAAAGAAAAGCCAGAAATCTTGCCAAAGAAAATCAATAAAGTTATTCTGTTGAATGTTTAAAAATGTCTTTACACATATTTTTAAAATTGTCTTTACATATATTCTTAATAGTGATAATTAAGTAAAAAAGATGCTTTTATCTTATCAATTGGTTTGGAATAACCCACATAACTGTATCAAGAAGGCTTGTCACCAGCAAGGGCAAGAAATAAAAGGAAACATTCTCCTCTATTTGATGGTAGAGGGTACTTCCTTTGTTATCTATAGGATGACTACTTTTCAAGTCAATGCTCAAATTGTGTTTACTTTCTCTTCACTAAATTACTCTCTATGCAGGTGTGAGGAGGGGGAAATCAAAATGTTAAAGCTTTTACTTGTTAGAATTTCACTTTTGGAGTAGGATTTATTTCAAAAAAGGCTATGACCAAACACCAGTCCTCCCCTCAGTTGCAAAGATAACTTAGAAACATGGGTTTTCAGGGACATCATAAATCATTGAAAAGCAACACTGGAAAGAATAATGCTGTTCATTGCGAACCTGAACAATGATCGCCAAGGAAGCAAATGCGAAACCTGTAAAATCCTAAAAGAATTTGAAACAGTAACGCACAGTGACGACATAAAGAACACGGATACTAAGTGATTACACATCGGTATAACATTACAGTTGCCAACACAGAACATGAAAATTCCAACAGTGCAGTTAAATCCGTAATTTAAAGTTGTAACAAAAAATTTGAGAATGTCAACATAAATCTCAATCGTATAGCAGTGAATTCCACGACAAACACCAGAAAAGGAAAACAAAAGGCTAAACTGGAAATAAACCAAGAACCCATAACACCAACTATCTTTAACAAAGCATGCAAACGAAAACCAAACTAATAACAAGCCGGTATTGTAGTAAAAAGGAAAATTTAAAAAAGAAAAAACCTAGAAAAAGCAACAAAAAGAAACCCACAAATATTATCCCACATAAATAACAAATGCATGCACATAACCAAGAAGAAATGATCACAAATAAACACAATGCCAACTTATATAGACACAACGATATTTATCGATGGGGAAAAATGATTCATTATGATCAACCACGCCGTGACATGATGCAGCATATAATTTGTTCGTGTGCATAAATAAAAAATAAAATGAGTACCTGAGTAGATGAAGATGACGATGAAGAATCTTCATTGGATTGAAGAGGGTCGATGGAGAGGATGACTTTGGCAACAGGGCGAGTGGAATCATCATCGCCATTATCAGAAGAAGGAACCTTAAGGGAGCGAGAGACTAATGCAGGGCACTTCATTAGCCACATTGATCTATCCCACTTGCTCGTATCCACAATCCCACCAATTGTATTGCTTTTGCCGCTGTTATTGCCTTCGTCCATGAAATCGGAATTGGAATTGTTCGCTTTTGTGATTGCGGAGAAAATGAATGAAACGGTTTTTGATTTTACTTTTTTGTTTTTTGTTTTTTTTACCACATAGCTCTGATCTGTCTACTGTAGCAAATAACAGATTAGGGGATATTTATACCGGGTGAATACATAGGGGCCACAGCATAACTGCGACCGCTGGTCCACGTGGATTCTGAATTTTTTAAGTACTGGAAATTTATATGGAGCAAGTCGCAACAAAACTGTCCAATCAAATGCATGAAAAAAGTTTTCTCTTTAGGAACTCTCTAAGATACATGAGCTTATGATTGTTCAACTTAGTTTAAGTTTGACCCAGCAATATTACAAGCAAACGAATTGTTGATACGGCAGTTGAAACCGCCGTCTTTGAATTATTCTTTTGAACCATAATCTTAAATGCATCATCACCAAATTTGTAAAATTACTGAAGTTATCGCGGGGATTTATGTTATATGCAATAAATGACACTTTGGTTGTGCTTATATTTCGGCGGTTCAAATCTCCGCAGAAGCAATTATGTGGGTTGTTTTTATGGCAGTGCAGGCGTGCAGGCAGGCCTGTATCAAGTTCAATATTATACGCTCACAAAATCACTAGGCAGAATCACTTTCCCATGCAGCAGCTATTCTTTACAGATCCCCTTCCCCCAAATCAAGAAGACAAGAATTTCCTATTTCATGAGCTTTCAGCTGCAGTAACGTTACAAAGTAGTCTCAATTAACTTATCCAGGAGACTAACAATGTTACTGCCCAGAAGTCCTGAAATGGCAAAACCCTGTTGAGGAAAATGCAAGCCAAAGCAATCAAACTAAAATGCCCGATTATTGATATCTCAGATTCCTCTCAAATGATAATTTGGTATGTTTTTTTCAAAATGTTAGCTACAAATTTCTTTGCAAGATTCATATACTTGGGTTTAATATCATACGGTAGTATTTAATATTTATCCTGGAGCTGAATCTGAGTTGTTTCTCAGAGAATTTTGTTTTCCTTCTGCCTGGAGTGCTCAGCGCAACGATTCCGGTTATTCCTTCTGGTTCTTGAATTCCTCTCAGTCGTTTCTTCAATCGTTCGCTCAGCTTGGCCAAAGGAAAATCCGAAATCTATGTGCTAGATTATTCACTTCATAAAACAAAGACAAGTAACAAGACAGATCATCTCCGGAACAGGGCAGACAGGGTGTGACTAATGTAAGTTGGTGAAAAGAAAACAGGGCAAGGACAGGATACAAGTCAAAAGATTGTCTTGTGGAACTGAACCAAGACCAACAAAAAACAGCAAGAAGCAATATGATACAAGTTAAAGCGCCTGGAATAGAAGACGATGGCTGTAAAACAAGGCAACAAGAAAACCCGGCATTGTCTGGTAATGTATTGAACTGACATAGATATTGTTGACCAAAAATAAGAATAAAAACCTAAACACACAAACCAACTAACTTCTTCAACAAGTTCTACATGGAAAATTAGCATCAGCCCATGATGAAAAATAAGGCTTCACAAATTATAAGCAATCTTGGCAAAAATAAGAAATAAGAATATACCTTCTCAACCTCTTGCTTAAATGTTCCAAAGACTTTATTGCTCCTCAATAATGCGTCCTGCAGCGATGTCAAGTAGATTTTACTTTTGGCCAAGGCAGAAAGATAATACCTATTTTGATACAAAACTGACAGATATTGTAGAATGCTATGTTTTTCAAATGAAGGAGAATATAACTCCATAACTCCATTTATACATCAAGTTCTCAGGTATCAGTCATTTTCTTCAAAAAGTTTTCATTGATATTGCAAGTTAACACGACATAAAATGAGGTAGACCTAAACTGCTAGAACTTTTCTTGAGAGAACCACCACGGGGTCATAAAAGCAGAAATGTGACCAAATTACCTCTGATAACTATAAAGAAAATCATGATGAGCAATTTGGACAGCGTTTATCTGTCTACTATTGCTCACACATTCGTTTGACAGTTCACGGCAAAGTTTTCCATCATTTTCCTAGTTTGCATGATGAGGCCTCAAGCGAAATTTCCTCTGTGTTTTTCTTTTGATGGAGATCTTTCCTGCGATGCAATAGGATTACCCTCCTTAGTCGAGCTTTCTTAAGTAAAACTTCTTATATCCTCAAAGACAGCTAAGTTCAATCAACTACAAGGTAAAAAATGGTTAATGGCCCTCTCCACATAAACCAAACTCACAGAACTGGTAAATGTAAGAAATTTAATCGTTAGACTAAAAAATGAACCCATTAGTGATATGTGTACTCAATAGGAGGATGTATAAACTGGCATGAATATTCTCTTGTAACTGGAGATGTAGCAGAAGATATGCTTAATGTTTTTGATGATAAACACTAACGTAAGGTTATGATGGTATCACTCTTTGTTCTATTTGCATTTAGTTTTTTGTTAATACCATGGTTGTATTGAGAACTTCAGTCATAGTTTATTCTCTTGAAATAAAATTGAAAATTTAGATGTCTATGCCTTGAAATTATGCATAGGCTTGCTCCCCATAAGACTTCTTCACTTCTTTAAGGATAGAACCATAATTTAACAGTATAACTTTCAATTTCCAAAGGGGAAAAAAAAAAAAGAAAAAAAAAAGACCAGAGTGGAAGTTAATAATAAAATATCAAATAAAAGTAATAAACCAGTAAATCATTATAGAAGCACTATGACCATGCATTAGATAGAATAAGAAGCACCGTGGGTGCCATTGTTACCTTGTGATGGGTCTGCAAACACAGACATTGGAATAAAGTCTTTAGACATATCAATGGACCAGTGCTTGGGTGCATTTCCAGATTTATTGCTAGGTAATTCCACAGTGAACTGAGCATCATTCACGCAATTTATATAGGATGATCGAGAATATAAGGATAAATATAAGATACAGGAATATACATATATATCCTTTCAGATGAATTTGACAAATGGTACAGGATGTACAAATATATACAAAATTGGACAGAATTATGATGACCTTTCATCTTAAGTAGGACAACATTGAGAATGGCATTAAAACAAGAGAGAAGGCCTGTACTACTGGAATTCAACAAAGATTTACCAACTATCCACTTCTTCCCCGAAAATTCAACAAAGAAACGCCATAATTCTTGCCAAGAGAAGTGGATTAAAAAATTCTGTTGAATTTTAATATGTCTTAACATATATTCTAAATCGCGATAACTGAGTAAACAACATAACTGTAATCAAAGTTGTCAGTAGCAAATGACATTGTCTTTCTTTGAAACCAGACATAACCAATCAAGTTTCTTATGTCTTCATTCCTCAGTTCTTCAAGTCAAAACATTCTTATTCTATAATCTTCATACGGCATCCATAAAATCAAGCTCTGATTTGCAAAGAGAACTTTAAGAAGGGGGATTTTTCTGTGCATATCATATTATTGGAAAGAGACACCGGAAGCAACAACGCTATTTATTGTGAACCAAAACAATGAACCCATCAAAGCAAACCCAAATCCTGCAAAAATCTAAGAAAATTTGAAACATTAAGTAACCAATTATTGGAAAAGCGTATGATCAACGGGTTTATTAATGTACATCAATGTAACGTTAAAGTCGCTAACATTACTTGAAAATTTCAACAGTGAAGTCAAATTCTAACACTTTTAATTAAAACAACAAACGTAAAGCAACATATGAAGTTCGCATACACTCCCAATGATATGGGTGAGAAACAAAAATCAACTTATAGTAAATGATACTATCACATAATGCTATATCATTAATTTAATTACCTAAGTAGATGAAGATGAATAATCAGCATTCATTTATTTAATTACCTTAGTAGATGAAGATGAATAATAATAGTTGGATGCAAGAGAGTCGACAGGGAGATTGATTTTGGCAAGACGGCAAGTGGAATCATCATCATCAGGAGTCCTAGAGGGCGTCAGAGCGAGATTCAAATGGTGGACAACTGATTAACCAAATCAAGTGAAAAATTGTTGGGTTTTGTGAGGGAAATTGAAACAACTTTTGGAGACTGTTTGCTTATGATTGTTTTGAGTTCTGTTTTGTTCACCGTGACAAACGAACAGGTTGTCGGATTTTTGTACCGTTTATGTCGAAGTTGCGTTTTTGTTGTGATTATAATAAAGAGTGCACGGCATTAGTCTCCTGATTAATCCCGCGTGCACACTGTTTTTGCCAAAGTTTTGTCTAATTTTTTTGCTCTGAATATCAGAGCTGGATTAATACATGCATACGATGATATTGATAGTACACTCTAGAATCGTCAGAGCAAAAATTCTAATTTCATTAACTTTCAGTAGAAGTAACATCGTGAATTCATCCACAAAAATCTCGATTATCTTATCCTGGATTGACATAGTATTTACTGCCTCAAGTGAAATGTCAATATGCCACAGTCCATACAACTAAGGCAATAAAACTATGCGTAATAACACATGATTGATGAAGAATGTGTTACATTCAAATAAGTTACCCTTATGTCATGATCACTATCAAGAGTAAAGTCACAGCTGGGATGAAATTTGGTACATAATTCAAAATGGTAGTTACAAAATTCTTTGTAAGATTCATACTTGGTTATATCTGTTGGTGTTTATTCTGGGGCTGAATCTGAGTTGTTGCTTCCCACAAAATTCTGTTTCCTCTCTGCCTGAAGTGATCGGCACAGAGATTCAAGTTTTTCTTTCTGATTCTTGGATTTCTCCAGTTGTTTCTTCATTCGTTCACGCTGTTTGGGCAAAGAAAAAATCTAAGTGCCATATTCACTTGATAATGAAGAAAGGATCTCCGCAACAGGTACAAAAAGAAGCACAAGATTGTCTTTTGCCATAATCGACAATATATAATATCACCGCCCCCCACCCAACCACAACAAAAAAAAAAAAAAAGGCAGGAAACAACATGATACAATTTGAAGGGCATACAACAGAGGTTGATCCCTGTGGAAAAAATGCAATAAGAAAGCCCAAAATTGTCTGTCTTTAGGAGGAACTGGCTGAGAATGCATGCAGAGCAGCCAGACAAATCCAAGGAATAGGAATGGGGGTCTCAGTGAGCTGACATAATTAATGTTGAATAAATAAAGAAAAGGAAAAAAAAATGAAATAATGAGCATGGACACCAACTAACCTCCTCAACAAGCTCTATAAGGGTAAAATCTGATTTTTCACATTTGCTCTTCAAGAACGCGTTTTCCTTCTTGAGTTCGTTGATTGATTTTGCCATCTAATTTACAAGGCATAAAGATATGATGGTAAATTAGCATTGTTCTGTAAGGAAAAGTAAGCCGTAACAAAATGGAAGCAACCTTGATAAAAAGTAGGAAATAAAATATTTACCTTCTCAATCTCTTGCTTAAATGTTTCAAAGACCTCATTGCTCTTTACCAATGCATCCTGCAAAATCAAATAGTATTTTACTTTTGGCAAAGATAGAATGATAATATGCATTTAGATGCCAAACAGAGATATTTTAGCATCCAAACAGAGATATTTTAGAATGTATGTTTTTCAAAAGAAGAACACATTTCCATTTATACAATGGATTTCCAGGTAACAGTCAGAGAAAGTTTCCATTTGATACTGTTATTACATAACACAAAATGAGGCAGACCTGGAATTGCTGGAACTTTTCACCATCAGCTGTCAACTGCAAGCGCAAATTCTTTTCGGTAGCCAGTAATTGTGACACCTGTTCGGCATACAATTTCATTTGGGACTGTTCCTGAACTAATTTCTCCTCATGTTGCTTACTTTTCAATTCAGCAATCTGAAGTTCCAGTGTTTTTTGCTTTAACTGTGCATTCACATTCCAGCCACAATATAATATCAATCAATGAAGTAAAGGACACCAAGTCAGAAAAACAACCAATAAATGAGTAACTAAACCTTCTGTGCATATTGTTGTTCGGTAAGGGCATACTGATCAGATAGCTGCTTCAGATTAGTCCTTAGCCTAGACAAAAAACATAACTGTTAGACACAAAACATAACTGTAAACCTTAAACGTTGCTGTGGTGTAAAATTCAAATTTAGTTACACTTTAATTCTCTATAAATGTAACGCAATAATAAATGTCGATTTTATATACTATGTAGCCGACATCAAGTTCAGGAAACAAAATAGAATTTAAAGTCCCTCATGAATTTCCTAGTTCTTACATCTCGTTCTCCTTTAGTTGAGAAAGACAGTCATCCTTTTGTTCTTCTAGCTTAATGCTAACATCCTACAGCAAAAACAAACAAATATTATAGAAACAGATATAAAAATAAAAAAGTAACCAAAAAAGAGAGAGAGAGAGCATCAAAACAACCACAAGCTCTATATGCAGAGGGAAAACAAGGGTGCATCATAGGAAAATAAATTTAAACCATAACTGAAGAAAACAATAAACAAGCTAATAGCAATTCTAATATTCAAGAATTATCGTCACGTCATTGGAGTTCTCAGATCATTAATTGACAGCCTTCCACAATTAAATTTACAAGGATACATCATGAACTATAAGCCTATGGTAACACTAAAAATGATGCAAAGGTGAAGATGTTGGCTAAAACTAAGCACTTAAGTTATAAATTACTGGGGAAGAAGAAGTTGTAGGACTGTTGTAGAAAGTTAAGGAGATTTAACACATATACACACTCCCGAAGTGCAGAATTCCAGAACATTCATGCATGTCTATTCATAGCTCAACAGATCACATTTGGTTTAAACAATAGGGTAAATAGCAAGAATTCATGCATAAGTCATACAGTCTCCAAAAGATTTAAAACATAAAACAGACCTTAATTGCATCTTGGAACTTGGCCGACAAATCTAATCTCATGTTCTGCCCCTCTGTTGATACCCGCTTGCACTCATCCTGTATAATCATGAACAAGCATTTAAGTCTAAAGAATGAAAAACTGGTAGATCATGGATCGCTTTACATTTTTCCATACCAATATTGTAAGAGAAATTAGGAGCAGCAGAGATTAATACGCTGACAGAATGTTATAAACCAAAGATATTTAGCTCACTAGGGAAAAAAAGAGCAAAAGTATGCCTCAACTTCATTAAGAAAAGAAGACTAAAGTGTGGCACGATCATTGATCATTATGAAAATAGATTGGGTAATCAATCAGGCCACAGGGGAAAAATGGGGTAAGATACTGACGGAACCAAAAATTAAAGCAATCAAGTAAGAAATTTAAATTGATTGTTCAGCAGTTGACAAGCATAAGCAGCTGCATCAGCCCCCCCCAAAAAAAAAAAAAAAAAAACCAAAAACAACACCAAAAGGGAAAAAGCTGAAGCAGCACCAGCAGAGGAAGAAGAAGAAGGGAAGCCAACCCATACAGCATAAAAAGATAAAGCAGACACAATGGTACCATTAGCATTTTATTCTGACGTTGCAACTCTCTGCACAGTGACTCCAGTTTGTCCCTAACAGCCATGGCTACAGAAGAGAAATATGAGTGAAGTTGACAAATATTGATCAAATTGTACTAGAATAGATGCCAATACAATAAACATGCCCCCAGAAAGCAAATTTTCCCATAAGAAAAACATTGCCTAATGTGAGAAGCCAGTCTTACACTTTTTTGTAAACTTCCTAAAAGGTTCAAAAGTACATATTTCCTATTAGAAAAGAAACAAAAAAGATTTCCAATATTGAACAAAACTGTACCAGTAACTTCAGCTCCTCATCTCAGCATACCCAAATGGATTTACACCATCTTTAATACCAATTTGTTACTTTTCCAAATAAGAATGTTTTAATACTCATGTAAAAATCACATAAATCAGCTACATCTAGGTTGAAACAACATCAGCCACATCTAGGCTGAAACCTCTTAACTAGAACCCTAACAATATGCATCTACCCCAACAGTCACAAGAGTCAAAAGACCTAAGCCAAAATTTTAACTTACCAGCATCTCTTTCGGCGAGAACTTGCTGATATTTTAGAGTGAACTCAAGAAATTCTTTTTCAGATCTAAAGGTGCGCTTTGAACTCTTACGTCTGGTTTCACTATTTTCCTGATGCAATGAGGAAGGAGGGAAGAAGAAAAAAAAAAAAAAAAAAACATGAAGAATAGTGAGGAGCACACAAAAACAGCCACAAAACCACAAGTTCTTAATAACACACCTTCAAAACAGAACTACAGGCAAGGACTCGGCCAAGGTGAGTACTTAAATATTCAACCCATTAAAGGTATGCTTGGGATTGTTAGCCCTCGGTTTAACCTTGAAGGCACATAAACTAAAGGATTCGTAGACACTCATTTTTACTTGGTAGTTATCTCATTACAACCCATCCAAACGCTTAATACTTGATATTTGGGATTCCGTCCCACAACAGCTGTGGATTCAAAGCCAAACCACTTCAATCCCAAACATAATCCGAGGATTTTGTTCCAGATAAATGGGAATGGTTATGTAATCCTTTTGCACCAGAGCTGTACCCTCCAAAAAGTTTTGGATAGGAATGTGCATACGGAAATACACCAAATAGCCATTGTAGGTTGGACACATTTTTCATACTTAATTGTCAACATGCAATTGTCTAAACAGAGAATTACCTCCAAATAACATTTTATCCATAGGATGTCCCTAAATAGATTCATCTACGTTAAAAGACACTTATTAACAGCAGCTCCTCCAAAAGTAGGAGAGAATCGACGAAAATAATATAAGATCATAAACATAAAGATCATTCTTCAGCGGAAATTAGGAATCATCAGTTGTTCCTACAATTTCTTTTTTTTTTTTTTTTGGGGGGGGGGGGGGGGTGGTTTTGGTTCGTCCTAGCAGTTCATCTCAAGTTATCATTACTTTTATCTGGATACATTTTAAGTCTGAAGCATTAATGACTTGTCAATATGAGTAAAGGAAAATCAAGCATCTAAGGAAAATCAAGTTGTTCAAAATATAGACTGACTAATTCAGGAAAAATGGTCCTTTTTCAATCATCACTCTGAAGCATTAATGACTTGTCAATATGAGTAAAGGAAAATCAAGCATCTAAGATACTTGTATCGAATTTAAAAGATACAAGTTGTTCAAAATATAGACTGACTAATTCAGGAAAAATGGTCCTTTTTCAATCATCACGAGGATATCAAGAAAAATAAAAATGAAGTAAAAAAGCATTACTAACTGGTTTTCTGTTTTTCAGAGTATCATTGCTTTCTGAAACTAAAATATCCTTCTTAATGATCCCTTGTGCTTCAGATTGTTCTTCAATGGCTGCAAAACAAGTGAATATTGGTGCAAAAATTACATCAGAAAATGCAAAGTGGATCCAGTAAATAAATATCACCGAATTTCCAAGAAAGAAGGTATAAAAAGCTGCAACAAACACTTGCATGCAATTTTTCAATTAAAAAGAAAAGGGGGAAACTTGTTTGAGTTGAAGATAATTACATGTCTCTATATTTTGACATTCCTCTTGAACTTGGCCTTTCACCTTGCTGCACCCAGATACCCCAGCCGAAGCCTCAGAGACAGTAGCAGCTGAATTAGGATTGATGACCACACCTTCTGTCTGTTCCACAGAACCCTTACTGGGCACTTCTGCCAAGTCCACTGAAGCATCAAAATTATCCTTTTCAGATAAAGGAACAGGAAAAGTTCTCAGTTTCTGAGTCTTCTCTGTCCTACCCTCACTTGTTTGAAACTCTTTCGATACGAACTCATGCCTAGGCTCACTAGAATCACCTAATTCTGCAAAACCCTCCTCCTTGAAATCACAATGCGGCTTTTCTTGTTCTGCATTTGGGGTTAGCGGCGCCAGATCCTCTGTGGAGCTATCTACGAACCCATCAGGTAATGAATTTGCTTCAGGTAGCTGATTTGCAGTTCGGCTCTCCATTACTCCTGTGGTATTACCATACATAAACAGAATCATTTAACTAAGATCATGTTCCGCCAATAGTTGAAAACAGAAAGCACCAAAAGAAACCTAATGACGAAAACCCATCAGCCATTTTCGTTATCATATCATAGCTATAGCTGGCAATTTAACATTGGCAAAATCGTGACCAAGTACGATCAGCATTAGAAAGATGAAACCACCACTGCTGGTGTGAAATTTTTTTGACTCTGGCATCAACACATCACAAAAGAAGGAAGCACCAAACACTTCTATGCATTAACTATCATTGTTTATTAACAAAAATGAGAACCATTTCAATGAAATAGGACCTACATATCCACAAACATTTCACATTTTCAGCTTCAAAAAGTTTACAAAACTTGTAAATCGTCCCAAACCGCAACTGGGTATTTTTAGTTTTCACAATTGCACCTCTAAACCCTCAAATTAGAATGATGTCGTTTGATTCTACATAAAAACAAACACATAAACTGATACACATATCAAAAGCTTAAAGGGGAAAGCGATTCATACAAAAGATTAAACGAAGAAACTCAGATTTCGGAGTGCTGGATTGCTACGAGAGCGAGCGAGTAAAAAGAAAAAAAAAAACCCCCGTTAATGTTTAACTACTGGAATTTAAAGTAAGAAAGAAAGCAATTAAAAAAAAAAAAAAAAGTTCCGTGGTTGTTTTTTAATAATAATGGGTGCCTGCTTGTTGTCTTCAAGAAAATAATAATAATAATAATAATAATAAGAAAAACAAAGAAAATTCAATTACGATTGATTGATTGTTATCTCAAATCAGGCCATGACTACTTTACCTAATGCTATATAGATTCCAATTCTTTTTTTTTTTTTCCCTGACCATTAATGTTATAGAAGGATACATTCTAAAACGTGGGATGCTGAATCGCGGATTGAGAATTATTTTTGCAATTTTTTAAAAAAATTATTGTATTATTATTATTTTTAAATGCTATATGACATCATTTAAGTGAAGAAACAGTAAACGTCATAACGCATATCTTTTTTTTTATACACTCAAGCAAATGTCTTATGACAAGTAACTACGAGATAAAGCTATGGCACGTTGACTCAGACTAAAAATTTGATTACAATATATCATCTGTATATGGAACTCCCACGTGCTTCACTCTGAAATAATATATATATATATATATAAAGAAACAATAAACTACACATCATATATAATGTAAAATATTGATGGCGATATATATAATGAATATCTTTTTCTTTATAAAAATTAAATTTTTATTTAAAAAATTATATCAAAGAGAATTGAATAACAAAATTATGAACAATAAAACATAACATCTACATCGGAAACTATAAGCAATGTGTCATGCATATTTTACATTCAATATCATACATTTTTTAATTATTTTTTATTATACTTTTAATATTATTTAATAAAACATTCATTTCAACGTTTTTAATTACTTTGTATCGTTATTTGAATTTTACAGTTTAATCACGAATATTCAACTACAAAAGTTACATTCAATTCAGTCTCAAATATATAAGGCGGGACCCCATATCAAAATATATAAAGTACAAAAATACAAATGTTTCATTAATATTTGGAAACTCGGGTTTTAGATTTCGAACCAGATAAGTTACCTTGGACTGAATTTCAGTTGCACCGTGGGACCTGAAGAACAGTAGAATAGACTATTTCTCAAGTTCATGATCCCAGGTTTCTTTTTCTTTTTTCTTTTTCTTTTTTTTTTTTGTGTCCGAATTGATTGAATTACAAATTAGAATTGCACCAGATTCGTATAACATCAATAAACATTAGTGAATAATATCTTATTTTTCATTCAGAAAATAGAGGTTATACAAAACAAACAAATATTTTCAATAATTGATCTATATTATTAATTTTCATTAATGCAAAGAGATGGAAACGGCAATCATGAATTACGTTGTCAACAACTGTGATAGCCGGTTTAAATTTGGGTGATTTTCTCTAAAGCAAATGAAATATTTTACCCAAATACTATGGAAGTAAAATGTTCAATTGATCTCTCTCCAAACGAGACCTGTTTAAGGAGAAACCAATCCGAAGTCATCATCAAGCCACAATCACCATCTAAATCCAATCATATACATTAGCTGGCACAAATTTAGCACAAACAGAATGCATTTATAATGCTTTGTGATATTGTGATAAATGAATTTCCATCACTTACCATGTAACCATCCAATCACAAAATATGCAATGACTCAAATGTTGACTTAAGAAACCTACAATGACAATAGGTCACCGCATTGCAATGCATCTCAGATCTCACAATTCTGTTGGTTTCCGTTTTTCCAGGATCATTTCTTTAAATAGTCTAATAAAAGCCATAAACACACAGCCTGAAAGAGAACCCCTGAAATAACTATACATTACAAGCATACAAGTTATACTTACAGATGAAACTCTGGAAACCTCATTATACCTGGACGTTTGCTGTACAATACTGGGAAGAAGGCACAAGATGATGAGATATTTGATTCAAAACCGGGAGGTCACAGTTCACACTTTACTGATTTTCCTAACCTATAGTAAAATGTCCAGTCCTACTTTTCCTAATATACAATAATACTTGCAGTCCAATAATTACTGGTTTCTCAAGAGTTAAAACTTGCATTCTCCAAAAGAAGAAAGAGCTTTTTGCATGTATCTGTGAGAAGGAAACAAAAAATTGTCAGTTTCTTACTCAGAATAAGATCCTCAGAACTTCATATTCAAGAAACTTCATCGCCATGTTAATAAGACCCTGCCTACCTGCAAATAAAAAACTTTCAAAGAAACTGCTCAACTTAACTTCCAGTAGTTTCACCCTTTTTAATTTATTTTTTAAGCTTTATTCAAGTTCCTTTTTTATCATTTAGTATATCAGTAGTTATTCATATAAAGTTTTCAAACAAATTGATGATAAAGTCTAAGAAAGCTTTCATGACAAGAACACAGCATACTGTTTGTGCGAACTTGAAATATTATTTGAAATACTAAAAGAGAAAGAATGTGCATGGGTTCCATTCATTTTTGCTTGGGCTAGATGCTCGAGAGCAGCGAGCATAAGTTGCAGTTTTGCAGATGAGCCCTATTAATACTACAGAGTTGTTCTTAAAATTTTCATTAGATAATTTACTTTTGACATACTTATTAACATTTCAAGACACTATAATATTCAAGAGTTTTGACATATTTCACCATGAACCAATTGCACCACTGGATACAACCAAGTGTACTTGCAAATTAGACAACATAGACAGTAATAATAATGATGGCAAAGTTCGGACTCACCATCAAGTCAAACAGTTCTGGAACTGCCAATAAATTTTTGAAGGAAATGCAACATCTTGACAGCCTTGAATAAGTACTGGTGCCCATTCCCCACAGAAGAGAAGAAACTTGGATTTACCCATGGGAGAATGTTTGTTTTTCCTCTTTCAATACGAGATGATCACCATCATCAACTAAAGTAGATTTTGGAAAAAGAACAAAAACTCCAACACTCCAACAAGATCCATCCAGCCAGTGTCCCAACCTATCACAGATGCACCTTTTGCCTCACAGACCTAGGCTGGCGAGGAAATGAGAAAGGGCCATCAAATATTTTCCCATCATTTGTTCTTGTACACTTTGGATCACTTCTGAAAGAAGCTGTTGCAGGTATAACCATAACATCAGATGAACTCTTTGTCTTAACAGATGATAATTAGCAATATCAGTAAAAACACAACACGAGGACATAACAAGTCGAATATATATATATATGTGTGTGTAATTGTATGTAGAATTAGTCTCATATGAGAACATCAAAAGACAAGAAAATATGAAAACACAATCTGCAATGCAATATTTTTGTCTTTAGTGCATTGGACTCCATATACAAATTTTTGTCTTCTAGAGATGTTCGCATTTTATAATTGTACAGACAAACTCTACTAGATACTAACTGAACATATGTATATAGATATATAGCCCTACTCAGATTTGCACAAGAATAGTCCTCTAGCATGGCATGACTTTATCCCTTTTGTTTCATATTTGGAGATCTCAAGTGATGGCACTTATCACTTACGAGGAGAAAAGAAGCCTAGAATCCAAGAGGATGAAATTAAAGCAACTAACTCCTATTGTTGACTCCACTTATAGTAATAAAAGATAATAAACATTCTTCATTAGCTGCATTGTACATTTCTTTGCAAATGAAAGGAAGACTTCATAAATTCCTTTTGCAGGAAGTTAGAACAGACAAAAACAGGTTCCATACAACCTCCTAAGCAAAGAATACTTGAATAAATAACATACATCCTATATTCACCAACCTGCTGAATGTGCATCAGTGCAGATCAATTCATGGCTACATATTGCACAACAGGATGTTGGGTCCAAACATTACTGAAAGCTTGTTAAAGTAACATGTAAAGAAGAATGCATAAACCCATTGAGAATCATTTTAAAAAGCAAAAACTTGGAGAAAATTGAAGATAATTTTAGTAACATTTTGCAAAATAAAATAAAATCACTCCCAATTCATGGCTAAATAGAATAGGATAAACTTTCGTCAGGAAGTTCTTTTAAAAAAAAAAAGAAAAGAAAATGAAATATGAAAAACAAAAATATAACATTTTGAATGATGCAAATTAGGTTTTAGCAACAATACAGCATAACTTATACATCTCTACCTCCATTTGGTCTACAACTGCTTCTCAATTCCACTGCATTAGTGGCAGCAGACTGGGAATGAGACCCAATATCAGCATTGGTGCTACAAAGCCTAAGAGAAATCCAATTCGCAGAAGGGTGATTTCCTGAATTGGGCTCTGAAAACAAAGCAGTTGGCTGAGTAGGAAGGAAATGTTCTATAGAGGGGTCCTCTCTCACAAACGGCAAGGCATTCTCTGTTAACGGCTCACTGATGTCAAAATTAGAATGACAAACAGGAGAATCTGGGACCCCACTACCACATGTTATAGTTGATTGCGAAGCTGATTTATATCCATTCATTGGAAGAGAGCATGCTACCGAAGGATGCTCCAAATTGACAAAAACATCAGAAACATTTGAAACTGGGTCAAACAGTTGAAAGCTACATTCCTCTTGTGTGCCAGGCGGATATGACCAGTTAGACAACCCGACGCCATCAACAGTTTCATTGAAAGGACCAAAACAAGGACCATCAACACCATCAAAAGCAGGATCTTCAAAGTATGATTCACAAACCCCAGCAGGGGCACTGTCAACTGGATAGTAAGACTGGTAGGAAGTTGAAGGGGCCAAGTGATCATGATCTTCTTCTGAATCACTAAGAACAATGATGTCTGTATCTCCAATCAGCCCATTAGTAGGGTTTCCAGTTCCAAAAATAGGATCAATCCTATGAGGAATATCATCGAGATCCTTGCGACTATTTCTATCCTGATTGATGGTATGATCTTCCTTGTCTCTGCTGCGGCCAGAGGCACTGCTGCTCATTGTAATGATTTTTTCAGAATTATTTTCAACATGATTGCTCATGTCTTTATTGGAAGAAGGGCTCAGATATTTGCTCATATCTATGTTAGCACTGAGATTCTTTTTTATCCTGGCAATTATAGTATGCCCAGAATTCGCAAGCTGCTTCGTTTCTGAGTTAGAAACAGCCTCACTTCTTGCAGCATAGGTTGAACCACCAGGTGAATGCCATTCCACAAGATTGCTGTTCTCACTTTTGCATTTAACTCTCCACGAACCATCATGCTTCACCTCAATCTCAGTTAGGTCTTCTCCAAAATTTCTCATCTGCCCCAACAGACGAAAATCAAAACTTTCTATAGATATATATTTCATAGGAATTAATAAACTACAGTGAGATAGAGACATGGAGCATACTAATTACCATGGTTGTGATGCGGTGAAAATACCGGTCAATGATGAGATCCTCCACAGAATAATTCTTCAGGCATATGGGACATTGCCACTGCAACAGTCACTCACCCACTTCAATAAGCTTGAAAATTCAAAACATAGAGAAATCATAAGGTAAAGAAATAACTTGCCTTCCTAGTTCGCTGATTCAGCTCCACAAAAGTTTCAAGATCAAAACAGCCTGTGTGAACACAAGGTTTGAATCTGCCAGCAACTTTAATTCTAGACCCACTCATCTGCCAGTTACATGTAAGCAAAAGCCAGTGAAAGTACAATCAAATGGGATGCCAAATAATAGCACATCACTATTCCCCTCACTGAACACTTTCATGTGATTTATGTTTTACAAGAAAAGTTACAATCTGTGATTTACAAGTTATAAGAAAAGTTACAATCTGAAACTCTTATATGTATAATGGCAAGGTCCGACTAAGAGACAGGCCATAAATACTAAAAACATCTCCATTTCTCCAAAGCAAATATGTAGTATTTTTATCTGACTCTGACAATATAGCTTTGAGTCATTATTCGCTATTTTTTGCTAGCTACCATATGTCAAACTCCGTTTCTCAGTAGTAAACTTACCACGCCCAGTAAATAGTTTATAAGCAGCAGCAAGAAACTATAATCAGAGTTGACTTAAAAGATATTACGAAGGATCTTTGCCAAAATTATACTTTCATAATATCTAGTTATGCTGCTGCTGCCCCCCCCCCCCCCAAAAAAAAAAAAAAAAGGCATCTACAATTCTTTCCTTCATTTAATGGCATATTGTAACAATTCCTACATTTAAAATGAATGAAAAATGTGGCAAGCTACAATACACCACCATTCCACTGATTGTGACTTCTTAACAATCAAGACTCATGGCTAAGATCATACAAAGCTAATACCCAAGCCTTACATGCACCCTCAAACTTGGAATTTTTATGATGTCTATTTTAACCCACACACAGAAGTTGCTTTCAATGGTCTAAAATCACCACAATTGATATTTATTGAAATGCAAAGGGATTTTCATCTGAGCAATAAGAGCATGAGACTAAATCTAAACATTTGAATAATTCTGAAACATCAACAACCGGGACTTAAGTCAATTGATAAGTAATCGTCAATATAATGCCTAAGCTGAAAATAAAGAACCCAACAATAATGTTAAGGCTAACCTCCAGTGCACAGACAAATTGAATGAATTCTCATGTGGATTCAAATGTAGGCTCATCCTGTTCTGTGTGATATAGTGAATAATGCAGAGGGTTTCAGGATGTGAATACCAACTCTCTAGGTAGGTAGATAGATAGAGAGATAGAGAGATAGAGAGAGAGAAACTTTATTTTTTAAAAAATAATGGAAACTAAGAATTATGTTGTAACTCACAGGACAGCGGAGGTTAACAACAATTGAATCTGCAATGATTTCCAAATCACTATCACCATCTTCATTTCCAGTAGCAACTCCACCAAAGCAACGGCGTACACGGGCCAGTGCATCTTCGAAAACCTCACCAGCTGTTTCTTTAGGAACCAAGCTTAAAACCTAGGTATTTAATTAAACAAGTATGTCAATCCTATAGGGGAGAGTAGAAAAAAAAGGGGGGGGGGGGGAACAAACATACAAGATTTGACGGAAGAGCCTGGAAAAAGAATGGCATGACTTACCCAATAGCCTCAAAAACTACATGAGGACTGAGGTCTATGTATTTACATGCACATGAACACGAGTATTATTTTTGCAATCAACAACATCTATAGATGTTCGGAATTTAGGAGTCTGGCAGGTGGTATGGAAGAATAATAATACTCCTAAATATCACAGATTTGAATATGATGGCTATATGATGGCTAAACAAAAATGTAACAGTTTGCAAGAAAATTCATTTTCAACCATGTCCTACCCAACAGGTCATGTAAAATGTATTACCTGTGCAACCGTCCGTCGCTTTACAAGTCTGACCCCAAAACAAAAATTCCTGGCATCACATCCTGATAAAGAAATCTGATTGACTCCCTCACCAATGTATAATGTAATCTGATATAGAAGAAGTAAAAAGATAAGTTAAAATAAAGCCTGATGTTAGGGAAAAAAAACAAAACTTTGATTAAAGCATATTTCTTAATTTAAGAGAAGTTTAAAGACATAAGAGCAAGAGAAGTTTAAAGAACAACATAAATGATGCCTTGCATAAAGATATAGGCACAGAAAACTTAATAGCAAAAAGTAGAAAGTAAAAGAGACTCACTAATGCACCATCATCTCGACCATTAGAGCCCAACAATTGTGTTCCAGGTCTATTAACTGTCCTTACTAATACTCCTACAAGATTAAGGATCAATTCAGAAGCAGTTAAAAAATCTAGAAATAGCAACCCTATTATTGGAAACTAAGGATGAGGCAATCATACCAAATCATACCAACAAGCTTAAAACTCCAGCAGGACTAGACTCTTAAAGGGTAGGCTTACTGACTGATTACATTCAAGGCCTGCTTGCAAAAGGATATCCAGCCTATGCAAGGGCACTTCAGGACAAGGGCAACATTTGACCTTGGCGTGGCTCATAGTGAAGAGAGGAGATTAAAAGTGCTATATAGGAAGAAATTACAATAAGGGTGCATCTGGCACACTGTATTGTATTATACTATAGTGCATTATTTTAATAAAGGTGTATTGTGTTATGTTGTATTGTATTAGCACTGCATTATGACAATGTTATACAATGTTTGGTGTTACACTATATTGCATTAATTTTTAATTAGACTATATTTGGTGTGGCATTGTACTGTATTGATTTTTTTGTGATTAATTTAAATTATATATTTAGAAAATAATATTGATTAGTACTTTAAAAAAACTAAATACAAAAGTATTAAATTTTAGAAATTTAACATTTTCAATAAAAATGTTAAAAAAATATCATAATAGTTCATAAAGATCGAAGCAAATAATTTAATAAAATAATCTCTAAATAATTTAACAAAATAAATAAGTGTTAAAATCTTCAAGACAAGATTAGTAGCTAAAAGGATTGAAGCGGTTATGAGGGACTTTTTGTGGGAAGGAATAAGGGAAGGCCAAAAAGATCATTTGGTCAGCTGGATGGTAGTTTCTTGGCCACATCCAAGGGAGGACTAGGGTTAGGAAATATTATTAACAGAAATAAGGCCTTGCTTGGGAAGTGGTTGTGGAGGTTTCCTATAGAAGTTAATTCTCTTTGGTATTGTGTTATAAAAAGCAAGTATGGGTTGCATAAAAATGGTTAGGATGTAGCTGATGCTGCTAGGGGTAGTAGATGTCCTTTGGTGTTTATTTCAAAAGGAAAAACAGATTTTTTATCCAATATTAAGCTGTTGATTGGTAATGAGCAGAGAGTTAGATTTTGGAAGGATTGTTGGATTAAGGAAGTTGCTCTTTGTGATCTTTTCCCTCAATTATATAGGCTTTCTCGAGATCGTGAGTGCTCTATAGCTAGTATGTGTAAGTACTCTATCATGCAGTGGAGTTGGGATTTAAGTTCCTTAGAAACTTGAATGATAGAGAGTTTGAACAGTGTGCTAAGATGCTCGGGATCCTACAGGGGGTTTTTCTCAATAATCTGAAAGAGTATAAGAGAGCCTGGAATTTGGATAAATCAGGATGTTTCTCCACTAGATCTTACTTTCTTAGCCTCTCAGATAACCCCAATGCCCCCTCACTTTCTCCTTCTCACCGGATTTGGAAAGCTAAAGTCCCCACTAAGGTGAAGATGATGGTTTGGTCTGTCGCTCAGAAAAATCAACACGAATGATATGGTTCAAAAAAGAAGACCTAATATGACTTTTTTTCCAGAATGGTGTGTTGTTTGTAAAAACGCATCAGAAAATGTCGATCATCTATTTCTACACTGCACTACTGCTTTCTTTTTGTGGTCTAACTTGTTTAAGTCCTTCAATCTAAGCTGGTCAGCACCTGCCTCGTGTCAATCCCTCCTCCTGGAAAGTTTTTCTTGCTTAAAAGGGACAAAAAAGGCAAGGGTTTTATGGGACTGTGCAGTCTTGGCTATTTTTGGTTCATGAGCAATGGAAGAAACCAAATAATCTTTAATAACAAAGCTGGATAAGATCCTTCACAACTATGGGACAAGTGAAGTTCTGGGCTTCCCTTTGGGCATCTATTACTACTAAATTCAAAGACATCTTTTCTTTATTTTGCTTAATTGGGAAGCTTCTGTATCCTACGAGGGATGCATTCTTAGTGATGTTTGGGTTTTGGGATGTTTTTAAGTGCTTTTGCAGTTTTTAAGCATTATGTTTATATTAGGACTTCTCATCCTTATTTTGAGGATTTGTAGTCCTACTAATCCCTGTACATATTTATTATAGTTTTATATATTCTTTTGTTTCAAAAAAAAAAAAAAACCTTTTAGATTAGTTCAAAAATCATTTTAGGATGATAAAATAAAAGCTTATACATATCACAGGATAATTACAAAACAATAAAGTGATAAAGTTGTTGTAACATATTCACAAACAAAATAAATTGTGCTAAATAATCTAGTAATTATTTATATTATTAATTTTCAGTTAATATTATTCAAATTAATTCATATTTAGATATTTATTATTACTTATATTACCTTATTAAAGATTAATCAATTTTATATATTAATTATTATAATATAATTAAACAATACATTATTTAGTTATATTTTTTAACACAATAACAATTTAAATATAGTATAATATAATTTAAATATAGTATAATATAATTTAAATATAATATAATATTTAGTTATATTTTTTAACACAATAAAAATTTAAATATAATATAATATTATTGAATAATAAATTATTAATCTATTAATTTATATTACAAATTATATTGTAAAAATAAAAATTAAAAAATTATATTTATTTATTATTATTACAAAGTTAAAAAAAAAAATGGAAGACAAGCTAATAAGCCAAGTTGCTGCATTAGGATGCATTATAATGCAGCAATTTGGGACCCCAAACCATGTGATGAGGGGTACCAAACACCCACTAACAGAATTCTTAAACCGTTTTTTGGCTACATTTTTAAAATTACTTCTAATTCACAACAGATTAGCAAAGGAATTCCCCCCCACCCACCCCCCCCTAAAAGAACTAAAGAAGAGCATGCTTATCTGTCAAAATATATCCTAATTCATACTTCCTATTTCAGTAAGGCTTACCTAGACCCAGGATCACCAAGTAATTGCCTGCTAGTTCAATTCATAAGCCAATTATACGAGCAACAATGTGTGCCCACCTCAAGCACACAAGTTGGGTTAAGCACCTTAAGACATAACAGATTCCTTGCCCAATAGCCAACCAGAATATTATACAAGCACCATCAGAAACACTAGGATGACAGTTCACCATAATTCTCACGAAACCAAAACCATGGTTTTTAAGCTCGTAGGGAAAGCTGATGAAGCAGTGACTGCACATATTGTGTTTTTTTTTTTCCTTCTTTTTTTTTCAAAATACCAGAAATCCCTCGAACTTTCAAAGTGTGCTAAACTTGGAGGCTACTGTTGGACAACAGGAAACTCTAGATTGTTTCAAGGGTCTTTAACACCTCCACCAAGCCTCTTGAGGTTGCAGCAAGTGCACTATAAATATTACACCACAGGAAACCAAAAAACAACACAAATGCTCCGTACCATTGACCCGCAACTCTGCATGTAATGGCCATTGCATCCTAAATGAAACCTTATCATTAAGAAGAATACACCAAGCCTGCAATGCAATAACTAAGTATCAGTATCCCTTATGCCAAAGAACACTCAATGTATGTTATAAATTGTAATTAAGCATAAACTGAATTTCAACAAATTATCAATATGAACAGACCTGAACATCATATTCAGTATTCTGTAACAAATCACTATGTGCTTTTGTCAGGTGAAATGTTGCTTCCGCTTTCTGCAGAGGGCTTGTCCTGAAGAACATTAGACATCATATTGAAATCAAATACATCAGATGAGAGAGAGAGAGAGAGACAGCACAAAAATAAGCTAAGACTAATACAAAAAATTAGGTTCTACATGGCCATCAAGTTTCTGCTTGGTCTGAGGTCTGAATTTACTCCCAAACCATGATGGCATGCATCATTGCTTAAGTTGTCCTTTTCTATAACTGGATCAGAGAATTGAGTAGCATATTTAGAATCCCGATCTTCTCCAGAGGTCAGAGACCAGTTTTTATGTAGTATGATATCTTTCACTTGCTCAATTAGTATACTTTTATGGGCAGCACCACGAAAAGACCAGTGAATATAAACAATTAATTGTCTTAGCAACAACTAGCCCAAAAGCTTAAACTGACAGACAATGACTAATAATACAGACAATGCATAGCTACATTTAATAAACAAACTTAACAGTGGATCCACACAGAGAATTCTATACTGCAATTTACTTATTAAAATAAGGTTTTCTCAAACTCCAAATACAATAATTCAAGTTTCATACGTTGGTATCATGTTGAATTACCACTGATCTGACAAGCTCATTGCTTATTAGAGAAGAGAGCATAATATTATTTAAGCAGTATTGAATTCAACCAACAAAAATCCTCTAATGTAGAGATTTAGAGGCTTTAAAAACAAGATTAAGATTTGATTCTTCACGTAAACAGATAATAATAAGGAAGACATCAGGGGAAAGTAAGCCAAGTGCAAGAAAGAATAAACTCACCCATCAGTTGGAATATTTGAAGCAACCAACTTCATAGGGGATACTAAATGTGCCACAGTTATCCAAAACCTACACATTGAAGAAACAAATGATAGTATACCGAGAAGCTCTTCATTTCCCAAACTGGGAAGGAAAGAAGGTGAATGAGTTCAAAAACATGAAACACAAGCATCAAATTTACAATCATTTACAAGCCAGCAGAAGGTTACCATTCATCTGATCATAGGAAGCTATTTCCAACTGCATAGTTGCATACAAAATTTAATCATGTCTCCTCCCAGTACTTACAATTTAAGATCCACTAAATCATCAACTAACCGTCATTTTTAAAGAGAATTAAACTCAGGTAGCATAATTATCCCAAATATCTAGCAATGGTGTATAAGAAACAAAAACTTAATTCTCCCACAAAGCATAAGCCAAATTTAAGATTCAGGAAATCCCTTTTCAAAGCAAGATTTGGATGATCTAGTTAAAATCTAGGTCAACGACTGCTATAAAGGGCTCTGAAAACAAACAGGCTTTAAGATGAAGGATACACGACATTTTCAACGAGGAGGGTTCTACGGTCAACAGAGTTGATCCACAAAGACTCAGAAATTAAATTGAAACCTATTTGGCAACATATCCTAATTGAGTCTAAAACAGTTTTCTTATATCATCAAAAATATTTAGTCTGCAAATCGCCAAAATCAGCGCAGTTGAAGTAAATAGCTATTGACCAGAACTTTGAATCTTGATGCCCAAAAAAATATACTCAAACAAGACACAGGAAAAAGTGCAATTCCCCAAGGTTACACAAGCTAAGTCCTTCCTAGAGATAGTAATATAACTTACAGAATTGAATACTGAAATAAAATACTGGAAATGACGAAAAAAATAAAATAAAATTTCTTTTTCACACAACATATTGAACGAGAAACAAAAGATGCATGTGGAACATTCCAGACTGAATGTCAACCATTAGACAATCTCAAGCCAGCGCAAATGTGTAAGCCACAGGGTGCAAGTCCTAACCAGCCTCATTTGTAATGAAAATACACAATAAACATAACCAATGTGGGATATATTAGGACCCTCTTCATGAGCCAGCCAACAAACCACAAGATAGAAAAACTATCTTGACACTGCTAGCATGTTAGACAAAAATCAACTAAAACGCTTAAGCGACAAGTGAAATCTCCAACCATAATTTATTTCACAAAAGAAATTAAACTTAACCAAAGTGCATACATACCAGCAACCATGTATAAGAAGTTAAAGGTCTAACAAATCACTACACAACATAGTGAAACAAAATATGGAAAATGTAAAATACATACGGATCTGCCCTTTTGATTCGACACGTTTCACAGAAAAAAAGAGATGGGGGTAATGGAATATCCTCCATAGGCTTCTCAGGGATAATAACACAACCAATGTGCTGCTGTACCAGACACATTGGATCTACACACTGCACATAAAAGAAAAAAAATACAGGTGTGAAAAAACGTGAGAGGAAGAAAAGTCATAGGATGTAGATTAACTGCGCTAGATGTACAACCTACACCAGGCACCTACAGTTTTCTGAAACGAGAAATGCAACAAAGTCCTATGCTTACTCCAGAATAGAAACTGAAAAAATATAAGCAACAACCAATCCCAAATCAAACTTATTATTACCTGTATTATAGACTCATTAGGCAAAGAAATTCCACAGGGGCAGAAAATTTTCCCACCTAAATTTAAAGAATCTTCAGCTTCCATTTCAAGTGTCACATTGCAAAGATCTAAACCAGTCTGCCCCATAGTTGCCAAATCCGCAGCCTCTGATATCTGCATTTTTCTGTAACAAACAGTTGATTTAATCCATAATCATGGATCATAGCCGCAGTACAGTTCCCAATTTTCTATCACATGGAGAACTGGTAGGAATGATAAAACTTAAAGTGTCAAAAACCATTTGTGCAAAATAAATGTAAAATGAGGAGGAGAACATGTCTGTCCAGTATACTATCGGTACCTAATTTAACTAAAAAAGAAAAAAGTAGAACCTGTAAGTATCATCAATTATTTTTGCCACCCCTTCATCTGACAGCTGATGAAATATTCTGTCCACCAAATCCTGCAGCAAAGATTCAGAAAAACAACTCAGACGTAAGGGGAAAATATTACTGATGGTGGTCAATGACGCGACAGAAAAAAAAAAAAAAAAGCAATTTTCAGCAGTGAAGAATACCACAGGCAGAAAGGGTGAGTTGATGATCAACTTTTAGAATAAAGCAAAGTTTTGATTTAATGACTAAAAACCAAGACAGCACTCAAACAGATTGAAGGTTTATTCAGATGAGTGAAAAACAAATGCAGGCCAAAAAGAAATATGAAGCTTTTTATCTACATAGACACCTGCAAAATTAACAAATCTTCCAAGGAATTTTTTCTTAAAAGAAAAAAAGAAAGAAAAAAGAAGGGGGGGTGGGTTGTTTACATGCAAGTTGACAATAAGTTTCTCTCCAACCTCAACAACCCCCCTTGTCCGTAACACACACCGTTGCCCCCCCCCCCCCAACGAAAAAAAAACACGCCCACCCCTCTTCCTTTTGCTTCTCCCAATTTATTTTGGGTCTTTTCCTCCCTAAAGGTAAATGCAAACGAAACCTCATGCGAGCACAATTTCCAGCAATCATCTTTCAGATGCAAGCACAATATGCAGAAACAAAGTATGCAGAAGATTGACACCATGCATGTCCAGATAACTCCAACATTTTATGGGCAGAGAAAAATTACATGCATGCCCTGAAAGCAACAGGCATAACTAATCGAACAACCAATTTGACTTTAACCTCAGGATGCTTAGCTTCACCAAACTAAATGTCGGCATCTACGAACCCAAAAATATAGTGCAGGTTAATGAGAGCACAAGTAGATATTTGACATTGGAGGTGGGGGGGGCGGGGGAGGAGGTAAAAGAAAGAAATAAACACTCAAGCAGCTGATTGAGCTACATATGACAAGAAACGGAATCAAAACAGGAAGAACTTGAAGGGAAGTCTACCATAATCCTACGTAATTGGGTGATCCCACCTAGCTTACAGAATTGTAGACCTTAAGATGTCTAGTTTTATCAGGAATGAACAAATCAAGGTCCTAATTCCTTGTATTTTAATTGTTTTGAATTCATGAGTTACTAAAGGATCCTCAATGCCAGATTCTCAGTTTCAAGACCAAAGGGCAATTTGGGATTGTCGTTGTTGATGAAATAAGCTACCTCTACTATGTGGATGAAATAAATTACTGATTAAAAAAGCAACTCAATGTTTAGTAAATTGTGTTGTTACAGCTATTGTGAGCTAGAAAAGCAGAGTAAGATAAACAATACAAGGATATGGTAGAGTGGACTTGTAGTCCCGCCTATACCTGTCTGTCCCCTTTCTAGTTCAATTTATCTTTTTGTGTTTCTTAGCCAAAAACAAAAATACAGGGATATGGTAGAAAATGTATTTTTCTCCAATTCTATTCAAATTAATAAAAGAGACCCCTTGCAAGAATGTGTCTTATCCTAGTAATGACCAGTGACAGCTTGGAAGTTGGAATAAAGTAATGTGTTCTATATACGCCATTAAAATAGCAGCTTCATTTCGGACTTCTAATTGAGATATATGTGTTTGGTAAATTTTATTAGGAAAGAGATGTTTAACCATATAATGATCAAAATAAACATTAGCTTAAATTGTATTTTATTTGCATATTCGAGTTTACGAAAAATTAAGACATAATTGTCCTTTTGATAAAATATTAAGTTTATAATACGAGCTATAAGAAAGTATATTCTCTACTTGCTTTTAAAAATTATTGTCAAAATGGAGAAACTTATGAAATAAATAGCTTTTATAAGATTGACCAAAACCATTTTGGTCAACACTTATGAAATAAGCTATTTATAGCATTTCAGGTGCAACATCAAAGAAGGCCTTAATAGTCTTAAAATAAAATTTATTTGAAATAAATTTTGAATGAATTTGGCTGTGAAATTTTTACCACATTTATATTTAGGAAATGAGACTGTTGTTACTTATTTAGTGTAATATGACTATTGCTTTTGGGTGTTATTTTGCTGAACCCTAAGTTTAACATCTTTTTAATTGTTTTTATGTTGTCTCACACATAATATGTGCTCTGTATTTTTGGGATATTGTTTGCTAGAAAGATCACTGTTGGACTGCTTTTGGGGTTGGGGTGTGATAGTTGACCTACTTCAAACATGCATCCAACAGTATTGCAATAGGAGAAAAGGAATTATGCAATAATGAAAGAGATTACCTGCTTCTTCCCTTGCTTTGGAAGACCAAGCTTTGTTAGAACATCCTTAAGTTCTTTCATTCGAAAATTGACCAACTTTCCCTGCAAGTTTAGCACATGAATGAGCATAAATACAAAACATACATATGTCATTAACAAAACAGATCCCAAAAACCATAATACTGGAGTTCTAGAAATGCCACTACAACCCCCCCCCCCAAAAAAAAATTGTTTTCTTTTTCTCTCACCATTTACAACAAAAACACCATTCTCAGATTTGCATGATTAAATATGCATGAAGAAAAATCAACAAAAGTGAAATAATAATATACAATATGAGATAACATCTCTCTAGCATAAGCATCAAGTAATGAACCCACAATAAGCAACTATCAGCATCAAATTTACAAAAAGAAACAGCAATATCAAAAAAAAAAAAAATCGTAAAAGCATATATTCTTAATGCACATAACCAGCATTCCATAATTTTGATCAATACGAATCACTACTAGTTAATTGAAGCAGCCTCTTCCACTTTTTGCTTTAGACCTGTTTTTCCTTTTTCTCATTCTTTAGGTTGGGTATCATAGCCAACTACCCACTAATTGTGATACACTTACATGTTCCAAGAATGTTTTCATGTTAATAATATCCACAAAAATAATAAATTAAATAATATATATGAGCCATGCCACACCACCTCACCATACCTAATCCACTGAAACTTCTTGCATAAATCTGCTCAACATGTCACAGGGCATAACCCAACAAGCCGTTGAGAAGCTAATCCAATATCCCCTCATATATTTATTAATGCAAGACCATATTTAATACGATCAGGGACATTGCAACATTGTAATCTACCAAGTTGTAGTAATAAATGGATTTACGTTTGCATGAATAACATAAATCTTACAATATATGCAACAAATTAGCATTTGGAATCACATTAAGACTCAACAGAGAAAGCAGACTGCCAACACTGAAAGACTTATCAATCACTGCATACCTGCAATCTGGTCCACCCATTTCATAGGACCATACGCTTCCCACAAGAATCCATGTAAGATAAGAAATAAATGGCAGGGGAAACGGGTTTAATTGAAAAAAAGAGAGAGTTCTGTTGGAATCACTCATTATTCACACACCAAAAGTAAAATTTCTCAGTAATTAACATGAAAAAACGGTTCATACAAGCAAAAAGCACCATAACTAGAAACAAAACTTAAGGAACACAAAAACAAAATCTACAGAACACAAATAAAAAAAAAATAAAAACACTCATAATTAACAAACATTATCACCTTGCTACTGGCCACCAAATCCGTTTCCATCTCTTCACAAATAATAAAGCTCTGATGAGAAAAAAAAAGAAGGAAAAATCAGCTCAAATTAAACAAAAATTCCCAAACAAAAAGCATAAGAAATTCAACACTAACAATGATTCAAGTGAAACAAAAACGCCGCTGTTCAGTCGCTTAGCTGCTCTCTTTACTACTGCTCAATGACAATGTAACCGTCCATTTTCTTAAGTCGGTTTCAGTCCGTACAGAGAAGAAGTGGAAGTAAACTGTAAGAGAGAAGATGTAAGAGAGAAAAGAGGGGGAGTGTTGTCACCACTATTTTAATTAGGAAATTGGGCACCTTTAACTTATTGCGGACGTGAAAAAGCTTTATTGGAATCGGTTTTGTGTTTTCCCGTTGACGTCCGTGGCGGTCGTTTCACTAGTGCTTGACAAAGTTCTGTGCGGGGAAAATCGGCGGCCACTGTGGGTTTTATTAGAATCCGCTGAATGGCAATGATTGTATGACAGGTAGGTGACACAGCTGCGAGAAAAGACAATTCGTGCGCCAAATTCCCGGCTAGGAGGTGTCAGTAAGTGCGCATGGGTCACAATAACCCGTACATGCCGTATACGGGGATCACGTGACTGCGAACTCAAAATTTTCAATTAATTTCAACCAATGGTCAAACTAAAACTTTTTGAATTAAAAATTAAATTTTTTTAACCAGCACGTGTTTGTTATGATTTATTTTTACAAATTCAAAATTTAAAATAATAATATCTGCTAAGAAGAAGCAATGCACTGCACCGAGTAATTATAAATTTTTTTATAAATTAATATAATATAATATAATTTATTTAATTAAATATTTTTTAATTTATATAATTTATTTTAATTATTTTATATTTTTATTCAATCAATAAATTAATGACATGTTAATTTATATAAATATTTATAATTACATTATCACTTATCTATAAAATGTGTTTTAAAAAATCATCAACCCAGTTGAAATAAAGAAATAGAAGCTTCAACACATCCATCCGTGCCTTTCGCAATACTCCAGACAAAGATATTATGAATAAAGCGAAGCAATTTGGTCATAGCAAACACATATTAAATTAGAACACAAGGAAATTAAGTGGTTTATCATGTAATATTACACATTATCTGAGAATAGAAAAAATATTTACATAAATAACAAATGACTACTAAACATTCGTATCTCTGTTGCATTCCTGGATTTGCATGCAATGGTTGATTAATATGTTAACATACTACTTTGTCGAAAAACTGATTTCCTAGTGGTTTTCTCAAATAATACTGTTAGACTTGTTTCTGATGGTAAGAAATGTTGCCTTAGAGCCTACTTCCCATGAGATGCAACTGAAGTCACAGACAATGCCAATAACAGTCAGCAAGTCCTGAAATGATCAAGCAGAGGGTTTTTTGTTCTTTTTCTTGGCAGTTTTGGCAATAGCATCACAAATCTCTCTTCTTCGTTTGTTGTTGTTCGTGCTACTGTTATTGTTGTTTTTGTTATTGTTGTTGTTGTTGTTGCCCCCGTTGCTCGTTGCATTTTTGCCCTGAGATTTGAGAGCATCTTTCACGAAGAATTTCAACCTCCATAAGGTGGTTTCACTCTGCAAAAGCAACAGAACATAAACAACAGATTATATAAACACACCAAGATTCTACAACAATATTCAAAGACAATTACACTGATCTACAGCCAGAACCTGAGCATCCATATCAAGTTCAACCTCTTCAGCTGTTGCTTGAAAGCCTGTGTTACTCTGGGCAACAATCTCCAACGCTTTACTGAGATCCTCAGCGGACAATCTGGTAAGTGCTGCACCAAGCTTTCTTTTCTCTTCAGTTGAAGTTTTTCTGAAACAGATATCATATTCTCGTCAGTTATTAGAAAGAATACTCTTAATTTTCAGGCAGAGAAATGCAGCTGAAATTTTTTGAGAGGAAATAAAATCTGTTTTGCAACAGAAAACCTTGAAAGCTATCAACTGAAATCAATAAATAAAGAAGATAGGGAAGGTGTGATTCACTGATTTAGGGAAGGTGTGATTCACTGATTCCTCTCTTTGCTGCACAAACGCCTACATTTTCTGGGTGTGTGGCCTAAGAAGCTAAAGTGCGACCAGGTAGGCTTGTCCTCTTTTTTATCATTCGCTTTTCCATGTCCAGCAATTTCTTCAAAACGTTAAGAGCCTTAGGAGTTGATGATTGCATCCCATAACTCAAAATGTTTTAAATCAACTAAACAACGCCTCAGTTAACAGAATATGCGACTGATAATAACGATTTTGCCTGAAGTGCCTATTAGTAGAAAATTGATCTTGGAAATATACAGCCTACAAGCTAATAAAGTTGGCAGTCCAACTCATGTGTACTACCTATTGTAGATAAAGGAAGAGAAAATAATTTTGAATTGGGACACAGAAAGATGTCGATGGAAGAGCCTAGTGCAGTTAATTAAATTAGGCCTACAGAAGTATCTACATGGGATATACCAAAAAATCTTGCTACACATCTCACATATCCATTTGTTAGGCCAAACAGAAGCAACATACCTATATAGAAGTCCCTTTTTTTACATTTCATCCAAAATTTTAACATCAACTTATTCATTTCTGTTAAAAAATCTGAAATCAGGATGTGGGGGAATGTCATGACAATCACAACAGCTTCACACACAGTTTAGTAACAAGCAAATGTAAGATAATTTTTTGAGAACACAATTTAGTGCAAGATGCAGTATAAAAAATGGTATTTAACAAGTACGGTTAAACTATGTTACCTTATTCACTAGTTTATGTAAATTTTTCATGGAACAAACCTGCACTTTTGAACAAGCATTTCTCTGAGTTCATCCAAATGCGCATCAACCTCATAAAGCTGAAAACAATACAGTTTTTGGTAAGTTCCTCTCATCAATGTTCCATTAATAATAAGACGCTTTGATTAAATTGGATTGTCCCAACAGAAGGATTTCAACTTGCTTGGAGAATTCCACCAGCTCTTCCTCCCCCACCAGAACAAAAAATGAAAAACAGTTTTTAATAAATTTCTCTCATCTATGTTCCATTATTAATAAGACACTTTGATTAAATTAGATCATCTCAACAGGAGAACTTCAACTTGCTTGAAGAAATCTACTAACTCTTCCTCCCCACCCAATGAAAAAAAGATCTTTTCAAAGACAGAGACAGAAAGTGCATGCCTCATTACTTGTATCTCTAGCCATTTTGGCATGAGCAGCTTCCTGAGCAAGCTGCATATCCAGCTGTGCCTCTGCTTCCTCTTCTTCTCGTCTTTTTTCCTACAGGTGCATGGCCTTGGAAGTTAAGAAAAAATTTAATAAAATCCCAGAAAGGGTTAATCTGACTTTTCTTTCCACAAAAAGGAACCCATACTGCTTAACTTCTAAGAAATTGATGTATCAAAAGCCATTAAGTATTTGCAAGGCACACTTGTGGTCGGATACCAGGATAAAAATTACCTCTTCAGTCACTTTAGGCAGAAGTTGCAACCACTTCTCCTCAAATTTTTCCAGCAAAGTTTTTGCCATTACATGAACGTCACTTCTTTCATCGTTATATTTCATGGCATTCTTAAAAACCAATCTCACATCAGCGCATATCTCACGTACATTCTTATATTCCTTGGCCTCCATTTGTTTTTTAATTGTACTGAAGTCCATGGGCTTATCAATAACCTAGTATAATCCACATACAGAAAATTAAATACAGCCAAGCACTCACATTTCTAAATGACAAGACAACTAGAGAAGGTAATGAGATATGAATTGGAAGAAAACCCACTAAAAACATCTCATTGGGGGAACCCTTATATTATGCAGATCACATGTTCCAACGCTCATTAACAAGTGATCACACAAGCATGAACGGTTGGAAATATTTGCTAAATATTCAGTTAAATAGACATGTGTAAGAAATAGTTCATAAGATGACTTAACCAAAGTAAATAATTATCCATTATTCATATCACACTAATGACCCTGGACATGAGCAACAATAACTATATAATGATAAACGGTTTCTACAAATACTTATATATCCGTTGTATGTGACTTTACCAAAAATAAAATCAGTTATAAGCATAGTCACAACCAGTTTTTAGATTTCAGAAATTTGCCCATCAAGACACCTTAACATTGTCTCCATGGTGATGATACTTGATCTAAACTCTAAATTGGAAAAAAATGATTCATTAAGTAATGACCTAGCAATTAGAACTGTCAATAATGCTTGTTGAAATGTGAACGACTGAGAAAGATGCAATAAATGTTACTTTGTGGTACTGAGTGGACAGCTGGTCCACTGCCTGTTTTTTAGTTTCCTATCAAAGGAAAAAAGTTACCTCATAGTAGTCATCTAAACCAAGACCTTTGACATCAACAGGTTGCATGAAGGGCCATGCCCACTTGTGCTGTGTAATCTGTGAGGAAGGATAAAGATATGACAGTTGAGTCCTCAGATGAAGCAAATTCCATTTGTTAAAGCACCCAAGTGACCAAAGCTAAAGCATAGAATTTTCGAAACATGTGAAACAATATATAATGAGGTTGTTCGCAGAGTTAAAAGCATACAAAAAGGAAGACTGGAAGAATGCCCATCATGCTTCTATCTAACTCATGTAATAGTATGGACATGCGTCACCTGATAATTTCTTAAAATTACTCAACCCTCTATTATCACAGTTAGGTTAACATTACCATATCACTACAACATTTACCCAAATATATGAGCACCGGCATCCACGCCATCTGATTCACATGCCCTTTTGAACTTTTAGCACTGAAGTTAGCAGAACTCGACCACTGATTCTTACATGAGTCCAGTAAAAATTTGAGGAATAAAATCAAAACTTAATCCAAAAGATACAATTAAATTGTCACCTATCTAAAGTAGTATAACATGCCTATCCGATTGTGTAAAATTACAGTACACAGAACTCAGCATGGCCATGTACAAAACATCTCATTAGCATTGCAAGTGTATTGTAAATTTTCTGCAAACTTCTTGCATATAAAGCTAAGACATGGCAGAAAATCTCCCAATTTATCAATACATATAATTCAATAACATATTAATCATAGAACAAATAAATTCAAATAACAAATCAAAGTACTAAAAGCAATGGTGATTTACATTACGCAAGATTGTGCCGAATTGGCGAATAAGCTCTTCCATTCTCTTCTCAGCAGCTTTCTCCCGCCGCGACGCCTCTTGGTGCTGCTTCCTAATGCTAGGCACCTGTCTCTCCTTCTCTTTATCCTTCACAATTGAACTCCCTTTAGAATTGCTCCCTTGCGTTTTACTCGCATTCAAATAAAACTGCTCGATCTCGTTCACTCTTTCCTCCAGCTACAAGACAATAACATGACAATCAAGTTCTTGAAATCACAACAATGCTATATGATCAATCAAACTCTATAATAATTAGTCGAAATCAGCTTCCGCATCAACGGATTGGGTTTTCGTTAGTAGTTTAATAAGCAGCATACACGTTGTCGTCTCACCTTATCAACTTTTTGAAATATATCATCTACGCGAAGACTAAAATTCTCCACTTCTGCAACGTCAGATTCGGGGTTTCCGGCGTGAACGGCCGTTAAATTCGAAATTGGTGCATCCATGGCTTCCATCTTAACCAAAAGAAAAAATTAACTGAAAATTACGTAAAACAAGTACAGCACACTTAAAGTACATAAATGATTATACATGTAATAGAGAGAGACGTACAGAGATGAGGCACGAGTAATTGAATGGACTGCAACGGAGCTTGGAAGCAGAGGCTACGAGAAGTCAGTGTGGGGAGCACACAGCATAGAACGTGACTCTGAAATTGCCGCTGTTTGAGTGCGAAACGGTCCCGTTTTTTGCTAGCGGGACTATTGACACCCCCTTAAAGTTCTAATAAAACTCCTCATCTAACAAAACCCCATTAATTAATTAGAACAATTCATTATTTATAATGATATCTGTATTCATCCAAAGTTATCCCCAATTCAATCTTTTTCCAGCTTCTTTCATTATGAAAGCGTCTTTTTTTTAAAAAAAAAAAAAGGAAGAAAAAAATTAATGCTATATTAGCAGAAAACATTACAAGAGAGAACTATAATTTGTAGAAGCTTATCCCTGAGCCAAATACACTCTTAGTCATCACTTCAAATACCTCAAATTTCGGATCAACCTTTTTCTCAACAAAAGCAATGAGATTAGGCATGTCTCTACAAGTTGAGAGTCACCGACATTTACCATGAAGTTGGCGTGAACATTTTGTACCTCCGCTAAGGATGACCCTCTATTTGGTCAGAGCATCCGCTTAGGGAAATTTTAATTTTCTTATAATGTCCTCTTTTTTTTATGAAGTATTAATAAAAAAAAATGAATTTGTTCACAAAGACGGAGAAGTGATTTACTATAATTGATTTAGAGGTAATTTTGAAAGAATATAAATGTGCTTGTAAATAGTAAATTTTTTGCATCAGTAATGAAGTTTTTTTATAAGAAAAATTTTACCAGTATATTAGATGGATGTCAGTAGTCCAGACTCCTTTTTTTTTTAAACCTTTTTGGGTCATTTTGCGTAATAGAATCTCTTGTACTGATTTACTTTGTCCCTGCCCTTTTTTCAAAATGCTTAATAAAAGTATCATATTGTAAATTAAACTCTTTTGCATCTTTCCTAATAAATATGAAAATTTTGTGAAAGAAAAAAGACTGATTCAAAAAAAAAAAAAAACTATCACAAGCACTATCTCATCTAATATTATTACGCCAATAAGGTAGTAAAAAAGGCATGACACTGACACCACGTCATTTTTCTATATTTGTGTTGGTAAATATTAACAAAAATAATAAATGAGTAGACATAACATGATATGATAAATAATCGTCATGAATAATTAATTTAGTAGTTGGTGTGTGTATGTGTGTCTATATATAGCATATTAATTTATGTATACCCATTTTTAAGAATAATATTGACAAATATTTTTAAAAAAATTAAATGTCATTGCAATGAATAAATGTGTAGTATATGTGTTTTAATATTTTTGACACAATTTAAAAAAATGAGTCATATCAGTGTTTACTTAAATTTAAATAATACAATGTACAAATTAATATCCTTTACACCAATTCAACTTAATCACCCATATACGTATAATAATTATTAAGTTGAATGATACTCTTGTTTTAATAATTCAACCAATTAATGCACAATGGCTATTCAAATATTTTGTTTTACGTACACATAAAATAGTTGAAATTTGTAAAATAACTTTCAGTGAAATTCAAATCCTTTACAAAATAAAATATTGGGAAATTAAATACCTCAATAATATCCAAAGTGAACCATTTCAAATTTTAGTTTATATCAACCAATTAATTTTCTATCAATTATGTTCGTCGCCTTTAAATAATTTAAGATAAATGACTCTCTTATCCTCTGAACCTTCAAAAATATTATTTTAACTTCATAAATGAATCAAGGATAAGATACTTTTTTTCTTAGATTCTTTAACCATAGTTATCGGGGTTAATAATAAAATGATTGTTTGATATAAAATTAAGACGTGAGGTGAATTTGAGATTTAGCCGAAATCTATAGCGGCTACTTTTATTTAAGAATTTTTGATATGAGCAGGAGATAATTTTCCTAAGATATTTTCCGATGATCAAAATTAAATCACATTGCTTTGACAATGCTTGCTCACCATGCATAGTAATCAATACCTAAATTTAAATGTTATAATTGTACCAATATTTTGATTATAAGTTATTGAGTACGTCCGCATTCTTAATGTTCGTTAGGACGTCCGCACGCGAGCTATGCCACTCCCCATTCATATGTTGTAAATTAATCCCGTCATATTGCGAATTATGACGATGATTACGTTAACTCGATTAACAATTAATTCCTTAAAAAGTGTGCGTGCTAGAGAGATGTCGCTCAAATTCAATAGACGCGCTCAAGAATTCAAACGGCCAGATAACTACTGCACAGTATATTTGCAGGAAAATTGTAACAACAAAAAAATATGCTAACAATCTCGCAATCCAATATTCCGTAGTAATTGGAGATAGCTAACCAGCCCTTCTTAATTCGCGTCTCGTGAGACTGAAACCGAAAAACAACTGAAAGCCGTCCTAGCAAACACGTTGCCGAAGCGGGCCCCACTCGTCAGAGACCGAACAAGACCCCGCCGATTATTCTGACGCCTCCCCTCAGTCCCGCCACCGCCAGCGGTACTTCCATTGTCACCGCCGGCTACAGACGGTTCGGCAGCGGCAGTCCCCGGAAGCATCGGCGACGTCGTCGTCGGGTTTCTCATTTTACTCTGTCTCCTCTTTATATCACTCAAGTCCATCTCCGGCCGAATCTTAACCAACCCAATCAACACGTTCTGCTTATAGCGACAAGAATTACTTTTACTACTCGAACGGTAACGGCAACTCCCGGTTGCCAGCTGTGGCTGTGACTGTGACTGTGACTTTGACTGTGAGCTTCCACTCTTCTTTAAACGCCGCGCTTGATTTTCAACCGTCGTCTTGTTAACGGCGCCTCCTTGCTGTTTATAATTTCTGGCATCATTGTTATCACTACTACTATTAGTATAGCCTATGATCTTACCACAAAAGTTGATGGCACTAATACTGTTGTCGTCGCTGTTAATCAAACCGTCGTCGTTTTGGTTAGTGACGATCGAAGGATTGCTAAAAGAGAACTCGAAGTTGTCGTCTTCCCAATCTCGATCAAACCGATCCAAGTAATTACCGCCATTATCATAATCGTCGGAAAAGTGGTCGGTTGAGAGATCACACAGAGAAATGGCGTCTTCTTGTTCTTGGTCTGATTCTTCTTCTCCTTCGCCTTCTTTACGCTGTTGTAAATTTGTCATTTTTTCTTGATCCATTATAGGACTAACAGATCAGGTAGAAGGAGTATTTACTAATTTGATGTTACAAGAGCCAAGCGAGATATTTACTTATATACAGCTCGGACTTTGTTTCTTTAAAATAATAATATTATTGGTGACTTCGGTGTTGGTTTTTCCTCGGAGCATGTGGACTGGGGAATACATTAGGTAAAAGCAAGGAGCGTGAGAGAGGGAGTCGTTGCCTGTACATCCACTGGTTCTAGAAAGGAGGAGAATTTGACTGTGGCATACAGTAATTAGCAGCGCGCGGTTCTTGTCTAGAAGTTTGAGAAATTGTGATTGCATGTGCACACTATTATGTAGTCAAACAGTATACGTACTGTAGTTTAATTAATATGACCATTAATTATATAGTGATGTTTTAAAAAAAATTATATACGTGACATATATGTATTAATTGAATATAAAATTTTTGATATATTTTAAAATCTATTAGTTATGAGTTAACACATAGCCATTTGCTTTTAACCCAATAATAAAATACCATCTCAATCAATTTTATCTCTTTTAGAATAAATAAAATATTAGTAATTATTTTAAAATAAAAAAGATTCTTGCAGTGGTAAGAAAGTGTTCTGTTAAGTTACATAATATGTAACTTAATATTAACCTATGAGTTACTTGTAATAACTCAAGTATTGTTTAATTAGATGAGTGTATAAAATTATTAGATGTAACTTTTAAGTTGAATGTAAGTTATATATAATGTAACTTAGTGATACCTTGTGATAAATCTTACGTGGCTAATTATATTGGTGCACGCAATACAATTGTTAATGATATGAATTTCAAGAAACAAAAAAATAAAAAGTTGTTACAATCCACACAAGTGGAGTTATATGGAAAATTTGAATACATAATATAATACTAAAATTGGTTGAGCATAATTCGACAAATAAACACCTACTCCACCGTTATAAGATGTACTTACTTTTCATTAATATTTAGAGTGATCAATTTTTAGTAATGAGAATAATAGTTCACCGTTGGACTACAAGTGTAATAACTTTACAACAAAGAATTAAAATTAAAGATAACTGGAACCCAAATGAAAGAGTTCAGAAAGTAACTTGGTCAGTCACGAGATGCAGCTCTAGACTTTGTGAGTTTATCCTCATTATTGTTTAAGTCCTCTCATTTATTTATTTTTTTTCATGTTAATTGATAGTGCACAATTCGTTTAAAATTATAAAGTAAAAAAATTACATATGTGATAGGATTGTATACAAGCGCGTTAACATCTTGGAAACTTTACCCGTTGCATGTTACTACTTTAAAAGTTAAAAAATCAATTTTATCTAGAAGGCAATTACTCTTGCTTTTTCTTTACCCCACTTCTACGAAATGGTCTATATATTCATAAAAAATTAAAAACTATTTTTATTGAATTTATGACTTAATGATGTCTACCCAGTCAATAGTCAATACTCAGTCCGTCCGATTTGAACCTTTTTTTTAATTTTTTTTTCCAAGTTTCTCCCAGTCGACGGATTGTTCCGAAAGGGTTCACCTTCAGTTTTCAATTTGAATAATTAGCATAATAAATACTAACCATTTGTATCTAGAAGGCGATCTCTAGTCCAATCATCCAAATTCCCAACTAGTCGGATCACCAAGTTTCCAACCAGTGGGCTCGAACGCAACCTCTAGTCCAATCATCCAATCATCCAATTCCCATTTCCCGGCCACTGGGCTCGATCTAGACGGCGTCCACAAGTTAAAAAATAATAATAACGAAAAATATTAGAAAAATCGGGGGCATTCCGAGAATTGAACTCGGGACCTCTCGCACCCTAAGCGAGAATCATACCACTAGACCAAATGCCCTTTGATGTCCGTGGAAAAAGAAATGATATGATTACTCTTTTGATAGCGAAACCCGCAAAACCCTTGTGATTTTAAGCCGTGCGACTCTGTAGTGTGAATCGAAAAACCTCTCGCTTGGGAGTTGAGGGGAAATGGCGAGAGCTGCTCTGATTCGCTTGTTGCGATCGCAATCCAAACAACTCTCATCAAGAAGCTTCCATTCAGGTTCCCTTCAATTACCTTTCTGTAATTTTACTTTCTCAGCTTCAGTGGAGAAACATCAAAGCTCAGTACGCAACTCGACGTGAAAAACCCCAATCACTTGATGCGATTATAGCTTAATTTGAATTACGTGTCTTTCTTGCTTTGATGATGATGATGATGTGGAGAATGAATAAGGCTGATAACTTTGAAATTCAGCTTCAAATTGTTAATAGTTATTTATTTACATTTATAAGATGAGGAGAACTAAGATCAGATTGTTGGACATAGTACACAGGAAATATTGTACGTGGTGGATTCTGTGGCCTGATAGATATGTATATTGGTTGGCATTTTGGTTCCGTGTTGATGTAGGTTAGATCAAGAGTGTAAATATGTTTTATTTTGAGCAGCTAAGAAATTTTTCTTTTCCTTTATTTATTTTGTTATTTAGAGATCGAAATGAATGGTTCAGTTTCAGTGGTGTTTTTGAGCAATTTAGGCATCTCAGTGCCAGGTGTTAAGGCTTGTTTGGTATTGAGATTGGCGGCTGTAGCTTTTAAGTTACTGCACTTTTTGATAAGCGCTTGCTGCTATGGCTTGAAAGCTGAGGTGATTTTAACTCACACTAGTACGATGAGAAACCTATAATATCTTTATTTTTTTAATTATTATTTATCATATTTATTACACATTATTAGCATTTATTTTACCACAACAACTATGGCTTAAAAGTCACTTTAATACCAAACAGGATCTTATTTAATACACTATTTGTTTTCTTGTTTCTGGTCTCATTTTGATCTTGTGCACTTTTAGACATTAGGAGTTGTGAAACAATCACTTTCATGTCTTAAGCTTTTTATTTTCAGATTTCTATTGTTGTGGTCAGTTTACTCTTCGTTAATATTTCTACCGTCTCTGGGCTGCACAAGTTGGAGTTTATAGCGCTACAACCTTAATTTTTAGATAGAAAAAGCAGGGAAAACTTACGTTGACTGGGCACACGTCGTGCCTTCTGGCAAAAGTTGGGTTGAACATATTAATAATACTTTGCGTGGTGATGCTTCTTTAATTGCTGTTGTACTGTTCTGCATTCATTGTAGGAATATAGATAATCTTTGAATTTGCATTTGGTAGTGAAACTAATCACATCATACATATAGGGAATCTCTCTATGCTCTATTTGAATAAACTATGCATCGAATGAATGTACCATAACATATGGCGATGTTTTCCTCTTTATATTTTTAAGTGAATGACGTGAGATGACGTATTCTTATTTTATATTTTTGTGAAGGGCTAATCTTCAATATCTTAAGAGCCTCTCCTCTTTCCTGAGGTTTATTTAAATGGAAGTCCTGCCTAGCCTTCATTCTTCTGTATTACATAGTAAATCTGAATGCTGCGACTTTCTTTGCTATTTTACTTCAAAGTTTTTATGTGTAGCTGAACATGTATTTGTCCTTTTCTTGATGCTTCTTATTTAAAATGCGCATTTTGTTGTTTTATCCCTAAAAGAGTTCATCTTTGATTACCTCATGTTTACCATTAAGTCTATTCTTAAACTCAGAACTCCTGGATACATCAAGCATTCTTCCCCTAATTGATGATTAAAATATTCAAACTTTTGTTGCTGTTGTTGCTATACTCATTGTTATGGATTTTCTGTGGTCATTAGGTTATGACCTTTGTAGATTTGAAGCTAGGTCCCCTACAGCTAAGGTCAATTTCAACTCCGCCATCCTGGTTGCTGCTGCTCAGAGAAGATGGGCATCTCAAAATTCAGCTGCAGAAGACAACAAAATCAGCATTGGGCCACATCGAGGGGGAGAAGCTGTAGAAGATGAAAAGGACGGTAGTGTTGTATATTATGGCCCAATCTCATCAACCATCAAGAAAGTTAAGCTTCTCTCGCTTTCAACCTGCTGCCTTTCTGTATCCTTAGGCCCAGTCATAACCTTCATGACATCTCCAGACATGAATGTCATCTTGAAGGGTGCAGTGGCATCGTCTGTGATATTTATGAGTGCTGCTACCACTGCTGCTCTTCACTGGTTTGTGAGCCCATATATTCACAAGCTGAAGTGGAAGCCAGGTTCAGACAGCTTCGAGGTGGAAATGATGTCGTGGCTGGCAACACACATTCCAAAGACTATCAAGTTTGCTGATATTCGGTCACCTGAGACCAATAGGCCATTTGTAACATTCAAGGCCAATGGGAATTTCTACTTCGTTGATGCAGAGCATTGTCATAACAAGGCTTTGTTGGCAAGACTAACCCCTCAAAAGGCAACTCAGGAGTCGGCCTTCAAGAACCTATAATTGAAATTATATCTTAAGTGTACTTTTTAAACCTTGATAAGCACTGGGTCAGTTAATGTCTCCATGGGCATTTCAACTTTGCTTTTTGATTATTGAGATATCAAATTTAATGGTTTTGATTCGTGAGTTTATTTATTATATCAACGGCTACATGCTGTGAAATTTTCCTAGCTAATACTCAAAATAACGTCGCATTGAAGAAGGGAGGCTATTATGCATACTTATCACATCAATTTCCTGCACTTAAACTATTGAAGCTGGCATAGCATGATGATTATAAGATTATACGAATCTTATAACTATAAAAGCAATGCCACTCATTTCATTCTCGTCCCATGCCCATCAAGTGATCGCGTTATTGGAAATGCGCAATGTATTTTAGAAAGTTTGGGAAATTGAATACAGGACTTGCAGATTTCAAGCAGAACGAAAAAGACTGAAAATAACAATTGGCAACCATTCTGAGTAAACAAGGATATATAATTATGTGTTGACAGATTATGTCCATGACTCTAGTAATGATTTGAAAGGATTATCTAACCAGAATAGAAGCAGTTGGCTGTAAAGTCCACAACCATGTCTTGCAACCATGAAGAAAAGAACAAAGAGAAGACAAAAATTTTTGAAAATGGCAAACTAGATAAAACATAAAACATCAACAACCAACATCTTAAGGAGCTCAGCAGAGACCTAAAACTCCTGAGCTCCTTACAAAATATCCAAGTTTTAACATGACATAGACAAAACAAAATTAGACTCAAAAAGACTCAATACACTAATCTCGCCACCGCCGATCAAGAACCCAGTTCTGCGAACAAAAGTCTCTTGTGGATGGTGACGAATTGTAATTATAACCAGCAAATTGACGACCCAAACATCCAATGCATTTAATCCTAAATAGAACACAATCTTTATTGCGATGATGCTTATAGACCTTACTTGCAGACAAAGATACCCGCACGGTTCACTTCTTCTTGGCAGCAGACTTGGTTACCTTGGCTCCAGTTGGATCCTTCTTCTCCACGCTCTTGATTACTCCAACAGCGACAGTCTGGCGCATGTCTCTCACAGCAAAACGACCAAGTGGGGGATACTCGGAGAAAGTTTCCACCACCATAGGCTTGGTGGGAATCATCTTAACAAACCCAGCATCACCGTTCTTCAAGAATTTGGGCTCCTTCTCCAGCTCCTTACCAGATCGCCTGTCAATCTTGGTCAAGATTTCAGCAAACTTGACAGCAATGTGGGAAGTGTGGCAATCAAGAACAGGTGCATAACCGTTTCCAATCTGGCCAGGGTGGTTCATGATGATAACTTGGGAGGTGAAGTTGGCTGCCTCCTTGGCGGGATCATCCTTGGAGTTAGATGCAACGTAACCACGCTTAAGATCCTTCACTGAAACATTCTTAACGTTGAATCCCACATTATCACCAGGAAGAGCCTCCTGGAGAGACTCATGGTGCATCTCAACTGACTTAACCTCAGTGGTCAATCCAGACGGACCGAATGTGACTACCATACCAGGCTTGAGTATACCGGTTTCAACACGGCCAACAGGGACAGTTCCTATACCACCAATCTTGTAGACATCCTGAAGGGGGAGACGAAGAGGCTTGTCTGATGGTCTCTTGGGTTCGTTGATCTGGTCAAGAGCTTCAAGAAGGGTTGGGCCCTTGTACCAGTCAAGGTTTGTGGACCTCTCAATCATGTTATCACCCTCAAATCCAGAGATTGGGACAAATGGAATCTTATCTGGGTTGTAGCCAACCTTCTTCAAGTAGGAAGAAACTTCCTTAACAATTTCATCATATCTTGCCTTTGAGTACTTGGGAGTAGTGGCATCCATCTGTACCAACATTAAAAATAAATATACCAGCAGATAATGAATAAACATGTCAGCGAGTGCCACCTGAGATTCTAGAGAAATTACTGATATAGAACAGGCAAGTTTATAAAAAATAATGTGAAAAGCAAGATTCTGGAATCAGGTGCACAAAGCAGAGATTGTAAGTAATATTATAGCATCATGCATTACCTTGTTACAGCAACAAATCATTTGCTTCACACCAAGGGTGAAAGCAAGTAGAGCGTGCTCTCTGGTCTGGCCATCCTTAGAGATACCAGCTTCAAAACCACCAGTGGTGGAGTCGATGATAAGGACAGCACAATCAGCCTGAGAAGTACCGGTAATCATGTTCTTAATAAAGTCACGATGTCCAGGGGCATCAATGACAGTGCAATAGTACTTCGTGGTCTCAAATTTCCACAAAGCAATATCAATGGTGATACCACGCTCACGCTCAGCCTTGAGCTTGTCAAGCACCCATGCGTACTTGAATGATCTCTTGTTCATCTCAGCAGCTTCCTTCTCGAACCGCTCAATCACACGCTTGTCAATACCTCCAAGCTTGTAGATCAAGTGACCCGTGGTGGTTGACTTTCCAGAGTCAACATGGCCAATAACCACAATATTAATATGAACCTTCTCCTTACCCATGATGAAGTATTTGCTTAAAACTGTATCCAAGGAAAAGTTCAAGTTAGAAAAATTCTGGAGTGGAACACAAACTTCAACAATATCTCAAACAATTTAGCCTGAAATTTAAAGGACAAAATCATCATCACTTAACTGTATCATATCAACCAAGCCTTCAGGAACCCAAACAACTGTTTTATCAGTAGTGGCAACTTATACACATAATTACACTAGTGTCCAACAAGAGACACACGCATACAATCAAGTAAATGAAACTCAGCAATCACACACATGGCACACTAAACTCTGTTTGTATTACACAGATATATAGCAGAAGGGACACACATCCAACTTACTCAGCAGGTAATCATGTTATAATTCAAAACAAAAATTACAAAAACAAAATTTATCAACAAAGTATGAATCAGATCAATCAACATTTTTAATCCAAAAAAGCAGAAAATAACTGCAAGAACTGAAACCATAGACTAATCAAATCGAAAAATCAAACGAAATCAGAATCCGATCAATAATAAAATAAAAAAAACCCATCATAAATTACTATTACTTTTAAATCAGCTGAGGTACAAAATCACCGAACGTATATAAAAAATAAAAAGTTAATCTAACTAGAGCAAATAATTGGAAAGGAAAATAAAATGCACATATATCATTTAAAAAGATGCCAAAAGCATCTAAACTTAAAATAAAATCAGATTAAACGATTCAAGGTCAACATATTGACAACAATCATTTAATACAAAAAGGAACCATTCGTACCATATCAAAAGAGCGAGCACAATTCAAATCGCAAGAATCAAATGAACTTCTTGTCATAAATTAACTTATGCAAATATAAAAAGGAATGCAATAAAAAAATTTAATTAGTTCACTAATCAAAAAGAAGAAAAATTGGACCTGAAAGAGCTCTGCTAAAACCCTAGCCGCAAGCGATGGAAAGAGACTGGACAAAGCAGACGGTGCTGATATCTGGCATAGGGTTTGTGGGCTAATTTTATACGAGAATTTTATATCTCTTGTTTCCGAATATACCCTTTCGTGCTATTGGAATTACGTACTTGTCCTCGTTTTCACTACAGTCTAACATTATAAATTTATAAGGACGGTGGGATATTGGCATTCGTTCTTTTTAACTTTTTGTCCCTCTTTTCCCACTCGCGTTGACGCGTGTTTGTCCGATAATCGCTTTGATGTCCACAGAATCAGTGCCCACGCGCGTATGGGGAGCGTGTGTGGACTGGGATATAAATTTGACAGACAGACTGGAACCACGAAGTATTGGTCAGGAAATACATTCGATTATTCGCGTGGACCCTACCGTGATGTGAGTTGGTAGTAGGATGTGGGCCTGTCGTGGAAGTACTGTAGAACTAAATCCAACCCAAAGCTTTTCTAACTCAATCCTAATTTTATCGACACATTAAGTAGTCCGCCTAAGTTAGCAAATTGTTTTTCCGAACTATTTCATTCGGCCTCTTATATTTTATGTTATTTATATTTTATTAATAAATATTATATATTTTTTATTTACATATATTATAAAATTTTATTAAAATTTTTATATTTTTATATTTTATTTAACTTTTTAAAGTATTAAATTGATTTCTATAATTTTTAAATTATAAAAATACTCTTCATTTAAATTAAAATAATAAAAATATTAAATATATTATAAGTATTAAATATATTATAATTATAATTATAATATTACATTATTATTATTAAATTTTTTATTTAAATTGTTAATAATAATGACTAACAATAATAATTATTATTAATTTTTGATGAAAATATTAATAAAATAAAAATAAATTATAAAATATAAATGAAGAGTGTTTTAAAATTTTAAAAATACTTTTTATTTAAATTAAAAATATAATCATTATTAAATAAATTATAATTATAATTATAATTGTTACATTAAATTAACAATAATGAATAATAATTTTTATTTAAATTAATAATAATGAATAATAATTTTTATTTAAATTAATAATAATAATAATAACTAACAATAATGATAATAATTATTAATTAATTTTTGGTTAAAAATTCAATTCATCTTTTTACACTCTTTTTCATTTATTAATTTTTTGTAAGTATCAAAATAATTTAGTTATTGTTATTTATATTTTATTTGTAAATATTATAAACTTTTCTATTTACATTATAAAATTTCATTAAAAAGATAATAATTACTACTTTTATTATTTGTAAATATTTTATTTGTAATTGTTATCATAATTACTTCTTTTATTTTAATTATTGTAATTATTATTATTTTTTAAAAAATTAATTAATAATAATAATTATTATTGTTAGTTATTATTATCCATAATTTAAATAGAAATTATTATTCATTATTGTTAATGTATTAATTAAGTATATTAAATTTTAATTGTTATAATAATAATTATTATTATTATTTAATCTATTTAATAATTTTTTATTCTTTTACTTTTAATGAAGAGTATTTTTTAAACTTTAAAAATTATAAGGGTCAGTCCAGTACTTTAAAAATTTAAATAAAATAAAAAATTATCAAAATTTTAATAAAATTTTATAATATATGTAAATAGAAAATTTTATAATATTTATTAATAAAATAGAAATAATAATAATTAAATTATTTTGATACATAAAAAATTAGTAAATGAAAAAGAGTGTAAAAAGAAGAATTAAATTTTTAATAAAAAATTAATTAATAATAATAAATAATAATAATAATTAATTTAAATAAAATTATTATTAATTATTATAATGTATTGATTGATTATAATAAAATTTTTTATAATAATAATAATAATTTAATATAAAAATTCTAATTATAATTATAATCTATTTAATAATTATTATATTTTTAATTTAAATAAAGAGTAATTTAAAAATACTCTTTATTTATATTTTTATAATTTATTTATATTTTATTAATCTTTTATAAAAAAATTAATTAATAATAATTATTAGTTAATATTATTAATAATTTAAATAAATAATTTATTTTTATAATAATTTAATATAATAATTATAATTATAATTTATTTAATATTTAATATTTTTTAATTTAAATGAAAATTATTTTTAGAATTTAAAAATTATAAAATTTAGTTTAATACTTTAAAGATTTAAAAAAATAAAAAATATAAGAATTTTAATAAAATTTTATAATATATATAAATAAAAAAATTTATAATATTTATTAATAAAATGTAAATAGCATAAAAGCGGGCCGACTGACATTGTTTGCAGAAAAAGCAGCCTCAGTTACCGAAACTGTAACTTTAGGCGGACCCCGCCCTTAATGGGATTTAAAACCAAAATCCAATGAGCTTTTCCGTTGTTTTCAACCAAAGGCATCAGTGTGATTAGTGATAACTTGGTATCTGCCTCCTTACCATAAGTGCTAAAGTTTTGCTCACAAATATCTGAGAGTAAACTCGACTCATATCTACTTAGAAATATTAAACTTGCTGTCGTAAATGTAATATTAAGAAACTACTACTGTACTACCAAAATAATTAACCCGGCAAACATGTTACTTCAGAAAAATCGCTTCCCGACGGCGAAAGATAAAAGAAACAATCAACTAGTGCATAACAATTTGTCATGAAGGCCCATCATATACCACATAAGCTCAGATGCAAACTTTGCACTCTTACAAACAAATGTCAAATCGTATAGCATTACCCCTGACTAATATACCAGACGACCAGAGCATTTTTGTGAGCGAAAACTAATTAGTTGGGCGAAAAGCTCTTAAGCCTATAAAACACACGCCAAGGCCCCAGCCCACAAATTTAGTGCAACCACTAACGAAGAACCCAAAAATGAAAAATATAGTTAAAAAGGAGAAATTTTCAGAGCACTTTCCAAGCTTCTTCATCTCCTGCTATTTTTTAACTAAGTACCAAGCAGCAGCAAATATTTAAGAAGAATGGCATCTTTCCTAGGAAATCAAACTCATTCAATGTGTCAACAAGCAGCACTTCATCAAAAGCACATCAAAGGCACAACCGCAATAAAAAAGGCATTTACAGTTGGGAAGTGAGGACGCCGTGTCCCAGAAGCATTGTTTTTTAAGGTATGATTTATCAGCTAAAGAAGTATGAACAACGCTGGCAACATTTGTTGAACCAAGATGGTATTTGTCAGCATTTGGCCACGGAAGTTTTCCTTCAGAAATGAAGCTGAAAGATATAAACGAGCAGGTGGCCTTTGTGAGTCAATGGTCTTCCTATTTAAATATGAGAGCATCACGTCCAGGTCCAACACCAATGTAATTTATAGGTACACCAACAAGTTCTTCTATCCTCTCTACAAACTGACGTGCAGCCCTCGGGAGGTCTGAGTAGTTCCTAGTGGAAGAAATATCAGACTGCCATCTGGGCAGAACTTCATATTCAACCTAAACACACAGGAAGGAACAAAAGTTATGAAGACGAAGAGGAAAACAAGCACTCATCAATGATATAAAAATGTATTCCCCATAATTTTACCGATGTCAAATATTTTATTTGCAGTATGCCACCAAACAACATCAACTTCAAACTTGCCTTCAATTGTTCAAGAAGCACAAGATCTGCAGGGAATGATTTAAATGGTGTACCATCAACTTGTTTTTAAGCAACTCCAAGCTGAATTTCTGGAAGTTCTGATAAAACATCCAGTTTGGTAAGATTCAAAGAAGAAAAGCCGTTAATTTGACAGCAGCACTTCAATGCAAACTATATCAAGCCAATCACAACAACGAGGACGACCAGTAGTTGTGCCAAACTCTTGCCCAGCTAACCTAAGGTGGTCACCCCCTTGCCCAAAAATTTCCATTGGGAAAGGACCAGAACCAACTCTGGTAGTGTATACTTTTACATGCATGGAAGAAGTACCGGTTACAAGGGGGGATCTCCTGAACAGAATTATTATTATTATTATTATTTTTTTAAGCAAACACGAATAATTTTGAGAAATCTACTGACAGTATCAGAACCAAGCCTATTCTCTTGCCAAGAAAAGACACAAATCCCTAACAAAAGAGAAAGAGAAACCAAGAGAAATACAAAAAGAAAGTATCCACTAACCACGCCAATTAGATCACCCACGACTCTTGGAGCAATGCCGAGGCTGGTGCAAATCCCGCCAGCTGATGGGCTAGAGTAAGTTACAAATGGATAAGTTCCAAAGTCAATATCCAACATGGCTGCCTGACCACCTTCAACCAGAATCTTCCACTTCTGTGCAATGGACTCATTCATGAAGTGCACGGTGTCAACAACGAAAGGTTCCAGTCTCTCAGCAATTCTCTTGTATTTTTCAACTTCCTCCCTAAGCATGTCTGGTGTATGCTTAAAACCTGGGAATCTTGCAGCTGCATCGGATAATAAAAGATCTAGCTTCTGAGGAAAAGTATCCATGTGCCTCAAATCACTAACTCTAATGCCACTACAGATCACCTTGCTTGAGTAAGCGGGTCCTATTCCTCTCCTGGTTGTGCCAATAAATGATTTAACAAGCTCAGCTTCTCTAAGTCCATCTACTTCTTGATGAAAATCAAAGAGCAGATGAGCACGATCAGACACCAATAGCCTTCCCTTGCAGGAGACCCCGTTAGCTTCCAGGCCATCAATTTCATTGAATAGTCCTGTTAGACACACCACAACTCCATTTCCAATAACGCATACAGTATCCTCGTTAAGAATCCCTGAAGGGACAAGGTGCAACGCAAATTGCTTTCCCTCCACATTGTGGATAGTGTGGCCCGCATTAGCTCGACCCTGTTATTAGCAATGGTTAAACTTACAATTTTCAATAAACAGAATAGCTAACTCATTACAACCTTTTAATTTTTGATAAATTACTGATTACAACCTAAACTAACATCTAAAGAGAGAGAAGGGAAAAAAAAAAAAAAAACTAAACAAAGTTGAGCAAATTGCACCAAAAAAAAAAATGGTAAACAAAGTTCAGCAAATTGCTCCCTGATGGCTGCTGAAAATTAATAAGTGGACTTAAAAGTAGTAACGAGATAAAACAATTCAATGAAGTTTGAATCACTACATGCAAAACAGAAGCAGAAAAATTCAAAAAATCAATAATGCTATGCTTACTTGTATCCCAACTGATTTTGTAAGTTATGTGTCACTATTTGATAGGCTCAAGTGATGGTTATTTATTGATCCTTATCATTTCTAATCCAAATGGTGAAATTCCATTGGTGATGCATCAATTGGGATACAAACTAAGGTATCCAAATGGTGAAATTCTATTTGATTCCGGTGATACAAATGTAGCATGGCTTGAACTATGCAATGTTTTGAAACACTATAGACATCCAATAAGTGAACAAAGATTAATGAAGTGGTTGGTAGTGCTGTTTAGACATCAATTTTCGAGTAATATCAAATTCTACCAGAGCACTAAACAGTGCAGCGTCTTCATATACCATTGAAAAGCATTCTTACACTTAACATTTAACACATTAATTAGTAAAATAATTAGTGAAACTGGATTAATATTTGAATTTAATAGAAGATAGATGGTATACCTGACAGCGAGCAACGAAGTCAAAGCGCTTGGCTAGGATATCGACAAGCTTGCCTTTTCCCTCATCACCCCACTGGCAACCCAAAAACCCGACAGCTGACTGAGCATTTCAATTTGACTCGGTGACTTTTTGGCCGTCACAGCTAATGAAGATGGAGCAGCCCTTGCCCTTGACTCAAACGAAATGACATCACTGTTGCGGTGGAGATGGAAAAAGGGCCTAAACTGCACAGCCCACACGGGTGCTGTAACAGGGCTGGCATGGTTGAGCTTCACTGAGGGTAGGTTCATGCTGCATTAAATGTCTTGCTGGAGTGAATAACGAAAAGTAAGTGAAAGCCAAGAGAGAAAGAGAAGGGGAGGGCTTTTGAGAGAGATAGGCATTGAGTATAATTCACAACTTAATTCACAAACTCAACAGGAGCGAATTTCAACATTTTAACATTTTTTTACACTGAATTTCAACATTTTAACTTCATCATACAAAATAAACCTTCGAGGACACAAAAGCAATTGTATTAATGTTAATGCAACTTATACATTCATGGTCACACCAGTGTCAAGACACGTATCTACAAGATCAAGTAAAAGAATTTTCAGCAATATCGAAACATGCCACATCAGATTCAGTTTACATGACACAAATTAATGGCAGAAGGAACACATACAACCTACTCAGCATGTAAACATGTCATGATTCGAGCCACAAATTTACAAAAACTAATTGATAAAATCAATAAGAATCAGATCGGCCAACGATTTTAATACAAAAGAGCTGAAAATCGTAGCAAAGACTGAAATTATAGACTAATCAAATTCAAACAAAACTCCAAATAAATACAACCAAACAAACTTACTTTATAATTAATCAATTAATTAAAATAAAAAAGAACAATTAAATGAGAAGAATCGTACCTGAAAGAGTTCTGCTAAAACGTGATAGAGAAAGAGACTAGACAAGCAGGCAAGTGAAGTCATGGCGTGTAATATCGGAACGTTTACTATTATTATTATTATTAATCTATCTGGGGGTGGAATGCTGATTTATGAATATCTGGGGAAATTACATAATTTTTAATAAATATGGGCACAGACGCAAATTCACTTTTCCTTTTTTTTTTTTGTTTTGGTTGTCTCGTCTATCGTCATTAATTTTATAATTGTTTAATAAATAAGTCAGAAAACGAATTACTTAAATTTTGACATAATTTATTTGAGATTCAACACAAATTCGACCCACCATTCTAAATTGTGATTATACGTCGAGAAGATTCTAAGTAACTAAGATAAATTAGTTTTCCTTTTTTTTTTTTAATACCGAGACAAATTAATAATTAGCTTTTTAGGAGGAATAGTTTGCTTACTTGTAAACTCTTTTGAGTCAAAGGGTGCTGTTAAACATTACTGTATACTCCGTATTTATCAATTTTTTAATAGGTTTAATAATTTTTAATTTACAAAACAAAATTTTGTTTCATTAAACATCACCGAATTGCATATAGATAAATAAATAAAAATAAATTTATGTTCCATTCTCCAGTTATTTAATAATTAGTTGACAAAACAAAAACAAAATGTGGCAACTCGCATCAACTTGCTCGGACCATAAATTAGAGAAAACGAATCGCTAAAAATTGAAATTTAGATAAAATGAAAAAAAAGAATTGTTATAATTTTTTCCACGTGGCATCGCAGTCCTCGCTGCCGACTGTCTGAAGTGTGCAAATCAGACTGCTTCTGGTTTATCCAGAAGTAAAAGGTCAAAGGAGGATCTTTCTCGTATGGGCAGTCGGACCTCAGACAAATCCGACGGCTTAGACGTAGTAATCAAGAAATCAAAACCACACATCACATCGCTCTAGAAGCATCCACGTGACACGCTGCCTACACTAGGAACAAAATGCATTTCTTTTTTCTTTTTAATAAAATTAAAAAACGCTCGATGCCGTTTTAAATAAAATTTCAAAGTGTATTTTTAATTTTCTTCAAAATAACAGAAAATTTTTCTTTTAAAACTTTTTGTTTTCCAACAAAAGAATCATACATCGTAAAAAAACACTTGTACTTAATTTACAAGATTACCGATATAATTATTTATATAAATTGATTGAACTTATCGGACGAATAAAAATTTAAAATAATAAAAATAAATCATGTGAGTTAATAAATATTTAATTTAATTAATTAAATTATATTACTTTAATTTGTATAAACAAATTTTACATAAAAATTTATATCTATATTATTACTTAATTTAAAAACATTTGTAATGCAGGCACCATAGTTTTAAATGCATTCCAAATAGAAAAATGATATTGAACACCACAATGATACTAGATAAGAAAAATGATAATATTCTACACGATCAATTTATCGATTGGTGCTATTACTCAGGGAATGAGTAAAGTGCTATTATGCAGTGAATAAGTAAACTTATTTTTATAGTCATGGTGTTGCCGTGCTGTTTAGATTTCAATGCTCTTTGGAATATTATAACTCTTTTTTTAATAAAAAATATTAACTTTTAGTAAGAGAATGAATGTAATTTATTTTAGATAATTATCGAGTTAAAAAGTAAAATAAAATGACAGAAAAAATATAGAGATTGATTAATTTTATTACTGAGCTTAATTGACTAATTTTCAACATTGATAAGAATTAATATAATTTATTTTAGATAATTATCTTATCGTGAGTTGAAAAGTAAAATAGAATGACAAAAGAAACACGGAGATTGACTAATTTTATTACTAGAGCTTAATTGACTAATTTTCAACATTGATAACTAATATTAATCTTGAACGAAATTGTCAAAGATTTGTCATTTCCACAAGTTTTTTTTTTTTTTTTAAAGGTTTATGGAGAACAAATTGTGCTTCGTATGGACGACTAGTTGAGTTGTTTCGTGTCAATGGGATTGTCAAGTCGTTCCCAAGTTTTTTAATCCAATCAACATCTAGTTTTCAATATTTTTCATCTTATAAAAAACAAAAAGTGGATAAAGCATATTGTTAGTTTCTTCAATTACTCTTGATTTGGAGGAACTTGACGTAAATTCATGCTTTTTCTGTAAAATTACTTCAATGAATATTTTATTTTATTATTTATTATTGGGTTCAGTTATATTAAAACAACTCTTCATAATCATACAAATTAAATTATGATAAATTTTTACTATTTATTATTTTATATGTGTAACTGAGTTGGTACTCCACCATAAATCAACTTCTTCATGTCCATGATCTTTATTATTTTATCAAAAATGTCAATTTCAAAAATCACAATTACTAAACTCAATCAATTTATTATTTCACCTTAAAGTTTACAACAGTCGCAAGTCATAGAACCACAGTACTAGAAACAAAAATTGTGGGTAAAACGAAACTCCCTCACAAAAGCACTAATTGTTATTAACAATTTTGATCGCAATTGAGATTACAGAAAATATTATCAAATTCTTAGTTTGTATTATTATTCGAATACGAATAAGAAAGTGCACTCAAAGCCAAAACAAATCATGAGTCTGGTTACGATGCCGACCACTCATTGACGTCAATAAAACATTTTAAATCAACTACAGGGTGTTCAATTAGAATACTTCTTTTACAATAAATCCAGTAATTCTAGAAAAATTCAAAGATAATCTTAAAAAATAAATGTTTGTCCATTCTTCTTACTTTTCAAACTCAAGAACGGTGGCTTCTGGTTCCCTAATTTTTTTTAGGCAAAATCAAACCCCTGTGCCATGAAAGATGAATCACCAAAGTTAGAGAGCAAAGTCCAGTCAAGCAATTGCAGGGCCCCCCCATACTTTAAATAATATAACTGCCCACATCGCATGAAACTATCACCTGGCTCACCTCTCCAACTTGAACCGACTGGAGCATGCAACTGTATAATGACAAAGAAATTAATATATTTTTTACGAAAAGGCCGACCAGTAGCATATAAAAAAATTGCATAGAGGAGACACCCCCAACTAAATTAGATGAAAAAGGAAAAATCAAAAGTACGTAAAATTACTCGCGTTCACACGGAAATACAACCCAAACAATGGATTAATGAAACAACTCTACACATTACTTGCCACCACAAAAAAGTTGTCCTGCTATTCTAGAAGATTAAGGCAAGAAAGAGTCGTTTTCTTTAATTCTTTTGAGTTTTAAATTCCTACCGGAGCCATCCCAACGAAGCAGGGATTTTTTGTTTTTTTTTTGTTTTTTCACGTATCTTTTCAGCTCCCCACTAGCATGGCTCCTTGTATAAATATTTCAACTTCGTGCCTATTCTTCATCATCCATCATTACAGAGGATACCCTTTTAGCGGATTCCTTTAGTACTGAAACATGGTGGCTGAAGAGTACTTTAAAAAGCCGGTGGTGCAAGAAAGCAATGATCACATACTACAAGATCTTGATCACGAAGCAGAAGAGACACTCTCTCTTTGTGATCTCGTAGAAGGCAGTAACTGGAACAACAATGATTTCTCGGGGTCCAAAGAGGAGCATCAATATCAAAACGCTTCTTCCGGTGATGATCAAGATTTCTTCGAGTTCTTTAGTGAAGATTTTACAGCTTCCTTAGCCAGTGCTAATTATCCAAAAGACAACATCATCTTTTGCGGGAAGCTGATTCCCTACGGAGAGGAAGCTGCTGCCCGCCCGGAGCAAACCCAGAAGAAGCAAATTAAGAATAAGAAGAATCGCATCTTCCACTGGAAATCAAAATCAATGAACATGTCAAGAAGCACTTCATCCAAAGCACAACAGCAACGCATGAGAAGCCACAGTTACAAGGCTTTGTCTCGAGAAAATGGTTACCAAAAGTATGATTTTCCAGTTAAAGAAGTGTCAACACTAGCAACCTCTGCTAAGCCAAGATGGTACTTGTTAGCTTTTGGCTATAGAAGGTTTCCTGCGGAAATGAAGCTGAGAGACATCAAGAACAGACAGAGCCGCAGGGCTCCGGCAACCATGTTCCAATCGGACGACATTGGTGGTGACATGGTTAAGAGGAGTGGGAGGAGGTCGCCATGGAAGGGTATCTGGACATTACTTAAGATCTTGGGGTGTAAAAGTCAGCAAGCAAATGCTGTTGTTAGAGCTTCGTTGGACCGCATTCGACATGTGTGAGAGACTGAGGTTATAGCTGTAGGAGTGGTTGAGTTTTGCCAAGATTGAAAATAAGTCAATGATTTACATGTATACTGGATGAAATTTCATAATCTGTACTGTTGTTATTGTTTATAAACTACCCATCATAATCCAGATACGAAATCAAACTAGATCATGAAACTCTTTTCATTTCTCTGTAAACTATCAATTAATGGGGAAAACATAGTAGTTAACAATGCTTGATCAAACACTCAATTTTGCTGAGTAGTCACAATGCCTCAATTCCAAATTCATTCTTAGGATTTTAATATGGAAATAATATATAAAATCCATACAAGTTAGTTTTTATGATTCTTTTGATAATATACCGTATATAATATATATTAAAAATTTAAAAGTAATTTCTTACTATGGAGAGTATGTAAATCAATCCCATTAAAAGGAGGAGGAATCTAATCCAAAAAGTTGTGAAAAAAAAAATTTATCTAAAGATACTTGAACCCGTTCTCACAATGTTGTGAGAGATATTTAGGGCTACTGAAAATGCTATGGTTTGAGGTTAAATGAACAAGACAATCAATGCCCTTAATTTTAAATCTCAATCTAAAACACTAATTTGTTACAACTAACACATAATTTAATAACATAGTCAAGCATTATTAACTAAGCCGTTATTCTAATTTTGCATAATTAATATCTCTAAACAGTATTATGAACATCAAAACACTTTACCACTATAGCATAGCCCATGAGAAAACGGCAATTTTGGTGGCTGCATTTGTGCTTTGCTTATGCATGCACGTTGTTTATAATTTTGGTGCAATCCACGTTTTATCTACAATTTGTGATGGTTAAAGATATATAAATAGGAGCTAGGCATCCCATTGAATCTAACAGCACTTGCTTTTTCATTTTAAAATTTATATACGGTAGAATTTACCAATGTGCACTTTAACTAAAGTGTGGAATTCTTCTTTAGAACCTAATTGATACTAATAGAATCCAAAAAAGTAGAGCAAGTTTATTTAAATATGTACGAAAGCCATTCAACCCAATGCAAGTCATGACCAATGGGCAGGTTTTTTTTTAGCCTTTTTGATTGAAGAAAGGAAAGATTTAATTTTAATTTTGGTCGGCTACTTTAATGTTGTGGAGTCGAATTAATGTTCAAATTTCATATACTTTACGACCAACTTTCATTTATCTTCTTATTCTTTTTCCCTGAAATTTATTATTTTATTTTCAACTACTCTTCCTTTCTACGGCAGCAATTGAATTAAATGAATGAAGATTTATATGCACGTGGAGGAAAAGTTACAAAAAACATGTCAGAATCTCGACTTCCTTTTCTCATATCAGAGGCAAAATTTGCTTTAGCCTATACCTTAAAACTGACTTGTGCTAATCCGAATAACAGTGGGCACCACATCCCTGATTTACAAGAATGGTGGAGAGAGAAAAGTGTATCGTACAATGTAATTTCTATAAGAAACAATAACTTATGAAAGCATCTTAGAGCTTAACCTCATGTGGCAAAAAAAATTAGGAGATCAGAGGAGATTACTCTTCATTGTCTTTGAGCATTTCATTTTGTTCTTGACTACTTGCACTTCTATCTCACTTTTCATAACTGACAGATACAGCCCAGTCTACTTTGCCTTTTTTGGTACTTTTTCACCATTAGCATGCACATTGACTATGTCCGAACGTTGTTCCCTTTCTCTTTTTTGTTTCTTCTGCTCAAGGAAACAGCAGCAAGTTCATTATTATAGATAGTTAGATTAGCAAATGTTTCCGATTTTGCTACTATCTTATACCAACAGCATTAAGACAACTGAACATGCTAGCAGCTTGAGTCAATGACAAGCATGATCTGGTGATATTACTAATGGCATGACTACACTAGAACTATTGGTAGTAACTACCTCTTTATATGTCTGGTCATAATTGACATGAGCCACTGGGGCCAATTAAATTAAATCCAAAACTAAGAACAAGGTCATACCATCAATAATCTCATTGCTTAGTGTTTAAGCTACTTATATGATCCTAAATTATCATGTTACATCCATAGAAACTCCGACATTCAAAACAGTCAAAAGTGTATGTTAATATGGTGTTTGTACGACAGTATTTAAATTTTTCCTCTGATTTGGCTTGTTCCATCACCAAATGTGTCACCATGCTTATACTTGAACTAGACTTCCATCAGGCTTAACATTAAAAGATATTACCCTGTAGATTTATTTATTTATTTTTGAAGTATGTAGATTTACAGATTAATTCAATTGATAGGCAGTGCAGCTCTTTAATGGAGGAGTATGAAGTGAGAAACAGGTAGATGATTGCACCTTATATTTTCATTTGTAATCAGACTCCAAGAAGCTGCCTTTTCCATGACACTCCTGTAGTATTGTGTAAATGGAGTGTTGCCACTACACTTCTCGAGCTGGCATCAAACATTGATCAGAGTGAGAGAATGATAGATTTCTCTAACCCCAAAGTATATAAATAATATAAACATACTGACCTGAAGAAATGCTTCAACTGACTGCTGATTATTTGGGGAAAAGGCCACCTCATCTCTCCTCCTTTTCACAAACTCAATGTTCTGCTCAACCTACAGTGCAAGAAAAAAGTGTTGCACACAAATGTTCAGACTCAGTACACAATATTTCATAGCATGAAACACTACTCTCCCAATTACTTCGGATTATTAACAGTAAATTTAAAAAAGTATAATGCATTCAGTGAATAATATGGCCATCACATATAGAATAACTTTTCAAATTTTCAAGTCTTCAGTTCCATAGTGGGGTTTTATTAAATCTTCCTATTGCCAAGAAAATATGGCACTTCAGGCTTGATGTGAGACCAATCAAATTAATCCAAGATTCAACAGCTTTAGAAACCTCATAAGTGGAAAAAATTTTAACTTTTACATCATTCATATCAAAGGTAGATAAGAAGGGTGGATGTTTAGATCTACTTGTCTAGAAGTTTTATTTTGTCCTCATGTTTCCATATTTTCTCTAGAGCTTACAATGAGATTAAAAACAACATTATCTATATTCAGTTAATATCCAAACAATAGCTCAGAAGTTTTTTGTCAAGCTTCTCTAAACTCATAATGTCTATTATAATGTGCCTTCAGCCCAGCCAGTAAACTACCACTCTTTAAAAAATTACATAACTAAGTTTTTCCTTTCTTTTCAGAAGTGCTTCATTCTAAAACTATCAATGAGAAGCAAGCTATTGGTAGTTTTCAAGGTTTGTTCCTATATGAGGAAATACTAAATTCATTGTCAAGGTGAAGAGGTAAAAGAAGACATTAAGTTCTTTCATAGGAAATGGTACCAGATCAATAAAACGCTTCACCACTCGCCGCAAACTTTCAACATTGGATTTCTCTTGAAACTTCCTTAGACGTATAAGAGGAATTGTTGCCAGTTCAGGAAAAGATATGTGGTAGCTCCACTGAGCAAAGTGTACACTGAGCAGTTCAATGGCAGAAAAAACACACTCCTCTCGGAAGTTCTGGAATTTCAGCCAATGTCTCGGTAACTGCAGAATAAGACATCTGTTATTGGTTATGTGAAAGTTATAAGAGATTTTAGGATAGATAAATGTATGCATTCGAAAGAGGAATAGGCGGTCAATGGAATATAAATTAGAAGGAAAAAAAAAAAGGAAAATAATAAACAAAGGTTTGAGCTAAATGCGGATGCTAAATAACCATTTAAGCAAATAGAGTATAGCGGCACTCAAAATATCATTACACAAATAGGAAATTCCTAACCTTTACCACAGAAGAAAAGTTGAAGTCCTTCTCACGCTTCCCAACCTCTTTGCCTACTTTATATTCCAAAATATCCAACACCAATGATGTGAGGGGGATGAAAATCCCACTAGAACTAGAGAGCTGATTCAACCATTCAATGCATTTGCGTCTTAAAGGCAAATATTTAGGTCCCGGAAATAGAATAGCCATTCCATTTATAATCTGAATGATGATATAGAGCAATGGCTGAAGATCATAATCATGTATGTAGTGTGATATATATGTAACCCAGAGATCAATGCAATTGGTATACTGCCAACTACATATCTTCTTAACTGCTTCCTGCTTATAAGCAATAAGAAACAGAAAATGATGAAAACATTCACTGAGATATAAAAAGTCATAATAAACAGCACATATCTATTGGAACCTTATCTAATCAGCAATGAAATAATATCTAAATTCAAGAAAACAAGTAAATTAAGATAACATGCTCAAAGCATACCTTCTTCTTTGTTCGCAAACCCAACTGAAGTATCCTAGAAAGGTTATTGATAGAAACCATTGCCTTGTTTGATGATCTCTGTAGATCTTGGGAGCATAACTGAACAAATGAGTTCTTCAAAAATTGTAAATGCTTCAATAAAGCTGGCTCTGCAAATTTGCAATGACCGGTGAAGGATTTGTACATTTTTATCAAGCATATGTCAAAGCAATCTGAGCTAAACCCAGAAGCCACATCTTGTAAGAAGAGAAAGGAATGAAATGATACAATCTCTTCACCAGTTGCCCACAGATGAACCCCAATCTGTAGGTAATTCAAAGAGTAAGATTCCATGATAAATATAAGGATATAAGCTAGGGGTAGAAGATATTTACAGAGTAAGACAAGATCCCACATTCCAAGACATTGCAATTATCTGTACTATGCATTAGTTTGTAAAAGTCAAGTTGGTTACACCGACAGTGTAGTCCTAATGATAATACTCAGATTAACCACAAGAACACATTATCATATATTGACTAGATATCCATACTGGATGGATAGTAAATGCATAAATAAAGTGAATTTCATGTACAAGCTTTTCAGATGAAAATACCTTGATCAGTCTACGGATTAAAGGAGGAAAAGCAGCAAAAAATACTGTAGAGGCTCTGAGTCTGTTTAAGGAGAAGGCTAATATCTCTGAGTCAGTGATCTGATTCAGCATGAACAGGGTACTTCTCAAATAAGACTTGATCAGTGGCCTCACAGTTTTCCATTTTGAATTGTTCTTCAGTCCCAATATGGAATCCCTCTTGCAGTTTGAGGATATACCTAGCATCTCACGAAATACTTCATCAGCCTCACGAAGCACAAACATCATTATCTTGCAAAAAGTTTCACTGTCTAGTACGTGAGGGCCAGATCCAGAACCAAGGATACCAGTTGATTCAGCTCCACAGTGGCAGGCAGCTCGATATGCATTCAGTAGACTAATAAAGGCAGAGGCATTATGCTGCTCTTTAACTAAGTGATACCAAGAATTAACCGCAGAACTAGTCAAGAGCTTGTTCTTATATACATTTGGGCCATCTTCATCCATTGACTGCATACCATCATCACTTCTCTCATCTTCATCTGAATACTATTATACATGAAAGACATTGAAAATTAATGAAATGGCAAAACCAGCCAATACACATAAACAGGCTACATCTGAGATTCAAACATCATATTTTAAGAAATACCAAGAGTAGCCTGTGTCAACACTGATCAATAAACAGGACACATTATATTTTATGAGATTATAGCCCCCAAATCATATTTTTGTGAATTACACTGATATATGAACTAATTGGATTATATAAGGGTATGGCACACAGCCGAAGCAACAGGCAGATAAACTGAAGTCCAGATTATCTCCATGAGATTATCATTCTCAAGAAATGGACACCTTAATTAACTTACAGCATTCTCATTTCTGAATGATTTGAGACCCTTATCATGGCTTTCCAAGAACTTGGAAAATCCTGGATCCTGAGAATTTTCAAGTAAAAGAACTTCATCAAACGAGTGATTATCTCTAATTAACAGATATGGTATAAAAGATGAAACAAAAGAAAGATGGAAAATCAGATGAAAAAGAAAAAAAAGGAAATGAACTTTTCAAGATCTGTCATGTAACTCACAAGTCTTTTGACTCAAATGCTAAATGAAATAAAGCTCCTCAAAACAAGCTTTGTATGGGTTTCAATTCATTTACATTAATCTTCTAATATCCATCCCAAGAGAAGTGTAGTGAAAGACCCTCTTACCTTTGCTTTCATTCTGCTCAATTTTTTCTTTTTATTCTCCAGTTCTAAAATGATTTCCTGGTTCTGCGCTGATGGCTTGCCAGCAGCACCATTTTCTATGAATAAATTTCTAACAAAATTAGCAAGCAGATAATGAAAGCGAGAAAAAGAATATATTTGAAATAATTTAAAAACAACAACAGGTAATAATCGTCACCTCCTAGATGAATCTCACTTTCAGCTACGGACAGACAACTTGAGTCCTGGTCATCAAGATAATTACATCAACATTTAAACCCTTCAAGAGATGTTAAACACATTAACAAAAACTTCAGACGTGAAGGGTTTCAAGACCTCTGAAAGATATCCATCACTGCCTGAGTCATCTACATCCACATCAGCCTCATCATCATCAGTCTCATCTTCACTAAATGCCTCAAGAGACATGTCTTCAATATCTCCATTCTCAGGGTTTCTGTAACAGAATTGAGATTTTGTAATGAACATTTTGTGATAAATGCCCATAATATACTCAAGAGACACGTCTTGCTATTGCTATTGACATAGTATGATGCACTTAATTTTCAAAAGCATATAATAATAAGATATAAGGTAGATTAAAAGCTGAATTAAATTACAAGAATTACTAACGAATCTTGCAGATGGAGTCAGGCCTTCCTTCATCACAAAATAAAACAATTATTATTTAAACACTTGTGTCATTTCAGGTTTTACCTTCTATTAGACAACTCTGCATTCTCTTCTTCATTGTCAGCTGCATCCCGCTGATCTCCTACGGAAAATTGCATTGATATCAACATTACAAAAAAAAAAATTATTTAAATCAAGTTTAAAATTTTACGAGATTCTTTCAGTAAATATTGCACTAAACTTTATTTGTATTAGAAAATGCACCATAAATAAGCTCGTACTAAAATTTAACAAAAACAAATACCAAAATGCTTACTTTTAGAAGCTTTCTTCTTGAACAAAGACTTAACCTTCCGTTTTCTTTTTAACACCGACTGAAGATTCTTCTTTGCGAACTTTCTCGCTTTCTTCCCAAGTTTTCCCATTTTTTAAATCACCAAAATCCTGAAAAACAAAAAAAGCATATTAGGATTAAAATTCTATCAGAGTAAACGTTACGTTAAGATATGAATAAACTTTCATTCATTAACAGGTGATTATCAATTAAAACAATTGCGACAACGATTGAAAGAGAGCTTCCTACCAACTGCAGTGGCAACAGCCGCTTTTGGTAGCTCAATCAATTCCACTGAACGTGCTTCGTGTTGCCTTTTGTTTCGGAGGCCAAGAGGTGCAAAAAGTGAAAAACTTTGAAATTGTAGGGGAGTTAGACACAATTTCAATGAAATTCAATTTCAGGGCCGCGCTAAAACCCTAGGGCTTTTGGGTAGGGCAGAAGAGAACGCCTAACGCGTAAATTTGAAAACCATGGAGGATTGTTTAGTAATTTAAGTCATGACAAATAGCTGTCTACGTGGCAAGTAAAATTTAAGTCCCATCTAGGCTTGGGTTCAGTTTCGACCCGGCCCATTCCTCCCGGGTTGCATCTTCTACTTCTCTCACAAATCCCTCGCCCGACATTGCCTGCAGTTTTGCCGAGGCAAATCTTCCAGGTTCTCCCTCCTCTCCTTCTCTCCCTCCTAAATAGCTATATTTTGAATTCAACTTTGCAATTATTTGAATTCTGTTTTCCGTTTTTTGAGAAATTTTACCAAAAAAAAATGAAAATTCATGTATCAATTGCTTCGTTTGTTCGAAAATTTAACTTGCTGAGTGAACTTGAGTAGAATGATTACTCATTAATCTCATGTTACCTTATTTATTTCAGATTTAACACAAGCACTTTAGAACTGCAATTTGTCTCGGGAGCCAAACAGGAACCTAGGGTTTATTTATTTATTTTTTATTTACTTACCAAGTGAAAATGAAGTTTCATATTGTGTTGTTCATTTCAGGTAGTTGAAATTGGGGGATCTTGAGCAAGGATGATTTACACGGCGATTGATAATTTTTATCTAACAGATGAGCAGCTAAAGGACTCACCGTCTAGAAAAGATGGCATTGATGAAGCAACAGAAACCACTTTGAGAATCTATGGCTGTGATCTCATTCAAGAAAGTGGAATTTTGCTGAAATTGTATCCTTCCACTGTTTTGATTTTCAGTTTATTTTCTATTTTTAAGTTTTTGTTTGCTGTGTCCTATGCAATATGCTGGTTCCATTGTTTCCTTTATTTGTGTTGTTAATAGACCACAAGCTGTAATGGCTACTGGTCAGGTTTTATTCCACCGTTTCTATTGCAAGAGATCATTTGCTCGTTTTGATGTGAAGGTTAGTCGTCTTTGCTGCGTGATTGTACAAACAAAAAGAAGATTTTGAATTATGTGTTTTGAGTATCTTATAATGATTTGGGTTCGCTAGACTTCAGGTTTTTGTTTAAAAATTAAGATTCATACTGATCCCTGAAGCATGTGTCTTATTGACTAAGAATGGTGACTAATTGCTTAATTTGACTGGATTTGTTGGGTCTGTCCTCTAATATTTGCATTGATGTCATGATATTTTTCCAGATAGTGGCTGCTAGTTCTGTATGGCTTGCATCAAAGCTGGAGGAGAGCCCTCGGAAAGCAAGGCAAGTAATCATTGTTTTCCATAGAATGGAATGCAGAAGGGAGGGCTTACCCATAGAGCATTTGGATTTGTTTTCAAAGGTTAGAATCCCTGTTGTTTACATGCTTATATGTTGTATTGATGCATATAGGTTTCTTGCTTTTGGTTCAAGGCATTAGTTGTTTCCTTTACTCTAGCAGTAGTTAAACTGATCACATTAATAGGTAGATCAATCATTTATGTAATTCTTGCATTTATAAAACCCCTGCTTTGCATTTTCATTTACTTCTAAACTCTTCTTTGATAATTGATTTATACAGAAATTTTCAGAATTGAAAGTGGAAATGAGCAGAACGGAAAGACATATATTGAAAGAGATGGGCTTTGTTTGTCACGTTGAACACCCTCACAAATTCATATCCAACTACCTTGCCACCCTTGAGACACCTCTAGAATTTAGACAGGAAGCTTGGAATCTAGCAAATGATAGGTATTTGTTGCAACAAAATTGCTTTATAGTATGTTTGTGTGTTCCTTTGTGAATTCTTCTTCTAGTATCTGGTTATCCTTTGATATGATAATTGTTGGATTCTGATTCAGTTTTTTAGTGTGTTTGTGCCCTAAGGATTTTGCAGAATGAGCTATTTTACCACATTATGTTTAAGGTGTTGTTTATCAAATCGTCTTCTGAATGTTACATGTTCATTTACATACTATTACATGCTATTTATTTATTATGAAGCTTGGAGTTTACCTCATTGAGGTCTGAGTTTAGCTACCTTTAAAAAAGTGTCATATGGATTGAGAAAAGACATTTCTGGTGCATTCTGTTGTCAGCTAAACTTTTGACTTTTGAGCATGAAATTCTAGGGTAACGAAAAGAAAGGTAAAAAAATATTGGAATGGTATCATTTTAATTTTATTTGCCGTTTATCATAGAAGAGAAAAAAATCTGGATTTTCTGTAAAATTTATTCTTTGGAGACCAACTTTAAACAGCTTAGATCAGAGTCACTTTATTATGTTTTTCCATGTGGAGATTGTCTCCCAGGATGGAGACCATGGTGAGTTGTAGAAAAGGTATCTGTACCACTGATGTTGGAGCTATTAGCTATATTTGGATAATAATAATCTGAGAGTTGGCCTACTAGACATATTGGGAATCAGGTTTTGATTATGATATTAATTGACAAGGGTAGGATATGAGGAAGGGGGCTGGCATGATATGATCCGACTAGTTTATCATTAAGGTTTATTGAGAAGTATTGTCATTCATACTTTTCATTGTGATTTCGTAAAATGCCATGACTAGAGTGTGAAATGACAGTTCTGTATGACCTCTATCAACGTTGTTATTTTTCTAGTTTCCCACTGAGGATCTTATGCATGAGACAAAATTTGCATAAATATGATGCTTCAGGACCTACTATTGCTGGAAACTCTGAGTATCTTGCCTTGTTCTGCAGTTAGTTTCTGGAGTTCAGTTATTTATGGTCATCATGTCCCTTGTACTGCTAGAACTATAATCTTCGCATTATTTTTCTTTTCTTGGTTCCATTCCTGATAAACGCTCTCTTTTGAACAGTCTGCGTACAACTTTGTGTGTTCGCTTCAGGAGTGAGGTCGTGGCGTGTGGGGTTGTATATGCTGCTGCTCGTAGGTTCCAGATACCCCTTCCTGAGAATCCGCCTTGGTGGAAAGCATTTGATGCGGAGAAATCTGGGATTGATGAAGTTTGTAGGGTACTGGCTCACCTGTACAGCCTTCCCAAGGCAAAGTATATACCAGTCTGTAAGGATGGAACATCATTTACATTTTCCAGCAAGTCTGTGGATTCACAACCTCAGTCAACTCTGAATGTGATTCTATTTCCCCTTGTCCTATATTTCTTGTGAACCATTTTACCAATAGCATGTGGAAGTGAAGGATAGTGATTATTCCCTCCCTGTTTTGCAGGAAGTTCTGCAAAGCAACCCACAAGCTGATAACAATACCACTGTTCCCAATGAAGCTTTAGTACCTGGTAATCCTGAATCCAGTGGATCCAAGGTACAGGCAGCACTTGATCGACTGAAGGATTCTAAGAAGAGTGATGATGAATCCAAGAACATGCCCTCTGACGGAGAGGCAAGAGAAGAGCCTATGCAGAGAGCCAAGTCTGATCACAAGACAGAGGCAAGTGGAGAAAGGAGCAAGGACAGAGACAGGGAGAGGGACAGAGAGAGAGATAGAGATAGGGAGAGAGACAGGGAGAGGGAAAGAAGAAAGAGCCGGGATCGTGACAGGGGTAGAGACTCTGATCGGGAACGAGATCGAGATGAAACCGATAGGGACAGAGATAAAATCAAGGATCGAGGTTATCGTTCTAAGGATAGAATGAAGGATTCAGGCGAGTTTATCAAATTTGTCATTACTCTTAGCATACCATCAAGTCAATTTTTCTGAGCCTATTGATCCCATGTTGGTCTTTTATATTTTTTCTGATCTTCTTTCTTAAATGCAGGACATTCTGAGAAATCAAGACATCGCTCAACACGTGGTAGGCATTTTAATATTTCCCCTTCTTGTAACCATTATGACCATTATTATTTAATCAGTTTGTATGTTTGTCAGCACTATAACCCAAATAATTTTTCATTTTCAGATCGCGACTACAACAGTTATTCTTCTTCGAGAGAGAAAGACCGCCATAGACATTTTTAATACTCTTGATTCAGTCATTAAGGTTTGCCTTGGCCCATCGTTAAACTCAAGCATCTCAAAGGAAAAAGGAAAGAAAATATTGTATGTCACCTGCTCGAATCAAGATGATTAACATTCAAGGGTAACGGAAAAAAATGCTGCTTGTTGATGTATCTTAGTAGTAAAAAGAAAGCACAAGTATAATTACTTTGGCGATTGGTGTATGTTTGTGCACTTTGAATGGCTAAGTTTTCGCTTGGCCACTCAATTCTGGAGAGCAAAATCACGTCCCGAGTATCACTAGCAGCTTGTCACACATTATGGTATGGCCTCCGGGTAAAAGCACGCTAAAAGTGCTGATCATCATTTTTTTCTCCCCTCAATTTCTTTTAAATTGAAAATAGTGCAGCCTCATTTGCTGCCTGGGAGTGGGTGAGATTTGTATGTCCATCTAATAAGGTCTTGTCATTTTGGTTATCTGTTTAAAATTAATCGATCACGATAATGAGGATGGATAAGAAATTAAAACACACATGGAAGTTTCCTGAGGCTAAGGGCCTGTGGGCCTGTTACTATTATTGTGGGCTAGACGTGGCTTAAAAATTGTTGTGGCTATAAATGTTTTGTGAGATTTTATCGCATTAGTATTGAATGAAAATTTTATAATAGTTTTGTGAAAAGAAGGGCGAGCTGTTTTTATTCGCATCATATAAGGTCATTGTTCCAATGTTACTGGTAAAGTAACGGAGATTTCCCTTTAATGTGATATAAATAATAAATGGGAAAAAAAACTCTCAAAATACCTGTTAAAATAATCAAGACGGGGAGCCTTTGCGGTTCGTTATTGTGACTCTCTCCGAAATTTTTTTTTTTCCCCGTACTTTTAGTAACGTCGATGGAGGGCGGACACGTGATGTCATTAATGCGACCACCCAAAACATGCCTTTCTCTTAATGATTTGTCTGTTGTGAATCTCGTTAAAGATGACGGTTGCCTGCACTGCACTGCACTGCACTTTACTGGAGAGAAAGCAACATCCTCCACGCGATTTTTGAGGGTGTGACACTCACGGGCTGCTCTTTCATTTAAAATGTGGGTGAAACGCGCTTCGTAGGATGCGGTAAGGAAAATCTCTTCTCCGTGGAGCACTTTTTCGGGTACAGGTAGTTACTAGCTGTGATGATCCGTCGTCGTCCGTCTTAAAAAGGCCACTATTCTTTTTTTCTTTTTTCACGTATTTTATAATTAAGCTCCGAAATTGGAAAAAAGAATGCAATTTATTAATTCCTCTTCTTTTCTAAATTTGTCGGTTGGGAGTCATCATTTACACCATTTGTCTCTTCCATTTGCCCAAGAAACCAGTACATGGAAACGCCAGAAAGGACAATCGCCTTATAGAATTTTTGTTATTACAAGAAATAACTTGATAAAATATGTTTAAGGAAAATCTTAAATTACAGTGATTATAACTTATATTTTCACACAATATTTAAATAAGATTTATGTATTGTAATTGTGTGTGATGTACTTAAATTAGATTGATTCCAATAATATAACTATAGAGATATTTTACTGTAAGTATAATCAATTAATTCAAAATGCAGCCAAATCATTTTATTAAAATTTTTTCAATTTCTTTTATATATTGATGGAAAGTTTTGACTTTACTTTAAAATTTTTCGATAGAAACATTTTTTTTTTGATAATATAAAAGACTTCCCTCGTTAAGTTTTGTGAAGAAAAAAATATGATGCCACTATTTATTTTTTTACAACATCAATAATATAATGAATGAGTACTGTTGAATATAATTTATAGTATAAAATATTTATGTCAAAAAAAAATATAAATTTTTAAAAATTGTTGTAGCCATTTAATAAAATAGTTAAAAAATTATTTAAAACATAAAAAAAAAAGTTATAAGATTTTTCAAATGCCATGAATTCATTACTTAACTAATTATTTATCTATTATATGAAGCTAATAGTAGAGATTAAAACTTTTAAATTAAGGGTTGAGAATAATATCATTATCAATACTACAAAAACTCGTGAAAATCTTAAATACTAATTATTTTACCCTTTTTTTTAGAGTAATTGATTTTACTTTTAAAACCCATTTTTCCATGAAAAATAACTGATATAACTGTTAAACACAAACAGTTCAGTGGCCAAGTGGCCCCCTATTTTTCCCTCGAAAATACGGGGTCCCACATAAGACATAAACAAACGAAAACCAGGCTGTTAAAATTTTCCATTTCCTATCTTTGAAGCTTTCTTTCCGAAAGATCTTTCCTTTTCTCTCTCTTTGTTTCTCTCCTGTATCATACAGAAGAAGCATTGGTTCATTAACTTCGTTTTGTAAATTTTTTTTTTTTTTTGGGATCTTATTTTATAAAGAGTACAATATAGGGAGAGAAGAGAAGAGAACAGAAGACAAGAGGAGAATGTTTTTGGAACTAACAGAGATCTGACTCAGGTATTTGGAATTTTTCATTTTTTTTTTGTTTTGGCTATGCATTTTGTTGTACATTTTGTCAATTTATGTTCTCATTTACGTGGGTTTTGTGTTAAATGCTCTCTAAATTTGGAAACTTGATCTGGGTTTTTTTTTTTTTTTTTTTTTTAGCTACGTTCTCTTGTTTTGGCATCTGCTTTTTACACATTTGGCATTCTTCTTTTAATAGGTTTGAATTGATCTGGTTTTTTGTGACGACATATTTGTCCATATCTGTCTCATTCATGTGACTCTTCCTCCATTTCATTTGTTTCCTTGTGTGAAATTTTCTTTATATTTGAAAGTTTGATTTTTCCCCCTAACCTTTTTGTGAAGATTTGCAGTTTGGAATCTGGGTAGTTTACCATTGTTGGCCACTTCTAATGCAAGTGCTTGAAAATGTTTTGGCGGTTTCATGTCAATTTCTACTGTTTATTTTGACATTTAAGCTCATTCAATAATGGTAGTGTTTATGGTTTTGTTCATTGTTGAATTGTTTCTCAAGCTTTTGATTATGACTTAAAAGTTTATTTTTGAAAGGGATGGGGATGGGAGTTAATTCCTAGTCGTTTTAACATTATTCAGCTTTGAATTTGATGATAGATCACATATGCTAAATTTGCATTCTCATAAATTTGTAACAATTTGATATCATTTGAGCTTTAAATTTACTTTTTTGTAGTAAATAAATAACTTGTTTGCATTTTTCCCAAGGTAAATGGTTAGGAAATGGGAAAGAAAGGGAGTTGGTTTTCTGCCGTGAAGAAAGTCCTCAGCTCGGAACAAAAAGATAAGAAAGATCAGGTTTGAAACTTTGGCCCAATTTTAAAAACTTGTAGTTTTGTATTTTTGGATATGCTTGCAAATGGAATTTAGTGTTTTTGTTTTCTGGCTGTACTAGAAAACAATTAAATCAAAGAAAAAATGGTTTGGCAAGCAAAAAAGCTCTGGTGCTATTTTGTCGTCTGAAGAAAATCTCGCAGTTTCTGTTCCTGTCCCTCATCCTCCTTCAGCTGATGAAGATGCAAAATTAATTGAATCTGAGACAGAACAGAGCAAGCATGCATACACCGTCGCTCTTGCCACAGCAGTGGCTGCTGAGGCGGCTGTTGCAGCTGCTCAGGCTGCTGCAGAAGTTGTTCGGCTCACTGCTGTGCCACATTTCCCTGGAAAATCACAGGAGGAAATTGCGGCTATCAAGATTCAAACAGCATTCCGGGGATACTTGGTATGATTACATATTTGCCGCTACCGTGTGCTGTGTTATTATAAATGATTTTTTAAGAACTAGGACATTTGAATTTAGAACTTATATTTCTCTATCCAAATTGATGTGGTGCCTCTTTGTTTTGGATAAATAGTATTACAAACGTACATTAAACATGTGGACAAATACATACCTGTGCATACCTGTAGCATCCCAAAAATAAGCTGCATAAGTGGCACCTGCCATGGGCATTGCCAATGAGCTGTATAAGTGACCTTGTTGCTTGCTTTTGGGAATTTTAGGCACGGAGGGCATTGCGGGCTTTGAAAGGGCTTGTGAGATTAAAATCCTTGATACAAGGACGCTCCGTAAAGCGGCAAGCAACCACTACATTAAGATGCATGCAGACCCTTGCTCGTGTTCAGTCTCAGATTCGAGCAAGGAGGATTAGAATGTCAGAGGAGAACCAGGCTTTCCAGAGGCAGCTCCAACAGAAGCGTGAGAAGGAAATTGAGAGGTTGAGAGCTTTAGTAAGTGCCATCATCATATTTCTATCTGTTGCTCTGGGCTTCGTGACTAGAACTCACATGAGTATGTGCACACATGCATGTGCTATATTTTTGTATTTGTGCTGTATGGCACTAATAACTACAAAAATTGAGATTGTTTTTATTTTCCCTTTGTTCAACATTTTTGGGTTGGATCAGTATCAATCTGAATTTTTTATTCTACTCATGTTTAGGGTCATAGTTGTAGTTCTCCGGTTAGTTGGACTTTCCTAACTATCACAGTTTGCTTCCTTTTCCCTCTACTTGGAAACTTATTTCCAAATAAAAGTGTGCCAGGGAGGCACCAAAGAAAATATATATATATATATGTGTGTGTGTGTGTGTGTGTATATATATATATATATAATGTAAATCTATATGAAGAAGATGAACATAGTTTCCATCTGACATAGCAACAAAATTAACATGTTGCACTTCTGCAGCAAGTTGGGGAAGAGTGGGATCATACTGCAAAATCTAAGGAGCAAATTGAAGCAAAGTTACAACACAAGCAGGAAGCTGCTATAAGAAGGGAGAGGGCATTGGCTTATGCATTTTCCCATCAGGTACCAGACCCAATGATTGTAAATAGTCTATAGCTGACAAAATTGAGATTTTAATTTGTAGTGTTTTTCAGATAATTGTAAATTTACTTTTTGATTTTGACAATTGAGAAGGGGTTTAGCAACTGATGTTTTCATTCCGTAAGCCAAACAGCATCTTCAGTTCTTTTTAATTTTTTCTTGGGATGGGTAAGTTCTGGTTGAACACATGGATAGGAGCATCTTTGATATTCTGAAATTTTTTTATCATTTTCGTGATAATTCTTAATTCTTCACATATCGAGCATATCTATTTTATAAGCACCAGCTGAACACTTTAGAATTCACTTGGATGACAATTTTTAAACAGAAGACATTGAGGAACTCTCCAAAATCCACAAACCCAACATTTATGGATCCAAACAATCCTCACTGGGGTTGGAGCTGGTTGGAACGATGGATGGCAGCCCGACCATGGGAGTCCGGAAGCACAGTTGATAATTATGATCTTAACTCTCTTAAGAGTGCAACAAGCCATGCCATGTCTATTGGTGAAATCAGTAGAGCTTATTCACGTCATGATCTCAACTATGATAATAAAGATTCACCCACTGCACATAAATTAAGTCGACCTCCCAGTCGCCGCCAGTCCCCTTCAACTCCTTCCAAAGCACCATCTACATCATCAGTAACTGGGAAAATCAGGCCCCTAAGTCCCAAGGGAAGCCAATGGTGTGGGGAGGGTGACTCAAGAAGTGTGTTTAGCGTACGATCTGAGCGCTACAGGAGGCATAGCATTGCAGGGTCATCAATGGGAGACAATGAAAGCCTTGCGAGCTCACCTTCAGTTCCAAGTTACATGGCACCTACTCAGTCCACAAAGGCTAGGTCCAGGGGGACAAGCCCATTAGGGTTAAACGGGACACCAGAGAAAAGATCATTTGGTTCTGCAAAGAAGCAGCTCTCATTCCCATCTTCACCGGCTGGTCCAAGACGACATTCAGGTCCTCCTAGGGTGGAAATTAGTCCCTTGGAGAACATTGAGGTGCATGCCAAAGAGAAAGGTTAGCTATGGAGAGAGCAATTAGTGGAAGAAACATGAAATAACCACACAATTAGAGAAAATTGCAGATGAAGAACAAATAAAAAAAGGATGAATTAGGACTTTTATCTGCATCGTCCTCTTCAATCGCTACTCTTACAAGAGATGCAACGGTGGAAGAGTGAATAAGATTTTTCATCATTGAGTCTGTTGTTTTTGTGCTGTCATTATGTTTTTTTCGTCCTTGAAGAACTGCTTATTTTAGGAATATTGCTTCATTTTTATTGTAGGATTGGGGATTGATTAACACTTACTGATTTGATGGATTGTAGTCTTTTGTGTTCTTGATTACTGACGTAAATCTTATGAACTCTTGTACTCTTTACTGCTAAAACTGTTTCCCTCGTTAGGGATATTCTGGACGCTTTTATTTGGTTTCATGGCAGATGATACAGTTAACATTGCAGTACATACATCATTAAGATTTTCAGAATGATCATATTATACATTTTTTTTTCTTTTTTATGTGAATGAATAGAGCTTAAATGTCCATCTCCATGGGTTGTTGGCAGCAAAGAGAGGTCAATTGAAAAAATTTTCCGGTCAATTCTTTCCAATTTAGTAGTGTTTTACAAATGATTTGAGTGCCTCGTAATTTGAATCTCAATGTTGTTAACCTTGTCTCAACGGTTTCAAGACTTGTTAACTTGGAAAACGGGGGAAAAAAATCAGTTTGATTATGAAGCCATGGATAGGGATCCTAGAGCGAATCTAGTTTATCATCAACATCATGATTTAATTCAATATTAACTACATTCAATAGAAAAAATGAATGTGATGTATCTACCGCATCTATTTTAAACTTAAAACTTTTTACTTTCATTGACTATATTTTCAAGATCAATGGCAGTGTTTGGAGATCTTCCTGAAGAATTTCTCTCCCTTGATAACAAATTTGTTTCATCTCGCGACAAGGCCTGGTGTCAAACGTCTGTTTTTCATACTGATGAACTTGCCCCGAACTCTTTTAAGTTAGGTGTCTGATTCCTTAATTTTCTTTTACCCCTCTCCTTTCCACTTCTCTGATTACAAATGTATGATTGCTAAAAAAATTGTTTGTCAGTAATCCCCTGACCCATGATTATAAATGTACAAAATAACATGTCGTGTTAGCACCAATTCTTTTAATTGCTTAATGGAGTTGGAGATCTCTCACCGAAAAAGCCCTCAAGTATTTTGATCTCTGATTCTGAGGAGAGACGCGTGAGTTTCAAAAATCACCCGCCATTTACTACTTCAGGGCGAGGTCATGTTCACCAATAGCAGTCTTTTAGACTGAAGTTGTAGAACACGTGTAATGGACAAATTTATTGGGATGCATGTACTTTTGTCCAATAATTGGTTTGGCTGCGTTGAAAATGTGCTGTTTTGCCGGTACAACGAATGTTCTACGAAATACAAGATAAAATACATCGATAAGCAAATTAAGAAATGCAGAGAGAAGGATAAAACCCTATCAATTTTGAACACATGTAATGTTCTACGAAATACAAGATAAAACACATGCAATGAACAAACTCATCCAAGATTCAAATTTGAGAGAACAGTCAAACAAAAATTCTATGTCAATTTTTTCATCCGGTAAAAAAATCCATGGTTATGCGAAACATTTTTTTCCGCTTTCAATTCAACTATACGTTTGCTTATCTTTCATTCATCCACCTGCCTTCCATGGGATGTTACCCGCAAAGCTCCCGATAAGAAGTTTTTCAATACATATAATGAAAGTGGCACGAACACATCTTTGAACACATCTTTTAAGTTTAAATGCAAGTCTGTAGATAAACAGCAAATTTTTGAACAGCAAATTCTTGAACCAGTTCAGGGAAATTGGTTATTAAGAACGGACAAATTGTGTCACAACAATGGAAGCTTACACGTTGCAAAGTAACACCCAACACAACATAAGCACACTTTTCTTTTCCAGGAGTTTTTTGATTTAAACTCTGTTCGGCATAATTTTTTAAATAAAATTTATTTTAATAAAATTTATTTTAATAAAATTTTTATTAATAAAACTTTTATTCAAAATAATTTTGTTGTTTAGTTATTTATAAAAATTTTTATTAAAAATTTATAAAATTATTTTAATAAGTAATTTTTTTAAAATTATATTATAAAAAAAATAAAATAAAATTATCAAATAAGTAAAAAAAATTTAGATATTTTAATATTTAAAAAAAATCCTCAACCTCTATTTCTAAAAACTCAAAATTTAAACTTTTATTAATAGAAACAAAATAACTTATTTAAATTTAAAAAACTTCACTAGAAAAATAACCGAATAACAACCAAAATTATAATAAAAACTCATGTAATTAAATAAACACTTATAACTATTAAACAATTTGTACCAAACAAACACTTATTTTTTATCATTTTCTATTTACTTCTACTCCTAACTAGTTTTTTTTCTGTCTTCAACCTCCATGTGGCAGAAGAACTATTACCTCGGAAGCTTTCTTCATGAATTTGTAAAATTTCTTAATACCGGGGGCAACAAAACCGGCAAATAATAAGAGATGATTATGGGAGAATGAGTTACTTGAAAGATCATTGAAGAGCTCAGCAGCCGTTTGATTAGTAAAAACAGGTTCACATAACACCCCTAGAGAATTTGCAATTAGTCAATCGTACAACGTATATGTTAGTGTTAAGGAAAGCTTTTGAAAACCTTTTTTCCCCCCCAAACGACTGGGAATATGCATATTTTATAGAAGAATGCTAGAACTGCTCATCTCTACTCAGGTACAACAAAATTTTCTTCACTCCACTTGGACTCTTCATCCCGGGACTGGCAAAATCTGCAGATATGAGAAAAGAAATAAGCATGTGATAGGGTTTTTCAAGCCTTAACTGAAGCCAACCTCTAAAGATTAACAGCCCTGCTAGCTACTAAACAGATTATGACAAGGTAGCACACTAGGTGAGATTTATGAGTTATTACACCCACTGATCACTACTTAACAAAGACTAAAGCTTTATGTATAAGACAGTAGAATTAAAACGTAAACAAAAAGTTCTGAAACCAATGCAAAATCAATCCTCCCACTGGCAATTAGAATAGCCGAAGGGGCAGGGATAAAGAACAATGCAGATATAATTAGCAGGTATCCTCACATATAAGACATGATATGACGTACCTAATAATTGTAAAAAATGATATAGAACCACATGGACGGTGAAGAGTTCTAGATCAACATCCATTCTGATGTGAATTAAGATATGCTTCCAACTGCTTTGTTGCTGCCAATATAAGACCTGAAATTGCAGTGTCATATTGTTAACTAGAAAATAAACTGGTCTCTACTTCAGGGGGCTCAATGCAACTACAACTATTCTGGACTAAGAGTTAACGCACAACTAATGTTTTACATCCAAGAATGTGCTTTTGATTGGAAGGAAAGCCATGAAAATAGTACAAGTTGTTAAGAACATAGATAAATGTACATGTAAAATCTATCTTCTAATATCATCCATTCTTAAATAAAAGGATTATGGCGAATTAAAAAAAAAAAAAGCAATATTCTCAATAAAAGGAAGGTGGACTTCACTCACTCCATGTCATAATTACTAACTACTGCTACAATAATTGAGGTATAACAGTTTTGTATGTCAAGTATATAAAAGATAACACTTTACTGATTTTGAGTTCTACCATTAGTTGACTTGTAATAGCAGAAATATTTTAATTATTTAAATTTTATACAAAAAAAAGTAGATGTTAAATTTGCACTTCAAATTTTATGGTATATTACAATTTTGGGTTGTATTTTATGCAAAGACAGATTTACCCCGATGATATCGTCCCAACATCATCATCTGATGATGACTTAAGACAGTAGCAGAAAAGTGCAGCACTTTTATCTAGTTAACATATAAAAGTGTTGCACCTCAATAATAGGACATTTGTTATTATGACAAAGTTAAAGTAATAAATTGGTAGTAACTCTTGATTTTAATGTCAATGGATCCTAGATGTTAGCATGTACATGGCTCAGTTGTCAACTGACAATTACCTAAAAACAGAGCTGAGGGCCTCCCGGGCCGTGATTTGAACTCTGGATGGAACTGTACTCCAACATAGAATGGATGACTTGGAAGCTCCAATATCTGTGGACACAGAATGAAACAAAACAACTTCAGATCTAACTTAGTTACGTGACATACTACAGAAAGAGAATAATGACCCAATATCTGCAGAAACAGAATGAAATGATAGAACTTCATATTTATCTTAGTTACATGCCACACTACTCATTCTCCACTAAAGACGGGCAACAGACTTTTGCCAAAGCATAATGATCCTCAATTTATGCGAGAAATGGATAGACATCAATAAATATCTGTCTTAAGTTGTTCAGATTTTATGCCTATTGTGCAGAAGTTTAATCTAAGTTGCACAGTTAACTGGTTCATTTTCAACAGATTTCAAATATGGTTGAGCATACACACAGCTTATTACAAATACTGAGAAAACCCACCTCCATTCTTTTTCCAGTTTCATCCTTCCCAACAAATTTTAGGCCAGCTTCTTCTAGAACTCCAACTACCTCTGGGTTTACCTGCAGTAAGCAATGATCAAAGTCTCATACCATAACCATTGGAAACTAGGCACGTCAAGCATCTTTTTCTTCAATTCAAATCAAGTTAGACAATTGACCTCATATCTGTGCCGATGTCGTTCATCCACATACTCCGCATTACGATACCTATCAAACAAGACAAAGTATGGTGAACTTGCACAACAGCAAAATGCAAACATTAAAAGTCCCTGTTTGGGTAAGCAAAACTATTGGATTCTAACCCCAGCAGTTGAAACATCAAATCTACCAACTGCCTGCAAGTTACTGGGCAAAAGGCAGCACAAATATAGGAATAATAACTTTGTGACCATGCAAACCACCAGGTTGGTCAAGTGGTATGTAAAAGTAATCATCCTGGGCACAAGCATCCATTGTTGTAGACAAATCACAACAATGAAGCTCAATGAATTGTTCAGTTGCATGTACAACAACATATATCTTGATGTTCTTTCTAAACTGAAAAATATAATCATCACGTACAACTTTGAAGTGACGCAATCGGGGGTTTGGAACAATGTTCTTCGAGAACCTAGTCTCATTGTACTTCCCATATGGGTTCTTGAACCCTGCATGTGGATAAAAATGATCAATAGCACACCTTGTATGGTAGATGCAATGTATCACAGCAAGTGAGAAGATCAAAGCAACCAATAAATTTTATACCTCAGGCATGAAAATTACTACAGGATTTGGTGTTTCAGAATCAAACTCATTGCTGTTTGCCCTTTTTAAACCCAGAACCTAAAACAAAAAATTCAAGGCAATCAGATTACAGTATCACAACGTCTGGAAAATGGAACAGTGTATTCGAGGAGAAGTCACCCACAGATCTAGCAAACTCAATCACAGAAATCTGCATGCCCAAGCAAATGCCAAGATAAGGAATATTATTCTCTCTAGCATACTTTGCAGCCAAAATCATTCCTCCCACACCACGATCTCCAAACCCACCAGGAACTAAGACACATTTAGCATTCTGCAAATGGACATTTTACCAAAAATAGTTTAAAATCTATAATCACATTCAAAAGCTGTTCTAACACTATATGAAATGAAATGATGAAATATATTAGGGAGATTTATCTTAATTTATAGAAAGAAGCTCTGATGTTGATATGTGAAGAAATTCTTGCTTTTACAATCAGCATGAACGATTTTCAGATTCTGGTAGGAAGATGAGTGCAATTTGGTTGGTTGAGGAATAAATGATATGGTAGAAGTGTTGATCAATAATTAGATTACTACAGTAACGCTTACCCTCAAAGTCTCCCATGCAGCAGCATGAGCTTCTGGAGTCTGCAAGATGAGGGTGAAACAATTTACACAAGGCAAAAATTTCAGGAGTATGAAACAAAAATCAGCAGAAATGCAACTAAGAAGATTCAGTACCAATTTTGCACTTTCATCTTCAAGGTCAGAAGCTGCAATCCAGTCAATTGATGGCTTCAATGAACAAGCAATGCAGGCATGAAGAAGGGCCTGTGACACAGAAGAAAGAGGCGAGTTGATGTAATACATTATATTCTGGGAAAACAAACCACCCATTTTTACATGCCTTATATAATAATTCACTGTACGTAACCAAGATCTAATCATTAATTCACTCAACTATCATAATTGAACAACTAGTACCATGGGGCAAAGGGTCATCCACTCCTTCCAAAATAATCTAAAATAATCCATACAACAATTAATGAGAAACCCAAAGGTTTATGCTATTAATCCAGTCAAAACAAGTCTAACAAAAATAAACCAACTGGTACCACTTAGTAGAAGTAGTCCTCCGAAATCTTACACTTCACCAGTACATATGTCTAACAAAAATAAACCAAGGTAAAAACTCAGCCATGCATGCATTGATCCAGTCAAAACAAGAATATATCCATTTCTGAAGCTCCATCAGAAGCATGACATTCCACAAACAATTAGACTAATACTAAGAGTGGGCAGATATTCTATGCCACAGCATCTTATGTCCATCAGCATTCTTTTATAAAGTTTTTCCTAATTGGTAAATGACAGATCAATGTACATACTTTTGTGATAGTTCTAAAGGGTCAATATGTTATATGGATCCTCCTTTTCTTCTGAAAAAAGGGAAAGAGAAGGATCTTCTTCGGCAGATACCTCTTGTTCCTGTTTAGTCCCCCCCTATCAAAAGTTTTTTCTATTTCTACATCTCTTTCTTCCGTTTCCAAGGTTTCTTTCACTTTCAGTTTCTTAGTAAAAATGGGTGTACATACTTTCGTGATAATTCTAAAGAGTCTATATATATTGCTCTTCCTCTCAGTTAAACCAATGGTAAAAGTAGGAATCACACCTTCATAACAGAAAGATATGAGTCTGTTAAGCCAACGTATTTCCCAACCATTGCGATCCTCACCTGCCATATCAACATGTTCTTCTATAAATAATGAGAAAAAAATTGACGAGAAAACAAGCTAGTGACAAAAATGACATCAGAATTGATAACTTCTGCCTCATGAAAGAAAAATCTGTTAAAAGTTATCAGAAGTGTTACTAACAGAATTTTTGAGATTATCGTAAGTTTCAGCCCTCTTTGTCCAAGCTTGCAAATCTGGAGGAGCAGCTATGCTGCAATGGAAGATTATAGTCAGTTAATTAACAAAAGAACAATGTCACGTCCTACATGTTCCAAAAACAGGCATTCGTCTTGCTTGTTAATGAAGTTCAAGTGGCAGCAACCCTACATACTAATTAATCATAGATGTAATCAAAGCACCAAAGCACAGTCATGAGTTTCTACAAAAAGGAGAAAAGAGATATCTTAGTAGTTGGCCTGCAGCAATCCTAACCTTGTAAATAATCACAAATACAAGTTCAAGTGGCAGAAACCCTTACATACTAATTAATCATAGATGTAATCAAAGCACCAAAGCACAGTCATGAGTTACTATAAAAAAGGAGAAAAGATATGTCTAAGTAGTCGGCCTGCAGCAATCCTAACCTTGTAAATAATCACACATACAATCATTACACTCTTGAGAAATTCCAAGGTTGGCTGGGGCTTTGATATAAAAATTAAGCCTTACAGACAGAAGAGGCTGAAAGAAACACTAACCTCAGTAGATTTAGCTGTTTCAGAATTGAATGATGGGCATTTTGGTTCTGAAAGAGGTATGCACACCAAAGAACATCAAAAAAATGTGAATAAAATAGAATGGACTTAAAAAAATAACCAAAAGGAATCATAAAACTGTTAATAAACCCACTCGAAGTAAAAGAGGAACGTGCCAAATGTTTGGAACGTCATGGATATTGAGAATATTGCCAATCTGAGAGAAACCATTAAAAGATATATAAGATGGCCAATCAATAAAAAAAAGATCAAGAAGGAAAGAAAAAATTTATCAGAAAACTTACTGGAACATGGCAGAACTGAGAAAGTTTCTCCTTTGTATTTTCAAACAGAGGCTGCGATAGAGTACAAAAAATATGCAACAACATAATTAAAAAACAACTCAATGACATGTTCACAGAAGTCAATTCAACAGGCGCAGACTTGAGATGACTTGATCTTCCGCACAACACATTGAAATCATGCATCTAAACCACAGTCAGGGAAACTGAAGACAACAATCTAAAAGATTCCAATTTCCACCAAACTTTTACCATCTGTTAACCCACTTGTACATATGCAGGTAGCAGGCAGCAAAAAATAAATACCTGAGCAGAACGGCATGCCAATAGATGTGGTGTCAAGCCTAATGCTCTCAACTCCCGGACACTGTGTTGTGTAGGCTTAGTTTTCTGGAAGCAAAGAGAAAGAGAGATTTAAGTCCTTGAAGCAAAAGAGCCAGTGAGAGAACAAGCATAACCCCCCCCCACCCCCCAAAAAAAAAAAAAAATTATGATGATGATGATAATAAGTTGACTGAATTTTAGGAAAATTCCATCGATCTTGGTCTCTGATACTATGATCCAAAATGTAGAAAAATTTGATATTGCACATCTGGTATAAAGGTTTACACAAAAGGCAAAAGCTATTGATTACCTGCTCGCCAACAACACCTAGCACAGGTATCAGGCTCACATGAATAAGGCAAAAGTGATCTGGACCTGGAGAAAGGAATAGAAAATTAAAGTCAGCAACTGTTTCACATTATAATGGGATTTCAAAACCCAAAAGCATACGCCTGGCACATGACGTAAATCAAAGAATATGTTTCTGAATTTCCAGTAGTTTTGGATAATAAACAAATGGCCAATCCAGCATAGCATCAAGCATTTGGCACAACAAAATTACATAAATAATTCAATCAAATAGAAGTATTGAATGATGCTGATAAAAATGTCATGCCAGCAATTAGAAAAGTGTTACATAAGAGATTCCAAGTATGTCTACAACACTAATTAGCAGTCCATAGAGCTCGACCTTACAGCATCATATATACAACCTTACCCACTGAAAAAGACAATTGTCGCAGGGCCTCGATGAATGGCATAGATTCAATGTCGCCTAACAAAAAATTGGTGTTAATCAAACAACTTATCAGGAATTCTCAATGCATCATAAGTCTCATTGTAACAGATAGTTCTTACCAACTGTACCACCCAACTCTATCACGCAAACATCTGCTGGGCCCTCTTTCCCATCCACAGGAATTACAGCCACAGATTCAATCCAATTCTTAATAGCATCTGTGATGTGTGGAACCACCTAGGCTCCACCCAAAGTGAAAAAAAGCTAAAGTCACCACTCTTCTCTCTATACAAATTCAGATAAAGTAACCTTTAGCGAATTACAGAAGCTACCTGAACAGTCTTTCCAAGATAATCACCTCTCCGTTCCTTCTCAAGGACAGACTGAGCAGAAAATGAACAGGATGATCATATTATAGCAACTCATGTACAACTCAAAAAATGAAAAATTTTACATCAGAAAGACAATAATTCAATCACACACCTGATATATCTTTCCAGTGGTGATGTTGTTGTTTTTCGTAAGTCTAACATCGAGGAATCGTTCATAGTTACCCAAATCTAAATCCACCTTTATAAGAAATAATGCCAAAATAATTATAAACTAGTGAACACATTAATTGGTTATTATCTACTTATTTAACTCACAATGCCGTGCAAGATGTTTACATTGTCATTCAACTTGAGGATGAGTAAAAATTACCTCTCCGCCATCGTCAAGAACAAAAACCTCCCCGTGTTCAAAAGGAGACATGGTACCAGCATCTGTATTCAGGTAAGGATCTGCAAAACAAGAGACGCAGTAAACAAAATTGAAAAATTAAAAAAAAAAATCAAATCAAATATGTATATTGATATTAGAACAACAACAATAATAATGAAGGCAAATAATGAATGAAATGAGACCGATTTTGATAGAGGTGACGCGGAGGCCACAAGCTTTGAGCACGACGCCTATGCTGCTGGCGGTGACGCCTTTGCCGAGCCCACTCACAACTCCGCCAGTAACCAACACGTACTTCATTTTCTCTGCTCGCTCTGTCTCTCAGTTTTGGTTTTGATTTTGATTTTGATTTTTTTACGTCTGGTTTTAGTTCTTAATTCCTTATTGTAGGCAAAGTGTTTGTGTTAACGACGGAGCGGGAAAGGCAAGGGCAAACGCTTGACGAAGGGTGAACGCGCGTCGGCTCGTCGCTTGTGAAAGAAAGTCTGTCATACGGTTTCAACCAAACCTAAAACGGCGCGGGGTGCCGCCTTATTAACCAATTTGATGTTGCCACGTCAAATCAAAACGTTTTTTTACTTTTTTGGACCCTTTTTTTTTACAAAATGGTACGCCGTAATTTTAAAGGACAGGGCAACAAAGTCTTTTTAAGTTTCTTCTCCCTTTTTTTTGGGGTCATAATGACAACAATAATCTTCTTTTTGTATGAAAAGGGCTTAACCCACCGTACACGTGCAACTTGTTAATATCTTTTTCAGCCTCTTTTTCATTATGGAGAATACAGTTATGATTCATCAAACCTGAAAAATTCGCCCACTCATCGATTTAGATGCTTCCACTAATTTCACCCTCTTTAAAATTTTTATTTATAATTATTTGATTAATTAGTTGATTAAATAATACTAATTTGTTAACGTGTATATTGTAAAAAAAAAAAATCAGCTCTTAACTCTTAATAAAGAATACGTCTTTTCAGATAAATTTTAAAATAAAGGATTTGAGATTTTTGTCGTTTCCCCATGCTAATTGCACCAAAAGAAAACTAACAATACATAATTAGATTTATAATCTCAGCGTATCTAATCTCATCCGACAAAGTGAGATCTTGTCATCTTTCATCTACACCCCTGGTTAAAAAAATGATCACTCATGTAGAGACAGCATGCTGTGGAAACAGCGTCTCATGGAGTCATGGAGCCTTTTTTATTGGCTTTTATTTATTTTTTAAAAAAATTAATAGGAAACATGGCACTATGTAGGCCCCTTTTTTTTTTTTGGGTTTTTTTATCGTCAATTTGTCTCCATGATAACTGTCGATTATTATTCTAAGAAAGTGACAGATAAAAAATTTTAAAAAAATAAAGAAAATAAAAAAAAAAGAAACTCTTTTTCTTTTGGATTCATAAAAGTGGGAAATTGCTAAACTACGTATGAAAAAAATTGACATCCATTCGAATTTCAAAGAATTGGCATCCAAAACAGAGGCTAGAATATTCCAAATTGGGGTCAGAAGAAACAGCAAATTAAAGGTAATGAATTGGGTTTGAACAAACAGAGAATTAAATTTAATATCCAATAAGATATTCGCCTAAAACTGTTGCTAGCGAACCCTTTGAGCCTGAGAAGTAAATGCATTTGAATTTAATGAATTGGGTGGGAGAAATTTTCACAGCTGCCAGAGATTGAACCCCCAGACGCTGCAGTCCTCGTTTTGATGAGCAAGTGCCACGCAGCGAGTTAATGCAAGCACATAACAATAACAATCAATAATAATAGTTGTCTTTTAAGACGTACGACAAGCTGTGCAGACCAACTTTCCTTATTTTAGTTATTTATTTTGAGTCTTTTAGCCTTTTTATGACTCGATACATATTAGCCAAGGAATTGTCATTGACCATAGTATAAATTATCTCTATTTTATGGGACAACTGATGCCACTTTTGGTGGTTAATGTTTCAATTGACTTGGTTTCCTATCTTAGCGCATGTGATCTTTTGACGAGAAATTTTTGTGAGAAATTTTGAGAGGAAACCAAGTCATCTTCAAGTCTTAACACTTGTGATCTTTTGGTGAGAAATTTTGAGAAGATTCTTGCGAGTTACATGTCAGCAATGAAAATCCCGTCATTATTTCAATAGTCTTTTATCTATACTTGACAACCTTAAAATATGTTATGAAATATTTTTACCGTCTTCTAAATTAATAGAGTGGCTCATCCTCCCTCCCTCTCTCTCTCTTTCTTTTTAAGTTTTCTCATTTTACTCCTATCCTTAAATTTGGGAATAACGAACAATAAACTACTATTGAAAAAAATTTACTATTAAAAATTAGTTTTATTTTTGTGTTTATGTTCGCAGATGATAGGTCAATTTAATCAATTATTCAAAACCAAAATATAAAATTTATATTTTGAAAGGGAATCGTCCCCATTCTAAAATTTACAAAATTCCGTTTACAAAAAGTTGATATTTTACGGTTAGAAAATCGTTTTCATAAAAAGGTAGAAAACAGCAAAAGTGCTCCCGGTCTCGGTCCGTGTCTCATCTATCCCACTGGCCACTGTGTGTCTCTTTGACGAAATAGGAAATTCCAACACATGGTTTTTGTCATTTTCCCTTTCAAAAGACGAAACAGGTAATTCTCCATCCCAATTCTCAAGTGGAAAACTTATTAATTATTTATAACTAGGGTCTGGTTTAAATTATTCTTTAATTTTCGAATTTGTTTGGGGCTTTCATCATTTGATACTGAGAAATTAGGAATTTTTGGACCTGGGAAAACATTCATATGCAAATGCTCTAATAATACACACAAGCTTCAGAATTTTTATGTAACTTGAGTTACAAAAGAAAAGGAAATATTATATTGTGAAGGATATACCTCATTCACTCTTATGTATCCTGTTAAGGCCAATTTATATTATTAGAAGGAAAAGCATAGATTAGTGGCAACGCTTAACAATTTGCCGGAAAAGTTGGTGGTTGAGACTCTTGCATTGCTGCCTGTAGACTCACTGATTTGGGCCAAATATGTTCGAGAACCATGTTATGCTCTCATTGCAAATCTTAATTCGCGGTTAGGCAACTCCGCAAACAGTTGCATAGCAAGAGAACTGCTTGTGTTCTTCTCAAGTCCAAGGTCCCTATTGGCGTTGCTGCTTGGTGAGAAAGGAAAAGGCTTGTCCTTGCTAATTCTCAGTAACAAAAAAGAAACATCTCCTGGTGTGGATCATGTTTCTGTCATTGACAATATCGTTCATATTCCTTTTTCCAAGGAAAAAAATGTTTACCGACATGATGGTCATTGCCGTGGCATTATATTTCCATTTACTCGATTGTGATGAGTTCATATTTGCAAGATTCCTTGTCTTGTTATTTTGGCTTTGGTTATGATCCCAAATCCAATGTTTACAAAGTTGTGCACTTCCTGAGCTGGATCTGTAATCCTGGTTTGATTCATCCTCCCTTGGTTCAGGTGTACTCATTGAGTACAGATTCTTGAAGAGTACTCAACCACTCAGACCATTTAGTTTCTAAAAGATATTTTGTTCGGAATTTTAACTTTCAATACTTAAACGGGGCTTGTTATTGGTTGGCGTGTGATTATGGTATGAACATCACACATTTTATCCTTTACTTTGATATGAGTGATGAGGTCTTCCAAATGATACCGTTACCGATTTATGATGGTAACCAATTCTGTGGGCTTATGGTATTGAATGAATCTATTGCGTTTGTTTTGCATAATTCCAACAAGTGTCCATATTCATACAAGATATTGGTCCCAATGGGTACGTGAAAAGATTTATTGATGATTGGGACCCATCCAAGGCTTAGAAATCCAGTGGTATTTTAGAAAAACGAGCTTATTTACGAAGATGTGAATGGAATGGCATGCTGCCTCAGTCTTGGTACACAAGAAATAAAAAATCTTCCTGGGTAGAGGGATCATAAACATTTTTCTGTCGTAACTTATTTGAACAGCCTAGTTTCAGTTAGAGGAGGAAACAAGCTTGAAATAGAGCATGACCTGACAAAGGAAGCTCTGAATCGATTATAGTTTCGGACTGCTGTATTTCTCTTCGAAGCCGACATAAAGAAACTCACGGATTTGTACCAATGATAAGATTTATCTCTCTCATCATCTAACGCTAGGCATGATTCCATAATTTAGTGTAATCATTTTTAGTTTACATATGGAAATGATATAATCGTCTGTACTTCTAGAAAGTAGATGAATTTTGTTCATTTACTTAACGAATTGCTTGTGATATGTTGTGCACTTTGCAATCCTTGTAAATTCGCATATGACCCTTTTGTATCAATGAAGCTACTTAGATTTTTATCATACGAACTCATAAATGCAAGTGAATGAGATGGACCAAATCCCAAGTCAATTTCCATATTTCAAATTCTTTGCAAATACGAAACCTGGACCTGAGAAAGTAACATTTGAATCTCTCCTTCATCCTTATTCCAACGTTTGCTTGTAAGTATAATTGACCTATACATCGTGTAATTTACAAACCAAAGAAGTACTCGTCGAACGGATAGCCCAATTAGTGGGCTGTATCCTGCAAAAGGTCAAGGATGAAGCAACATTAAGGCAATGGATTGGGATATCAGTCAATACAAAGCATAGGATTTTATTTGATATTCTGGCATTTAATCTGGTCTGTGCCTCTGATTTATTTTTATTTTTATTTTTATTTTTTTTGGGGCGGTGTCATTCAATGCTTGTCTCTGATGCTTACGAATTTCAAATCTCAAGCGAAGGCTTAGGAATTACAAATTATTTTATAGCTAAGTTTTGATTTGTTTTATTAGTTAAAATTTGAATTCGTCCGTTTTTTTTTTTTGGGTTATGTTTTTGTCATTTAATCGTGAGAAATGAGGAATTTTTGGATTTGGGAAAATGTTAAAATGCAAATGCTTCTCATAAAGGTTTTTTTTTTTTTAATAAATAAAAAAAGAGAACAAAACTTACCAAGACACGGTCTCCTATTCCCGGCTGCTTACTACTCTACATGTATTATACATTCATGAGTACGCGACTACAATTACACGGGGGTTTCAACTACATAAATCATAACTAGGTCGGAGGTCTTGGCGATGCCAAGTCTTACCTGCTTTGTGCATGTCTAGCGCCAATACTTGGGACACGAGTGACTCCGAGCGGATGCTTAGATTGAGTGTTGGGAAAATTTGCTGCCTCCTTCAGTTTTTTACACTATTTGAATAAAATAGTCACGCCAAAACTGTCAAGTGCTGTAGACTCATGGGACCCACTTGTTCCAATCCATGATCTGGTGCTTCCGTGGATCCAATTGTTGGGATTCAGAGCGGACGGGGGTTTTATGAGATGATTCTTACAAAGCTTAGAAGTATTCTTGATGCTTGTTCCCCAAGTGACGTTTCTGCATATAGTATACTGTCTCCTTGGAAGATTATGATTGATACGGAAACGTGGGAACAGCTTATGAGTCAATATGTGGATCCGAAACTGAGGGTTAACCTACAAGAGCTGGGGCAGTTTTGAGTCTCAGCAGAAAGCAGCTGGACAAGCCCAAGAGAAAGCAGCTGCGGCCGACCTCGATAGTGGAAGCCTGATAGATGCTGTGGTTGCGGGGAGTGATGATGGGATGACTCAGGGAGAACTACAGGTTACCCTACTAGAGATCCAAAAAAGTACTGAAAACCAGAACCTTGTTAACGGTGTTGAGATGACGTCCCTAGCCACTGATGATCCGAAGTTGCTTCAACCTGGTTTCAGAAAACGCTGTTATCGTGTGGTTCTGGCTCCAATTCGACGTGAAGGTGCTTAAGAATTCTTTAGTAAGGAGATACGTGCATGCTGCTTTGAGATGTTGCAATACACAGAATTTTGGCTGTGACGAAGAAATTGTAAATTCATTTTTTAAAAAAGGCGGAGCGATTGAGTAAAAGCTGAAAATAAAATCAATATTTTAACCTTAATTCACTAAGGTTGTAAGGTTGAAATTTGTGTGACCAGCTAAATAATATTTTCCGAAAACAATCGACCAGCCTCTAGAGGGGCCATTCTATATGCATTTTAACTGTACATTTTTCTTATATTTCATTCATTCACTACGTTGCCTCGGGTGTTACTAAGCTGCAATGGTCTCAATTCTTTTGTTGTTAGTAAGAAGCTTTCCATTACATGTAAAACAACACAAGTTATATTAAAGTTTGTAAATGTAACGAATAAACTTGTGTCAATTCAGAATGATGAGTTATTAAGAACCAAAAAAAAAAAAAAATGACCCGGTAATGGAAAACTTAAGCACGTTGTAAATAAGACTTGATGCAACAAGAGCAAGCCTTTCTTTGATAGAAGCTTCTATTTTATTTTAGTTTATTTTTCTGCTACTTTCCATTTACTTTTTCTCCCAGCAATTGTTTCTTCTGCAACCTCCTCCTCCCTTCTCTCTCGTCCTTATATGTGTGCAAAAGAGCTACTCTGCAGGGAGATGAGCTTAAAATTTTTAAATACCAGGGCATCGAGACCAATACATGAGTGAAGTTCATGGACGTGATTAAATATATTAAAAGAAACTAATTAAAATAGCGATAAGACCTTTTACTTTCATAGGCGTTAAAAGAATATATATAACGATCATGCGGCTAATGAAGAAAAAGTTCGTCAAACGTATGATTAGTCAAAACAGTTTTATATAACATCACTGGTGAATTTGCAGTTAGCCAATCGTCCAACACATGTGTTAGTGGCGAAAAGAGCCTTTGACCTTTTTTTGACTTTTCCGAACGAGCGGGGAAAGTGCATATTTTAATTTCCTCTTGCGCCAATCGAATGATAATTTATTCGAAGTTCTTCCGTCGGCACCAAATTCATCCTTGACCCATATCTCGATGACGGCCACGCTTCCGGCCCCAAGAAATCAAAGAACTTCCTGTTATACATGAGGACGAGCATGACCTTCTCTTTCGTCTCCTTTCATCAATGTAGGGCACCGAAAAACAATTTGAAGACTATATAACATCTCAGCTGTTCAATAATTTTTCTTTTTTTTTTTTGGGTTGCTGTTTGAGTATATACAACGGGTGAAATGGGTAATAAAAATCTAAAAGAGGGACCGAAAAGGCACTAAAGTGTCATTCCATTGTGTGTGTGTGTGTGTGTGTGTGTGTAAAATATGTGGACAGAAAGGTGAAGATATAGTAGAAATATATGAAGCATAGAATAAGGCAAAAGACAAAATGAAACCGACAACAGAAAATTGGGAAAATGGGAGAAGCCAAGAAACAGAAGCATTTTGTTCTAGTGCACGGATCAAACCACGGAGCCTGGTGCTGGTACAAGGTGAAGCCACAGCTGGAGGCAGCGGGTCACCGGGTGACGGCGCTGGACCTCGCGGCCTCCGGGATCAACACGAAGAAAATCGAGGAAGTTCCTACGTTTTATGAATACAGCGAGCCCTTGTTGCAGGTTTTGGCCTCACTTCCCGCAGGCGAAAAGGTCACACTTGTTGGACACAGCTTTGGAGGCTTGAGTTCGGCCCTGGCAGCCGACAAATTCCCGCACAAAATTTCAGTTGCTATTTTCTTAACAGCATTGATGCCGGACACCAAACACCAACCATCTTATGTTTTGCATCAGGTATGGAATTAATTTACTTAATTATTTACTTATTTAAAAAAATTCATCAATCGTCCACCCATTATTTCCTCCAATTTAAGAAAGAAAATTTTCAAAACATTCGAATTTGTATCAATTTCTCATCTTCTATTAACATTGTTAGATAATCTTTACTAAGATGGTTATTTTGCCGACTCGCCGTTGAACCGCAGCTTAACAATGAATGAAAAAAAATATATTTTAATACAAATATTAGCAACCCGTGACATAATCAAAACTTAATGGTGAAGCGGACAAGTGATGCATTTTGCAAATAATGGGTGAACCCCTAAACAAATTAAGAATTTAACAATCGGTGGACAATTGATAATTTTCTATCTATTTCACTATCGAATTAAGTGAGCGAGCTTATAATTTTTTTTTTTTCAAACTTTTGAAAAATTTCATGAACTCTTAACTACACACTCATATATATATGGTCTTTTTTTTATTTCCGTTGAAAAGCTTTGTGACGGGATTTCAAGTGAGGAATGGCTGGACACTCGATTTTCAGCAATGAAAAATTAATATTTTAATAATAATTATATAAAATTTAATTACATACATCATACATATATGAATTAGTTAATGTCTTAATTAATTATTTTTTCTTTGATATATTATAAAATTTCTCATCAATCTAAATCCATATAAGACAAAAAAAACTAACAAAAACATTCCGTGTGTGTTTGCCAACTTTTTAAACCAAAAAGAGGTTCTGCATGTATATTTGACCAACCATTAAAGGTCCAAGTATCCTCTTCTATATTCCTATTGCGCGCCCTGATATGTTAAAATCCATCGTAAATCACTTATAACTTTTAGTGGCAAAATAAATTTTTTAAAAAGATTTTGACAGTTTTTTCAAAAAACAGAGTTTCGGATTTTATAAAAAAAATCAATAAATAAATAAATGCACACACATATATATATATATGTATATTCATATTTTTAAAATGTGAATATATTTTTAAATTATATAATTTAAAAAATTAATTTTTAAATAAATTATAAAATTTTACGATTTAAGAGAGTTGAAATTATTATTTTTAAAATATATATATACATATATACACGCCAGACTTTTGCCGAGTATTAGTTCAAAATTTTATTTTCTTTATAATATTAAATAAAAGAAAGTTCCCTCGAGATCCACAATTTTCAAATATCGACTGCAATGCCCACATGAAGGCTCAATCCCACGCCCTCGCCAGACTATTCTATTGCATCACCGTACAAGTATTAAATTTTCTTATCTGAATTAAGAATTGGATTGATGACATTATAAAATGTTTATTTTGAATTGAAGGATGTGGAGCTGGCAAAGATGTTAGTGAGGCCAGGATCATTATTTCGAGATGATTTATCCAAGACGAATAAGTTCAGCAATGAGGGATACGGATCCGTAAAGCGAGTTTGTGTTGTATGCGGTGAGGATGTTTGTAATCCCAAGGAATTTCAGCACTGGATGATCCAAAACAATCCCGTTGATGAGGTGATGGAGATCAAAGGTGCAGATCATATGCCAATGCTTTCCAAGCCCCAAGAACTCTTTGATTGTCTCTCGCAAATTGCTCATAAGTATACTTAATTTATCTGCTGAAGAATAATGACACGCCTGCAACAATTAGTAATTGATGTAATCAGTGGCGGCATTTCTAAAAGGATCATAAGAATCATAAGCACTTTTTTTTTTAATCCGCCAAATACCCTTTTGCGTTTTATATTGATGTAATAAGTGGGGAGCATCGTTGATAGTTTGGTAGGACGAACGTATTATAAATTTGAGGAAATAATATGTGAACAATTATTGAAATGAATCAATTGATGGTTAATTCACCGATAGAAGAGTACTGAAGTGATAAGAACAGAGATGGTCAAGCCGAAAGTTTTGTTGAGGTTCTGCTTGTGTCTGTATAAAAGAAAATGGGCAGAAATAAGATGAAATTAGATACAAAGCAAAGGCTAAAATGTAATATCCTATCAACTGTATTAGTTTCTCTTGTATTTATATTGAAGAACAAGCGCATCAAGAGGTGCTAGAATATTCTACAAATGAATCCACTCACAAAATAGACTCTACTTACGTTAGCGGATTCATTAGTAGTGAATGTAATAATTCTCAACATAATATATATTTTTATACACTCTCGTATATGTTATGCCAAAAAAAAAAACTATTTTTATCATTTTTTTTTCGTGCGGACATATTTGAAGGAATTTCCACCCCGTGCGCTTTTTTTTTTTCTTTTTTCCCGTTTACTTTTCCATAGTCTTTAACCATAGATATTGGAAGAACAGCTATATAGTTGTTCATGCCATTAATTAGAGTTCGAAATATAGAACAAACCATTTATGTTTAATTAGTTATTAAATAACAGCAAGTATAGTATCATTTATATAATTAGCCCTTAATGTGTAAAATAAAATTTAGTTATTTATGTTTCTGCTGACACTTTTTTGTAGGCTTCGGTTATTTTGTTCAGTATTTGAAAGCGGAACAATCTTGGGCCTGTAAGCCCGCTTCAACCTAAATATGCCCTAAAAAAAACAAGTCCCTTATTTTCACGTGTCCCCTCGACTCTGACGCGGCATATCACCATTGGCTGCCGTACCGAACCGGACATTTACTGCCACCGATACGCACGTTACAAAGAAGAAACCGGGCTTCAACAACAAATACTGTATTTGAAAAGAAAAAATTATAAATCGAATGAAACTCCTGCTCTTGCTGAAAAGCTCGACCGGTCGACGTTTCACATAAATGGTAATTTCAAAAATGCCATCTTTTACCCCCTTCCTATTAATTGTTATAGTCTCACTTGCTTTCTGTGATTCTGTAATTTTTTAATCTGTTTTGTTGCACAAATTTAAACTCATTTACATAGGACTTTGGCAGAGGATTCGTAAACTTATAGATTTATCTGAATTTGTGATCAGGAATTCATTTTTGCAGCTGAATTGATTTTCTATTTCATTTTTCTTATGTGGGGTTGTTTCTTTTGTGTTTGTTAAATTGATATTTGCTGAGTTATTTCTCCAGTTATGGTTTTTGTATTAGCCCAGTTCCAGTTACTAATGTTTTATGTGCATTTTTTTCCTTTTTTTCTTCTCTGGGTTCATAATTTTCTTTAAGCTATGGATAGATTGATGAAGCTGGTGCTAATCAATTTAACAGTTTTCAACCACTACTATGAAAATATCTGTTTATGAATTTCATTGTGAAATAACAGGGTTTGTTCATTTTGATTCATTACCGTTTATGGCCTCTTAATTCTTTACCCTTTTCTTTTCGTAGATAAATATATTTCACCAAGTCAAATCAGGTAATGCTAACTTGTGATTTTTCGCTTCAATACATGTTTGAGTGATTAACGCAGCTCATCAAGGACCCTTCTTTCTCTGTATTTTCTTTATGATATTTATTCAAAATTTCTGTACTCCGCGAACTTTAATTTTCATCCCGTGATTCCAGTTAAGAAAGTGTTTGTTATTGGAATATATTGAACTATTTCTTGACTGGAAGTGTAGGTCATGAAGAATTATGATTATGGTGATACTTGTTGTCTAATTCCTAATAGCTCAGGAAAAATATGCTTTCGCTTCAACTACTTAAGCAAAACACATGAATGAGAAAAGCGGGGTGTTGGATCTTTGTTCTTCTCTTCATTTGTGAACTGGGAAGTTGTTAATTTAGAGCGGGTAGGTGCATGTTAAGTAGTGTCTGATCTCATATGCAGTGGGAAAATCTACTACTGAGAGTTGTCCTTTCTGTATGTTTGGCTATTTTTAATGCACCTTAGTAATTTGTGAGCTATGATCTATTCATGTTTTTTGAGGATAATTTGTGAGTTATGATCAGATTCGCCTTTTTTGAGGACAGAGTATGGTACTGCTTGGTATATAGAATTTGTAAATTTTTTTAAATCTTGAGACCTCCAAAAATTAAATGAGAAACCCACATTTTACTTGGTATCATACATCATTTCATTCACATGGATGAAATGCCTTTTTGTCTTAGTGTAGATAACAGTCCCTCGATTAACTGGCCACACAAGGTTAGGAAAAGTCGAACACCAAGCTATGAACTATTTTGGAGTTGCTAGTTATGCGGAAGATAGTGTAACATTTTGAATCTTAGTCTTCTATTGCAATATTGCCTTTTAATTTTCTCGATATACCTCAGGCTACACCATTTTTGGCTGGGCTTGCAATTGCTGCAGCTGCTCTTGCTGGCAGATATGGTATCCAGGCTTGGCAAGCAATCAAGGCACGACCACCAAAACCTAAAATCCGCAGGTTCTATGAGGGTGGTTTCCAGACTACAATGACAAAAAGGGAAGCGGCTCTTATTCTTGGCGTTAGGTAATCATATTAGTTCTCTTAAACTTTTCGACATGGATTTTACAGTAAAAGAATCAGATGACCCCATTATGTTTGTCTAGTAAGAATTGGAGCAATTGAACAGTAATCACATTTTTGTGGTACATGCATGATCAGCAAATAAGCAAAATTGAAATATTATCTTGCTGATGATGAATAAACTAAGATGAAGTTTGCCAAAGTTTCGGACTCTAGTTGAATCATGTTAGTAATACGTTGTTGTCCCTAGCATTTCTGGCTATCCTAGCCACGTTGGACAAATTGAATGATTTGAATCAAATAAGTTGTTTTGTTTGAAACTTATTAGTTTATTTTACAAGAACCATAATCCAATTCTACCTCAGTTTGATTTGCTTGTCCATTGTTTTTCGGCCTTCCTCTATCGTCAGTAGTTTAATATTTGTCCTGTCATCATGTCATATGATTCAACAGGGAAAATGCTACTCCAGACAAAGTTAAGGAAGCTCATCGGAGAGTAATGGTGGCAAACCATCCCGATGCAGGCGGTAGCCATTACCTTGCCTCCAAAATCAATGAAGCTAAAGATGTGATGCTTGGAAAGACAAAGGGCAGCGGATCTGCTTTCTGATGACCTGCAAAATGCCGAAGTCTAGCCAAACTTTGTCCGGGAGGAAACGATTTTCCAATCCCTTGAGGTATCTCCCTTATAATAAGCAGTGAAGATGCTTGCCAATGAATCGAGGTTTCTTTGTGGAATATGGGAAGAAACCAAACTGTGCCATTCTTTGTATCTTAGAAACTTTACAATGGTTGATCATGACGGAGTATCGCCTAGCTGCTACAGATACATGCAAGAGTTATGGGGTGAGAAAATTATGTGGTCGATGTATCCCAACACATTCTTGAGTTAATGGTCCAGCTGGGAAGCATGTTGGGCTTAAATTTGTACCCTGTTGGAAGCTTCAATGTTACAGTATTCCATCCAAATCTTTAGTGAATGAGATTTATTATTTCGTCCAAATTTTTTTTTTAATTTTTTAAATAGAATGAGAAGAATATTGAATTAGTAGATTACATCATAGATCTGGTTGTGATTACGGTGACCTAAGACATAGCACTCTTGTCAAATAAGCAGGCTGTATTGACCCCCTGGTAAAATATTTTAGAATACATACCTAGAACCCTTTGGAGAACAAAGAGCGTCACTAATTCTTTTTTTTTTTAATATAAATTTAATTCTTAAAATATTTATGTTCTTATTTATGTGGTAAATAATGAGGAGAAAAAATAAATTATTTTTAAAAGATTTTTTTAAAAAATAAATTTATATTTTTATTATGATTAATTTATTGTACAATTGATGTATTCTAAAACTTTTCATTCAGCCACATATCAAAGCGCAGCAATTCCAAAATTTTATGGGAGCCTAAACCCCATTTACTGATTGAGAGAAACTTCATAAAGCTTTCCAAAGCTTAATGATCGAGAACATGCCTCAATTTTAGCATCGACTTTTTCGTTCGGGTTTAAACAACAAACAAAAGAGATACCTCCTTGGAGGAGTGTAAAAGGGCAAAAGCAACGCGACTAAGGGTTTGCCTGGCTGTCTGGAACAAATTCAACAGGCTGGCTTTCGGTGGCCTCAAGTTGTAACTGAGAAGCTGTTAGCTTCGATGCATTGTAGTTGTCTGATCTTCTCATAATTTTATCCAATTTCACACCCGAGCTGCTCAAGAAAATCAACACAGGTTTAGAGACCACAAATACACAAACCCAAATACAGATAAATTTTCTCTACTAAGATCACAACAATAATAATAATTTTTCTTCCTTTAAGAATAATGAGATAAAAATAATATAGTATTAGATTAAATTTTTAAAAAATTTCTCTAAATAATATTTTTTTAAATAAGATTATGATTTTTAATTCTCTTTCTTTAATATTAACGGAACATAAATGATAATTTTATTTTTAAAAATTTATTTAAAGAATCTTTTCAAATTATTTTTTAAAATGATGATATAATTATAAATTTTTATATAAAATAATTTAATATTAATTTATTAATTAAATAAAAATATAAAATAATAAAATAAATTAAAAAATATTTAATTTAATTAATTAAAATTACATCATATTAATTTATATAAAATAATTAAATCACTCGTGTCGAAATAAACTTTTCATTTTTCATTAGCTCCTTTGCATAGAAGCACAGATCCACGATCAAATAAATAGCCAGTGAGACCTTGCCACGTCAGAGTCGTAAATTGTTTTTGTTGTCCCAAAAATGGGATTGGGGGTGTTGACATTTGTGAAGCTACAGAGCCGACGATGAATACACGTGTCGACTTAGTGTTTCAGCCACCGTAGCCCATAGACCGTCCTTGGTTCATTTTTTTTTCCTTTTTTTTTTTTTTTAACAATATTTCCGTCGGTTTGTCTCGCACAGAAAATAAAATGTTCCAATTGATTTGTTCCTGAGAATCTTTGAGCTTCGTATTTTAATACCAACCAGAAAAAAAAAACTATTTCTTTCTCTTTTTCCTATAAACAAATATCACTTTAACAATTTAAATATTATCATTCTTTGCCGTCCTTGAGTTGGCTTGAATCCTAAAACTAGAACATAATCATATCACTCTCCTTTAGAAAACAAAATGTGCATTCAATATATATATGTTTTTATTAGTGGACGAGATTCAAATCACATCCCCTATCACCACAGACTAACCCTCATTTTAATAGACTAATACGACGTTCGTTTTCACAAGTATTTCAGAAATTTCAAATGAGGTGATCCACGTTTATTTATTGATGATAAATAAGCTAAATAAGTAATTTTTATAAATAATAAAAATTTTATTAACAAATTGACAAAACGCACATTGTTTTTTCTATTGATGTTTATTTCTCAATTATGAAGCCTGACCCAGCGATCTTAAGAAACCCAGTGCCACAGATGATTCGATCGATAGTGGGTTAAAAATTATGGCTTTCTTTTTTTTTTCAATTTAAAAATCATCTAGAACAACTTGGTGCTGGTGAAATAGTTAAAAATAGGAACCCAGGGTTGTTGGCACTTCGCAAGCGTTGGTTGCCAATCCAATTCGTGCAATAAAACCTCAAAAAATGATTTAGCCAAAATTAATTAATCTATAAAATTAATGGATTGTTAATTTATGAAGGTATTTTTAATTTTTTTAACTATTAATATCCAATATTCTTTTATTGACTTAAGCTTCGAATGATAGTTCCACTATAAAGCATAAACCCACCCCATTCGAAAAAAGTACCTAAAACAGCAATGGAATTGAATACTTTTCTTGTTGAGATGAGATGCGATGCGATAATGCGGCACTAAATCTTCTTTTTGTAATACAAAAGTTAGAAGTGAAATCCAGCAGATCAAGTTAATTTCAAGAAGAGACGAACGATACTAAAAATATATTTTTTGAGAGTGACGTAGGACAGTTTGTTACTTGGGCAATTTTAAGTTTTCTTTTCTTTTTTTTTTTTTAGTTTTTCTATAATCTTATCTTTAAAATTTTATTATGTTAAAATAATTTAAATTTACCCCTGGTTGGGAAATTCACAGTATTTAGGGTTTTAGTATACAAGGGAGCTGAACACTATTTATTTTGGGGGTTAATAAGAATTCTCTTATAAAAGAATAGGTCTTTTTTTATTATTATTATTTTATTTTGCATCAGAAAGTCAAAACATATCATATGAATTTTGTTATGCATTAATTAATTATTTATTAATTTATATAATAAATAAATCTTGATGAAAACAATAATGAAAAACAGTAACTTTTGTATAATATATTATCTTATAAATTTATTAAAGAATGGAGTAAAACTTTGAAAATTTAATAATATGAGGATGATAGAAAATTTATTAATTTAGTGAATATTAATATATTAATAAATTAGTAAATTATCAATTTATGAAGAAATTCCTTACTTTTTTTTATAGATGTAATCACGTACATGTAGTCATTTAACTTGATTTAGTATTTATTATGTTTTATTTAAATAATAGTTAGTTGTAAAATTTTATATATTAAAAATGACATATAGAATATATCTCTACAAGACGACGATAATGTAAACTAAAATTTCACATTATATAAAGAGTTAGAGATGAGATTCAACTCCAAAATAATTTGAAGAAGCAGCAAACAATATTGAGAACATATTTTACAGAGCCACACAATATATCATGTAAATTTATTTTTAAATTAGACAATTATTAATTTGTATAGTAGGTGTGTCCTATAAGGAAATAAGAATTTTTTTAAAAGAATTATTATCTTATAAAATTATTAATTTAATCTTAATGACTCTTAAGTTGGACTAATAAAAATTATTAGTTAGACATATTAACTTTAAGGTCCCAATTATTGGTTTTATATATATATATAAGTCTAGTACTCATGAGGATAAAGCTTATTGGCTATCTATTACGGCTCTCTAAAGATAAAGCTTATTATTAATTCTTCCTCCGAAAGGAATCAATTGAATACATTTTATTGCATAATCCATTTAGAATAACCATCGGATTTATTCCTTAAATTAATTTATTACACTCTAAACGACACTAATACAAAACAAAATTAAAGTAACTGGAACCCTTAAAACGGCCCAAGAGGCAAGAGCCGGTCCGTCTAATCCTACAAGGTCTTACGTCAGCTTCTATCCATTCGTACTCCTTCATTATCCAAATAATTTATTTATTTAAAAAAAACAAATAATAACCCTCCATTTTATTACTATTGTTATTTTATTCCTTAATTTCACTGAAATTTAAAGAATAATAAAAATTAAAAAAATAAGCTAAAAAACCACGGCTTCTATCTCTTATTCTTCTTCCTCCTCCTTCTCCCTCGGCCTCAAACTGAAAATTTGTCTAATTTTAGAGGTTTTTTTATTTTAATATTAGCCCCTTTTTCGTAATTTCATATCTTTTTCAATCTTCAATTTCACTATCAAACTGTGCTCGCAATCTGTCTTTAGGGAAGGGGGGAAAAAAATAAAAGTGTTGAACAAATTAACAAAAGCAAATTCCAGTTAGCTTTTGGCTGTTTTGGATTCAATCGATGAGTTTTGCTGCGTCGTCGTTTCATCCTCTACCACTTATCTTATAGTAAGGAAAATTTCGCTCACTGTGATTTTGTTTATCTCAGGGATTCTTTCTTAGTTTGTACGGACATGGTGGTTTATTTTTGTTGTTGAAGTTGCAGTTTTTGAGAGAGTGTTATTAGATTGATAAGCAGTAATGGTGGGTGCAAATGATCCAATTGAGTCGTTTTTTAATTCGATTCAACATTTTAAAGAAACGTTTTCGCCGATAGAGATAGGTATCAAGAAAGCGGCGAAAGATCTTGAAAATTGCTTGGTAGTTGATAAGAAGAATGTAAATAATCTCGAATTAGTTAATGGAAATGGAAAGAATAGTAAAACACAGACGTTAATGAAGAAGAAAGGTAACGGTAATAGCAGCGGTAAAGAGTGTGGTGGTGGCCAGTATGTGGGGAGTGAAGAGAAAAAAAAAGGTTTGTTGTCAATTAGAGTACCGGTGAGGACATTCTTGGGGATGTTTTCGCCAAATTTAGGGAAAGGTGAGGTGGTGTCGAAGAAAGGAGTGAAAGACAAAGCTTTGGATAAGGATGATGGGTCTTGTATGAACTGCCTGCAGTTTGCGGTTACTTGGTCGTTGTTGTTTAATGAGTTTGTTCAGTCCTTCCCAAGTCCATTTAAGATGGGGAAGAAACGGATTCAGAAGTTAGGCGAGGAAGATAAAGGGGATTTGAGTTCGTGTGTGGATGGGACAAAATTGAAGGTTTCTTGTGAGTTTAAGCGAAATGAATTAAAGGGTCAGTTAGATAACACATGTAAGAATGATGGCGCAGCTGGCAAGGAGGGAAAACCTGTACTGCTCGAGTGTTTCATAGGGTTTGTATTTGATCAGCTGGTACAAAATCTTCAGAAGTTTGATCAGCTCATGCAGGAAAGTGATAAGAAGGGTTGCGATTGTTCGCCATCATCCTCACCTCTCTCTCAATTTGATCATTTGAAGGCACTTACAAGTATTTGGGAAGGTCGAAAAGCTGAAGTAGATGGATTTTTGGGGAACTTAAAGTTTGCGAGAGTAGGAGGTATGCCTTCTAGCATAGTTGGGGTAACTAGTTCAGTCAATGAAGAGGGAGAAACTGGTGTTAGTTCAGACAGTAGGGAAGAAACAAGGGGTAATTCTGCACAGAAAGTGGCCAGTGGGATACTTAGTATTCCTTTATCAAATGTGGAGCGTTTGAGATCTACATTATCCACTGTTTCATTGACAGAACTGATTGAGCTCTTACCACAGCTGGGCCGAACTTCTAAAGATCATCCTGATAAGAAGAAACTTTTCTCTGTCCAGGATTTCTTTAGATACACAGAGGCTGAAGGTATAGTTTTAATGCTGCTCAGTTATTTATTGAATGTTGCATCATTCTGGTTTTTAATTGTTTTGGGGGAACATTTATTCAGTTTTGGCTATAGAATGGTTTCTGTTGTGCTTTTCAACCACATTCATTGGATCCAATGACCCCATATGGTCATTTTTCTTCTGATGGATATGATAGTTGCATTCTTTTGTTTATAAAATTGTTGAAGTTGTAATCTTTTGTTTATACAATTTTTCACAGCGATCACCACTGTTTTAACTCTTCTACTCATATAGGTAGGAGATTCTTTGAGGAACTGGATAGAGATGGCGATGGCCAGGTTAATTTGGAAGATCTAGAAATTGCAATGAGAAAGAGAAAGTTGCCACGGAGATATGCTCGGGAATTTATGCGTCGTACTAGAAGTCACCTATTTTCAAAATCGTTTGGTTGGAAGCAGTTTTTGTCCTTAATGGAACAAAAAGAACCAACCATTCTCCGTGCCTATACTTCTCTCTGTTTAAGCAAGTCTGGGACACTGCAAAAGAGCGAAATATTGGCATCATTAAAAAATGCAGGACTTCCAGCGAATGAAGAAAATGCTGTTGCTATGATGCGATTTCTGAATGCTGATACAGAAGAATCTATATCGTATGGACATTTTCGGAATTTCATGGTTTTGCTGCCTTCTGATCGGCTGCAAGACGATCCTCGGTAAGTTTAGTTTGCTTATCTGAAAGAGACTACTGTAATGCCTTTGTTCAGAGAAATTATGACTTCTTTAGTTTGAATAGGGTATGAGTGGTTTCATCTTTTTCATGGGATCAATGCTTAGGGTGTGAAGAATAAACTCTGGGAATGAGATTAGGCATAATAAAGACACTGTTTTTGTTCTTAAATAACATGGTAGTTTTGAAAATGACCAGGTTACTCGAATCTGTGAGTAACCTCCTTTTGTTATACACACAGGAGTATTTGGTTTGAAGCTGCCACTGTTGTTGCTGTTCCACCACCAGTGGAAATACCTGCTGGAAGTGTTCTAAAATCTGCATTGGCTGGAGGCCTTTCATGTGCACTTTCCACTTCTCTGATGCACCCGGTCGATACGATAAAGGCAAATCCCTGAGCTTAATACTTTTTGTAGTCACGTAGCAGCATTTATATTATTCATTTAACGTTTTGAAGAATTGCTTTTATGCAGATAAAATTGACAAAGATTAGGGTATTATCGTAGTGCCAGGAAGCTAGCAAGCAAGCAATGGGTTTTATCATGTTTTACTCATGCTTTTAGATGAGTACTTCTGAGAACAAATAGACGCGAATAACTCAAAAGAGTCCCTAAAAGTCATGCTTTTGTTTAATAGACCTCAACGAGGAACTCTATATTTATTTCATTTGTAGTACTGATTTCTTGTTGGGCCTTGTTTATCCACTTTGTGCCACATGGTAGAATATGACAATCATATCCTATTCGGCTCTTTCAGATAGGTATTCTTCTATGGGTGGTTGCATCCTTCTTTATCACAAAGGCAACAAATAAAAACTCCAATTGACTAAAGATAGCTTAAACAATGTTCTCTCTATGCCTTCTGCACGGCAACATATAGTGGAAAGAGAATTATATTTGTCTTCAGGATTATTTTGTTTGTACAAAATGTTGGATTGTTGATCTTGACATAGTCTTGTTCTCTTTAATGTTTACAAATCTTTTTTGTGATGGCTTTTGGTATACCAGACTCGAGTGCAAGCATCAACTCTTACCTTCCCAGAAATTATTGCAAAGCTTCCACAAATTGGAGTGCGGGCATTATATAGGGGTTCAATTCCAGCGATTCTTGGACAATTTTCAAGGTTTTTGTTACTGTAGTTTCCTTTTTCATCATTTTTTCTTTCACTTGGTTGCATTAGTTTGTTATTCTGGATGCTTTTCTTCAACTTCACAGCCATGGCTTGCGAACTGGAATATATGAAGTGAGTAAGCTCGTGCTATTAAATATTGCTCCCAATCTGCCAGAGCTTCAGGTAATGGTACTAATCTGTGACCTTTTATTCAATATGCTCTGAGAGTCAAATAAATTGTACGCCTAAAATTGAAAATTGAGAAAAGAGGAACTAATAAAATGTGTATGCTGATTTCAATTCTTTTATTTATTGGGATGTTTTACAGGTTCAATCTATATCATCATTCTGTAGCACATTTTTGGGGACAGCTGTACGGATTCCTTGTGAAGTGCTCAAGCAGCGGTTGCAGGCTGGGCTCTTTAACAATGTTGGAGAAGCTATTGTTGGTACTTGGCATCAGGATGGTCTTAAGGGTTTCTTCCGTGGAACTGGTGCCACTCTTTGCCGGGAGGTCCCATTCTATGTTGTTGGCACGGGACTTTATGGAGAATCCAAGAAGGTAGAGATTTTACATTGGATAGAATTGAAAAAAGAATTTCTAAGCGCTAATGGTATTTTCCTTTAATTCATTATTTGTTATTTATTTTCCTTTAACTCATTATTTATTATTTCAGTGCATTCTGGAACAATTATTTTACTTTTGTTGCCCCTTTTTTGACTGTTTTATCAGCAGTTTGTCCAATTTTTATGTCAAAATGTTTTTTCTTGTTAAAAAGGATCTTGCTAAATTTTGAACGATTATAACCTGGGTTTTGTATGATAATTTTAGATGGTCCAGCAACTCCTTGGGCGGGAGTTGGAGCCCTGGGAAACAATCTTTGTTGGAGCTTTATCCGGAGGGCTAACTGCTGTTATCACTACACCTTTTGATGTTATGAAAACTAGAATGATGACTGCCCCACAGGGTCGAGCTGCAACAATGTCGATGGTAGCCTACACTATACTCCGTCATGAGGGACCCCTTGGCCTATTTAAGGGAGCAGTGCCCCGATTTTTCTGGATTGCTCCTCTGGGTGCTATGAACTTTGCAGGCTATGAGCTAGCTAAGAAAGCCATGGACAAAAATGAGGAAGTAGCAGATGAGTTGTCTCAGAAGAAGTTGGCTAGCTCTGGATAGATACAAGTAATAGTCCTACTACTAACTCAGAATTTTGTCTTGAGCAAATTAACGCTGCCTGAGAGTTTTGTGCACTTTCCGAAGCTACTAGCTGCATTTGCTTCCCATTTTTATCTGTCGACAAGTCTGCAGTCTGCTTTTGGCAAGGCACTTTTCCTTCTCGTGGAACTTTATTTGGTCACAAGGCTCAAATACTTTATTGATGAATAGTTCAAATACCTTCTGGTTAAAGTTTTGTATTTTGCGTTCAAAATTGACATTACTGTACATTTTGACATTTTGCGCAGTTAAATTTTCAGTTTTGTGCCTCCTGTTTTGATGGAAGTTCTATGCTATGATGAAAAACCTCACCACCTCTAGCAAATTATTATGTTCTATTAACTTGAATTTAAGCGACGCTGGACTCGAAGCCCGTGCCCAACCCATGGCGTTACACATTATCGAACGTCATTGATTGATATCTACAGTTTCCAGACTATCACTTCGTCATTGATTGATATCTACAATTGTCCGTAATATACGAAATTTGGCGTCATTCACCATGGGATGAAATATTATTTGCTCTTTGAAGTTAAATTGTATGTATTGCATGGAAAACTGAATGTTTAGCAGAGATGTGACCAATGCTCAAATTTTTCAAACCATGAGCAACAGGTTTATGCAAAAACAATTCGAATGATCATTATTATTTAACAAACTGGGAAAACATGGCAACTTCAGAAAATCTTGGCCGAGCTACGAAACACAGCTGCTAAATTGAGCAAATGTGTGATCAATAGCCCCAGTAGTCATTCCTGATCTCATCATCGAACTTCTTTTTGAGCTCCGGATGCTTCTCAAAGTATTCATCAGCAGTCATGGTGCTGATCTTTTGCTGTTCAAATGACTGGCGTGAGAAATCATAGACTGGTACAAGTTAAAAACAAACTCACGTCCATATTCCATTTACCTTCAGTTCTTGAACCTCGGCTATTTCTTTCTCCAAGCGCTCAGACTCCTTAAGAGATTTCTCTTCCGCTTCTTTCAATTCCACCAGCTATATACCATAAAACAAACAGTATCAGATAAAAGGGAGGCAGTTTGATAGAAAGAAAGAGCGAGACAGAAAAAATCATGTTGATTCTCACCAAAGCATCAAACTTGGATTTGTATTCAGGGGTGACCTTGTCTACATACTTTGGCACCTCTACGCCTGCCGGAAATGTGTTAAAAAAGGACAACCAGTTAGATGAAAATAAGACTATTTTAGAAGCCAAGTTGAATAAAAGTGCAGAAAAATAAGTCAAGAAACCAGTAGGCTAAATCTCTGGTTTTAATCATTCCTGGTTTCAATCACTCTGATATCTCTAAGCAATGATAAGAGGCACACACTCAACAGCATAATTCTACCTCACGGAAAAGACACCTTCAAAGTGTTTAGATTGGAACGAGAAACCTCACCCAGTAATCACCAACACTCGTCTCCTATCATTACTTGAAATCGGATGATGGCGGGCACAAAGCATTCACTGCCAGCCAAGCTACGACCAGGGGGCAGATTTCAGGTATTAAGTATACATATACCCCGGACAAAATTTTTGCTGCTAACCCAAGTTCCTTTTGGACTCAAATTAACAGAAATATACATAATATTGCTCAATCCAACTACTTGAAAATTCTGGCAGCATTTAACAGATACATTATATGCCATAATGGATCAGAAAATTACTTTCATAAGCCTGTTTGTACATGTCCACCAGGCGAGAGCCAATTCCTTTTCTGTAATACTCCCAGTCAATAGGTTCAGGTTCCTGAACAAGGCCAAGACAAGCAGCAATGGTGTTATTACTCTTTATCAATAATTATTGACAACTACAGTCCTTCCGAGAGCTGACCTCTGTAAAATAGAGAGTTCATTTAACTAACTTTTAAACTGCCCAATTCAAAACAATTTATAAAATTACCTACCCAGAAAAGTGTAATAAGATTGAAATTTCCTTTTTTATTTTCCCCTTTACAATTAGAAATTTCAGCCGCACTGCCTACAGTTAGATGCCTACAACAATATTAACTAATTAGATACCGCACCCAAAAAATAAATAAATAAATAAATTTCAATCATTTCACTAGGGGGAAAGAAATCTTTAATTCAAAAAATCTTTAATTCAATCAAAATGTTGGATTGGTAACAATACGCTGTGCAAAAACCCTAAGCCGCAAGATCTAGCCAAAACGACACCGGATAAGAACAATCGAGAGAGAGGAGGAGAGTGTAGGTACCTGGCTGAACTTAGTCTGAAGAGTGGAGTTGACTTCGTCGAAAGCGCGACGGAGAGTGGCGAACTCCTTGCGTGCCTCATCGGAGACCAGCATCTTCGCCATCCCTTCCCAGTCTATGGTCCTTCCTGCCTTGAATGCCACGTCAGCTATTCTCTTGCCAGTTCCGCTCATTTTCTCTCTCGAAAGATTTTCTCTTTTTCTTTTCTTTTTAGTTTTTTGATTTTCTCAGCTCCCAAACAACAAGCTTTTGTGTTTTTGAGGCTCCCAAAACACAGTAAGCTCTAGTGACAGAGAGATCGGGAGCCGTCTCCTTTTTGTTGCTTCCTGGATATTTGTTTGGGCAAAATCCAGTTGAACTGGAACTATATTTCTGTAAACACCCATATATATTCTAAGTATAGTCCCCATTCGGGCATAGCTGGGCTGGGCTTAAGTATTGAATGGATTGGACCAAGCAGTCAATTGCAATGTTTTTTCCCTCAACTTTTTTCCGTTAATTATCAACCTTTCAAATTTAGCCTACGATACGGGAGCAAAATAAATGCAAAACTGGAGTTTTAGTAATGGAATTATAGACAAATGAATGTTTGACGAAAGTAAATGGTCTATTATTTGTAGGAATTAGGTTTAAAATCTGTGAAAGAACACTAACAAACGTGTCATTGTAAGTGACAAATGAATGTTTGAGGAAAGTAAATGGTCAATTATTTGTAGGAATTTGGGTTAAAATCTGTGAAAGAACACTAACAAACGTGTCATTGGAAGTCACTTCACCTGGCATTTGCGTGGAAACATTGAACGCCCGTCAAGAAGGGTGAACGATTTCATTATGATTTTGATATATACGTGACCAATTGAAGTCAAGAGTTCTTACTTCACAGTGGTTGCCATAATTTTCTCAACTTGGTTTTCACCACAAGTCGTTCTGGTTCTCTTGGTCGTGGCTACGTGGAATTCACAAAGCTGGGCTTTTGTGATCTCATATTCTATTCAATGGATTTCCTTTTCATAGGGAAGTCTCTTTGTTCCCATTACGAACTGGACATTTGTTTATCGGTGCTTCTAGAATTATATTTTTTTTTGTCATATAATTGAATGTCAAGAATATCTCTACTAATTGAATAAATTAATGTATCTCACGATCACTTAAAAGTACTTAAGTTTCCAACAATTCGTAATTAAATTTCTTTGCAAATAACTACAATGTTTGATTTTCTTATTACAGTTAATATCAAGAGACGGCAAATATACATGTCTTAAACCTAATTAATTTCGAAAGTTAGCCAATCGATTGTAGAGAACGAAGTGGCGTGATTGTAATTAGTATGGCAATTGACAATCATGTTAACGCGGTCTTGGCACATCATTAATTATTATAAGATCAAGACTTGCTGCGTCAAAAGATCAATAGTGTATACACACTCGCAGCATGCAAGTTAGTAAATCTCTGTAGATCGATCGAGCGTTGGGGATAACACTTTTGCGTGGCCAGTATGTGCCAAGTAGTTAAGAGATAGCTAACAAGACAAAACGGCTTGGTGGGTACTTGGCACATAAATTCGAAAGAGTTAAAAGGCCTGGTTGGTTGGTGTATCAAGACTTTAAATAGGCACCGAAATTTGAATGGCTTTCATTAAGGCATTTATAAAATCGATCGGGGCAAACCGTTTGGAAATTCTTGTGCCGTGAATGTCGATCACTCAAAAAGCATAACAATTCATTAAATAGTACTAATGGTAGGATTGATGGATCGAACAATTAATAGTATAATGCCAGTTTAATTAAAGAGGCAATACTTTCATATTCAAATCGGTTGGGAAAAAAAAAATCGGTTAATTAATGGCTCCTATTTGGGAGACTATGAAATTTTATTAATATATACAGATATCGGGGTAAAGATTAGTTATGGGGTCCATGGAGTTGTAATTCTTGAAAGTTTAAGAATTTGACCATTGGGTGCTGGAATCTGGATACGTTTTAATTGGTTAAATCACGTTTCTTTGTCAGAACAGTATTCTCATATTGAATATAAATTAAGAAATTTGGTTAATGCCCGACAGAATGACGGTGACAAACGAACTTGAACGGGTTGTGCTTTGAAGCATGCATGTGAAGAGTTATCCACTTTCCACGATGATTTTGGAAAATATTCAAGTAGAAAAATACCACCTTCTAGAGAGTACGGAGACCGATTCAAAAAAGGATTTAGATTTAATTGAAATTAAATTTAGCTTATTTAATTATATGTAAGTTTTATATATTGTATCTTCTTTATTAGGTTTAAAATTCATTTCAGAAGATTTAAAAGAAATTTTGAGAATTTGAAATCTAATTCTTATACTCGGTAAAAGAATAACAGGGTTAACACTAATTATTTTAAAAGTTATAGAATTATTAAATTAATCTTTATAATTTTTATGTTATGGTCTCTCACTGTGTCACTGTCTCTTCTTCTTAGGCACTTTGATAAAGGGATTAAAAGCATGTTCGATGTAATGTATTGGTCATCGCCAACTATTTAAGAATTAACAGAAAATAAATCAGGATGAAGGGCAGAATGGACAAATTTATGGCAATATTCTTTCCGAAAATGCCGGCGAAAATGCATAATCGCCCATTTCACATCTGCATGCGGATTAATTTTACAGTCCATAGTATCGCAAATTAATTTCAGAGTCTAATTCATTATTATTAATTTCTCTGTTCTTCTTCATTAATCACATATCGCGACATGTAGATTAACTTTAATTTTAAGTCCAAAGGTGATCCCACGTAGAGTCAAAATCCTTGTCATCTAAATAACAGGTGGCGGCATCGTTATTGAATTGCTGTTGGTGCAAGATCACGTTCATGGGTTCTGGAGGATGCCGTCTCGTCATCTCCTTGCTAATTAGGGCAACTAAATTGTCTTTTTGCCATTGCATGCTGACCATCTCGGCTTGTGCCTTGGCCAACTCTGCTTGAAGCTTAGTCACTTGTTTCTGAAGTTGACTAATTGCACCCGCGCAGCCATGCACCGGATTTCGGATTCTAGCGTTTGCTTCGTAGACCATGCTGCTCACTGCATCTGATCGCTGACACTCTGGCAGTCCCTGAAGAACACAACGTTTTGTTAGTACATATAAAGGTAAATACCAGCTCCCTCTGTCCCCATAGTTTGAGCTAATTATCCAGAAAGGTCCCTGTCGTGCATACCTGCAAGCATTTGATGATGTTGCTAGCTCCGAAGACTCTATGAACAATGATGAAATTTTGTGGTTCAGTGGGTGGAAAATATGGAGCTAAAACACACTTCTCGTCGCATCTCCGACGAAGGATTTTGCAAGCTGCACAAGGACTAAGAACAATAGGTATTGGGGCAGCAGAACTCGGAGAAGATCTTGAAGGAGAAGCATTAATGCTTGGAGAAGATTGGAAAGAAGGTGGAGAAGAAGTAATAGGGGGAAATGGAGTAATCATGGTGATGGAATTGATAATATAATGATGCAACTTCGACAATGCGCCACTCTACTTGAGAGAAAGAGTTACACAAAGTTGGTATTTATACTAATTTTTAATAACTCAATTTTAAGTTAATTCAAAGATTTACACAGTATATTTCAACACCTAATACAATCAACTTTTCCGCTTTAATAGATGAGTCGTCTAGCGACTTCCATGCCTAACTAAAGACAAGGAAGCCAGTGTGTTGTGTCGCATATGTGTAGTTAATATAAAGTTTATCAATTAGTCTTTCCAGAGAAGCAACGTGATTGGCTAACTCCATAATGAGTGATATTTTTTATATTGGCATATCTAAGATATATATTTCAGAATTCGGAGCTGGAGAATATTTTGCATGAACATTTAATCACTCTTGGAAATATAATAATGTAAGAAGCTGTGGCAGTTTGACTCAGCTCAGTTGACTGTCTGAGAAGAGAACCAGCACTTTGTAGAAATTGTTTGACTTTAGCCCCCAGCGTTGGAGAGAGTTTGTTACTGGTCATACGCACTGCACGAATTAGTTTATTATTGTAACAGTATTTTATTCTCAATTAATGAATGCTCAAATTAAATTATTAATTTTCATACTATTGCCTCGAATTAACCCCCAAAAAAAAAATCATTTGATGTTTCTGCTTTCTAATTAATAACTTGAAGTCAAAACACATGTATGAACTCGTAGGATGTGTAAACAAAACGGGTCAGTTAATTTCATCAGTACATATACATAAACAAGTAAGGAAACCCCGCGAGGAGGCAGATGTTATTCCATTATATATTAATGGACGCAGAGTCAAACTATATATATACGTGGCTGCACGTCATTGATGATCTCTGTGCCCTCGATCGTTTAGTGGGCTTCTATAAATTGTTTTTAAAAGATAAGACACAGATTAATTAGAGGGATTAGTAAGCCAAAATGCGGACGGGAGACCGGTCTGTACAAATTAAGACTACTGATCAGTTGCGTACTCAAATGTAATCACATGAAAAAAAGGAATTTACATGATTCACGTTTATCAGCACGCCTGCTCTGGCGATAAAACGGAGAGTATTTTACAATGTGACTAAAATATTGTCAACATTGTGCAGCTTGGCATGATAGTGTATCAAAGCACAAGTGATGGCCATGTGATCGAGCTGCCATGCAATGTTGAATCTCTTTTCTGCATGCAACGAAGAATTTTGATTCCATTTTGTTGAAATAAGCAATAATCGTCAAGTTTAGAAAGGCGAATATTTCCTCGTGGAAGAAGAAAGGCACATCCATTATTAAAAATCTGTCTCACATTTTCGCAAGATCTCAATAGTTTATCTAGTTAGAAAGTTTGAATTTTTGTTTTGGCCATTTTTTTGAGCGCTCGCGATATAGATCGATGTACCTAGCGTGCGACGGTACAGTAGAATCCAAATTTTTGTTCAATATGCTCAAGCTTGATAGGCATTGAGGTTGCTGTGAAAAAAAAAAGAAGAAATTATAATTATAAAATAAAAGTCAATAATATATAATAAATATAAATTTTAAATAATAATTTTGACAAACGTAGTAAATATATAATAAATTTTTTATTATATAAATATAACATTAAATCAATTTAACTTTTTAGATATAACAGTTAATGTCTATTAAATATTTTAATATTATAGTTTTAAGTAATAATTGTCTAACCTCAATCTCAAACGAAACTTTAATTACAAATATCCGCGTCCTTAAATTAGTTGTTGAAAGAACAATACATAAACTTTGAAACAATATTCATCTGGTTCAATTAACTTTTGACCCTAAAGCCCGTGATAATTTTGTAATAGGTTGAAGAGAATGACCCCCCGACGATGGAACTTAGTCTTATTATAAAATCAATGTGAAGAAAGAACATGGTTTCGAAGACCGACTTTTCTCGTGCAGACTCTATGAGACCCCTGTAGTACGGTGCATGCTGGTCAATTTGAAGCTGGGGTTGTTCAGGTTCCTCCCTGTATTCAGATTTATGAACGAATGCTTTTACGTCATGAGTCACGATTAGCTTTCCCTCAATTGCAAATCCTTGAGCGGCACATGGCTACAAGGTTTTAGCCGTCGTCTGGTCTGATCTCGAAGGTTGCCAAGAAATGCATCCCTTGAACGTGAAACTCATGTTAATTGAAAAACGCGAAGGCCCTTTGATTTGACTTTGCGCGTGTTGATGTTCAATTTGCCAGCTATTCCAAGGACCGACTCCTTAACCACAGTAGGGGTTTTATGTTACGAATTTCGAAGACAAATTAATGGATTTAGATTAGGTGAGGTGGAATTTAAGCATAAACTACCTCGGAAAAAAAAATTAAAACTGTAAAATAAAAATTGATTTAAATTAATAATTTTAATAAAAAAATAAATATATTATAAAATTTTCATCATACGTGGGTTAAAATTAATTTTAACCCTAAACCACATCACCCGTGTATTTACAAACTATTTTAAAATTTTAGCTTTTAAACTACATTTGCTCAACCAAACTATATATAAAATAAAAATACTAATGGTCTATACTTGATTAACTTCTTAAAAAGCTGTGCTTTTTAATTGAACAGCTGCCACAACATGACCAGATTTAATACTCTTAACTCCAACTTAAGAGTTGTAACGTGACTTAAAAAATTTAACACAAAATTATATTTTTTGACACAACTTTTTTTTAACATTAAGAAAAAGTTATAGTTGTTGTAATTTACAGCTCATTTAAAATCATGTGAACAATAATAATAAATGATGAAATTCATGTAATTTTTTAAGTAATTGTAACTTAATAAAATCCTTAAATATTTATGTCCATCAAAAATTTATTGAGACAACCGAAATTAATTATATTGTGGCATAATTTAAATTTCTACCCTCACAAATATTAAAAGTAAAACAGCAACATATGTCAGGACTTTCAACCTATTTCCTCAAAATTTGAGCATGGGTTATCAATAGGATCGACTTCTGGCAGAAAATTTAAAACATGATAGTACAACACGGAATGCCATTGAGAAGAGGGAATATATGAATTTATAATTCATCTTAAATTTGTCTTTATCACTACTTCATCGGACACATTCATAACTATATTCATAACTGTACTTATAGCGACATTATTTCTCTGTCGTATATGTTGTGCACACAAGGACAACAAATTCCCCTGCCTAGTTGATATGGTTTCACTGGTGCATTTATAAGCATCTTAGGTTACGATTCAACGATTCAGACACACAATAGCTGATAATTGGTGGGTTATAAAGTTAATATTGGCCCCCTATGTTTATAATTTCAAAAGATACAGACCATACATTTATTTAATGAGTGACGGTTCGTTGGTTTTGAAGATGCTTTCACATTATCAATTGGGTTTCTGGCATGAATCATATTGGAAACGATCTGAAGCATAAATTAATGGGCTCCTTGGAACTTGAATTTCGTTGTCCGCTGCCTTTATGAGTTTGTATGTGTTCCGCGTGTTCGTCAAAACCAGACTACACGCATAGAGTGAGTATTAAGCCTTCCGGGTGTTTGTTGTGGTAAGTCTAATTTGCACTTAACGTAGGACGACGTATATAATTTGTGTGTTAGCTATTTGTTTATCAAAACAAGACTTCAACATGTTTTTCTAATTAAATTAAGACACCATAGGAGGGGAATAGAAATTAAAAAGAAGAATAGCATTTCCCACTTTATATTCCCATTTCAAAAGATTGAGTTCAAGGATCTAATTAAAATTTAGCCAATTTTTAATGTAATTATATATATAAAGCCTCTCAAGTTTGCAGCTTTCTCATTTAGTTAATGATGTATTTTTAATTTGGATTGTATTATTTGTGTCGAAGAATATATTATTGATACGTTTTTTTTTTAAATATGGAAGAAATCGTTTTTTTTTAATTCATTGATAACTTGGATGCATGTTGTTTCAAGTTATATAATTATGAAATAAAATTTTTTACGTATCTTTTTATTGATTTAGTTACACAAAAGTACTATTAATTTTACAGAACCAAAACAATCTAATGATTCAAAATAATTTTTTTAATTGACAATCAGATACTCAATATTTTTTTGTTAAAAATCAAAAGCCCTATTACCATAAGATCTATTCCTACGATTCCTGCAAGCTCTAGTGCACCAAATGGAGTCATAATATCTTCAAGTTAGTTAATTGTTTATTGTGGTTCCATCCAACTAAAATCGTAATTTCACCACTTGCTCTCTTGACCTCGGCTTGTAATCCTACCCACACGGACACACATCAGAGTCGTAGACCAAATTTATATCATAAGATCAAATAAAAAAATTACGATAAATGAACAATTAATCTTCAATCATTAACATTAGGATTTTTTTATTGATGGTTCAAAGATTCCTTCTTGTCGACAATAATAACGAAAATTAAAGCACGAAATAATAATCCTTCTCAAATCTACCGTAATAAATCACTTTAATTATTAATCAGAAACTTTTCTGATCAAGTATATGTTTAGCTTTGTGTACATCATGACATCTCTAATTAAAAGATAAAAAATTTCAACCACTCCTATCGGTTTAACTTCTCTTCATGTCCCGAGAGGTTCCCAGGTTGAGCCAAGAATGTATTCGTCCAAAAAACAGCTTGTATCAGCAAACAGCTGTTGCGGCTGCTGTTGCTGATGATGATGCAGGACTTGTTCTTTAGATTGAGCCATTTCCATGCAGATCAAAGCAGTTAAACTTTGTTGCTGGCTTTGCATGGTGACGAGCTCGGCCTGCGCCTTGGCTAACTCAGCCTGAAGCTCACTGACTTGTTTCTGCAGCTGGCAAATGGCGCCGGCGCAGCCGTAGACAGGATCCCTGATTCTGGCATTTGCTTCATAAACCATGCTGGTCACTGCGTCTGCCCTTTGAGATTCCGGCACTTCCTGAATATTTTTTCAATGGCATAATATAAGTTATTTGAGACTAATTTAATGCAAAATCGCAAGTTTATTACTTGATGGCATATGCGTAATTTATGTGAGCTAATTGATTTCTTATCAACATTAATAATTTATTATATATATATAGATATATGCACATTCACACACGCACCTGCAAGAACTTGATGATATTGCTAGCACCAAAGACTCTATGAGCTATGATGAACTTTTGTGGTTCAGTTGGAGGAAAATATGGAGCTAAAACACATTTCTCGACGCATCTGCGGCGGAGGATTTTGCAAGCAGCACAAGGGCTAAGAACTATAGGCGGCGGAGACGGTGGGGTAGCAAAACTTGGAGAAGATTGTGAAGAAGAAGCTTTAATGCTTGGAGGAGAAGAAAAAGATGGAATGGAGTACTGTCGAATAATTTTCATATTTGTAATTGGAGTTGCTACAATATTGTCTTTGCCTTCCATTTTTGAGAGAGTTGATGAGTAATTGGTGAGAAGGCAAAAGGCAATAAGGAGAAGAGGTGTGCCTTAGTTGAACAAATTAAAGCTGAAAGCAAAGCGGAATATAAATATAGAAAATTAAAGCCAAGAATGGGAAGGCTGCTTTAAGAAATCAAGGGTGACATCATTAATACAATGCATTATCTATTGAAAATATTTAACTGAAAAAAAATTTGCGATAATAAAGTTAAGAGCGATACCAAAAGAACTGTTAATGTTGATTTCTTAAGAGCAAACATTAATTTTGCCACTTATTAATAGTACTATGGATATAAAACTCTTAAGAAATGATATGATACTTAATAATTATTTTCCCCAGAGAACTTTCTTGACAATATATGAGATTAAACGTAGAAATTAAAGTCTCCTCGATACTTTGGTGTTGTGGTTCTTAAAATAAAGTTTAGTGTTTGAGGTTTACTAAATACTTTAGTAACTAGTTTAACTTTCGCAACACAACTATCACACATCATCATTCCAAGTCTTCAAGAGTCTTGGCTAAGTGATTTTCAAATAGTTTTATTTACTTGGCATCCCAAGTTAAAATCCTAAGAAGAGGTAAGAAGTTGAAAACCAATTTGGATAGCTCATTCTTCCACTTCATTTATTTTTTCAATAATAATAATAATAATAATAATAATAATAATAATAATAATGATGATGATGATGATGATGATGTCAAACGAAGTCTAAGTTCATTAATTCAAGATGTATATCAATTTGAGATGTTGCTTAAAATCTTTGTTCACCAGGTCAAGTACGGTGGTAGTGCTGTAGAATGATGAACTATCGTTGTCCTCAAGACTTGAAAAGTAAAGAACGTTTCCCGTACAAAAGGGGGATCAATTGGAATATTGATGCATGAGATGATAAACCAGAAGAAAAATACTAATTCTTGAGTGTCAATTAAGCTCCAGAGTCACATGTGTGAATGTTTAATGCAAGGTCATCTACTTGAAATACTTCAAAATGGGTAAGTGAAGATTTTTGCGCTTTGAGTTCGTTCCCCAATAACAATTGCGGTCTATTGGCATCTAGCAGTGCAATTTCCTGGCCTAATACTAAATGATTTGTACATTCCATACGGCATCTCATTTAAGATTGTGGATTGCCAAAAAATCACTTATTTTAAAAATCTATTCTCGGATCATGTTTGATAATCACTTGTTTAACTATTGATAGAGAATCTAATTTAAAAGGACAACCCAAATCATCTGTGTTCGGTAAAAAATGATTTGACAGTAAAAACATAATTTGGCCATTTAAAAGTGTAACACTTTACCCAAATAGCTAAGTACTCTTTCATAAATTTTATCCTAAATATCGACCTTAATAACATTTGGCCTCCCTCACTTTTCAATTCTGGCTCGGCTCTTGTGTACAAGTTTACATAATCAAAAAAGCAGAAATATATGTTCATGAAGTGTCGGAGTTGAGTTTTTCTTCTTTTTTTTTTTTTTCATTAAACAATTATATGCCAATACAAGCTGAAGCTCTTTAAGATACATGTACAATTAATTAAGAGAGGCAAAAATGTTTGATGGAACATAAATGAGAGAATATTTTTAAGGCCTGGTGGGTGCGTATATAAAAACTACTACATCAAGATCAACGGCGCCGAAGTTTGAATGGTTTCCATAACAGGACTTATAGTTATTTAAGTCGTTTATAAACTCTTCGCAAATATAGTATGTGCATGTCAACCGAGTTTATCGTTTATTATAGGATCAAAGAGTGGGCCGACGTTTATTTATACGTGATTTCAACCCTTCATATTTATGAACACCGACAGTTTTAAGACAATGCCTTCACATTAGTTCAAATCGCGTGTAACATTATATTTTGAAGTCACTTTTAGTTACTTTTAGGTGTCATTTCTTTAGTTTTACTTAATAATTATTTTTACCGCCTAGTTCCCTTATGACTTTCTGGATAAGAAGAGCTCAAGATGGGGTGGCAGTTTGACTCCGATCGGTTGACTATTTTGAAACCACCAGTAGAATTATTTTGACTTTGGTTGCCGACGTTGGATCGTTGCAGAGACTTAACAGTTTATAGATCGTACAGTTCACATTTTCGCGCTAATTGCACTTTGGTTTATTTATAAAATTAAGTAATTAACCGGTACCCACATTCATGAATCTAATACCCTCCACATAGACTGACTTGAAGGAAAAGAATCGAAATGCAATTACCATCTATACCTGAAGGAAGTTAAAACGTGCAGTCAATTTCTTGCGTTTAAGGTATACACGTATTTCAAAGTCAAAACACATGTATCTACTGCGAACTTGTATGTGATTTAATAATTTGATTCTTCATATGGCAGCTTTGAAGTCCACAAATTCCCTAGTGTTCAATTGTCTCTCTAAACAAAGTGCCCTCTCAAGCAGGGCAAATGTTTATTTATTCATGTATATTATAAATCAACCCTAGCCTCATGCATATCGTTATCTCAACTTCGCGAATTCTTTCACTCATCAATTGTTAAGTTGGCTTCCACAACCTAGACTTCTTTATCTTTTACTTTTTCAGTAGAGGCAGCGTCGACTGAATGACTCGTCCCGATCACAAACTGTGACTTGGATGCGAGAGCAACCTAGATTTTCAAAACATCAATTGAATTAAAGTGTCTCATCAACGTATTCGATCTATTCAGTTATGTGTCCCATACCGCCACTAAACCGGCGCCGGTCTTTTCGTTTTACATATTACTCGTATTGTTCCACTACCTCCCGAATGCCAGGCACTGATAATGCTTAAATGTAAAGGATGGGCCTAGGAACATCCAGATCCGCTTGGAAAAATAATCACAAATTCAGCATGATTTTTTACTAATCTAATCGTTATGATGGATGTTTAACTCAAAAAGCTAGTCCGCATGGAAAGGTTTATGTTACTCCTTTATAACGGAGGTGTACAAATTCAGCATGAATTTTTTTGTGAGGCTTTAAGTATTCAAATTGAGATCCTCTTTTCATATGAACTTCTCTCTTAGTGAAACATAAGGTGATGACTGAAATTGCACACATCAAACAATTCATGATCTAAACAATTTTATGGTGCTGCAGATGGTAGCTTTTTATTATTATTATTTTAATGGATGTCCCTTTGTTCCCATGTAAACTGGATTAGCAAAAACTATTACGAACTCCTCACTGTTTGATAAAATAAGTCATTTCTTACATTATATTTTGAGACCTATCAAATTCCTTCTTGCTTAAAAAAAGAAAGTTAATTTTTCAAATTTTTTTATTATGTTTTTTTTTAACTATTCTAATCCTTATAAATTTTGTTGATCGATTATGAATTTTATCACATTACAAGTAAAATGGTAAAAACTAAAAAATAAAAAAATAGTTGGCCTTACCACATCAATAATAGGTTTTTACTACTATTTTTTCCTTGTAGTTTATTTTAAAAAAAAGAAAATTATTATGGAAATGATAAATCTAACCTATTTTTCAGTTGAATTGGGGTTATTATAAGCCGAGGTTCTCTTTAGATATTATGAAATTAGAAGATGATTCCCTAGATTATCGGATTTTCGTAAACCAATCCACGTTCACTTGACTGATTGTAAATTTTAAAATTTTCAATTAAATCCAATCTATTAATTCACCCGTCAGACTAAAATAAATCGAATCAATTGAGAATGAATTGCTCAGATTGAGCACATTGGATTAAATTATGAAGACGAAAACCATAATTGAAACTGTGCAAAGAAACAAACAAAAATAAACTTTTTTTAAAGTACTAATGTAGTACAAAATATTTCAATAAAGTATAACCGTGAATTCGAAGGCAACGTTTACAAGTTGCCAGGAACCAGTGAATTTATTATTTAAACTTATTTATTTAATTCGTTTGTTATGTTTTGATAAGTATTGCATCTTATGTACGTCAGGAATTTTGTGAAAGGAAAACGCCTTACTTGGTAGAACAAAAAGATCTTCGCGTTCGCAGTCTGAATCCTTTAGTAGTACTGGTCAAATTTCAAAGACAAAGTGAAGGGTCTTAATTAATGTTGCTTTGTCTTGTTATATTAATGATCAATGTCCTGGTTTCCATTTTTCTTGTCCAATTAGTTGAATTAACTACGTAAACACTCTAGAAAGTAATCAATTATGTGGAAGGTTGCTTCTCCAACACTTGTACAGCTGTGATCAAACACCGGTTACTTTCATTTTAACATCAGCAGTTAAACTAGCAGCATCGTTTTTTTGTTTTGTTTTTTGGTAACTCTATATATTCAATAGAATCGGTATATATATATATATACACATACTGGTTATACGGAATTTACCATTACACAAGTCTGTAACCTAATCGACAATTCAGATACATTTTACCAAATACTTAAAAGAATCAGCAATGAAGATTAATTGCCTTAATATTTGTTTTTTTGTTTATTTACTTTATATATATATATATATATATATATAGGAAAAAAATCCAAATCAATGAAATTTTCAATGTCATGGTAATTGCATTGTTTTCATTTTATTTCTAATCATAACATAAATTTAGTCTTTGTGTTTGTGAATTAATAAGTGCAAAAGTCTAACTTTTTAATAATGTTTTTCTTTTCTTTATGTACAAAATGACTTTGAGACAATGCTATAAAATGATCGATTTAAGTCAATAAAATCGGTCCGAGTCAATAATACTCCCTTTTTTTTTGGTTAATATTATCTGTAAGTGGAGGGTGGATATAGTATATGCTCAGTGCAGATTTAAAAAAAAAAATTAATAGATGTTCAAATTATGATACAGTTATATGAGGTTAGATTCCATGGTGACCATTTAATAGCGTTTATATACATTAGGAAAATATTCAAACATGCATACTACTTTATAGATAAAAAACAATTAATGTTGGACCCATTTGTAAATGGTATCAATAATGAATATATATGTATATATAATTTTTTTTAATCGAGAATTTTAAAGTACAGGAATGTCTAAGAAAGTTTTCAAATCATACAGTTTTAAAGCTGTCTCATAATTTTATTAAACCTAGTGATTTTAAAATTTTTTTAAATTTTTCTCACATTTTAAGATCTCAGATTAAAAAATTATTATATATATATATACATTTTAAGATATATGTATATGTATATATATATGTATGTATGTATATATATATATATATGTATATGTATATATATATACATGTATACATCTATATATATATATGCATATACATGTATACATCTATATATATATATATGCATATATAAGTTTGTTTCAGTTATATTAAGTTATAACTGAAAAAAAATTTATTTTACACTTAAAAAAAAATTTACTAGTTGATCTCACTATTTTATTACTTATTTTACACTTAAAAAAAAAAAAACTGAGTGTGAGTTACCAAAATTGTAATATAAGAAAACCCATTTATGTAATTATGAACTATTGCCTGTTTTTATGGAGATGCTTCCCATTCGAATGAATTTCTGGTACAATTTTGGAAAAGCCATAACTAATTTTGCACCAGCAAGGAGCTAGCATCTGCTTATGGGGTCCAAGAAGTTGAGGTAGGCCCCAATTAAGCATTTGACCTTTAAAATTTTAGTTTCACTCTGTCTCCTGCCTTTTATCAGTTTACATGTGGACCACTTATTTTTAGCGAAAGTATGAAAAAGTTGTGAGTAAATACAATGATGCCGACACCTTGTTTCTATGCTTATGATAAATCAACGACCCGTGTGACTTGCATAGAAATTAAATAGTCTCCTCGATGACATTTCCCAAACTTTTTCTGTACAAATTATTAAGAAAAATAAATTATGATGTAATTTCAAAAATTTACTCCATAACATATCTTGGCAATGAAATTTTAACGAAATAATTGTCTAAAAACATATTTTGTTTATAAGAGTTTCGTTATTGTAATATTGCATGCAAAGTTTTAGAAGTTAGAATAACGGTTTTGTGTTATCTAAATTCTATTTTTAAGACATAAAATATCCTTATTCATTTTTTGTGTTGGCGATGTTTAAAAAATTCATAAAAATTGTTGTTTTTTTTTTAAGTTTTCATTTAATTTTTAAATTATTTTTCTTTAGCTGACAAAGTAAAAGTCAAGAGATTGTTTGACAAATAACTAAAAAATCTATTTTAGATTATAAAATTAGGTCACCAATACACATATAGTGTATATGGTGCTTTAATTTGATCAAAGGATTAGCATAAACTCATGAAAAAAAAAATAAGTTGTATCCTTGGCTTTGTTTTTTTTTTTTTTTATTAAGAGAATTTAAATGCAGTGTTGATCTGGGATGAATTAATCTTTTAAAGTATAGCATTACATGTGCATTTCTAATAATATATGGACAAGTTCTAATCTCGTATATGCAACTTGCAATCCCAAGCTTTTAAAAATATCAACACAAAACGCAGATCAGCACTGAAATTCACATCTTGGTTGGGTTATTTATATCTATAAAATTAGCTAAAAACAAAATTTCACTAAATGTAAATAAAGATAAACTAATAATTAATCTCGAACCGTTAACACAGGACTTCTCCAGATGGTTCAAAGATTCCTTTAAGTCAACAAGACTAATGAAAATTAAAGCACATAATAATCACTCCCATCTGCCGCGCAGCAAATAACTTTAATTATTAATCAGAAACTTTTATAATTAAGTAAGTTTAGCTTTAGGTAAATAATCTCTTAAAAGGTTAAAATTTCAATAATCTTGCTTTAATTTCCCTCGATCATGTCCATAGAGGCTCCCAAGCTGATCCAATACTATTGTCATCCAAAAAACAGCTAGTATCCATGAACTGTTGCTGCTGCTGCTGCTGCTGCTGCAAGACTTGTTCTTGAGATTGTGCCATTTCCATGCAAATTAGAGTTATTAAATTGCGTTGCTGGCTTTCCATGGTGACAAGCTCAGCCTGTGCCTTGGCTAACTGAGCCTGAAGCTCACTGACTTGTTTCTGGAGATGGCAAATCGCGCCGGCGCAGCCGTAAACAGGATCCCGGATTCTGGCACTTGCTTCATAGACCATGCTGCTTACAGCATCTGCTCTTTGAGATTCTGGCAGTTCCTGGAAAATTTTTAATGGCATGAGACATTATTTGTGCGCAAATAAGCATGACTGAAATTTTTGGCTCCACGGCTGCTTCAAAAATTTTTCAAACATTTTTTTTTTTGGTCTGACCACAATCATGAGGGGATGGGAGGCTAAAGTTTAATTTAGGATTTATCCAACCCTATTTTTTAAGAAAATAAAATGACTGAAATATTTTAATTTTAATTTGCAAGTCTAGTCTAAATGAGGAACATTTTAAACTTTCTCTAAGGGCTGGTTTCTGTCAAAGCTTAAGTCTTAAACGGGCCATGTGCCAAGTTTATGCTATTAAGCTTCTAGTGCATGGAATTAATTTCTAATGTGGACCCATGTGCTAAGTTCATTCTCATTGTTTGACTTTGCAAAATCTACAATATTTTCTGGAAAGGGGCAAAATTGAAGCTTTGTAAAACTTGTAAAAGAAGCAGATTGGCCCTGCGCCAGTGCCCCATCAAGGAAGAGTGATGATGATTCCCGGTCATTTGAATAATCTACTCAACGTAAATTAAAGAAAGTCAATTGAGAACTAACATTAAAGTTCCATGAAATCAGTTGAGACGTCACATTCTCTTTTCTTTTGATTAGAGAACTCCATAAGTTTCCAAAAAAGAGTAGAACAATTAACCACTCTAAAGTCTAATCACACAACTAATTGATGAAAATAAAACAATTAACAAGTTCCCCCACCCCCCCAAATTTTTTTTTAAAAAAAGTTGGACATTTAATTAGTTTCAACTTATTACATACAAAAGAAGTGCATACCTGCAAAAACTTGATGATATTGCTGGCACCAAAGACCCTATGAGCAATGGTGAACTTGTATGGTTCGGTTGGAGGAAAATATGGAGCTAAAACACATTTCTCAACGCATCTGCGGCGGAGGATTTTGCAAGCAGCACAGGGGCTAAGAACTATTGGCGGCGGAGACGGCGAAGCTGCAAGACTCGGAGAAGATTGTGAAGGAGAAGCATTAAAGCTTGGAGAAGATTGCGAAGAAGACAATTGTTGATGATTAGGAGAAGGGAAGCTTGGAGAAGATTGAGAAGGAGGAGAAGTGGAGAAATTAGATGGAGACGAGAATTGAGTATTTTTCGTATTAGTGATTGGGATTGCTACATTAATTTTGTGTTTGCATTCCATTTTTGGGAGAAGAAAACTGACGGGCTGTAGTAGTTAGTGAGAAAGCGAAGGCGGTAAGGGATGAGGAGGAGCTGCTTTAGTTGAAACAAAGTTAAAGGCAAAAGGCATTTATATAGAGAAAGGAAAAGGCAAGAATGACAACTGTATCTAAAGCACACGTCACCAACCCGCTGTATGACGTCGTTAATTTTAATTGGAAAAACGAAAACTCTTCTTCGTTTGGGGGACAAAAAAAAAAAAAGGGGGGGGTTAAATTCTTCTCTGAAATTTGTAGAAAAAGTTTTTGAAAAGAACTTCAAATTAGATGGAAGGGAGACTCACACTTGCTAGTTGCTAATGTCAAAATTACCTAGGTGTTGCAAAAAATTATGCGGGGCATAAGTGTTAAAATCATTAAAAAGAAAATCACTGATATTGGATGTAGCCAGAACGTTAATGTGTAACTTTTCATGGTTAAAAAAAAAAAATTCACCTTTAATTGTGATAAACGTTGGCAGCAGCCTGTAATAGTAAGCTGGACCATTCCAGGTCAAGGCTAACATGGCACTCAATTGTGCTACTACTACAAATGAGGCAACGCACGCCAAAATTCGCTTACTATTTAGGATAGTTTGACCAAGCCAGTCCATGAAGTTTTTGTTGTGCTGTTTACTTATAAACTCAGAACTTCGAAGTTCATTGGATTGTACAACATCAGAACGTGCTTCTAAAGACTTCCACCTGTTGCTTATCAGACGTTCATGCATGATACAAGAAAATGTGTCCTTATTAAAATCACGTTTCGGATTGTGGTATTTATTTATTTATTTATTTATTTATTTATTTTACTTAGTTATTTTGCATTGCACCTCGATGATAAGAGACTCATTTTCGGCTTTAGCTAATCTTGTGGGTTACAAGTTTCAAACCCTCTAGTGATTGCAAATAAAAATGGTTGAATTACTAACTCTAATTCATGGCATGTATTTTTATCATATACACATTTTTCGTGAGGGTAATTTCGACTCATTAACTGGGTTTTTTTTTATTAATGGGATAATCCTTCTGTTTTTCTTTATAAATTTTTTTTTTTTGCGAGAATATTAGAGCCTTTTAAATATAAATTCAAGTAACTGATCTCAGCATATTTCTTCTCTTTATTTTGTTATTAGACTCTGTGTAATTACAAAACGATTTTATTATAAAGCATGTCTCAAATGTTTAGTGTATAGCGGTCCAAATTTACCTCCAAATAGTTAAAAGAAGAACTTCACCCACACTGCAAATTTGGGAAAATTAAATTTAACAATTAATAACAACTTTCACTTTTACTAATTATTTTTACTGTTAAAAAGTAGTTAATCGTATGTGAACTCGATTAAGAAGATAACGAGCGTGAGCAATTGACTGACGCAATCTCAACCAAGACCCCTTTGCAGAACTTTGATGATACGTATGTGGTCACCTTCACAGTACTGTAGATGACATTAGAAACAAAGTGGCAAACACCCCCAACTGGAGAATTTTTGATAAATGCGCAGCTGCAGCCTGCAAGGTGTCAATTATAAAACACAACTAAATTAATTAAACTAATTCATAGGTTATTGTCTAACAAAAGTTCAGTGTGTTCAAACTGTACTTCGAGTACAAGACAAGTCACAAAGTTACAACTTGAGTCTTTGTTCTCTTTTCTCCTTCACTTTATCGGTATTTTGATGTGAGAAAGCACCGAAGAATACTGCTTCACAATTTTTTGCAAGAGGGGGCTTGAATTGACCCGTCAATAAATTAAATAAAATGAAATTACGAGATAGTTTCAGACAGAACAGTTATTAATATTATTTATCATAATTTAACGGGGTAGAGCCCAAATTTATGTCCTATTCCTTGCTTTCTCTAAGTTTTGAATATGGATAGCCGGTTAAATAAAATTGTTTGTGTAAACCAATCAGCCGTACCCCTGGAGCGAGATAAAAGCGTTATTATGGAACCATTCAATAAAATCATGTCACGTACATTTCACTCGATACCATAATTGATTAATTTTTATATATGTTCACCAAACGTTAATGGATGCGTGTACAAATGAGACGTGGTATATGTGTTCCTTTTAAGCTGAATCACATGCAGTAGCCATAGATAGGTAGCTCGCCACGATCATTTTACAAATTATTCAAAATTTTTTGTTGGTTTTGGTCGTATCACTTTTTATCCAAATATGCAATTGGTGTCTAAATACATAATCCAGGGGAGCTGGATAGTTCTCAAAGCTGATGCAGAAACAGTACGTTTTAATTGAGTTTCCTGATTTTCATTAGTTTTGGCTTGCGTTGTTCTTTGCTTTAGCTTTTTATGCTAGAATTACTCTAAATGTGACACCAATACATTGTTTTTTCTACCTAGATAGACTTCTTAATGATTTTGTTACTCAAATTGTCAAATAATTGTAGTATAAGTAGGTGCTGCCCAAATGACCTACTTTACCTGAAGCACTGTTCAAGCACGTAACTGTGGGAGCCTCGTTGCGCTCATGGCTGATGCAATCACGCCGATTTTAGTAAGCTCAATTCTACGTACAGTTAATACAGTGCAAAAAGAAGCAATAGAAATAAATCTTAACGGATTTTGCAACAAGTGTAGTTTTTATCTACGCAGTCAGGATTTTACTTACTTCTTCATAATCTATTAGTTTATTTACTACCGGCATTGCCCGTCGTGAATATGCTCAAGTGAAAAGCTTAAGTCCGGATAAAATTCTAGAAGCATAACATGTAACGATATTTACAATAACAAATAGTGAATTATCCATTATTTTTTCAAAAACACATCTAGGGCAATTAAGTCTTTTTATTTTTTGATTCGTCATAGTTAATCTACTGATCTTTTGAAATTTGGGAACACTAGAAATCTATTCAGACTAACAGCATGGAGAGAAGAAATCTCTCTCTCTCTCTCTCTCTCTCTTCCTTTAAATTGTCACACTCCATACATGTACGTGTATTTTTCAATTTGGGAGAATAATTTGTAATTTAGTCTTCACTAATAATGTTTTGAGAGAAATCTGTGCCTGTGTCACATCTTTTTGTGAAAAAAGAAAAGAAAAACTTCATGAAGGCTGTGGATTCCATCAATTTTGTTGAGAGCATTAGTCTACCATTGAATTGCGAGCCTAATATCTTATAATTACAGAATATTGAAGTCACTGTCAATAGAAACTATAAGAGATTGTATACATGATTTACGGGCAACTGTTCATATTGGAGGTTAATTAACCCCCGGGCTGATTAACCTCGATCACAAAGCAGGTACCAATAACATAATTCTATATATCTTTTCAATGATCAATGTCAATAATGTGACGAGCTCACAAGATCTGGTCCCATTTTTTCTTCACCTTCCCGTAATAAAAAGCCACCTGGCCCATACTCTTCAATGAGGTAATAAAATCAACATCGATGCCACATTAGAGACAGCATATATTCTTACAACCAAACACTAAACAACTAATGCTATTACTGATAATGACTTAAGTTTTAAGTGATTTTATCATAACAAAATGGGAAAGTTTTGGTCCGATGGTGGGGCCTTAGTTGGGTGAAACAGATAGGCTCGTGCCTCGTGGGATGCAAGAAAATGAGAGAACTTTGATTTAGATATTTGCAAATATCTAAAGCCGATATGTGCATATATAAGTCTAAAAATGTTAGTGACATTTTTTTTTATACGTGAAAAAGACTTTGTTGGCTTGTATGTACAATAGTAAACTTTTACTATTTCTACATTCAAAAAACATTACTTTCATTGAATTAGAAAAATCAAATCTTTAACATGGGTTTACAGTGGAAGTAGTTGGAACATAAGATAGTGATTTTCTTCGCTAGCTATCTTTTACTTTGGTGTCTTCTTGGTTCTTGGCTCTTTATCATCTTCAAAAATTAAAGGAAATCAATTTTAGTCTCTAGCTCTGAGTGATTTAATTAAATTATTCAACTGATTATTTCATGGGTGCATGCAACCCATGCTGGTGGATTGACAAGATTTTACCTATCCACCCAAGTTTTTTAGCTTAAGTGGTAATTGATTCATTTGTTATTGTTTTCACTTATTTCAATTAAGATAACTTTGTGATGAAGAAACAACTGTTACCCCTACTTGTTGGTTGTAATGCCATTACTACTCACGTATTTAATGTACGAGCAATGATGTGATATTATATGATCAAAATTTTCTTATGATCTGAACCTCTTTTAAGTAAAATTTATGTTGATATATGATTGATAGTTAATAGATAAAAATATAAGAGTAATTAAATTATTACCAAACAGTGTTACTAATAATGTGATATAATATGATCTTTAAAAGTTCTATAAATCTAAGATAACTAAATAATCCTAATTCAATATCATAAAATTTATATCTTGTAAAACTCTTGAAACGAACAACTTTATTCAATGCATATATCTTAATGGTTTTCTTGTTTAAAACGAATGACTTAACGTTACTTTTATAAATCGATACTTATCCATCAGAATTTTTTAGCTGTGTCAATCATAACATTTATTGGCGAAAGAACAAAAAAAGCTAGCCAATTCTACAATCAATTTTTAGTTCTATGCATACAAACAGGCTAGCTACGGTGGCTATTTCCGCGATGTCCAAATCATGCATTTTTAGCCGTTTGCGTGTGGAATTTAACTCAAAAATTTCTTTAAAAAAAAAAATCTAATGGAGAGTTTAAGGATACTGCGATTCTCTTTAATCTCAAATTCCATTACCAAAGAAAAATAAATAAACAATTAGTCATAATCGAGTGACTAGTGACACCGGTTCTTGGTAAGAAAAAAATCAACATGAACGGCTGTCGCCAAAAATCGAACGTAAGTCTTCAATATTTTTTTATTAACTTAATATTCACGTCAGTTTTTCCCCTTTCAACAAAAGTCAACCAAAAGTAACCGAAGAGACTAGGAAATTTAAAGCCAGCAAGTTAAAAATCTTGATTTATATATTAACTTTACCAGTACTCATAATAACAACTTTATGTGCCCAACATGCAAATATTAAAACTTAATAATTATATTACCCGATTACATATAAGTAACTAAAATCACATTGATAAATAAGTGCGGGAAAAGGGGGGAAAAATAACTTTAATTTTTCTTTTGGAAAATTATTTGAAAGAGACAATGACTTTTTTGTCCCTCTCAGAAATTATTTTATGGATTTTGGTCTCTTATACATTTAATACCACGTTCATCTGTGTTGTTAAAATATTAACAAAAAAGAAAGATAAGTGATAGAAGTAACATTTCACATACAAATTCATCATTTGAGACCCGTACAAATTCAATTAAATTTCGTTTGTTTGTTAAAACCTAAAATATCGTATTTATTGCTTTTATTTGAATACCATTAACAAAATTATGTACTAAAAAATTAACGAAAATCCAAATAGTGAAAGCAATTTTAAAAAGAGAAGAATGTATCAGTCTCTCTTATTGCAATAATAAAGAAACACTAGAAGATTCGAAAAGAATAACTAAAATTATTTGAAGTCATGAGCCACGAGTGAATTTTATTTTATAATTCTTATTCGCCAATTTAGACTATAGAATTATATGCAAATATATTTCGGAATTATTAATTAGGCATGCATGCTGCTAACAATTAGGCAGCTTTCTGTGGAGACATAAACTCTTAATTCGCATGCATGAGAAGACCTTGATTTGAATTTAATGGTATTTTCCCCAATTTTTTTTTCTTAAATTTCTTAAAATTAGCAGAAGAAATATGACTAGATCGCTCAAAATCGACCACTTTTCTCAAAGGCGGTGAGTTTTTATTGACCCATGAAGTAGCAATTTCAATATCATGCGTACCTTGCCCATGACTTAACTAGAACATTGGATGACCGAAGATATTCTGATTTTCTATATTAATCAATACTGAAATTGCATACTTAATTAATGTGTCCGGTGGGTAGGACTAATCCGTTTGATAATTGATTAATTAAAAAACTAAATATTTTTACTTTTTTTCTTTCTCTAAATATAAAAGAATGAACAAAGTCTAATTTAAAGTTTTAATCTATTGTTTTTTTTGTAATTTAAATTTAAGTTGTTAGCTGAAAAAAAAAACTACTTGAAAATCACTTGATTAAACACATGAGGGCATATTTTTATTTTTCAATCCATATCAATTATATAAAAAAAATTTTAAAATATACAATTATATAAAGAATTTGTAAGTCTTTTTTTTTTTCCAAATCATAAATGCAAAAGCAATTTATTTGTTAAATTTAACTTTAACACGGCATATTTTGCAGCAAATTAACTGGCCCCCATTTTGCATTCTTTAGAATCTTTTAACCACCAAATAAGGCCCACGCGTTTTTGGACTTATCATTTTGGTGGATTTCTCACTCGGTTCATTGTCCCTCATCTTTTTATTATTATTGTTCTATTTCAAAATACTCACCCTATCATAAAAAGTGAGATGCGAAGACAACCCAGCTACAATCTATTAACCTTTTTCCAATAAAAATTGGATCTCCAAATTCATGTATCATGAATACATACTTCGTGCCTCTAAAGTTGCTGCCGAGTTGCAACAATCACTCAATTCGATACATGCAACATTGTTTGTACTTCTCATGCTTCTACATAATGTTACTCAATAAAAGCATAACAATTTGAAGTGAATGCTCGCATTCACTCTTACTCGAAACGCTTAATTAAAGACGTTAATACACCTTCCTCTCATGCATCTCTTTTACACTCGATGTAGTTTGATGCGTTGATTTTTGTTTTTGTGTATCCACATTTCATTTCTTTTCCAAGTCTTTGCAAGAAAATATGAATTGTATGAACTGTTTGGCACGTCAAGCAAGGTTGGTTGGCTGGAAGCCACTTTTGCTTATCAAGAACTCGAGAGTCAAAGAACCAACTTGTGAGGATGACACACACAATTTTTATGTAGTGGGTTTTATGCTAGACATTTCTGATTTTCTAACCATTTAACCCCAATAATTGAAAAAGAATTAAGGCCACTTGGGACTTACATTATATGCGTGGTAGGAGTAATATGTGATTTCCACTAAATAAGCCCTTTTAATCCAACAATAAGATGTCTATCTTGTGTGAATAGGAAAAGGGTATTGCAACTTCATGCAATTAAGGTCAAACAATTACGTCTGACACCTAATTTTTTGTTTAATATTTTAATTAATCAAGATAAATCATTTCTGTGTATACAGAAATATTCGTCAAGTAACCCGATTAATTCAACATATGTTACTGTATATTATTGTAAACCGTACGATTCAAATTCAAAATTATTGAATTTATTGTATTCTCCTATTGGTTGTTTGTAATTGAATTATTCGTTAAATTTTTTTTTTCTCCCCAAATATGATTGACATTATACAATTGATTAAAAAAACAAATGCTCTTTTCTTTAGCCTGCCCATCATGCACATTTAAAATTAAAAATATTTGAAATGGGATGTGAAGAATAAGGGTAGGTACTATTGGTAGAGCATGTTAGAGACATAAAAGATATTTAATTAGAATAGTTGGAGCAAATCCATTTTAAAAAGTTGTTTAAGTGGAGACTTTTGGGAACTAAACAAAAGAGTAAGTCTCCATGTCCTTTGACAAATTCTAGATTCCCCTGGTAAGTAGACAATGAAGTGTAACATTCTTGCATGACCTTTGTATTCTAAATGTAAATTAAATTTCAAGGCACTGAACCCATTTAAGGGACAAAAGTCCAACCATAAAATGTATAATACAATTTCATAAGCAAATTAGTTAGATTTGATTTTTCATATTTTTAGCTTAGAACTGAGGGAGTATATTTTTCTTGATTGGTAGAGTCAATCTTCCAACTTGAAGAGTACGAACTACTCCCTTTTTATCGTTATGTACTCAAATTCATACATGACCTTAGAAAATATCATCAAACTTCCAAATTTTGAAAGAAAAATAAGCCAGTCACTTATAGATAATTGATGACAGAAAAAAGCAAATGAAAGAAAAATTTTATTTAAGATTTAGTCTACAAGTGAATATCAAGAAATTTTTTAATTTTATAATATATATAAAAGTAAAAATTATAAAAGTTATTATTCATTGAACATAATATTTATCATATTAATTAGTCATTCTCTAGTATAAGCATTTCCATTTTATAAAATACAAACTTAAGTTAACTACAGATAATTAGCTACAAAATTTGAGAAAAATTAAAACTTAATATAGTGTTTGTATCGTCATAGCATCTTAGTATTATGATTTTTTTTTAAAATCTTTTTTTATCATCAGTCATCGATAATTAGTTTGAATGCCAAAAATGTAGACATTTGCATCTCAGAATAATTTTTTATTGTACAATCACTATATATCTAAGAATAATGCAAATGTCAATTAAAAGAGAGAGAGAGAGATTAAATAATGCATACGTGAACTTTTTTCCCCCCTTCCTTTTACAGCTTTTATTTAAAGGCTCGGAAGTTGTATCTTTCAAAGTCATTTTAAAGAGCTGGGCAAAAGCATGATGTGTTGGTGAGTCTGCTTTTAAATTAGAAGATTTAAAAGTGATTCTTGTCTGTAGTTGCTTTTAACTTCAACCTACGAATCTCTCATCTGGATCAACGGTGGGGTTCAACATTTTCATTATTTATCACCTGCTCGGGATTGAAAACGATATATGTGAATCCTGCAAAAGCACTTTTGTGCTGAAGCCGCAACCACAAATTTCAGCTTTTATTAGGACATGAAACTGAAAAAAAAAAAAAAAAAAAACTAAAAGGCTTGCTTATGGCTTAGTTCAGGTCAATTGAATCATACAAATTCTTGATTTTCGAGTAAGGCTGTGACTTTAAATGGGACACTAGAAAGATTTTATGGTTATGATCTTCTAATTGTAGACTTACCCAAAAAAAAAAAAATTGTTAACATTTTGAATTTGGAAATAAATTTTCATAAAAGCTGGAGTTTATATCACACTTAAAAGTCTAAGCAGTGAATTTCAAAGGAAATTCCATAACTGGGCTTCGGCATTCCATAGCAAAATCTCACAAATTGCGCACCGAATGAGTCGCAAACTCGGGGGAAAAAAAAGTCAGTGACAAGATTAGTTTTGGGCTCCCATTAAGATTAGAGTAGGCCTATTGACATCCCTTAAAATTTCTTACGAAGCCCCCATTTCTTAATATGAAAGCACCCAAATAACCACAATAAATTAATTCATTTCTCATTTTAAATGAGAATTCAATTGAACTTCAATAGATTATCCTTTTAGCAAACTTTTTACCCATATACTATTTCATAATTTATATTTATACCTCAAATTTTAAAAAAATTATAGGAATTTAGAGTCGTAGAAAATATATGATAAAAAGAAAATAATTTAAGATTTGTATAAATTTTATAAGAAAAATTTAAAGGAGATACTTTTTTTTTTAATTTTGGATGGAATTTTGTAGGAAGATGGTTAATTTTAATATATGGAATACATTCTATGAATTACACTAAGAGTATTTTAGGAAACAATATTTAAAAGGGACATTATAAGAATTATAAAGGGGTTTCGAAAGTTATACTCTTAGGATTATGCGATTGTATGTTTGAAGAACAATCTCTTATGAACTTTAAAAAATCACGTGTACATTATGCTTTTGTTACTTACATTTGCTCAAACAAATGCTCATAACTCATATTGTATTTGCCACATCTACTCGCACACTTATATTTGGGGTTATAAAATTTAACCTGCACATATTTGGTTCTCAAAGTAGATTTTTAATTTATGCAAAGATATTATTTTGATCGATTCAAATTTTAAAATAAAATTGCTACTTGTCATTCATCAGTTTCTCTATCTTTCGAACAAAAATCCTTTGATATCAATCCAAAAAAAGAAAAAAAAAGTGGAGTTCTACAGAGCTTAACCTTATACATACATTTTGCTTCTCAAAGCTGATTTATAAATTATGAAATATGGTACTTATGATCGCTTCACATTGTTTTTTTGAAAAAAAAAATTGCTATTTGTCATTAACCAATTTCGCTATTTTTGGAACAAAAATCTTTGTTCAGTTACGGCTAATATTGTAACAGAATCTTCTATTTCCATAACTGCCGCATTAATCACTGTAATAATAACACTTAATTTTTGCCAAAATTTAAAATTTTCATTTCCTTCCCTCCTTAATATGTATTTCAAGCAAAAACATTCAATCAAAGTATAAGAATCTTGAAAAAATAAAAATAGAAAAAAAAATTGGAGATGTCATCCAAGAACCATCTTCAAGAATTTCAATTCCCGAGTACTAACAGTTTCCAATTCCACCTTGCTTTTCAGTTCTATTTATTTAAATTTTTTACTGCTTGAATATCATCAAGCAATTGCAAAGTATCAAGAATCTCAAATATTATTTTCTGAAGTAAATTTTTGTTGCCAATATGTTCCGAATTCTGAAAAAAGTAAAATAAAATATTCTTCACCAACTTGAATTTTGCAGAGGTTTCAGAGAGCAGGCAGAAGATTGATGCTCAGTACAATAAGAATGCAGCGGACATAACATCACAAAAGAAAGAAGATTCATTAGAATATGATTATCGCAAGAGTTTAGCTTGGGATAGTGCCTTTTTCACAAGCCCAGGTTTGTTTCCAGAAACCTGAAAAGCAAGAAATTTACATTTAGCATATTTTTGTGTTTACACTGAATGACTGATTACATCTTTATCTTGTTCAGTTCAGACTAGTACTTATTTATTATTTATACATTGGAATTTGTTTTCACCTTTTGGTCTTTTAGCAATTCTCCGTAATGGGTTCATGGCAACCTGAGAACTTTTTACTTAATGTGTCTGCATAATCTCAGGAGTTTTGGAGCCTGAAGAGCTGTTTCAAACTCTGAATTTTCGACCTTCAAGGCCTTTGGAACAAGAAAGAACAAGCATTGTTTGTCAGGATAATTCGCGCAGAAGCTTAGCTTGGGACAACGCATTTTTCACAAGCGCAGGTATGGTTTTGAATTGAATTAATGAAATAATCATAATCAAGATATCCTTTTATTGCAATTGCTATCTCTTTCATTTAATATGAACATTCAATTTTTACATGAATAGGAGTTTTGAATCCTGAGGAGTTGTCTTTGGTAAACAAAGGATGTAGGGGTTCTGGAAGGTATCTAGTTCCTGATACTGAAGAAAAAAATTGGCTGGCTGCTGCGATGGACTCCACAGTTAAGAGTGATGATTTCAATCTAGCAAGCCTTGAGATTGATTTGTTTGATGATCTAAAAGCATCCTTTGACAGTTCAACTAAAATATATAATGCTGCGAATTCAAGTTCCAATATAAGAAGAGGAAACTGCTTGGAAGATATACATACCCATTGTGAGTATTCTTAGTGTTTGCACAAAGCATGTTTTGTGCTTGGCTGCACATGCTCACTAGTGCTTCTAAATTTTTTGTTTTCAGATTTGAAAAAATCACATGCTTCCACTCGAGTCAAGGTAAGTTCTCATCACTTACCCATCTTCCATATCTCATGCATCTCGGTCAAAGAAGTGATCTGAACTTGAAATTTCAGATGAAATCCGTGCTATCAGCTTCCGATAAGGAAAAGCATAACTCTAATAATGCGTCAGAAAGGATAGCAAAATCGACTTCTATCCCTCCTCAAGCACAGGTATGTATTAATTGGCAATAATGAAACTGATGTTTTTTTTGACTGACATTGATAAATTGTTGAGTCCAGAATATGGCAAGAGGTGGAAATTGCAGTCCTTTATCATCTCTTGAGTCACGAAATGTACGAGGTAGAGTTAGCCCTCCATCGACAGATCGCAGGAAAAGAGCTTCTCTGGGTCCAAAGCCTATCAAAATGGAAAATAAAGCTGCCAAAGCTGCTTCAGGCAAGCATTCCCATGGTTAAGGTTTCTGTCTTCATTAGTTTCGACTGGTACTTTTGTTGAACTGTGCAACTACTACGCAGGTCAACATGTGAATGTAGCCAAAAGACATTGTCTAGCAGAATCCTGTTGTGTGATACCTAATGCCACACCATCCTCTAAATCAACTTCTTCTGGTTCACACACTCCCACAAATGAATCTGCAGAACTTGCCTCTGCTTTATCCGATCAAGCTGCTAAATCTCCTCCGAGTTCAAGACTTTCTGGTTCGCCTTCTGCTTTAAGAAATTTGTCTGGCAAAAAAATCAATATTCTAAATTCCAGTCTTCCTTGTCATCTACCATCCGCTTTCAAGTCCTTTTACTTATCACCTGCAAGCTCCGTCAAGATAAGCTCCTCAGAATTACTTGCTTCTATCAGCCAAATATCTGAGAACCCCTCAGGAAATCTGGATATTACTCCTTGCATAGAGACATCTTTTGATGGTACTAACAATCAAGCACTAGATTCTGAGAGCCATCATTATAATAAATGTCACATAAGGCATGAAAATCCGGACACTCCGTCTCAAACTGAACATCTCAATAAAGAGGCAAAAGGAAGTAATTCTGCTCTCAAAAATGTATCAAGAAACACCAAACCTTCAGGTCTTCGAATGCCATCTCCGAAGATTGGATTTTTTGATGCGGTTAGTTATGCGTTTAAGAACATATCGGTTCATTTTTCTGTTTGGTAATAAAATTATTTACAACTTCACGCAACTAAACTTATCCATTGCTAATTCCTCCAATTGTACGAATAATTTTTCTATTGACAGGAAAATTCTAAGGCATTAACACCGAATGGAGATCTGAAGTTCCACGTCGGTACATACAGTAGTTCTAAAACTGGGAGAGTCACTGGTAGCAACAATGGAGCTACGAAAAGAACAATACTTAGCAAGCTTCAGAAAACAGAAACTGGGATTATGAAGCTTGGTTCTGAAAGAAACAGAGTACTTTGTCCTTCGGGCGTCAGGTCTTCTTATCCTGCCTCTCTGACAGAAGACAAAGGAACCCAAGGAATTATGGCAAACAGAAAGGGAATGAAGAATGAAGGCCAGGGCAGACAAAGGGCCAAGAAGCAAAAAGATTCCAGAGAACACTGCTCCAGAAAAATTCTGCAAATAATTGATGATGACAAGGAAAATTTGTGTGCTTCCATAACCAAGTTGACTGTTTAACCAAACATACAGAAGCCATTAATTTCACCCAGGATTTGAAATAGCTTACCAAAACAGGAAACAGTCTTCTCTGTTGTATTTCAATGTTTGAAACACTAAACATGTCTACGTTAAGTACAGAGAGTGGTAGATTATCGGCTCTGTAAGATGTGGAACTGAGATATTTAATATATGTTTCTCGTTTCCATTTTCCTGAAGCTTACATTCATTCCATTATTGCTGTAACATCGTCTTCAAAATCACATTATATGAACTGCTCATGAGCTAGGATGATATTTGTGAAGATAGCTAACTATGCCGAAGTGACGAAGCAAAGCCATATGATTGTTAAGTCTCGTGTGAATAGTGCCAAGTCAGCAAGCCAGATCAGCAACAGCAATGATAGCTCAACTAACTCTGTTATACATGCTTAGATTTGACTAAGTAGAATTATTTATTGATTTGTTGAATTAATTAATAATTTTTTAATGCTTGTAATCTGCAAATATACAGCTCATATTTTGGACTATTCTCTGAAGAAATAAGATGTAACAAGTTCAGAAAATTATCTTTTCTTTCTCAAATTTTCTTATCTGCCAAACATTAGCTCTTCGTTCCATATTACAATTGTTTCATGGTATCGGGGCCAGAATGGCTAGCACAAGCAATCTCAATTCAAATTCAAATACAATCACTGCAAGTCAAATACAACAAACAAAATTTTCCACAAAATTTTCTTTTATTACCGCAATGAAATTGGATCGATCTAATTATGTGATCTGGTGCAATCAAGTTCTTGCTTCCACAAGAGCAAATCGCTTTGAAGGCTACATTACTGGAGAGAAAGTAGCTCCAAATCGATACATAGCTCTACCAAACTATGCTGGAGCAGCATCTGGATTTCTTCAACTTAGTTATGAGATGAATATATTGAGGGAAGATTCTTTTAGTATAGAAGGATATTGCTTGAAAATGAAATCAATTGCAGATAAGCTAGCTTGTGTGGGTAATCCAATCTCTAAGAAAGATCTGTTACAACAGATTTTGAATGGCATAGAAGCTAGATATCTAGATATAGCTACATTCATAACAACAAGCAAATTAGATTATGATGATGCTTCTGCTTTACTTCTTACTCACGAAACTAGACTTGAACAAAGTCAAAGCGAAAAACATATGTTCAATGCCAATTATGCTAATACGCCTAACTGCAATAACTATGACATGATGAATGCTTATTTTGCACATATAAGAGGTAATGCTAACAAGAAAGGTAATACAGGAGGTTTTCAGAACAACAATAGTGGTCATTTAGGGGGTAGAAACGGCTCATTAACTAGCATAGGGATGTTCTTCAACTTTTATCCAAAGAGGATTTTCTTCTGGAATTGGTCACTCTGCTAAGAGGTCAGATGATGATGATGATGGAAAAATCTGCTCATTTTAGAATAGGTTCTCTTGGTGCTAGTTTGATTGGCAATGGTAATCTTCCCCTGCTGAACCACAAATCACCAATGGAGATAAACGAGTGCCTAAATGTCAAATTTGCTTTAAATCAGACATACAACTGTTGAATGCTCGCACCAGTATCTAGAAACTTAAGTACCTCAGTAAACAAGACACTTTTACGAGGGAAAGGTTCCGAGATCTACTTATATGGCCAACTTTGAACCAGCTTATGTGAATTGCTACTCACCAAATAATGATCCATGGTCCGTAAACAATTTTAGAACACAAATGCCTTACTTCAGAATGACCATCTATTTCCTCTTGGACCATCCTATATGACTAGCTTTATTAGTTTGCCTGGAGCTAGAGCTGCTTATGAATGAAGGTTGGTACTTGGACAATAGTGCTATTCATCACGGTTGACCTGAATATCAGAGAGAAGTTAAAAGGTAATGACAAACTTATCATTGGTACTAGCGCAGGATTATCAATAACTCAAATTGGTGATTCTTAACTTGCATTTGGAGGCTCTAAAATACCACCTGCTTATTCACATATTGTGCTTAAAAATATATTGCTTGTCCCTTCTGTTACAATGTCTTCTTAAAAGTTTCCAAACTGGCTGCTAACATCAATATCTCTGTTGAATTTTTTGGTTTTTTCACGTTGTGAAGGATTTACTGAAAGGGTAGGTTTTGATGCAGGGAATTGCTGAGAAAGGATTATATAATTTGCTATATAAACCTTTATTTTCCTCCAAGATAAATAAACATTCTTCTTTCTATCTTAGAGTTAGATTAATAAACTACTATTCAATGTTATTAGTTCTCATATGCCTTTAATAAACAGACTAGTTCTTAAAAAATTTGTTTCCAAAGCACTAGTTCTAATATGTATTCTCAATTTGTCAATAAAATAACTCTTCTACATAGAAGATTTAGGCACCCTAATCTTTAATGTATTTAGTCAAGTATAATCAAATTGATAATCTTTCTACAAACATGATAAAACAAGCTAACACATAATTTTTGTGAAGCATGCCAATTAGGCAAAATACATTAACTTTATTTTCCTATTACAAAAGTCAAAACCAAATTTGCAATTGACCTTGTTCATAAAGATTTGTAGGGACTCTCACCAACTCTTTCTAGAGAAGACTTTAGATTCTACGTGAGTTTTACAAAACTTCACTAGATATACTTAGATTTATCTTTTAAAGTTGAAATCTAAAGCCTTAGATGTCTTCAAATTATAGAAGTTACAGGTTGAAAAATAATTTCAAACAACCATTAAGATATTGTAATTTAACTAGGGGAATAGTAAAAACCCTCACTAACCCTGTTATTTGTTAGTTTATGATTCTTTTAATAATTCTTGGTTTTTATTTTTGTGTGTTGCATATTTATAAGCTGACTACAAAAACCCTTCTAGTAAGTTTGTCCACATTCGGTTGTTTTAATTTAAAATTTTTTCAAGTCATAATCATTATTGTTTTTTTTTTTCTCACACAGGTACACTTGGCCCAACCTTAAGTGTTCATCTTTTAATATCACCAAAATATTGACCTATATATTATTGAAGAATGCATGTTTTTTGGTAATCTTATTCAACATAACGCATGGAATTTTAGGAATTTTATAGTACTTTTGCAGCAGAACATCGTAACATATGCTATTGAGATATGTTTGAATTATGGAAGTCGTGACTAAGATCGTACAGAAAGGCTTGCATGAGAATCGTGAAGCAACATCTACATTCGCACTACAATCTAATGAGCCGTATAGAATGATAAAGAAAGAACTATCCAAAAATATGCATTGTACACATATAGTAGTATATCAAATGAAAAGTGAAAGTAGTAATGCATACATTCGTTTTCAAATATTGATTAAAGGTTTGTTTGATCAATGAAATTTATTTAAAATTTCACACATGTGACTAGTATCATCAATGAAACTACATACCAAGAAATTCTCATCATAAGATACAAATAACTCAGAAATGACACTCGAGAAATGGAAGACCATTACACTCTTGAGAGCTCCTAAACTTGTAATTTCCTTTCTTTAAATCGCATAGGTACAAATTGATCAGATTTGCTAATTAAGCCAAACACGTCACCCCACGTTGCCACAATATCAAAACTTGTTACAATATCAAACATATGATTATTTAAAAATTTTAAATGATTTTATAGAAAATGACACTTGCGATACCCTATGTTGGTAAACATAGCCTTGTTGATGTTGCAGATCCAAAATAAGAACATTATGATCCAAGCTTCCTATTGTAACAACTTATTGCTAAAAAATGAACTAAAGCACAAAATTAAGTCAAGTTACAAAATGTGTGTGTGTATGTGTATATATATATATTTGGATTCATATTGTCTAACCCAATCTGAATTAGGAATAAAATTTCTAACCCATCTTTCTTCCAACCTAGATTTCTGTCAACCAAGCAAATACACAGTAAAAATAACCAAATAAGTACACAGTAAAAATAGATAATAAAGGAAGGACGGTGACTAACCTTAATTATTATCAACATATTAAAAAAACTTTCGTTTGCCCATTATTTGTCTCCCTAAAGTTAGCTAAAAAAAATTAAATAAAATAAGTTTTAAAATTATAATACATCACAAAATGACTGTTAACCATATTGAGATTACACATTAAACATATAAATTTAATACATTGTTCATTAATTTATCTCTTATTTTTAGGAAGCACCACTTATAACTTAAATGTATAACAAGTTAACAATTAAAACTTACCAATTGCTTAACCGTAGAAAAAATAGCACAGCAACAGGCAATGAGCAGCCCAATCAGAATGAGAAGCGCCAAGCTCGATGGAGTGCTCTGAGATCTTGAAACAATAAGACCTCCTTTCTGTCTTTGTCAATTAAATCAATAATTTAATATTAGAGCAGATAACAATAACTATTTCCTCTGACATGCATATTTTTTATTTTTTACATTTGCTTTCTATTTACTTATTATTAATTTTAAAAAATCTAATTTTAAAATAAACAAAACGGGCAGAATATTTGGTGCCATAAAAAGAAAATTAATTTTTTACAAATAAAAAAGACTAAATTAAAAAAATAATTATTTTAAAAATAAATAATGCTGCATATCAATTGGTTGAATTAAAAAATAAATTATATTATTAATAATTTTAATTTATTAAATATATTTAATTATGGTAATTTATATAAGAAATATTTGTTCGTTAAAAAATATCTTAATTTATCTTTAAAAAGAGTATTTTTAATTTTATAATTAAAATAAGAATTATCAATTTTATAATTCAATTGTCAGAACCGATCAATTTTATTGCTGAATTGTCAGAACCGTCGGAACGGATCCGCAGCACACTGGTCAAGCTGGTCTGTTTCCAACCAAGTTGAGGAACCTATTTCCCTCGAACCTACTTGAAGGGAATGAGAATTTCCCCTCAAATTTCGTTTCACTTAACAACTCACAAATCACTTCCTTATCATTTTATATCACATTTGCATAATTATTTGTACATTCTAATATGTTATAACAAACTTGTGATAGATTATGGAATCTAAAATCCTAACAAAATTCTGGTGAGAGGTATATAGTACCTCATTGCCCTAAGATAAATTAAAATCCAAAAGCATCTTGATTTTTCATAATCACATTATGGAAAAATTAAACAAGAAGATCAGCCAGTTTATTGTCTACTCCAAAATTAACGGACAATGATCACCATTAACTACCCAACTGTCAACACTGCAACTATTAGTTCACCAACGATTTGGAAAAAAAAAAAAAAAAAGTCAAATTAACTCCGTTACAAGATCATAATTCTTAATTTATCATCCAACTAATACATATATTGCATATATAATCCCCGGTATGTAGCCCAATACCGTCAGCAACAAACATATCCAGAACTCCACCTGCAGTTCAATATCATTCACAACACAATCAATCAAATTAAAATAAACACACAATCGCAACACTTATAACATATGACATATCTCGTTACAATTTCTATGCTTTATGTTAGAAGTTAAGCATATAACAATAAATAATGAATATAGTATTATAACAAAAATATTAAATTAAAAAATTACCCCACAGCCATAACGTAGGAAGACACCAACGGGAGGAAGCAGAATGGCCAGAATCACTTCTAGAAAAGTTTCGGAACCCATTCACAGCAAGAAGAAGCAGCCGATGATGATAACTGATGTAAGATTAAAAGTGCTGCTAAATTAAGCAGAGTGATGGATGTGTACTTATTTAGTTTTATTTTTTCACTTTTGAACTGAAGCTTATAAAGGTGATGAGATTACAAGAATTCGAATCATTAGAGCTCGTTCATGCATGTGTGTCACAGTGGCAGAGTTCTGGGAAGCCACGTGGGTTAGTTTCGGACACGCGTCAGGCTCCACCTATTCTGCAGTGGTTTTGTTTTGACTTGTATGAGTAAGGATTTGATCCAAAACGATTGTTCGTGCTAGGCGGCGCCCATGGGCTCAATGTAACATTTACTAGACTTGGGCCTCGTCTGGATTCTGGAATCACTGTTGACATGCCGTTGCCAACATTGTTACTATTTTTTTTATTTTAGCAATTAAAATTTGATTTTTTCCAACAAACTGATGATACAGCTACAAAAATACTACTAATGGACTATATATTTTATTATTAAAGAAACAAACTTTGCTTTCATCGGCTGCCACAAGCATACACTAACAAATATGTTCGGTCCAAGTTATCAAAAAACAAGAACGGGTTCCAATGGTGCCCAGTATGCATACATGGTAATGAATAATGAAAGTACACTGGAAACAAAATTGTCCAGAAACTAGGTTAAGAGGCTCAAAAGACGAAGGCCCAATGGTCAACGATCATCAAGCCTCATAAACTTCAGGAAGTTGAAGGCCAACACTTGCAGCAGATTTCCCTAGTATTCTTTTCATTTCATCGGATCTATCCACAGCAATGTTGTACGAGAACAATAAGTCCTGCATTAGTCACAGTATAAGTATGACATACAATGAAATAGTTCATTGCAGTATAAGATCTTCCATTACCACAGTTAAACTACCCATGTAGACAACAAGACAAACCAGACAAGCAAATTCCACTAGGTAGCGTTCAAATTCCGCTCAAACCAAGATTGTTAGATGGGTTAGTTTTCATTCATACAGGACTTTAATAAAAAAAAAAATTCACAGGCATAGACCATTTATAATTCCTAAACCATTATTATTTTATTCGGCAGCAATAATTGCTATTGTAATGTGATCAAGCTATTAACCATACAATGTTCTGCTAGCATGCTGAAAACAGAATTTTTTAAGTAGGTATTCAACCAGTCAATGTTGAGTAGTATGAGTTGATCAACACTAGAAGCAACTCTTGGTGAAAAGAATCTGTTTATGCATGGTATGAGAGATCATACAAATCACATTTAAGTTGAAAATATGAAAGCCTTTATCATGCAAAGAAAAGAAATTCTAATAAAATAGAGGGATAATAAGAGAGAGTCATGCCTTGTGATGATGCACACTGTTAAGAAGAAAAGTGTAATCGTGCGCTAGCTTGATCTTCTGTTGTATAGAAGAAGGATCAGACAGTTTGCTGTTCTTCCGAAACTCTTGCATTACATATTCCATGAAATGCATCTTGTAACCTTCCTTTCCAATGTGGTTCTTGACAGCTTTTAGAAGTTGGCGATACACCTTAGCAGCTTGCATGCTTTCAGGACTCATTTCAAAAATTCTTCTCTTTATATCATTATATTTATATATTTGACATGTGGCCCTGACACACAAAAACAGATCCATCAAGCTTTGCAAAATGAACAAAGACCAAAAAATTGCACATATGAGCTATTGATACACATAACAAACAATTTGAAAGAGTTTGAATGAAATTTATTTTCTTAGAGGGAATGAAGAATGGAGTGATTATTCAGATAAAAACAATGAATTAGAGCTGCAATAGTTATTAAAAGCTCCATCTTTGGGTTCAAACTATAAAATTTGAAGATTGATACTGAACTTTACGAACTCTTTCTTTAACTGGAACTAATACAGCATAATTGGTGGCCACTCTTTATTCTATCGGGCATTCCATCAAACACTTGAAGTCTAATGACAAGTTTAACTTATCGACCTTTCCTCGATAGAATTCGATTCCGTGACTACAGCCAAATAATCATAATGTTCATATAAACAGGAAATATATATGCTTTAAGCTAATAAAACATGGAAGTAAATCAATCCCCAGATTTTCTTTTTCGAAGTTCTTTTGTAATGAAGAAAAATATTTGAAGAGAAGCCAAGTAAATGTTAATTAGAGGATGAAAATGAAAAATTTCAACTGCCATAAGTTTAATTTAAGGAACCCGTTTGAGATATTGGAAGAAAAATCGAAGGATTGAGAGAAGGAGCGCACCTGAGGAGAGTGTGAGCGATCCCAAACAAGCAAGAAACAAACGGAACAGTGGATCAATTCAAAGGTTTCGCAGTAATGAAACGGAAAATTATCATCTTGTCCCCTGGCGTCTGGTATTTTATTATAAAAGTGCATCACTAATTTACTGCTTTACTAATAGGTCCTCACTTTTTTTTTTTTTTTTTTTGGCTACGACCTATTGACAACCCCTGTCTACTGAGGGACAAAATTAAGAAATGAACTGCCCAAAAATTAATCAAAAATAAGTTCTTTACTCTAATATATATATATTATTTATTAAAAGTAGTAAAATATGTTATAAAAATAGTTAAATTTATCCATTTTGATCTAGGATTAATGAAAATTGTTATTACAGCTAAGAAAATAATTAATTTCATTTCTCTAAAATCAAACATGTCAATTAAAATTTAACTTTAATATAACCATAACTAAACATATCATTAGAGGGATGGTAAACACATTTGATTTATTAATATGTCGCATTATGTTGAAATGACTAAATCAACTACATTATCAACCCTTTTTAGTTATAGTTATTTAATAATTTTAATAATTATAGAGGATCTCCTTTAAGATTAAATAATTCCATTGAATTGAGTATGATTATATGTGTGACAGCATCTGCTATACTAAGAATATTAACGAGTCCGATTATTGCAATTGCTCAAGAAACCTTTTTTTTAGCTTCTAGTTTTTGCATTAAAATTTGAAGCTATTAATTATAAGATAAAAAAATATTAGCATACATTAAAATGTGTAATATATACCTCAATTGAAAGAAAAATTTTAAAAAAAGG